>OZ025292.1:15315851-16515851 GCA_964019185.1 Maratus speculifer
TCAAAAAGTCTATATTATCATTTCCTTAATATGAAAAAACGAAAACATAGTGCAAAAAAACTAATCAAAACAGAGATATTCCAATAAACAGTCGCAGTTACGCTATCAAATGGTAAACAAACCAGATTACCCAACCACGTGATCACTTTACCCAACAAAATTCTGCAGGTAATGTGGGTTACCCGAAATCTCGGTAATTCACAGCTCTGAACGGTGCGAAAAGTCACGTGACGGCGGTCTCTGAACGCTTCGGGTTCTACTCGGGAAACCCTACGTAACCCAGGTTTACGTCTCTGAACGCCGTCTTAGTGTCCATTAGTTACCTCGGTGTGTATATGATATCTGTGCAAACAAAACTTCCGATAATGTAATAAATGACGTCATATTTATTTTCCTTTGAATTTTTTTTATTTTAATTTTTCACGTGGATACTGTTCAACTAAAAATTAATTGCCGAGGAGAAATTATTTTCCATATTTTGATTTTTTTGGCAACGGGAAAGAAAATGGTTATTTTTTATCGGAAAAATTTTAATTGATTCTGTATGAAAAATAATGAAATTTTGAATTATTAAGGAAAATATTTGAATAAATCAATTAAAAATTAGCCTATGTTCACCGGAAATAGTGTAGCTATCCAACGGTGAAAGAATTTTTCAAAACCGTCAAGTAGTTTCGGAGCCTATTCAATTCAAACAAACAAACAATCAAATCTTTCCTCTTTATAATATTAGTATAGATGACCATGCGATGACAAAAGGTATAGAAAACTAGCACAGCAGAAAATTACAAACTTTTTTATTGTTATGTAAACATTTTTACTGTTTGTAAATATTCAATAAGTTTAACATAAAGATGATTTTCTGTAAGTACGTTTTATTTTATTTAATTTTTTCTAATTCACCGGATAATCCGGATTGGGTCTGGTCCCAATTAATCTGAATTATTAGGGTTTTACTCTATTAAACATAATACTGTATATTATACGTAATTTAATCTAAGCTTAAAAGCTGCACTGTTATTTATTCAAGTAGTTTAACTTAAAAGAAAGTTGTGGGGATAAAAGGAACAAAACCCAATAATGGGATATAATTCGAAAGGCAATTGAGTTACTATTTGCATTTCAAATAGATTTATGAAGCCTAAAATCTTTCTTAGATTGTATAATCACTCAATACTAGACTGTTTGTGCCTTATTACATTTTGTTTTTTAGCTGTCCCCTATTCCCTGTTAATAAAGAGGTATAGGGTACATTTTGAAACTTACAATTTCCTTAGTTATAAAACTGTTTTTGTATGTAATTCTTGTATATTGTTCAGAGACATGAAAAAAGTGTTTTATCTTGTATTCTATAAAATGAAATTTTTATTTTTGAATAAAGGAGAGTTGATTTTGCTATTTTTGCAAAAAGTGTCACATTGTAATTGTATCCCACTCTATTAAACATATTAAAAAGATTTTGGAAATTATCTAAAGTGACATCAATATAAGAAGATGTTTGGCGTTCCTTATGCAATAAGAAATACTTGTTTAACCCTTTCACGGGTTTGTCCTTTGAAGTTTTAACTACTGGAAATGGTTTCACAGGTACGCTTTTGTGTGTATAGAAATGGTTATAGCTTCAGTTTACAAAATGTATAGCAATGTATCTGTAAAAAGTGCTTTCCCCTCTTAGAATTTGAAAGCAGACAATAATCCCTTGAAACCCATTGTGTGTGCTTGGATAGGAAAGACGTCCACAACATTTTTGCAGAGTGATTGATTGCCCATGAACTAATTCCCTTTCAAAGGAGCACCTGTTAAAAAGTAACTTGCTGTTTGCTCTGAAATAAGCGAAAGGACGATTTTTAAAAGTTAGCAATTATTATCTGTATCATCAGTATAAGTATAAATTAATTAATTTAAAATATTTCTATACGATATGAGATACAGTTAAATACAGATATGGATTCATTTTTATTATTTTTTAAATATTTTATGTTATGCCAGATGCATTAGATTAAGGAGTTTTTAAAAAGGATAAATTCAAAGATAAAAATTTGTAATTTTAAAATGTTAAAACACGATTCCAATACTTTTTTATCGATACGCAAGTAGAATAAGTAAAATGTGACAAAATTACTTTTTAAACATGGAAATCTTCGGATATAAAAATTTAAAATTGTAAACATTTTTTTTCTCTTGATATCAAATGAATTTTATAATTTAATATATATATATATATATATATATATATATATATATATTACATGTTAATTATGTTATATGGATGCAGTTATCGTTCGCATGCAGAAGTTCCAAACTCGATAATAATGGTAAATTCGTTTTTTATTATAAATATTTATCACAAATGTTATATCTCATAAAATAGAAATTTCCTTTTAATATAAGATTTATAAATTAATTTTAGAACAAATGATGGTTAATTCTATTGTAAATGTCATAGCAACTTTCTAAGAACACAATTCAACAGACATATTGTATAAAGTGTATAAATGGGATATATAGCAGAAGGCGCAAAAAATTATAAACTAGCTAATGCGAATTATTTTAATTTATATGAATGTTTTTATTATCTTCATCGGTGTATCGATCTATCTTTAACTGCATTTTCAAAGAACAGTTTTCATTTTATTTCTCTGTTGAAGATAACCAAACAATGGTACGCATTTAAGAATCACTAAGGGGATACTTCAGTCTACACCCATTCACTAACACTAAACCTATGGAGGAATTTTATAAGATATCTAGTTTATAGTCATTTCAACATTTTTTAAAAGTTTTTTTTCATTGGATAACTGAGATCGATCTATACAAAGACCGTTTTTTACTTTTTTTATTTTATTTATGGATACATACGGATTTTTATTGAGGACACTTTAATTTTCGGAACTGGTTTTGAAAATAAAAGCATCTTCATAAAAAAAAGACGGCAATCAAAATCGAAAAAGTAAACAATGTCTCCGTATAGGTCATCCCCAGATACTAAATGTAAAAAACATTTAAAAGTATTGAAATGCAACCTAGATATGTTAATAAATTTCTCCAATCAAATTCGCATTGACGAACGGGTTTTTTTGGATTCGTGACTAATGTAGTTCCTTAAATTAAACTATCATATTAAATTCTAAAAAATGATTATCATTTTCGCCATTAATCATTTAATTTTATTCTACTTTTTCGAGAAAGAAAACTGGAAAATAAAAACTGATTTTCTGATTTAACATTTCAAAAATTAAGGAAATTTTAAATTCCTAGTTAGAATATCTCTCTCTCTCTCTATATATATATATATATGTGTGTGTATATATATATATTAAAAACTTTAGCAATAAGATGCTCCAAAGTAATTTTATTGCTATATCTGTTATAAAACATCTTTCGTACTATTGAATAAAACGACAAAAATGATGTTTAATAAATTATTAACAATATGAAAATATATTATATTTAGCCATTATTTTGTTTGTGTTTAAATGAATAAAAATCAGGACGAAAAATGACAACTGATGGAAAAAGAGCAGGCTCCCTTAATAATAAAAAATAATATTGTCCAGTTAAACTGATGGCATTGATCTCTAAGGCCACACACCCTAATTATATATAGCAGCCTTATAATTTCAATGAATAATGCCGTTCGAAAAATAAATTAAGGGAGGAAATAGCCCTCCCCATTTCCTCTTTTGGCACTTATTTAAGCATTGAACCCACGAAATTAATCAGGGATATGCTTTATTTAATAAAAAAAGAGCATGTATCCAAAATTCGAAGCAAATCGGATAATTCTGTATAGAAGCCCATTTATTCCCCATCTTTATATTTAACCATTAAACTTCTAAAATTAGTCAGAGATTCGCCCTATCAAGAACAACCAACATCCAAAATTTAAAGCAAATTGGATAATTCTGCATAAAAGCCCATTTACCTAATTTAAAGGGGTAATCGCTTGGATCCCACTTTATTCTTAACAAAAGAAACCCACAACTAATCAGGGAAACATCTTATCAATATGAGCCTGTATCCAAAAATCGAAGCAAATCAGATAATTCAGCATATAAAACCATTTACCTAAATTACGAGGGGTAGTCCCTACAATCCCCCTATTTATACTTATCCAATGAATTCTCAAAACAAATCGGAGAAGTGCCTTATCAGGATGAACTTATGTCCAAATTTTGAAGCAAAACGATAAATTTTGCGTGAAAAGAAAAAACAATTAATCTAAATTAAAGGAAAGGTTAACCTAAATTAAGGGTACCTCCCATTTCCCCCTTTTCTACTTATCTGGTGAACACCCAATACTAATTACGGAGGCGCCTCATCAGAATGATCCTATTCCTAAAATTTGAATGAAATCTGATAACTCAGTATGAAAAACCCATTTATCTAAATTAAGGGTGGAGGGTAAGACCCCGTCCCCCTCTTAGACTTATCTAAAGCACTCCCAAAAATACTCATGGCAGTGCCCTTATTAGAATGATCCCATGTCTTAAATTTCAATGAAATCTGATAAATCTGCATGAAAAACCTATTTTTCGAAATTAAGTGTGGAAGATTAGACCCTCGTTCCTCCTCTTTATTCTTACCCAATGAGCACCCAATACTAATCACGAAGTCGCCTCATCCGAATGATCCTTTACCTTAAATTTGAACAAAATCTGCATGAAAAACCAATTTATATAAATTAAGTGGAGGAGCATTCTCCCGTTGCCCATCTTATACTTATCGAATGAACTCCCAGAAGTAATCAGGGAAGCGGGTTATCATAATAAATCTATCGACAAAATTTCAAGTAAATCCGATTTTTTTTCATTATGAGTTTAGCGGTACATGCATACATATATACGTACTTACAGAATAGGCAGGCACATAAGCTCTCAGGCTTTGATAGATTGAGAGCTAAAAACTATGCAATTAAACATTTTCCAAAATTAAGTGTATGTAAGTAGAAGATTTTTCAGAGAAACTGTCAAAGATGGCCTTTTGAAACACGACGGAAAAAAATGTCTCATTGAGAAACATTCATTTGTGTGTAGTTCATTTATCTATTAATTAACAAAAAAGAAAAAAATCTCAATAATTTCATTTGAATAATCATGTTTTTATGTCTTAAAATTTGTATTGTGCTTGAAAATTTTATGTTTTATTACAAAGTTTTTTTTTTTTTTTTTTTTTTTTTGGGGGGGGGGGGGCGTAAACTTTAAGAACAATCAAGAAAAAAATGAGATCAAAGTTGTAATCTGCTTAACTCCATGTCTCAGAGGAAAATTAAGATTTCTGATTCTGATCAATTCTTTGGAAACTGATTGAGAAAATTTCTGAAATTTTTCATAGAAATGTGAGAAAAAGCTATTTCGTGTTAGCATTATTAAAACGTGTAAATGGAAAGTATAAAACTTAGCAATTAAAAAAAAAAAAAAAACTTTAACACCTTAAGCTCCGACGGTGCTTCAAAGAATCATTAAAATAACTGCTGATAAAATTTATTTAATGTTTCGAAATAACTGCTTATAAAATTTATTTAATGTATCGGTTAGTAGTAATACAGTTTAGATTGAGTTATTGATACTTTACTTTATCTTGGTTCGAAAGTATTATTGGTAATACAAAAATTAAATAAATAGATAAATAAATAAATAAAATAAATAAATAAAATAAAATAAAAATAAAATAAAAAATTTGTGATTTCTTTTGCATTTACATCTTTTTGTCCGCATCCCTTAATTTGTTATGGTAAAGTGGCTCGAAAGAGATCTTGCAGAGGAATGCTTTAGAGGACTTTTTAAGATAGTGCATTCACGTTTGCTTTTAACTTGAATATTTTCATTTTTCGGCAAATGATTTATATGTTGAGTTATAAGCGATTATTTCTCATGATAAAGTTTATCAGACATGACAACTTTGACAGCATTTTCTAAAAGAATGTGTATCTTTATTGAAAAAATTGTAAAAAATTTTTCAACTTCATTGTTTCTGAATAAGAGCACTTGCCAATTCTATGCGTTCACGAACAAAACTGAATTCAAAATAAGTCAGTTTGGATTTCAAGATATTTAAAAAAAGAAAAAAGAATGCTTTTTCTGTATACAGATTAGTGAAGCATATACCCAGAGCTTCGATAATTTAGTGTCCCAAACTTAGAACTATAGTTGCAATTTTATTTCTAATCTTTTTTTTTTCTTTCATACTTTAGTGGAAAAATAACTATATTTTAAAAATTATTCATTCTTCTATTTTCTTTTCTTTTCACAATAATGCTGTACATTACTAACAAAAAATGAATAAATAACAAAAATTTATTGCAATATATTTTATTTTGATTCATTACTAGTTGAATCTTTCTAGTAAGAGTTATTATGTAACATTTATGTAAATTTTGTAAGAAATATTACATATTACATTCTTCTCTCTGTAAAAATTTCTAAACATTTTTAAAAGACCTACACTGATCATGATCCTTAGAACCCAAAACTACTCCCCGTTCAAAAATTTTTACATCGATCTATTTATCTGTATTACTTTTTTTTTGTATGAACATGATAACTTCCATATTTATGCACAAATCTCTTACAAACATAAAATCAAAGAGCAGAAAATCTCGGTCAACTCGTTTATGCGCGAAATCGGACAAAGGAGGTAAAAATAGTGTTTTTGTAAAAAAAAAAAAAAAAAAAAAAAAAAAAAAAAAAAAAAAAAAAATACTAAAATTAAGAATAAATAAATAACTCCTTAACTTTTTAGCATAATACGCATGAAATCAGTTTAAAGTTACTATTACTTTCCGGAAAAAGACCAAAAATTTAATGTGTGACAGATTTTTGATGAAATTAAAAATAAGCTCAAGGGAAAAAAACAATTGGATTTAAGGAAACAAAATTTTTTTTTTTTTTTTTGAATCTCGGTAAAAATCGCCCCCGGAAAAAGCTCCATCAGAAAAAAAAAAGACTCATGTTAATTAAAATTGAAAAAGCCCAAACTTACGAATAACAAAGATTTTATGACTTTGATTAAGGCAATTATAATTTCAAGTGAAACACGTACTAATCACGTGTACTTGTACTTGAAACAATTACAGCATTGTTTCAAGTATATACATATCGTTTAATAGTAAAACCTCCATATCAAATAAGGACCTACTATTGCGAGAGCAAACGGGGAAACTGCCCTGGCTCCCCAAAGTCAAATTTTGGATATATATATATATTTTTATTAATACAATTTGTAGCTACAAAGACGTATTGGGTGTCCTCATTTGACCACTTCACTCAAGATATTGAATATTGTTATTCAGGCATTGATAACGGATTCCTGATTAGGGGACAAACCAACATTCCAGATCGTATCATTTTTCAATCCGACTTTTATTTGCGTAATATAAACGAACAGGGCCTGACTTGGGAGTTTTTGTGCCCAGAACACTTTAAATTTTTTGTGCCCCCTTAGATTGGTTGATTTGCTTCTGATTTGAAATTTTATTATTATTATTACCATTATTAAATATTACACACTTATTCACAAAGGGTCATCTCAAAAAATTAAGTTTTCCCGAAAATTTTAAAAAAAAAGGGTTCCAGCAATATATATACAAACATTTTTGTTCTTTTAGCCATATATTGAGACCTATATTTGTCATTTTTTTCAAATAAGTATCTCAAATGTCATATTTTTTCATAATTATGATTGTTTAATGGAAATTTAGAAGAAATTTTGTGCCCAGGGTACGGACCCCGGGTGCCCGTGCGATAGTCAGGGCCTGAAAACGAACATGGAGAAAATGCTTAAACAATATCTATATATATATATTAATCTTGGGTTTTTTACAAAATAAGTGGATAGGGATGAAACAGAGTTATGAATGTTACAATATTTTTTAAATTCAAAAGTGCAATATTATGAAATGAGTTTTTGTTCGAAAATGCATGAAACTAGTAGGTGTTGATTTATAGAAATATATTTCAGAATCTATCTAAACAATCACAAACTTGTTGTCGGGATAAACCCGACACATTTTGGCGGCTGGCTGTAGTAGTACAGTACAGTAAAAAAATAAAAGACATATTATATAAGAATGCAGGATGTAGACCACACAAGTTAGTTTGAGGTGCACGTGCATGCGGGAATTCGTCAAAAGGATAGAATTTCCACGATTTAACGACTTTTGTGAAACGGGGTGTTTGGTAAGGGGTTACAGAACTCTGACTAAACAGTCAGTTAGCCAATAAATTTGTCAAAAATGTTTATAAGTTAGACTGGAAAAGATTGAATTTCCAGTAAACAAGAGTAAGAATCTTCGCGCAGATGGGAGTTCAAAGAAATAAATATGTCCACTGTGGTATTTGAATGTCTGCAAATTTAGTAGAGGGATTAACATGTTAGCAAAAAAATGTCGCATTCGGTAACACGATTCTCACATTACATCGTAAAAGGGGTTTTAGCTGTTTACTTGGATTTGTTTTCAGACCACCTGCATATGGAAATGCGCGTTACTTGAAAAATTATAATGATATGCAAGAGAGAGAAATTTTATAGGAGGATAAGATTTTTAGGAGGGATTTTCAGGCAGGGAGAAGTTAGTAAAATGGGATATCGAGAAAAATAGCGGCAGAAAGGTTAGAGGAGAACGGTCTTAGAGAACTGCGGTTTTGGTGCTCTCTCTGGGACAGAGAATAAATCGATGGTTGGGATATGAGCACCGGTATGGGGATGTGCCTGACGCCCGACGATGACGTTCCTAGTATATCTAAGAGGTGAGTGGGTTCCTTCTTGAGTTTTGAGCAACCTTATCATATTAGGCATCCTTCAAATCCTGTATTATATTGTTAATTATAATCGCAATAAATGTATTGGAAGATTTACAATGTATTTATTATGCTTTAACTATAAATAAAGTGTCGTTTTATCTTTATGTTTAGACTCTTATGTCTTCTAAAACATCCGACTCTAGAGCCTGGGAAACGTTCTAATGCAAATAAACAAAATAAATTAAAGTAAAGCTATTAGTAGTCGGACAATGGTTATCGTGACCAATTTAATACCTTTAGGTGTTAAGATATTTATTTACTTCGGCCAATGTAAATTATTTAATATAAATAAGGATGCCTGTAATTGTTAGTAATAATTGAATTGAAATAATTAAAAGTATTGATATTTATATTTATAATGCCTGTATCTATTAAAATGATAAATAACAAGTGTAATATTTATATTATTATTATAATTTAAGGCCCAGTTACAAGTAGGGTCAATAATGAATGAAAAAAATATGTTCAACTTTTAAGGCTTTTTATGAAATTATTTGATGGAAATTTCATTATTGTGAATTTTTGTGTATAATTTTAGAGATATTTTATCTTGTATTGATGGGGCTGTCGCGATATTTCTTGGTCATAAGAGATATGAAACAACTAATGCAATTGATGCTAAAAACGATTTTGATAATAATGTACTTAAACAAAAGAAACTAATTTTAACATTTTAATATTTAAAAAAAATATATATATATATATATATATATCAATTATACATGGTTTCTTTCTTTCACTATTTATGTTACTTTATTATCTATATTTTTCTATTATTTTCTTACATTATTGTCCTTTATCTACTTATTTCTAATATTTCTTATTTATTGATATTTGGAGTCAGATATTACTATGTTTTAATTAATTCTATAAGAATACCGGTTATGATTACATGTTAGCGAATATTCATTAATTAGTTGTTTTACTTTTCGTCAATTAAGTACTTATTTATAAATTTTGAAAATGTCTGACAGCGAAGATAATGGAGCGCAGGCGGACGCGAAAATACGAAAACTCGCTGGGTTCCAGGCCCTTATTCCACAGTTCGATAATATGACCGCCATAACCCCTAAATTTTTTATCGAAACTCTAGAACAGACAACAAATATTGCAAATTGCTCTAATGAAGAAAAACTCCTGATTTTACGTTCACGTTTGCGCGGGGAGGCACTCACAAATGTCATAAATTCTCCTGATTTAAATTTAGAGAAAGATTATGAACAATTTAAATCAAAGTTTCTAGCCTACTTTGACACACAGTTTAGTTTAGCGGCTAGACAGCGCCAATTTTCAAATTGCAAAATGCTGCCCCGTGAACTTGTAAAAGTGTACGCTGCGAGAGTCGCTGTAGCGACACAAAATTTCTTTAATCATCCAGATTTATCTAATGACGGAATAAAAACTATTGTGGAACAAACTAAATTAGCTAAATTTATAGAAGGACTGTCAGCAAATTATAAACATTCTGTAATACTCAAAGATCCCAAAAATTTCGACGAGGCTGTAAATTTTGTTCAAATGCTTCAAGCCAACGAATTATCTTCTTTCGATACAGATTCCGATCCTACCATAAATAATATAAATAAAGATGTAGCTACGGATCAAATCAAAGCATTAATTGAAGCGCATGCATTCCAAACTAGGGAAATGGTTAATTCGTTAAGTAAGGAAATTGAGAATTTAAAACTTGAATCGCAAAAATCCAAGCAATACGATCAACATCTACAAACAGCGGCAGAATATAATATGAGACCTCCTTACACAAAAAATTCAAATTACAATAATAATTATAATTATAATAGACAGGGCAGAAACTTTAACTCGAGGAATTTACCTCCATGCAATTTCTGCTCCAAAACATCACACGTATCGAACGACTGTTACTATAATCCTTCTAACAGAGAAAGTTATCGGGGAAAAGGATATCATTTTCAAAGAAACTCCCGCAGCGCTTTTAGGGGGAGAACACCTAATTCTTATCGGTCAAGACGTTACGGAAATCAGCAGAATTCGGAAAATGCTTGAGGGGGCGTCGCGCCGAATTTGGTCCACAAACAGATAGTCCCCTATATGATAAAGGACCAAAAAAATATCGTGAAGAAAATGTTAACACACAATTATTTGATACGAATTTTATTTCTAAGCATACACTACCTGTAACAGAAATAAAAATATTAGGAAACGTAATTACAAGTCTTATTGATAGTGGCTCAAGTATTTGTCTTCTAGAAGAAAGTATCTTTAAATCATTCAAAGAAGATAAACGTATTAAATATTTAAAAATAGATGACCAAATTAAATCCATAACTGGTGATAGTTTAACAATTACTAATTGTGTTTCTTTGCCAATTCAAATAGGAAATAAAAATTTATTTCACAAATTTTACATCGTTAAACACCCTCTGTCTAATTATTATAGTTCAATTTTAGGTTATGACTTATTAAAATCAGGAGAGTATGAAATTTCTTTTATTAATGATACTTTAAAATCAGGAAATTCTATTTCACGAATTCGTGATGCACGATCAGATCCAGTAATTTCAAATACCACTATTTATGCTTACATAAAGAAGAAATTTACTTTAGAGCCTGGAGAATCTAAAGATATTGACTTATTGTTAGATCGACCAACAGATAAAGGAGCTGTTGTTAAATTCTTTTCATGTTTAAGAAACCCAAACATAAAATTTGTTAACAATTTATGCACAGTAAACAATGACATGCGTTTGTCCGTAAGGGTCTCTAATTTATCATCGAAACCTGTCCCTTTCAATAAAAACACGCGTGTAGGTACAATTAGCTCAGAATTTGATAGCAGAGATATAGAAATGATAAAAAAACTCAGGCGCGATGAGCTAAAAATAACTGATTTTAACTTATCACATCTAGACACAGAAACAAAGGCTAAATTATCAAACTTATTAATGGAGTACGCAGACATTTTCAGTAAACGTTTATTTACTATTGGTAGAACTGAGGCAATTCAACCTAACTTAATAGTTGATGTGGATAAAATAAATTCAGAGAGACCAAATCGGGTACCACACGCTTTAAAAAATGAAGTTAGGCGTCAATTGACAGAATTAGAGAAAGCCAATATTATAGAACGATCAAATTCCCATATTAGTTCTCCATTAGTTATAGTTAAAAAGAAAAATTTATCAGGGGATCCACTCAAGCAAAAATATCGTTTAGTTGTAGACTACCGCGAAGTTAATGCAAATCTCAAATATCCGAGATATAAATTACCAGTTACACAACATCTGTTAGATAAATTAAGAGGAAATAAAATTTTCACCACTTTAGATCTCAGTTCCAGTTTTTGGCAAATCCCCTTGAAACCAGAAGATAGGGATATTACTACGTTTAGCAGTCCTAAAGGTAACTTTCGATTTGTATGTATGCCACAAGGATTAAATGCCTCGAGTGAAACAATGTGTCAATTAGCTGACCAAATACTTGCGCCATTATCTGAGTTAAAAATTTCAAATTTTATTGATGATTACGCAATCGGAAGTAAAGATGTTGACCAGATGTTAGATAAATTAAGACAACTTTTCGAGAGATTTCGAACTTTTGGATTAACAATAAATCCTGAAAAATGTTCCTTTTTTCTACCTGAAATTGAATTTTTAGGGCATCGTTTAAGTGAACAAGGAATTCGTCCATTAGAATACAATGTTATAAAAATAAAAGAGTTTCCCGTCCCAACTACTGTAAAAAAAATACGAAGATTCGTTGGACTAGTTGGCTACTATAGAAAATTCATTAAAAATTTTTCAGAAATATCAACTCCATTAACTAACTTAACTAGAAAGAATGCCAAGTTCCGTTGGACTGATGAGGCGCAAAATTCATTTGATATATTGAAAGATAAACTTTCAAAACCACCGATACTTATTCATCCTGATTATGAAAAGGAATTCATTCTATCGACAGACAGTTCCAATCATGCTTTGGGTTCAATGTTAGGACAACTAGATGAAAATCAAATCATTAGACCCATTGCTTATTTTTCAAAAAAACTGAATCCTACGCAATTAAAATATTCAATAGTCGAAAAGGAATTATTAGCAATTATTCAATCAATTAAGTGCTTCAAACATTACCTATATGGTCGGCATTTTATTATCAAATGTGACAATAAGGCGCTGACTCAAATGTCAAAACTTGAATCACCAGGTGATCGTGTCGCGAGATGGTTCGCATTCTTAAGCGATTATAATTATACATTCGATTTGATAAAATCTGAAGAAAACATTGTTGCAGATATACTTTCGCGTGATTTCTTTGACAGTTCAATAAATTCAACTAATAATTCAAAT
The DNA here is from genome assembly GCA_964019185.1 of Maratus speculifer. Classification (NCBI taxonomy): domain Eukaryota; kingdom Metazoa; phylum Arthropoda; class Arachnida; order Araneae; family Salticidae; genus Maratus; species Maratus speculifer. The sequence continues at coordinate 15,328,978 of OZ025292.1, forward strand.
AATTCTAATAAAATCACAGAAAACAGGCAACCTCTGGAAAATAAATCTGCTAAATTAAGCGAAAATGAAATTTGCAACAATAATAACGCAAGCTTAATTTCTGAAAAATTAGTGGAAGGAAATAAAATTATAGACGATGAGCATATGAAACAATGTACAGATCTTAAAATTGGAGCAGGCCTAGAAAATTTAGGAAATTCGTGTTTTATAAATGTAATTTTGCAAAGTTTATCATATTTAAAACCATTGTTTTATTATTTTTCTAATACTATGTCAAATTGTAGAAATAAAATTAATTGCACTATATGTATGTTTAAGAGACACTTAGATTCCGTGATTGGAAAATCAGGGCAAATTGTAAAACCGCTCGAATTTCATCAGCATCTTGATGATATCGGGAGCCAGTTTCGAATTTATAATCAAGAAGATGCTCACGAATTTCTTCAGCAGCTTATAAATCGATTACAGCAGGACAGTTTAAATCATACGGATATATGCAAAGGAAATAACCTAAATAACAAGATTAACAAAATTAGAAATATATTTGAAGGTACTTTCCGAAGTCAGATAGAATGTCTGAGAAGCGGAAAGAAAAGTATCACATTTGAACCCTTTGCAGATATTTCGCTAGAAGTTAAGCAGGGCGTTTCAACTCTCGAAAAGGCGTTAGAGGAATTTAGTAAAATTGAATTTCTAGGGGAAGAATATCGATGCTATAATTGCAGAACTTATTCTAAAGCAGTTAAGGATTTGTCGATATTTAAGTACCCAGATATAATTACGTTCCATTTTAAAAGATTCGAGTTCTCTCAAAGAAGTGAAAAAAAATTGACAAATTTCATTTCCTACCCAGAAAATATTAATCTTAGCATTTGTAAAGTCAATGAGAGAAATAAGAGACCATTATGGTATAAATTAACCACTGTTATAGTCCATTCCGGAAACTCTATGCATGCAGGTCACTATTACTGTTATGTCAGAGACTCCTATAATAATTGGTACTTAATGGATGATTCTAGAATCATACGCGTATCACCTGAAACTGTACTTAATCAGGAAGCATACATTATTCAATATGTCAAGGATGAGCATGATACACAAACAGTTGAAAGTACAAATTTAGTAGGGGTAAATGCTTTGCAAATAGACCTCCCTACTATTGCAGAAGTGAAAGTAGCACAACGTAACGATAAGAGACTTTCAGAAATTATTTGCATATTAGAAAATTCAGCTAAGCAGGGTTTACATAAATACATGAATTATTTTATACGGGATGGATTATTATTACATAAGGGTTGCATTCCAATTAATAGAAAAAATAGAAATGTTGAACAAGTAGTTATCCCTGATATATACAAACCACATATACTTACAGCAAAGCATATTTCTCATTTTGGCGTGTTGAAAACATATAATGCGATTCGGGAAAAGTATTTTTGGGAGAACTTATTTAGTGATACAAAACATTTTGTTCAATCATGCAAACAATGTACATCTTTTAAATCAATAAATAAGTTTCCGCCAATTCCGATTCAAAGACATTATATACCATCTAAAGTTAATCAATATATCAGTGGAGATTATATAGGGCCGTTTAATACTACAGATAGGGGCAATAAATACATTTTAACTTTCGTTGATCATTTTTCTAAGTTTATAAAATTATATGCTGTCCCCAGTACTACAATACTTAATTCAGCTCAATGCTTATTAAATTATTTGTGCACATTCGGAATTCCCGAAAAATATTTGACTGATCGAGCCACTTGCTTTACGAGTGATGTATTTAAAATTCTTTGTAAGAAATTTGGAGTGATTAAATTAATGACAACTGCTCAACATCCCACTTCAAATGGTTCAGCTGAAAAAATTAATCAAAATATAAAAAAATCACTTGCTATATTTGCGGAGGAGACAGCTCAGTGGGATGATTTTATTGATTTTTATGCGTTAATATATAATAACAGCATACATTCAACAACTAATCTAAAACCAGCCTTTTTGCAATTTGGTTATGATCAAAATTTACCAACTGATTTAATAAGTGAACCGCGTGGAATAGAATATGTCCCATATCAGGATTACGTAGCCCGTAAAGCGCGCCAATTACAGTATGCTAACGAAAAAGTCAAGAAAAGTCTACTTGAGTCTGCTGAAAAACGGGAAAATTATCAGCACCAGAAAGCAAAATATCGAAATTTCGAGCCCGGTCAACTTGTTTTTCTGCATAACAGAGATTGCGATCGATTTGAACATACCACAAAGAGACGTACATGCACTGGTGTTTTTAAAATAGTTAAAAAACATAATTTAGTGGACTATTCAATAATAGATCCCATGAATCACAATGCCAAAGAAATTAAGGTTCACGCTGATCGCCTAATTCCCTATGTGCAAAGAAAAGAAAAACTTGATCTTTTTCAAAATTTATTACAAAAGAAAGTAAAATTAGACATACAGGATATTCATAACCAAACTAAAAAAACTACTCCACATGCTGTATTCGAAGATAATTCTCAATATGCGTACAATCCCTTTTTATGGTCACCCTTAGAGCAGACGCCCCGTCATAACTCAATAAACAATGATAAGATAGAAATTAATCCCGCTCCAAGTCCAACAATTCATTTGGACAATATAAATGAGGATATTAACACCCATAATACAGAGCCCATAATTGACTCACCAAGTCTATCCGAGAATTCGGAAGATACAATTGTCTATTCTCCGAATGGGATAGCAAATACTCATATCGACAGTCAGAAATCGACATACGATCTTCGACCGATGGATCCACGATACGTATCAGATAGGTTCAAAAATTGGACATTTAAAATAGATAAATAAATTATAATTATTGTACTATTAAGAAACATATATATATATAATGTTTCTGTAATTATTAGAGGGTTTTGATAAAAAAAAAAAAAAAAAAAATTATAATTACTATTGATTAAGAGATATTAAGTTTATTAAAATGCATTCATATTCCTCTGATATTCTTTTATATTTCGGTTTAGTGGTATTTTGCTATTGTATTTCTGTATTCATAATCATATTTTTTTTTACGAAGTTTGAGTTTTCTTCTAGGTTATGTGTAGGTATTAGGTGTAAATAAAAGTATATCTTAATTATTTAGTATATACTATGTTCCGTTCGGCTCAGTGATCTATTAAGTTGAAAATTATAATTCTATTTATGGGCATATAGAATTTTGGGTATCTCTGTAAATAATGTAAAAAAAAAAATATTTATAAATATAAATATAGATAGAGTAGATTGGAACAATTATAAATTACATTTTCTTTCATGCATGGAGAACCTCTTTTGTCAAGTACGAACTGTTTATCCAGGAAAGATAAAAATATGTGAATTTGTGTTCCATCTGTATGAGGGGAGAATACGCAAAGGATTGTTGAACTTGGTCGGGAAGGTGGTTGAGGAGAAATGCGATCTTGTGATCTCCCCAAAGAAAAAAAAATTAGGAAAAAGGGGGGTAGGATACGAGATATTATCGGTAAGGTGAACAAATTGCGTTCAAAAAAAAAAAAAAAAAAAAAAGAAAAAAAGTTAGGCTACCAGATAGGATATGTGGATGACTTCTGTTTTGTTTTCATTTTGGGTAAACAAAAGTGCGTTCAAAAGAAAAAAAAAAAAGGGTAGAGAGAAAGATATATAAAAGATTTTAGCTTATAGTATACTTTTATGCATTAGAGAATATTGATAGTCATAAAATATAAGCGTGTTTTTTTTTTTGTAGTTGAATTATATGAAGTTGGTAGTGTTATTGCTGTTAAATTTTAATATAATATGATACATTTCTATTATACATATAAATTATAATTTACTTTCATTATAAAGGAAGTATGAATTTGGTTATATCTAGTATAATATAGTAGAATATCACTCAACTGTATTTATTGTTATATAGATGTTTGTTAATTCAATTTAAAGTGCCAATACATAGAAAATTGCATGGGTTTTATTTGATTATTATACTAAAATGGCACACTTATTTTTATGTTACTCATGTTATTTTACTAAATCGAACGTGTCATATAAGAAAACTAATATGACATTTCAAGTTATTATACTATAGAGTGTGCTTTGATATTTTGATAATTACCTGTTTATGTATATTAATTAGATATCAGGTGTCGGATTATATATATATAAATAAATGCAGAAGTTTACTACATTGTTATGTATGGTGACGTAGCATTGAAATTTTATATTTAAGAAGATTAAGAGTGTTAGATATTGTAGTTGTATGACATGATTGAGATATTAGTTTTTTTTTTTTTCTGCAATAACTTGTATTATAATTAGATCGTAATCAAATTCAATTTATTTCTATGAAACAATTTTTGCAGTAAGAACTGTATTTGTATAATTAGTCTATTTGGAATTGATTTAGATTTAAAATTATGACAAAATAATAATAATTAATTAAATTATAATAAGTGCCTTATTAATTTTAGCTAAGTTTTATAATCATAAACCAGGGTGATTTATTTGTTTTTTAGATAAATATTTATGATTGTTCTAAATATATTATTTTGATTTCTTTCATCATTTCAAAATTTTGTTCTTATTCTATTGAAAAGGCGTTCAGCAATTCTATTATACAAAAACAAAATTTATTTTAAACACATATAAAATAATACATTACATCCACTTAAACATTCAAATTTATAAATGCTAGTAGAATTTTCTATTTGATCATATGTTGTTTCATTTCTGCAAAATGGCCAATTGCGGGAATGTATTGTTAGGATGATTAAATGGGACTTTAATTTCAAGAGTATAACTTAAAAAAAAAAAGTAATAATATAAATATATGTAATGCTTAATTTTCTTTCATCATTTGTTCCTTTTACAAACAAATGGGAAAGAAAAGTTGACTTAATATACAACATGACGATTCCTTTGAATCATTATACTATTGCCTTAAGAGTTGATCTTCTTATTTTCGATTTAAATATAAATAATTAACTGAATTAAATTTGCTAACAAAAAAAAATAATAATAATAATATAATAATAATAATAATATAATAATAATAATAATAATAATAATACAATTGAGTTATTATTCGATTTTTTTTTAAAATTTATGCCATCAGCTGAATTTTAATAAATTACTTTATTGTTTAAATTAATTTTAATAATATTTGGTTGCTCGAAATACTTAATTGTTAAACCCACTTTCCTGCACATATCAATCATTATTTTAAAACTATACTACACACAAATCCCTGGAATTCCGCTATAATCTACTGCCAGTGGAAAAGGAGCAGCTGAGGCTATTCCCCTCCTTGATGAACTTTTGTGGAATTTCTTCACTTGCTGCAGTCATTTTTCTACACTCAATGCCAGTCATGTAACCATACATCTGAATGACAACATATCATCATGCTACTGATGATTTGCTTGAACATTTTGCCTGCAATTTCATCACTTTTCATCCAACAAGCTGCAACTTGAAAACTTTACAAAGAATGCGCAGTTTTACCTGTTTGTGAAATATTTAGCGTTTGGTGATTCTTATATACATTTCCATGCAAGAAAAACATCACACAAATCATATTCTTTTATTGTGATTTGTTTAGGACGGCGTGTTTATAAGATGGGATACGAATATTCCATCCACATTTCAGTAGTGAGGATCGTGGAGGTGATACTGGAATTCTACTACTTCTGTTTACATTCCATTTCAACACCACCTCCAATTCTGCAAATACTAATTAACTCATCGTATATCACTATTTCTAACTTTAGTTGGTGGAGGAACTTATTGATATTTAACGTTTTATCAAATTCAACATACAACATGGTGGACTTTACCTACAACGTCTTATATGGTTTCTATAATCGTTAATATACCTGCGGTTTGTGAGCGGACTTCAAACATTGGATTTATTTTTAATCATCGAATTTCACAAAAGAAGAAATAAAATCAAAAGAATATAATTATCTTAATCTTCATATGCGTAGATGTGCATCTTTTACGATTGTTACTGTCAAGTTCAATCTTCGACTTCAACGTATGACTTTATTTTACTCTTCAGATGCGTAGATGCGATTCATTTACGACTGTTACTGTCAAATTTCGATCATCGACCTCAACGAATGACTTTAAACAACATGTTTTTGTGAATCGCTATAAGTGAAAAGAAATGACATTATTTCCATAAAAAACTTTCTTTCAGTGCAAAGATGATAAATTATTTTATAAACACTTGACTTCAATAGACATTGATGGTGATGCAAGTGTACAAAATTACTAAAAGATATCTGCTAAAAAGTGCTTTTTTACATGCATATTAATAATATTTATTAGACTTTTCTTTCAGATGCATTTTTTCAAAACTTTTATTCAAACTATATTTACGTCTGTGCATCTATGGAACATTTCACCTCACAAATTTGGTGATTCTAATCAGGAAGAAATTTATTTTTATATTGCTAATTCTTCATTGTGTTTAATGTTATTTTGGTATTATTGATTTAATAACTAAAATTATTTTATCGCTACTTACTTATTGCCTAGTTGAAAGTTGGTATCATCATAACTTTCAAATTTATTATTATTATTATTGCTTGATTTTTATAAATGTAATGTATTTAATGCATATTATTTATCTTTTTACAATTGTTAGGATCTAGAGGATGCCTAATTGTTTTATTGGGACTTAGGTCTTTTTCTTTTTTTTTGTGTTTTTTTTTTTCTTTATGGAGAAAGTCGTATCATTGTCGGGATAAACCCGACACATTTTGGCGGCTGGCTGTAGTAGTACAGTACAGTAAAAAAATAAAAGACATATTATATAAGAATGCAGGATGTAGACCACACAAGTTAGTTTGAGGTGCACGTGCATGCGGGAATTCGTCAAAAGGATAGAATTTCCACGATTTAACGACTTTTGTGAAACGGGGTGTTTGGTAAGGGGTTACAGAACTCTGACTAAACAGTCAGTTAGCCAATAAATTTGTCAAAAATGTTTATAAGTTAGACTGGAAAAGATTGAATTTCCAGTAAACAAGAGTAAGAATCTTCGCGCAGATGGGAGTTCAAAGAAATAAATATGTCCACTGTGGTATTTGAATGTCTGCAAATTTAGTAGAGGGATTAACATGTTAGCAAAAAAATGTCGCATTCGGTAACACGATTCTCACATTACATCGTAAAAGGGGTTTTAGCTGTTTACTTGGATTTGTTTTCAGACCACCTGCATATGGAAATGCGCGTTACTTGAAAAATTATAATGATATGCAAGAGAGAGAAATTTTATAGGAGGATAAGATTTTTAGGAGGGATTTTCAGGCAGGGAGAAGTTAGTAAAATGGGATATCGAGAAAAATAGCGGCAGAAAGGTTAGAGGGGAACGGTCTTAGAGAACTGCGGTTTTGGTGCTCTCTCTGGGACAGAGAATAAATCGATGGTTGGGATATGAGCACCGGTATGGGGATGTGCCTGACGCCCGACGATGACGTTCCTAGTATATCTAAGAGGTGAGTGGGTTCCTTCTTGAGTTTTGAGCAACCTTATCATATTAGGCATCCTTCAAATCCTGTATTATATTGTTAATTATAATCGCAATAAATGTATTGGAAGATTTACAATGTATTTATTATGCTTTAACTATAAATAAAGTGTCGTTTTATCTTTATGTTTAGACTCTTATGTCTTCTAAAACATCCGACTCTAGAGCCTGGGAAACGTTCTAATGCAAATAAACAAAATAAATTAAAGTAAAGCTATTAGTAGTCGGACATTGTGTTTCCTTTTTTTTTCCTTTTTTATCAAAGAAGGAAGAATCTGAAATTTTATTTAAATTTGCCATTCGCTCCCCCACATGCAGAAATCTATCTTCCGGCATTTCCAACAAAGTTTCCCAAAGCGATCATGATTGACGAATTGAGGACGTATTCAAATAAAAAATTGCTTTTTTTATTCTTATTTAGGAATTATATAATGTGCCGTATTGGTCTTTTTTTTTTTTTTTTTTTTTTTTTTTCAAAAAGTCAAAATAAATTTCAAAACAAATGCTGTCAAAGTGGCCATTTGAGTCGAATTTAGCTTAAGATAATTCTGATTAAAGCTACTCCTATAAAAATAAATAAATAAATAAAATAAAAATATTTTTTTTTTCAAAAGCGGCAAATAAAGTTGTTAAACTGGGTTTATCTCTAATCATATTTTATTTTTGGTTGTTGAACTGAGTATTTGACTTCAAAATCTACCCCAAAGTCCGACAGGAATATTTTTTCATACGAAATGTACTTAAAAATCGGATTGGAAATAAATTTACTTCAACAGTTTCCGTTTGCAATGTTATCTAACATTTTCCCTTAAAAATTTAAATCTTAGTACCTATAGTATTACAATCATAATTTTTTTTTTTTTGTTTTTTTTTTTTTTTTTTTTTTGTAAATTTATTTAACACTGATCTAGGAACGTTCTTTATGCCAGATGGCATAAACTTTTGACAGACTTTTATTTAATTTTTAAAAAAAAGAACAGGTTTTTTTTTTTTTTTTTTTTTTTTATTTGACCGCAGAAAAAATAGCATAATTAGTTCATCATGCTTTGTTATTTAAAAAATAAGTTTTCATTTTTTTTAAACTAATTATTTTCTCCTGTAAAATAAAATGCATAATTATCCCAAACATTCAATTATTTAGAAATTTTATGTAACTTTTTTTTCCTCCAGGATTCCATTAATCATACAGATGTGATAATTTTATTGTATATAAATATTTATTTCTATAAATTTTTTCATAAACAACAACAACAACAAAAAATCTTTATTTATGAAGAATAAAGTTTGTTTACAAAATTTTGTATTACTAACACATATATACTATAGTCATTTGTTTTGAAAAAAAAAAAAAAAAACTATATATATTATTCACTAGAAAATAAACATTATAATGTTCTCTGAAAAATACAAAGGAAAAAAATTCTTCAACTGAACTTTTGTGACAAATCGGATGTTTTATGTGTATTTCAACATTTATTGCATTCCTAGCTGCAATAAGTTTCACTGATACAGATTACAAACCCCTTTTCTCTCTTCAGATACAAAGGGATAGGAATGAAGTTCATAATTTTCTTCTAAAAGTCTTTCTACTTATGTGGTAGCTTGTCAAAATTATAATACAGGTTTACATTTTTGCAATTCAAATTTAAGCCGATTTGTTACCCAAACATAGCTATTTCTACTTGTCTCTGTTGTCCATTGTTTGCGATTTTTTCCGCCTACCTGTTTGTATATCCTTTGACTATTTGATCTTAGCAATTTTAATCTGTGTTATTTCCATGATTTTCGATTATTTTTCTACAGGTTAATTATAGTAATAGCACCATTTTAATAATTTTTATATTTCAATTTGTTTAAAAAATATGAGTGAACCTTTCTAAAGTAGACAGGAAATTATGATTTTAAATTGGCTTATATTTCAAATTTTTGTAAAAAGAATGGAAAAACTATCAGGGTTGGGGTGGGGGACATTTGGAATTCATGAAATTTTACAGTATTTTCGCAATTTGAAATATAAATCAAATTAACATTTTTGGACTTAAAATTCCCTCCCGTTAAAGCTAAATAGCTACCATTAATAAGAATAATAAATTAAATTAATGAAACAAACTTGCACAAAATAATTAAAATAGATGCCAAGAAAATATGGACAGAAATAATAAAATTTAAACTCAATATAAATACCTAATAAATCTTAATGCAAAAAAATCAAGGAAAATTAAACTTCTTTCATATAAAATATATGACGGAATGAAATTTTCGCCTTGCTTTTAACATAAAATGAATATTGCTTACTTAAAAAGCGATTAAATAATCAATTATAGATGTTAAAATTTAATTTTATTTAAAAGTCTTAGTACTTTCAAACCTTTTCCAAACAGGTTCTTCCTCAGAGAATATTTTCTTTAATAAATACAAATATAAGATTTTGTTTTGAAAACTGAACGAGACTCGTGGCTTGAAGATTGAGTTAGTAATATTATCACGTGAACGGTAAAAAATCATTTGATTGTTGTACCACGAAATTTTAATACGTCATTTTCTCAAATTGTCAGGATTTTATTTTTAGGATGCTAAACCATAAACTGCGTATATTATAAGATAGGACATCATTGCACACTTTATTGTTCTTGCATAACATTTCTATTGATTCTCTTACAAACAAATAATTTTTTACCGTTCACGTGAAAATATTACTAACTCAACCTTCAAGCCACGAGTCTCGTTCATTTTTCAAAACAAAATCTTATATTTGTATTTATTAAAGAAAATATTTTCCGAGGAAAACCTGTTTGGAAAAGGTTTGAAAGTACTAAGATTTTTAAATAAAATTAAATTTTAACATCTATAATTAATTATTTAATCGCCTTTTAAGTAAGCATTATTCATTTTAAGGCCTTCTTTTTAACACTATTGTAGCAGACATAGCAAAGTATAGCACTCTATGATATAATGACACGCAAAGAGATTAGATAAAAATAAATTGCAAGAATTTTCAAGACCGTGTGCGGCGTTGACAAAAGCCAGTGAAAACAGACAAGGCGCGTGGAAAGGAAAAATCAAACCCGAGCGACCAAAAATTCAGATTTTTTAAAAACATACAATTATGATTCTTAAAGAATAATATATATATATATACGGAAAATTTTTACAGTACATTTTAAAATTATGATTATTATAAATTACGAAAGGCATTAAATACATAATGACAACATTAATAATTACATTTTTAGCACATTTCTGAGCTCATTTCTTTTCGAAAATTAATAAAATCGACTGTTTGTATTCAGAAGCAATACAATAGAATGGCGTTATCCTTTTTTTTTTTTTTTTAAGTAATATAACTTTGCAAAAAAGACTATCAAAATTAGCATTTTAAGTGGAATTTCCAGAACTATCGGAAGCGATAGCACGGAATGGGGGAAAAACGCAGTCACGTGACTAGAATCTCATATTTCGACAAGTAATTTATTTATCGAAAATGGAAAACGCTATTCCATTCCAAGTCCTTTCAATAACAGCCTGTGCATTTTATGCATTTACAGTTAAAAATTATTCAGAAATTCTGACAGGAAGTTTCACATTGTTCAGCAGTGAATTTCAGAATCACTTCTCAAATCCAAAAAGGCAACTTTATAAAATAAATTTTATTGATTTTTTTTTTTTTTTTTTTTGTTCCGAAATGTAGAAGATTTTGTTAAAAAACTATCTAATCGATTTATTTTTGCAAACGCAATAAATCCTGTCAAACTGGGAGTTTTGAATCAATTTTTCGCACGAAAGGAGAATATCCACTCAAGGAAGGGTGAAAACGTCTTTGTCACGTGATAAATATCGCTTATGACTCAATAAGTAATTCATTTATAAAAGGAAATTGAAAAATCAGCTCGAGTTTAAATCGCTTCCTTAGTTAGGCCTTCCAACTTTATATCTTTCCGTTAAAAAATAAATTTGTAAATGTGTCAAAACATTTTGCGCCTATTGAGCACAGCAGCCGTAAGGTATATTTCGAAAGATTCCATTAATTGAAGTTTATTATGTGTATTAATATTTTAAGAAAACCTATTGCCTACTCTACACATCACTACTACACTCTCACACAACAATTAAGTTCAAAAAACTAAAGAAATTTCCCCCCCCCCAAAAAAAAAAGAACTGTTAGCGTCATAAAATAAAATTTATAGGAGAAGACTTAGAAATAGCACCTTATTAAAAAGGGAAATGTTCACAAACCTGTCTGAAACTAGCTGTTGTTCAGAAACTATGTAATCAAATTGTTTTATTTATTTATTTGGGGAGGGGGCAAACGCAATAGATCACACAGTAAATATTGTCAAAGTGGGCCTTTTTAATTGAATTTCTACTTGAAATTTGAATAACTACTCAGAAAGAATGAAAAACGTATTCGTCACACAATCAAAATCACTTGCAATTCAATAGGTAATTTGTTTACCAAAAAAGTGAAAATACAGTTCAATTCCAAACCGCTTCCACTGTCAGGCATTCCATTCTGTTAAAAAATGAATTTGTAAATGTATCAAAATATTTTTTGCTACCTAAGCACAGTAGTTGAATATATATATATATATATATATATATATATATATATATATATATATATATATATATATATATATATATATATATATATATATATTGTAAATGCAGCTGATAATGAAGAACTAAAATTTATAAGAATACTAAATGAACATTTGAAAGGTTTGAGAGAAAAATAGAAATTTGCAAAACGATTAATTTTGATTGATTACTTAAATAATAATAATTATAAACCTTTTAAATGTTTTAATACTTTTTTCATGTACAGAATTTGCATATAAAATAAAAAACAATAATTTTACAAATAATACACTTCGGGTACATTTAAGCTTCACCTTTAATTAATTATTATTTTTATATCCCTCTGAACGATTAATTAAGAACAACAATCAAAACTCTGAATAAGGGACAGAAGTTTCACTGTACATATTTTGTTGTTATCGAAACGACCTGGTACCCGTCAAAATTCGACGACAGAAAATCGTTAAGAAAGAACTGTTTCATTGATTTATATTAAATCGACAAAATTAGTTACAGTAAAAAATGCATCTTTTATTGGTCAGTCTAACTCTCAAGCAAATATTATTTTAGGCTAAAATTCACAAAAAACTATAAAACTCAATTATCCAAATTATTAAACGAAATAAAACAGAAATTCATCGGATTTCATAATAGACGACATTTAAAAAATAATATAAGCATTTTAATTTCTATTTTTTTATTTTCAATTTTAAGAGAAAATGCATACAAAATTGACACTAAAAATTAAAAAAAAAATTAATATCTCTAAAAATAAATTGAGATACAGCTTTGAAATAAATCGCATTTAAAAGTACAATTTTTTTTCTCTTTACTGCGGTTTAGATTTTTAAATGCACGATATTTAGACGTGTAAAATTTGTAGTACCGAAAATTGCACAGACGAAAATACATGGGAAAATATTGCACATTTTATTTTCTATTTTTTTTTTTTTAATTTTTCAATTTTAAGTGAAAAGGGGGTGATTCCGTTGCCACAATTACAAAATTCTTACTAAAAATTATAAAAAAAAAATAATATTTCAAAAATAAATTGAGATACAGCTTTCAGACAAACTGCATTTAAAATTAAATTTTTTTCTCTTTACGACGGTGTAAAAATTAAAAATATGCGGTGTTTAGACGCGTAAAATTTGCTGTAGCGAAAATTGCGAAACGGAAATTTCATTTCAAAGTGTTGCCATTCTCAAAATTACGTATGCGTTACGCACAGATACGTTTGGCCTTTATAATATAGATTTGATTTTTTTTTTCACTTTTATTGAAAAAGAATTTATATTTTATTGAGTTGTAGACAAGTTTCATTTTCACAGGTTTTACTGTAATGCAGTGTTCTATTACAAAGTGAACGGCTTAACAAATCTGAAGATACCTGTAAAAAAGGAAACTGTCTATAAAATAATTTTTTTGATATTCAATATGTTAAATTTTACGTGCTAAGTTGGAATACTGTTTAAAATGAATATTTTCAGGGTTCTTCAGTGTCTTGTAGTTTTTACTTTTTTGTAAATATGATTCAATAAACGTTTCTGTTCAAAAGGGGAAAGGGGATAAAACCCAGGAACCTATCCTTATGAAATCTCCCCCCTCCCTCCATCCCGAAAGAAAGTTCTGTAATGACGTCCCTGATATTAACAAAAGTGATACAGCAAAAGTGATGTAAGGAAAAAGAAATAAGTATTTAGTAATATAATTCAATGCAAAACACTGAAACATTTTTCAGAAAAAAAAAATAAATAAATAAAAGAAAATAAGTACTTATTCTTTTAAATAATGCAGTAAAGAAATGAAACATGCAAATGTTTTAAAATAATAATACTTATTATAATGAAATATAATGTTCTGGAAAAGAAGAATAAAATAAAATAAGTAAAAATAATATATAATATTTGATGAATTTGCTTAGAACGAATCTATAACATTTCAAGTACATATAATCTTCAGATTCACCTTAATATTTGTTTTGAAATATAATGCCATTTTTGATCATTCACAGAAAACATCATACTCTAAGCATTTTTTAACGAAATCTCCAAACCACAAAATCTTTTAACTACAATAAACTACTTGACAGGTAATCTGCCTAAGGCTGCGGGCACACACACAGTTTTTCGCACTAACTTCTTGCGCTCTCTTTGATCTTTCGTGTCGGCGCTTTGATGTATAAATTGCACTTCTAGTGTACTGAATCTGAACTTCAAGAGAGGAAAATCACTTGACAGTTTTACGACTGTAGATGGGGGGAGATAACTGCACAAGGAACTCTCCATTCCTTTGTCAATTCGTCCCTCAAAAATCATTTAGAGGTTGCTATATATTTGGCGATGTGAAATAAACAGAAAATAATTTTACATTTTCGCCAAGTGAAACATATAATTGTGCTCTTTTTTTTGTTTTGTTTTGTTTCTTTCAACGGAAAAAAAACGGAGGGGGGGGGGAGAGTATACACAAAAAACAATGAAAACTGCATTATAAAAATTAGTCAGATTTTCTTACTTTTTCGAAACAGTACATAATTTATTTTTGATTACGTTCATTAATCTCTTATTTGGAAAGGAAGCATTATAAATATTTATTTTAATTGTCAACGATTATTAATGTTTCGTAAAATTAACACCATAATTTTAGCAATATATATTTATTATGGATATGGTATAATTGTGGTTATGGATGTTAAATTTCCTTTCGTTTGATATTTTAATAAGTTTAAATGCTAAGGGATTAATACAGTGAAATCTCCGAATAAGGGACACCTATGGGACCGGAACTTTTGTCCCTTAAATAGAGGTGTCCCTTATTCGGATTTTTTTACATTATTTTTAATTCAGAAGGATATAAAAATAACAAAGCATCAAAGGAGAAATTTAAATGTATCTGAAGTGTATAAATTACGTTAATCAGACAAAAGGAAGTAAAGAGAATTAATTAATTAAAATTTTCCATTAATTTTTAAATTATTTGTAGAATTATTGATTTGTATTTTCTATGCATATTATGTACATACAAAAGTATAAAAACATTTGAAAAAAATTTACTTGAAGTAATCAGTCAAAAAGGATTGTTTTGCAAATTTCACTATATCTATGGAAATCTTTGAAGTGTTCATTTACCATATTTACAATGCTCTAATACCACCAATATCACCTCCCCTCACCCCAGTGCCGGAACTAGCCTTTTTCGCGCCCGGGGCAAACATGGATTTTGGTGCCCCCCCCCATTCTCCACATATATGCATTCTTTGTATCAAACACACCAAACAAAATCTTAATTTGGCGCCCCCTTCACCTTCTATTCTGGTTGCGCCCGGGGGTCACGTGTTTCCCTCTAGTCTCAGCCTTATCTCCCCCCCCCCCCAAAAAAAAAGTATTCCAACGCTTTGCGTATTTTAGGACAACAACTCTCTACATTGCCCTACTCAGCAAGCGGAAAACGTTTTGACTCAGTATTCATTTATTTTTTATTTAAAGTGTTTTTAAGTTAAAAAATCATTTTCAACGGAAAAATATAAAATTGGAACGCTTGACTGTAATTTCAATATGGAAGCGATTTGGGATTGAACTGTGTTTTCATTTTTTTAATAAATAAATCACCTATTGAGTTAGATGCGATTTTGATCACGTGACAAAGACGTTTTTTACCCTTTCTTGAGTAGTTATTCTTCTTTCGCATGGAAATTTGGTTCAAAACGACCACTTTATCAATATTATCTGTAAAATCTATTGCATTTGAAAAAAAAAAAAAAAAAAAAAAAAAAAGTGGTCGATTGCACATTTTCTGAATAACAACACCTGCTAGCTTCAGGCATTTTCGAATAAAAATAAATTAAAACTTATCTCTAAAAAGTTGCCATTTTTGGATTTGAGAACAGCCTAAAAGCATCTGTAATGTTCATTATTTCAAAATTTTCTTTCTTTCTCCAATTTCAGAATCATCCTCACAATTTTCAGCATTACTTTCAATGCGGATAAAGGCATTGATGTCGAATCAGAAGTCTGGGTAAATAAATGGCCGTAAATTGTGTCGTACGCCTCTGTATACTGTCTGTATGTTTGATAAGGTCACAAAAATCTGTATTTTTATTTTCATCAAAGACTACTTCATTATCTGAAATTCAAAAACCAGTCCCTTTAATCTCATTTTCAAGTGTCCCTTAAATAGAGTGTCCCTTATTCAGAGGTAAATACATTACACGTCCTATACCTTGGGACTGGGACCGGAGGTTTTGTCCCTCAAATAGAGGTGTCCCTTATTCGGAGTGTCCCTTATTTGGAGGTTTCACTGTATTGACATTTTTAGTATGGGTCTCATATTTTGTAGAATAATCTCCATAAAATTCTATTATTTTTAAATATATATTTTCATAAACTGCTTAAAATGGTTCTCAAATTCCTGTCAACGACACTAAATTTTATGAAGTAGTTTCTGATTCATTTTTAAATGTAAATGTAGAAAACTGGCAGTTAAAACAATTTGAAATCGGATAGCGTTTTATTTTTTTAAGTTAATAAATAACGTGCTGAGTTTAAAATTATTCTGGTCACGTCACGACGGCCTTTCTTTAATTTTCTGTTTTTTTTTTTTTTTTTTTTTTTTTTTTGTGTGTGTGTGTGTGTGTGTGCGCGTGTGTGTCACATCCAGAAATTCGAGTAAAATTGGACAGTATTTTCAAAAGGATATGTGTGTAAGTATGTAAGTATATAAGTTCTTTATTTTACTAATATATCTTTAATGAAAATATCCTATTTCTAATGACAAAGGTAAATTCTTTCTTCAGTTTTGTAGAAAAAAAATCATTAGTTTTATTTTATTCCCTACAAATATAACTTTTTTTTATATAATCATTTGGAGAATGCTTGTTGTTTTCGATCTAGAGAAGAGATATCTGAGACCTATCTGATTCATTGTGATGTCCGTATTTTAGTCGTTTTGTGATTGTCACATGTTGAATGTTCAGAAATGGAATACTTCTGTTGCCACAGTGACAAAAAGTATTAATAATTACAAAAAACTAATAACTCAGAAACAAATTGTGGCACAGCTTTCAAAAGAATTGCCTTTATAAGTACATAATTTTGTTTATATGATGTGTATAAACTGAAAATGCGCTATATTTAAAAATTTTCAATACCGAAAATTGTAAAATTGATAATAGATGATCCTATATACAACAGGATAGCTTCTTCTTCGCTGTCAGATGATGACGACATAGTAAACATTCACCGAGGAATCGAAAACAGAAAATAATAATAATAATAAAAACCCCTAAAAGATGCATTTATACATTCGCGATTTAACGCCAAAATTAGCAACCTTTTTTTCCCCGTCCCACGAATTGTCCGAAGGAGTTTCTTCAAATGTAAGATTGATGGCTCTTTTAGGGTAATAAAAACTAGTGCTGTTCGTCTAGACCTTAAGAAAGGGTATTGTTCAGTGGTAGGAAGGAGGAGTAGCTACACGCCTACCTTACTCCCAGGCCCGAACAATGGGGGGAAAGCAGAACCGCGTTCGCGCGCTCTTAACCATTTCAACACAGAAAAACTGGACCGTCTGTGAGCGCTTATAACCATTTAATAGCATACGATTCTGGGCGTTCACAGACTCTCTTAACCATTTACAAGAACAATATTTAGGGTGCGTGTGCGCGCTTATAACCACCAAAGGGTTAAATTAGAAATATTTTCATTGGCTGTTGTTTCATTTTGAAGACTGTAGCAGGTTGCAAGAAATACTACTTTCTCAATAATAAAACTTCTCTAGGCACCTATAAAAATAAGTAAATAGCAAATAACAAATTGCGGAAGAAAAATATGAACTATTAAATTACTTTTTTGTAAAAAATTTTTTGTATATCTCATACAACTTTTTTCCTTGCCAATATGTATAAGGGTGATTCTCAAAATAGGGGACTATTTCAAAAATGAAATCTTAAAAAAATTACTGTTAGCAAAATTTCTGAAAAAAAATAGGTGTTATTAATATAGTATTAGGTATACTTTCTATGTAGTCAGCAGAGCTAAATATTTAAAAATTAACTTAAAAAATAATTAGTATTTTTTGAGCCATGCTAATGACAAAACAAATTGCATGGAATAAATATATTATGAAATTTTTATTTTCTTCCTGTTTAAATATTTGTTTTCTATATTTATTAGCCTTCCTTTTCAGCAAATGGTTTCCATTTTTACATATATACATATAAGGAGAATAAAAACATTCCCAAAGAGCAAACTTTGTTACATGAGCAACATTCTGACACTAACAATGTAAGAAGCTGTCTTAGTCATTTTCCTACAGATTTAATGCATATTTTAGGGATAATAAATGTAATACCTAAATTTATACATAAAATTAAACTTTATAAAGGATACAATATAAGCACTGGTTACATTTATGTACATAGGAGTCTTTAGCATGGACAGAAAAACCATGCTAATGACACTGATATCTGTCCATGCTAATGACAAATTTTAATTTAAATAAGATTATGAGCCATAATATAATCACAATGCAATAGTCCTTTCTGGGGCTTTTTAAAACATATGCAAACTCACATGCAAATAAATAAAATAAAAATTTTAACTATAAAATAAACATGAAAATTATTATCCATTCTAATGACATACAATTGATGTACGCCCCTAATATTCAACTTCTATTCTTAAATTACAATACATGCTTCTATTTTCTGGCTGGGATAAAATGGCTACTTGTTGCCATGGAGAAACTTTAAACTATTGTCATATGTGAAAAATGAAATTTTGATTAATAACCAGCTGTTATAGTATGACCTTGTTTTAAAAATCGAATATGGAGGACAAACTTTAATTCTTTTTTTATGTACTATAATTTTATTTTTTAAAAGAAATTTATTGGATAAATCCTCTCCTTTCTTAATATAAAGAAATAATAACATTTGTTTATTTTATAAACATGATATTAACTCTTGAAAAATGCTAGTAATACACAAGGCACAGCTGCTGTGGACATCCATGCTAATGACATTTTGAATCTTTATTCTGTTATTTTAAGGTGTTTTTAACTAAAAAGTGAGTAATTCTTGAGTGCAAATAATGAATAATATTAAGAAAAACATATCTAAATATAAAAACATGACAGAAAACCTCTCAATTTTTTTTGTATGCCGAAAGACATAAGTTGTCCCCTATTTTGAGAATCACCCATAAATGAATGACTGCTAAACTACTCTTGTGAGAGAACTTCATGTTGTGTATTTCACACATGACAGACTTATCTTCAGAATGATCTACTAGATGTTTGTTTAAACTATGCATATGAAAGAATTTTTCATTGCATATCTCAAACTTAAAATGTTCCTCACTAATGTGATTTTACTGATGATTGTTTAAAGGACTATTATGAGAAAATTTCTTGTTGCATGTCTCAAAAACAAAAGATTTATCACAAGTAGGCACTAACAGGTGCTAGTTTATGTCACTTTTCTAACAGAATTTTTGTTCCATATAAGACATGCAAAAAATTTCTAAATGGTATGAGTTAATAGATGCTTTTTTAAATTATCCTTTCGAGAAAACTTCTTGTTGCATATCTCACAAACAAATAATTTCTCCCCAGTATGGACCAACAGGTGCTTATTTAAAGTATCCTTACGAGAGAATTTCTTGTTACATATCTCACAAACAAAAGCCTTCTCACCAGTATGAACTAACAGATGTTTTTTCAAGTTACTGCTCTGAGAAAACCTTCTGTTGCATGTCTCACACATAAAAGGTTTCTCACCAGTATGAATTAGCAGGTGTGTATTGAAATAACTCTTTCGAGAGAATTTCATAGTGCATATCTCACATGAAAAAGACTTTTCATCACTATGAATTAACAGATGATCATTTAAATGGCCCTTACGTAAGAATTTCTTGTCGCATATTTCACAAACAAAAAGTTTCTCTCTTTCATCACTATGATATAACAGATGTTGTCTAAAATTGCTTTTTTGAGAGAATTTCATACCGCATATTTCACACACGAAAGGTTTTTCACCAGTATGAATTAACAGATGCCTGATTAAAACAGCCTTACGAGAAAATTTCTTACTGCATATCTCGCACATAAAAGGCTTGTCACCTTTATGACTTAACATATGCTTGTTAAGAAAGTTCTTTTGAGAAAATTCTATGTTGCAAATCTCACAAACAAAGGACTTCTCACCAATATGAATTAATAGATGCGTTCTCAGGTTACTTTTTTGAGAAAATTTTCTGTTGCATATGTCACATGCAAAAGGTTTCTCACCAGTATGAATTAACAAATGCATGCTTAAATAACTTTTTCGAGAGAATTTCATGTTGCATATCTCACATAGAAATGGTTTCTCACCACTATGAATTAACAAATGATCTCTTAAATGGCTCTTACGTGAGAATTTTTTATCACATATCTCACATACAAAATGTTTCTTATTAGTATGAGTTAACATATGTGTTGTTAAATTGCACGTTCGTGCAAATTTCATGCTGCATATCTCACACACAAAAGATTTCTCACCACTGTGGATTAACAAATGCTGGATTAAATGGCTTTTACTTGAGACTTTTTTGTTGCATATTTCACAAATAAAGGATTTATCATCAATATGACCACGAAGATGGGCATTTAAATTATTCTTGTGAGGAAATTCTGTAGTACCTATTTTACAATCAAACGCTTTTTCTTGTTGTGAGTCGGAATCTGTCTTTCTAAAACTCTCTTGCAGAGAAATATCTTGCTGCATATTTTGCACTTTAAGCACGATTTTGAAATGCGATGTTTATTGCTTTATGCATCTGCAATAAATATATAAGTTAAATTATCATTCATTACAACTAAATAAAGAAAATTAACAGAAAAAAATTTCTTACAAAAAATCAAAATTTCCATCTTAGAATTAAAAACTGCAGTAGACTCCTAATGTGCTATCTAACATTCGTGGAACCAAAGTTCCGTCAAATGCATTCCTAACTGTAAAAGGATTAAACTATAAAGAAATAGTTACAATCACAATATAAACATAAACTAGTTGGATGTGCCAATCCTAAAACTTTTTTAAACTAATACATACATTTATATATTTCAAAATTTTGTTCCACATGTTAATACTTTAATTTATTAATTCAGTACTATACCAATTTTGATTTTCATCTTAAATTTCAACTTCAGTCAATCAAAGCAAAACTAGTTTAAATGGATCATGATATTTTATAAATCAATAGTTTTCTCTTATTCTGTGATCCCACCTGTTTGCAAATAAATGGGTTAGCAGGACATGAATTTCCGTCTCTGCACAAGCAATGGACAATAGAACTATAAGCATTTTTTTTTTCAAATTCAGGGAGGACCCGCTTGCCATACTATAAAATAATCATACACAACAAATTTAGTTCAGTTCTATGCATAACTCCATACACTTTTTAATAAAACGGTAATGAAAATGACACAGACATCGCGATTATAGCGCTCCCTTCAGGCGGAATTTTTTCAAATTCAGGGAGGACCAACTAGCCATAGTAGTGATGGGCGATTTCGATTTTTTAAATCGATTTAATCGATATTATGGTCAACTCGATTTAATCGATACTATAAAATTTTTAATCGATTTCTCAGAAGATATTATTTTTATTTTGCTTCAAAAGTTGAAGATAAAGCAGCCGGATGTGCCAATCTCAAAAAGTCTTCTATCTCATACATGATAAAACTTCTAAATGCACTAACACATTGTCAATGTCAAATTTAAATTATTTATACCCATCATGAAGATTTAAAAAGTATAGGTTGAAGTATGAACATTTTAAAAGAAAGCATTGCGTTTTCCAAACAAATCGCTGAATTTCGGTCCACCCCCGCTAGATGTCTGTAACCGAAATGTATGCAATTCAAAGAGCATCACAGCGACACCTGTTGTGCAGTATACACTCAAGCCTAATAAGACAAGCGTAATAAGAATCTATTTATGTGAAAGTTTAACCGAATATGAAATTTGATTAAATTTCATGCATAATTTCTAAGATATAGCTATCACTAATATCGTGAAAAATGCAGTATAGCAGAGCAGTATTATATAACTTACACAAAAACCTAATCAGGAACAGCGTATGATAATATCTAAGAGACTATTAAGTTTGATGAAATTCCGTTCAGGAGCTCTTGAGATATGATCAATAAAATCTTGTAGATCCTGAAAAAGTGGTTGAATTCAGGGGTCAGCCCGAAGAGGAACATCTCCGCCCCGGAACTTTGAAATGTTTCACGAAAATATTGAAGTTTCATGTATAAGAGTCCCCCCCCCTTCTCTGAAGTATAGAATGCCCCTTCAAGGAGACATAAAAATCCCTCCCAGTGAAAAACATCTGAATTCAACACTGCTGATAACAGCAGCATAGCAACGCCTCCTGCATAGTTATTTACACTGAAACCTAATAAGCACCAAACTTTTGAATGTGAAGCTTGATGAAATTTTCTGAATTAGTTTCTGAGATGCAATTATCGCAAAAATCAGGAAAAATGCAGCGTCACCTGCCGTTAGATTTAAATCAAAACTTAATCATCAACAATTTACGTTAATATCAAACCGAATCTGAAGTTTGGCAAAAATACGTGCATTAGTTCTTGAGGTATCTATCTTGCAGTAAATCATGAAAAATACAACATAACAGCGCCACCTGTAGAGCGATTTTTACCATAAGTAATCAGCACCAATTTATATGAAAGTCTAGCTGATTCTAAAGTTTCAAGAGGTTTCAGGCATTAGTTCTTGAGATAGAGCGCCCACAAAATTTTGTAAGAGACAAACAAATAGACAGACTGAAAGACAGACAATTTATAAAAACAGTAAAATGTGTTATATCTAACAATATATTCGAAGTTTGTAAGCATTAGGTTATTATTATTTTTTGAATAACATCATACAAACAAAGAAAAAAAAAGCAAAGTTTTTTTTAAAAAAAAAATAAGCAACATATAATGTCTAGAATTATATATGGGTGTCTAAACATGTTTAATAATCTACATAACCCTCTCCTCCCCGTTTTTACATAAGTTAATGGGAATTGTCTTTTTTCTGTAATTATCTTCTTCTTTATAGTTTTTCAAAATAATAATAATAATAATAATAATATATAATTAAACAAAAACATAATTTGCAGAACAAATTAAAAAAACAAAATTTATTTGCTGCACTATTTAAGCCCAAGAAGGGACAGATATTAAGATATTTGATTTAGTTATTTCTACATTTAGTATTAAATTTTTGTATTAAATAATTTAAATTATGTGAACATTAAAAAAATAAAAATGAAATTCTAACAATATGATATTTAAAACCCCTAAATCTTAGATTCCGTTCAAACGAAATCGAAATAAATCTTAGACTTTTTCTGAACATTTGCTTTTTAGATGTGTCTATTCTTTTTATTTATACCTATCGTAAATATTATACAAAATCTACAAAACAAATATTTGCAAATTAAGTTTGGAATAAAGTCTCAGATTTATTTCGATTTCGTTTGAACGGAATATAAGATTTAGGGGTTCTAAGTATCATATTGTTTGAATTTCATTTTTATTTTTTTAATGTTCACATAATTTAAATTATTTGATACAAAAATTTAATACTAAATGTAGAAATAACTAAATCAAATATCTTAATATCTGTCCCTTCTTGGGCTTAAATAGTGCAGGAAATAAATTTTGTTTTTTTAATTTGTCTGCAAATTATGTTTTTGTTTAATATCTCAAGTTTTTTAATGACTACTGCATTCAGATGAACTCATTTCAAACTTAACTGAAGGTACCATCATCAGGACTTCCTTTATGCGGTATCGTATCACAATTACTGATTAAATCTATCCAGGGCCATAGCTAGAAGTGAACTATAAGGGGGGTGGTGCGCTCAAGGGAACGTCTGAGGGGCTCATATTTATTTCTCTCTTTCTCTGACGCAGAAAAATTAACTAGTGCATATTCAAATTGTAAGTACCATGTTTCTTATTAAATTGTGGAAATAGCTCCATTTTATGCTAAAAAGAATATGGTGATGAAAAATTTGAGTGTATAACTAGTTCAAGATTGAACATCTTGTTGGCTTCATATGTGCAAGTAAGATGAGCGAGTGTTGAAGCACTTACTTTAGTTACAATTTAGCAATTCTGCAAAATTATGAAATCGTCTCAAAATTAAATTAGATTTTAAAACAAAATTTCATTTGATGAAATACTAACTATTACGTTCGTCCCTACATAGAAATTTCTGATTTATTTTTCCAGATCTATACCGATAATGATACATAGACTCCAAAACCACCCCAAATTAAAAACTCTATTTATCTATCTCCGCGATATCTACATAGATTTTCATTTTTCCGGTGGGTTTTTCACAGATTTCCATTGATCCATTTCCAAATCATTTGCCTCATTTCCAAATTGTTATTTTATTTATTTATTTATTTATTTTACATCTAGAACTGTATTCTGTACATGCTTCCTGTCCTGATACTAAATATTTCAAAATCTCTGTTTCATTTCCAATGTGACGTCATAAATGTGCGCTTTTTAATTCTTAAAATCAGTTTCACTTTTTACGATGGAATCACACAAAAAAATAGATGTCACTTTTTTCTTCTGCGAATTAATTTCTTATGAATCAGAAAAGTCTCTTCTGCATGTAACTGATATTTTTACTTAACAATCAGTATTGATACATTGCGTAGAAGTATAGTTCTAGAATTTCACCTCTAGACAATATAATATTCCTCCAACAATACCTCAAGACATAGTACCAATAAAATGTATTTATTTTATTATTTTGTGTATTACGTCATATTTATTTTCTGTATTTCTTCATTTAGAAGTTCCTTGATAAATTAATTAATGTTTGAATTGCAATTCTGCCCAAAAATGAAATTTAACTTCGATAGAACTTCAAACCGCTATCGGAGCTCTGGGCAGGGTTCAGCGTAGAAAAGTTGGGGATAGATGTCATATATGCAACACGTTGGCGCGATTGGAACAAACTGGAGATTATATGCCTCACATGCTAACCTGGCTGTCGTTGTTTATTTACTGATAATTTTTTTTATTTTCTAATACTTTTTTTAAATGATGTACATCGTTTTGTACTATAGTTATTGTAATGTAATAAAAGTATGCGAAACATTTATAACCTTTATAACGAAAACGTAGGCTTTAATCGACATTAAACAACACATACAAATTCCGGCTATCTTAATTAATTTGAAAAGCATATAGCTATGTTGCCAAAACGTTATTGATAAAAACAATACAATAACACATATATATCATTCACCCCAACCAAAAAGTTAGTTTACAACATAATCCGACAGATATGCAGGTTTACGTCTCAGTCTACTGGGACGCAATCGTTCATTATCAGTTTTCTGTTCAGGTACCTCATGTTGCTTCTGTTCAGGTTGCTCATGTAAAACATTTTCATCAACACTGGTCCTGCCTGAGTAAGCCAAGTAGGTATTGAACTTCCATTATGTGACCTTCTAGGGTGAGAAAACATGCGTTCGTGTGGTGTTTCATTAGTTGCAGTGCATAATAGTGAACGAATGGAATGGAGTGCTGATTGTAGGACTTCTTCCCACAGTTCAATTTTCTTGTTCTGAGTTTTCAATGCCAACTGAATTGTTTTCCAAATGATACCATTGTAGCGTTCGACCTGTCCGTTACCTCGTGGATTATAGGCAGTTGTACGACTAGTTGCTATACCAAGTGCAGTAAGAAACCCTTTTAATTCTCTAGACATGAGAGATGGCCCCCTATCTGTATGGATGTATGCTGGCATACCAAATATTGAAAAGATGTTACTCAAATGCTTAATCACTGTAGTTGAAGAGACATCAGAGCAGGGAATGGCAAAAGGAAACCTTGAGTACTCGTCAATCACAGTGAAGAGGAAGCGATTTCTTGAATTTGATGGTAAAGGGCCCTTAAAATCTATGTTCAGTCTTTCGAATGCAGATGTTGCTTTTATTAATTTTCCTTGGTTTTTAATGAATTTAGGTTTTACTTCACAGCAGACAGGGCAGGAATTTACGAGACTTTTCACATCTTCTAAGGAAAAGGGCAAGTTTTTAGATCTAATCCAGTGATGCATTCGAACAATTCCAGGATGACACAAGTCTTCATGCAGCTGTTTTAAATTCACTTCAGGGTTAATTGCAGCAGTTATCCTTGAAAATGCATCTGCATTAGCATTTTTACTACCAGGGCGGTAAATTATATCAAACTTGAAACACGACAATTCCAGCCTCCAACGCAAGATCTTTTCATTTTTGATTTTACTAGAATGATGTTTATCAAACATAAATGAGACAGATCTTTGATCAGTAAATACTTCAAAAGGTCTGTCAATCAGGTAATGTCGCCAATAACGTAGAGATTCCACGGTGGCATATGCTTCTTTTTCAACAGCTGAATGATTCAATTCGGATTTGTTTAGTGTTCTTGAGAAGAATGCTATGGGTCGTCCTGCTTGGCTAAGAGTTGCTGCTATGGCAAACTTTGATGCATCAGTCTCTACTCTGAATGGAATATTGTCATCGATTGCGGCTAATGAGGCTTTCGCTATGTCTAACTTTAAACTTTTAAATGCATTTACAGCTTCTTCTGCAAGAGGAAATGCATTGTTTGATAGTAATGGACGTATTTTCTTTGAGAATGTTGGTATCCAGCGGCAATAATGGGCAAACATACCTAATGCTCTTCGGAGAGATGCTGCATTGTCAGGTACAGGAAGGTTCATCAAGGGAGCAAGCCTATCCGGGTCAGGCTTGATAGTCTTGTTCTGGATAGTGTAACCTAATAGATTTACAGACTTGGTTGAAAACTTGCACTTCTTTTCATTTAGAGTTAAGTTGTATTTCTTAGTAACTGCTAAGAATCTTTTTAAATTTCGATCGTGTTCATCAGTATTTCTTCCGCAGATAGTGACGTCATCTAGATAAGGAAAAGTACCTTCCAACTCTTCATCTTGAATGATCTTGTCAATGGATCTCTGGAAGCATGCAACACCATTAGCGACTCCAAAAGGTACGCGGAGGAAATGATATAATTTACCATCAGCTTCAAAGGCAGTATAATGCTTTTCAGCATCGTTAATAGGTAGTTGATGGTATGCACTTCTCAAATCAATAGTGCTGAATATTTCATATCTCGATATTTTTGAGATTAACTCCTCAATTTTCGGAAGAGGATAAGCATCAAGCATCGTGAAACGATTAATCGTTTGAGAATAATCAATTACCATACGAGGTTTGTGATGCTCTCCTTTTACCACAAACGCTTGAGCACGCCAAGGAGAATTACTGGGTTCAATAACTCCCTCTTCCAGCAACTTCTTTACTTCTGCAGCGATAAATTTTTGATCTTCCAAAGATTGACGTCTAGATTTGGTAGCTACTGGTTTACAATCTGGAGTTAAATTAGCAAACAGTGAGACTGGTGGCACTTGAGCAACAGCTAGGGAGCAGATTTTGAGAGGAGGTCTCTCGCCATTAAACTGGATTTCAATAAGAGAATGGTCCTTCAGAATATCGTGACCAATAAGAACGTCTGCACAGAGATTTCTCATGATTAGTACTCTTACATTATTATACACATGCTCATTTAATTTCATATTAACTTCGCCGCAACCCTTAACATCTGAGCTTAGAGAGGAATTAGCCATCGTTATTGTGCTTAAGTATGGTTTAACTTTTATTTTACATTTTCTAGTGTGGAATTCATTTATAAAACTAAGTGAGCTACCAGTGTCAATAAGCGCATTCAATTCTACCCCATTAATTTGCACTTTAGTAATAGACTTTTGAAGGCAACTAGGTGAGATTGGTACTGAAGCTAAGGTGTGAATTGATGCAGAAGTGTTATGGGAGATGCGCAGTGGTTTTGATTGGCATACTCTTTGATAGTGGCCCTTTTTTCCACATTTTCTGCACAGTACCTCTTTTGCAGGACATGGATTTCGTAAATGTCGGTCATTTCCACAAAAGAAACATTTTCCAGATTGATGTCGCTTAAGAGCAGCAGAAAAATTATCCTCAGTAACGTTATTCGAAGGATCCGTTGCAGCCACAGGCATATGATGTGAAGTATTCATGTACGAAGCTGAGTGAGATTCGGCTAGTTCCAAAGCTCTAGCTTGATCAAAAGCATTTTCTAAGGTAATGGTGGAGTTTTCTAACAAACGCTCTCTGATGAGTGGATTCCTTAAACCTCTAATAAACGAATCTCGGATGTATTCACACTTGTATTGCTCGGCCGTCACCGCTTTAAAGTTACAGTCCTTGCTGAGTTGCTTAAGTGTTTGTAAGTAGTCTGTAACAGATTCGCCACTTTCTTGTATTCTAGAGGCTAGACAATGTCTGGCAAAAATTTCATTTCGTTTGGTAACATAGATAGAGTCCAAAACAGCAATAGCAGTATCATAGTTTTCGGCATCATTAATATGAAGGAACACACTAGCAGAAACATAATTGCAGAGAAGCGGCAACTTGTTTGTTTCAGTTATATTATTGATTTCACTTAAAAAATTAGAAAAGGTTTGTTTCCAATGTTTCCATTTAGCCTCCGCACCAATACTAGCGGGATCGATATCAAACTTCTCAGGTTTTAAAAGTTGATCCATCGTACGTAATTTAGGAATAGTAAATTTTAATGTCGATTAAATTGTAATGTAATAAAAATATGCGAAACATTTATAACCTTTATAACGAAAACGTAGGCTTTAATCGACATTAAACAACACATACAAATTCCGGCTATCTTAATTAATTTGAAAAGCATATAGCTATGTTGCCAAAACGTTATTGATAAAAACAATACAATAACACATATATATCAGTTATTAATAAACTTTTTTTTTATTTATCGCTACTTCCTTTTTTAAATATTAGAAAATAATTTAAAAATATATATGTGGTATTTGAAAACGAAATTTTCGCCAAATTGGCGTGAGAAAAAAATTGCACCAACATGGTAAGTATTAAACATCTATGCCAAAAAGTGACGCATTATGAATATTCCAAATGTGCTTAAATTTTATTAATTTATAGAGATAGTAAATAAAAAGAGTTTTATAAAAATGATAACTTAAAGTATAAAAAAACAGCCATTTTTCAACAGAAACTCTTTGCAATATTTTAAAAATTAAATCGTGTAGTGTTTTATCATATTAAAACCATCGGAATAATGAATTTAATGCAACTAC
Source organism: Maratus speculifer (assembly GCA_964019185.1). Classification (NCBI taxonomy): domain Eukaryota; kingdom Metazoa; phylum Arthropoda; class Arachnida; order Araneae; family Salticidae; genus Maratus; species Maratus speculifer. Next base: position 15,358,358 of record OZ025292.1, read on the forward strand.
GGTACTACTTGGTTATCCCGTCAACCAATTTTGCCAAATTATATACATCGCCAAACTAATAGCCAAATTATACATATTGGCATTTTTTTAATAAAAAAAGAACAAATAAATGAGTGAAATATTTATAAAAATACTAATAAAAAGTGGAAATAAAATCATTTGATTGCATGTCTAAATACGTTTACGTATTTAATGTCATTGAATGTGACATTCGCGATCATCCATTATTGGCATTTAATCTTATAGTTTGGCGATAGTATTTGGTTGACGGGATAACCAAGTAATACCCATTGATTCAAAATTGGTTTCATCCAATGATTAATTATTTGTAAAATTACAAATTTAGGCATGATTTAAAAAAAAATCTCCAAATCGGGGAAAATATATATATTTGTAAACATTATTGTTTATATTTGTTTACATTGGATTTGAATATTTAGGTTGATAGAATTGGCGAATTTATTGCAGTGCCGAAAAGTCTTACACTAAGTAGTTGATAATTCTGCGATTTACGCTTAAAAAATTGCTATGTTTGAAGTCCTAGTTTCGCAGATTTACCAATTTCATTACATACAAAGGATGAAGTACTATTATTCTGAAGTACTATTATTTTTGAAAACGTTTATTCACATAAATTTATTTTGTCTTTCTTCGAACATATCAGGCGAAGAAATTTTTAAAAATGTGGTGTATAATACGAAATCCCGGCGCAAATATCAAATATCCACTGGGTTTGGTGCGATTTTTTCTGGTGCCAATGTGTCAAAAAATCCGCTTTCGAATACCAGTTACATATATATTTTTAAATTATTTTCTATTATTTTGTAGAGACAATAGGTAGAAAAAAGTTTAATTTATTTATTTTCGGTACTTAAGTATTAACGCCACCGCAGCTACAGATTTGGCGGTTTTTAAGTACCACCAATCTACACCTAAAATTTTTTGCGACAAATCATAAAATAAAACACATTATTTAAAATAAAACACATTATTTAAAATAAAACACTTTCAAAATTCAAAGCACTTTATTTAAAAACAAAGTAGTCAATCGTATTTCTGTGGAAAATGGGCCTATATAGAGTTTAACAAAGATTCAAAATAATATTGCATCTTGTTCTGTTTTTGGCTAATCCCGAATACGCATTTTCGTAGCACTAAAAAATTGCATAAAAAATCAGTAAACAACAGGGCAACAAGAATCCAAAAGATAACTGGATGCGCTTGGGAACAACAAGATTGCTCTTTATTGGCGCATTAGCGTAACTTCTGCTGCGGTTGCGTTAATACGTAAGTACCTTATTTTCTATATTTCTTCAGTTAGAAGCTTCTTGATCAATGTTTGAAAATGTCCTTTTATTATAAAAATCATGCTTCATATTGCTTTCTGTTGACGATGTTTGCAAATCTCCGTTTCATTTCTAATATGATGTCGTAAATATACCATTTTTAATTCTTACAAAAAAAAAAAAAAAAAAAAAAAATAATATTATTTATTTATTAAATAAAAAGGATTAATTGCTACAGGAAATATATCCATTGACCTCTGTATATTTTTTTTATTGGAGGAAATTTTTTTTAACAATTAGATCCTTTGAAGAAAATTTGTGGCAGCGCGTACAAAATGTGGGAAAATGTCTAGTAAATAACTCGTTCAATGTTAAATTCCGTATTAAAATAACATTACGGAGTCACATTGGAAATAAATAAAGCATAGCACTGCCGTGCTATGCTTTAAAAAAAAAAGAATATCAAAATGCAGAAGATTCTCTCCTTTCCTCGCACCCCCCTTCCCCCCACGGAGGGCATCTTCTGCCCTTTGTACCTATATCCCTCGTGTTGATAATCGGCTGTCATAAAATAAACCAAACCTTTCCTCGTCTACTAGGGATGGGCATTATTTCTCGTATTAGGATAAATAACAGTGTTACTAAGCTGGAACCTAATATTGCATTAATAGGTTACTGAAAAGTCCCTGTTAAATAAATAACACATGGTTCTTAATGACAGCATCTTCCTTCACTTGTTTTAATCCAGATTTCATTTTTGTACCTCTAAAATAAGAATAATATTCATTAAAAACGTCCTTAATCGTTTCTTTTGAGACGTTTGCCGAACAATGTTGAATTCAGACAATTTTCTCAAGAGGGATTTCTGTGCTGTGGAAGAGGAACATTATAGAGTTCCGGGAGGTAGGGCTAGGGGAGAAGCATTGCTTTTTCTGACCATTGAAAATCCAAAATCTCGAATCTTCCGAGGAAACATCTCATTGCTCACCGGCACCCCCGCCTCCCCAGATCATCCCCTGAATTCAACACTAGTACTCACCATGACCCTATCTTCACCCCTAGTTATGACCTGCTCTCTTAGATATGTGATGCTAATTTTTTTTGCAGTTCATGAATCACTATGACTACCGTATTTTCGGGCGTATGAGCCGCGGCGCATACGAGTTTAAAAGTATAAAATATTGTAGGTGCGGCTCTTACGCCGGGGCGGCGGGTACGATGATTTTTTTTTTTTTTTTTTTTTTTTTTTTTGTCAAATGATTTTGACACTTTTTTTTCGTTTAATCAACAATTATATGCTCTCAAATTGGTATCAAAACATTTGAAAACGTCTCTCAACCGCAGGTGTCCGTGATGCGTTAGTTGTTTATTTTTAAACAATCAACATTATTCAAAAATAATGTTGGTCTCACCGGTTCTCATGTTAAAAATTATTATATTTTCCCCTCATCTATTAATGATTTTACCTGTAGGATATTGGAATGTACAGCTGTCACATTTTTTTCTTCTAATGATCCTCCTTCCAGTTAGAAAATAAAACTGCCCAAAGAGAGCTCAAATCCCGGTATAGAACTCTTTTGAAATAGACTTCCTATACATAGTAAAAACTTTAGAGAGCAAGATTTTTCTTTATTTTTTTCAATAACTCACTCTTTTTCTATCCGGCAAAAATAATCCAAACTTTGAAACCGGTCGAATCAGCAAGTTTATTTTCCCCCAAATGAGTTAATTCAGGTGATAAACAACAAAAACGGGCCTGGCGAATAATAAAAAAATAATAAAAGGCCGACTTCCGTGATAAACATTTAAAAGAAGCCAATAGAATATAAACAATTTTCAATGCATATGACTTTGCAAGAATAAGTTTAAATGTGCTACACGAGTCGATGTTAACTTGGCAACTTTAAGGGCTATTTCACCCACGTGCAAACATCGGCTAACTAATGTTAATCTCAAAGAAAAAAAAAGTGTCATTCTCATTCCATTATTTTTAAATGATATTTTTTGCTTTGGATAACGGAAGTCAATCTCCACAAAGAGTCTTTACTTTTTCGATTTTGTTTACAGGTTTTTTTATTAGTATACTTTCACTTTCGAAACTGGTTCTAAAAGTCAAAGTATACCACTAAAAACATCTGTAAACGAAATCGAAAAGGTGTCTTCTTAGGGATCAACATCTCAGATATAAAATACAAAGAAATCATTTAAGCATATTGAAATGCAAACGCATTTGAAAAAAAAAAAAAAAAAAAAAAAAAAAAAAAAAAAAAAAATTGTAATTTAAGAAATTACCCCAACCATTTGAAAAATGTTTCACTCGATACATTCATCTATCATTTTAAGCTAAATACCAGTTGTTTTATTGTGTATTATCCGTGCCACTGCTATAAATGACTTTATACATGCTGCAATTTGAAGGTACGGTTCGTTTAAGTAATATCACTCTATTGTCGCCAAGCATAAAAGTTGGCGACGAAAGAAACATTTCAAACTATTTAACATTGTTGGTGCAAAAGTAATCATTATTAAAATACAGCTTTGGCATATACTGTTATACTTGTAAGACTTTGGCATATATTGTTTGATTTTACAGAGCAGAATTTTGGTGATGGAGGTTTTAAACCAAAATCGATCGCAGCACATGCATCTGTGAATGGGTCCATCAGACATCGAATCAAAAAAGTTTTTTCCCAGTTTTTCCCAAGCCGATTGCTTTTTAGTTTTCTTTTTAGGTGGTGGAAAATCAAGAGTAATAGCTATAACATTTTCCGGCTTGTTAGAATCACTATTGGCACTCAAATTTTCCTGGTTAGAACCGACCGATAGTAAAACGCCATGGCTAGTGGATTGGTCGCCCTGGCGACATGATGTTTTACAATTAATCGGTTCGGCATTAAATTGCTTCCTTTTTCGTGATCGCCTTTCAACACGTAATTGGTTTTCAGCGGCTCAATAATCTTTTGATTTTATCATTTTCTGCATTGAAAGACGTTTTTGCGCCAAACCAAATACAGTATTACTCAGTTATCCCGTCGACCAATTTCGCCAAATGATACGAATCGCCAAACTAATAAGCAACTTATACATGTTGACTAAATTTTTATTTTAAATAGCAAAAGAAGAAATAAAAATCACTTTATGATTGTTTAAGTACGCGTATTGTGTTTAATATCATTGAATGCGATATTCACGTTCATTCATTTCTTTGGCTTTGGCTTTTTCCGTATCTGTTAATTTCCGTCTACCCATTTTTAAATTTGTTAGTTTTCTCCTTTATTACAATGATTTTAACCATTTTAATTTACTATTCAAATAAAAATTCTTCTAAAAGTAAAGAATTTAATTTAAATTCAAATAAAAATTCTTCTAAAAATAAAGAATTTAATTTAAATTAAAAAAAGTGGTAACATCATTCAAAAGTGGTAACATCATTCAAAAGTGGTAACATCATCGGGTCCATTCTCCCGAAAACAACAACCATTTTTCAAATGGTTAAAAATCCATAGGATTAACATTAGCGAGTAGATGTTTTTACTTGAGTGAAGCAGTCCGATCTATAGGGGGGGGGGGATCAGCTCGGTCCGGCCCATATAAAATAATAATAATAATTAATAAATAAAAATAACAATCCGGCACCCGGAAAATTTAAAATATCCGCATCATCCAAGTGAATTTTTTCAATAGATTAATTTTTACTATGATATGGTTAAAAATTGTTTCGTACGAAAAGTTCTGAACAAAACTACTTATTTTATCCTTTTTTTTCCTTTTACTATGTTTATTTTTAAAGAAGTGCCTAATAAAAGCACTCAAGTAAGTATTTATAACTATAAAGCAAACGTGCAATTTTGTTATCTCTTGTTTCTGCTAATAAAAAAAAAAAGAGAGAGAGACACTGGTTATTTAAAGTCACCTTTTCTCCTCATCCTCTTCATGACTCAATGTGCGGACATGTTGCCCTTTGACCTTGATGCGTAAGTCGGCTAATATCGCATTGCTTCTGTTTTGTTTCTTTGAATACAGTAGAAAAAAAAAGAACGAAAATAGTTTTTTTTAACGCTAAGTGGATTTGTGGATTTTTTTTTTTCTTTTCTTAATTTATATCTACATAATATAATCATCGAAATAACTTAAGATGAATATAAAGTCTAAATTTGAGCAAGAAATATTTAAACTTACAAAATTTTTGTAAATGAACAAGGATAGATGCGTATGTACCAAATAAAAAATAAACTAATCTACCACAAAAGGAATCATTAAATCAATTATCAATAGTTAAAATATTAAATAAAGATATGCAGGTATATATTTATATAAAGGAATTTGTAGTGCTGTAAGCTATTTAAGAATCGATTTTTTGCCGCAGGCATGATAAACAATTGTGGATTGTATTCGCTGTGGATAATGATTTGTAGTATTATACAATGGTTATATATATATTTATTAATCAATTGTGGTTTAACATGTGTAATTTAATTTTAGCATATGTGCTGTGTTTCAATGTAATTCGTATTTTATTATTTACTTCACCAATTTACTTGATCGTCATTTCTTTACACTGAGGAAAAAGTTGCTTTTTTTTTGGGGGGGGGGGGGCATGATATTGTTTTAAAATTATTTTTTAACAGATCTCGAAAATACGGTATCGCCGTGATCCCGCTGATTCTAAAATGTTGAGGTTCAACTGTATCATATTTTCGTTAAGAGGCTACTTCAGTCAAGCGACCCGCTCGTTAATGCTAATCCTATGGGAAACATTTATAAAGATATTTCGTTTGAATTTAAATATTTTTAAATGATTTTTGCATTGATTAACTCTGATAGATTTGTAGAAAGAACATTTTTCGCTTTTTGCTTACAGGTATTTTTCAATGAGGGCACTTTCATTTTGGGAGTCGGTTTCGAAAGTGAAAACAATCTTCAAAATCGAAAAAGTATAAAACGATCTGCATATAGATGGACTTGAACTATCCAATGCCCAAAAATCATTTAAAAATATTGAAATGCAAACACGATATCTTTATAAATTTCATCCATAGGATTAGCATTAAGGAGGTCTTTGTGTGTGACTGAAATAATATCTTAACTTAAAAAAAAAAAAAAAAATCCTACACTAAAATTAATTTGAAAAAGTCTTTGATCGAAAATCTGACGGATTTTTGCTGGAAAGAACTAGAACTTTGTGGTGTTAATAGTGTTATTTATGACGGCCGATTATCTGCAGGAGGGATATAGGCCCTAGGATAAGTGCCCTCCGTGGGGGGTCTTTCTAAGGGAACCTAAACCGCATTTACACAAGGATGACCAAGATTCGAAGAAAAGTTTAGAACTTTGTGGAAAGAACTAGAAGTCTGTGGAAAGAGCACTTAGAATTGAACGCTACTAGGAAAAGATGCTAGGGAGGAAGCTAGCATCCTGCTGCGCTCCTCTCATTGGCGCAAGTAATTGCGCCTATTTCCGATTGGATTTTAATTGCGTACTACAAACACGTTTTTTTTTTCTTTTTAGCTGAGAATTATTTTACGGTACTGTTCTGCTCTTTTTGTCTGACGCTCTTATTTAAGCAATTTATTTTTTTTTTTTTCAAGTGAAAATGGCTCCCAAAAAGTTAAAAAGTTACACCGCCGCTTTCAAGCTTGCTGTGGTTGATAAGGCAGAGCTAATAGGTAATCGTGCTGCAGGACGAGAATATGGAGTTGATGAGCGTTGCGTAAGGAGATGGAGAGCTGAAAAATCTATTTTGAAGGAAATGCCAAAATCTAAGAGGGCACGAAGAAGTGGCGTTGTTGTTTGGCCAAATCTGGAGAGAAATTTAGCCAAGTGGGTAAAGGAGCAAAGGGAAAAAGGAATGCCCGTTTCAACTGTTCAGATACGGTTTCAAGCGAGGATTATGGCATCGAACATGGGATTTACAAATTTTAAAGGTAGTCCCAACTGGTGCTTTAGGTTCATGTCGAGAAATAATTTGTCTGTAAGAACCAGGACAACTGTGGGACAAGAACTGCCTGCAGATTGGGAAAAGACAAAAGCATCTTTTTTAAAGTATGTCGCTGAAAAAATCAAGGAAAACAACTTTTCAACAGCACAGATTATTAATATGGATGAAGTTCCATTAACTTTTGATTGCCCCCCCAGTAGAACTGTTAACACCATTGGGGAAAAAACAATCGGCATCGTAACAACTGGTAATGAGCGAACCTCATTTACCTGTGTTTTAGCTTGCGCTGCGAATGGAGACAAATTAAAACCACTAATTATTTTCAAGCGCAAAACTATGCCTAAGGCAAATTTTCCTTCCGACGTCGTAATACGGTGTAACGAAAAGGGATGGATGTCGGAGGAAATCATGTATGAGTGGCTGGCGGAAGTGTGGAGGAAAAGAAAAAATTCTTTTTTTCAGCCTAGTGGGCTTCTTATTATGGACTCAATGAGTGCCCACAAAGGTGATTCCGTAAAAACTGCTTTGAAAAAAGTCTCAGCCGAGCCAGCAATAATCCCTGGCGGATTAACTAAAGTTTTACAGCCTCTTGACTTGGCTGTGAATAAATCTTTCAAGTCCAAAGTAAGAAAACTGTGGGAAAAATGGATGATGGAAGGGCTACATTCATTTACAAATTCTGGAAAAATGCGCAAAGCCACTTACGAAGAAGTAGCGTCGTGGGTTTCATCGGCATGGAAAGACATTAGTGCTAAAACTATTATGTCGGGCTTCAAAGCAGCCAATATCATAGAAAATACAGTTAGTGATGATTCATCTGAATCTGATGATAGTGAAGATGAAAATTGTGACGTATTAACTGATAAACAATTTTTAGAACTATTTAATTCCGACAGTGAAAATTCCGATTTTGATGGATTTGAAGATTTTTAAACATGTTGATAAAATCTTGTATATATTTTTTTCTATATTTTCACTTCATTCCAATAATAATTTTTCATATTTTAAAGATATTTTGAAGTAGTGTTCTCTTATTATATGTAATCCAATATTTTTTTAGAAAATTTTATAAATATTACAAAAAATTGAAATCTTAATATTAAAATTACATACCTGCTATTTATAACGGATCAGTGATAGGAAACGTTATTAAATTGAAAAACAAATACATAATAATAATAAATCAACAGTCAAGGGAAAAATGATTCTGCAATATTTACAGGTAAGATTATAATATTATAAATAAGTTTCTGATATTTATTATATTTTTCTCTGTTTGTTATTGATCCAGTGACAAAATGTTGCTTTTTTTGCAGTAATCTGAGGAGTTAACATAAACTAGTATGCATTTAAAAAATATTTTCTTATAGCAATACGCTTTATTACATCACATTTTTCAGTAATATTTTTACTACAGTTTTTAAGGCATTTGCATACATTAAATCTAAGTGTCTTTCGTCCAATGATTTTTTTCTTCAACAGCTTATTTTATTTATTTTATTTTTTTCGTCAGTGTCTCTATACGATATTTCTTTACATTTTAAATATATTTTTTAGGCACTTAAGTGAAAAAAAATTTTTTTTTTTTAACTGTTCAAGTGAAAATATTTTATATACTGTAACAGTCTCTAAAATCTGGAAACCTCAAATACAGATAGCATAAATGATCATCAAATGTTTTATATTTATATAGTTCAGTTATCCTATCTTATCGACAGATGGCAGCACCAAAAATGTATTTAACTTTTTAGTATAATCTAGATTATATTCTGCATTTTGCCGACAGATGGCCGTACCAATCATTTCTTCTAATTCATTTCCAAGTTTATTTATCTTGATATAGTAAAATAAGAAAACAAAGAAATATCAACAGAAAAATTCATAAACAGTTTATATAAAATATTAGGCCTGGAACAAAGGAATTTTATTACAGAGATTGAGCTAATATCATTGTAATTGGGGAAAAAGTAATGACCAGTAGGCCTAAATTAAAGCAACTAAATACTAACATATAAATAAAATCGTAATCGTGAAAATGCTCTGTGTATATTTAATTTTAATAAGATTAAATGCTTGGCTTTGCTGTTAAATAACTTAATGTGCCATTTATGATTTTTTTTTATAAATATGTGATTTTTTTTCTTTTTTAATGATTTTCAATAATTTTTACTTACATTTTAAAGTTGTTTTTTGAAGATCACTAAAATTCGGAAATAACTAAAAGCCGCGTCTACGAACGATTTCGGAATTTAGAGATTTATACTGTATAAATATCAGCAGCTTGGGTGCGGCGCTTACGATGGTGCGGCGCTTACGTCGATGTACTTTTTTTTTTTAACAGATTGTCATTGGTGCGGCGCTTACGGTGGGTGCGGCGGGTATTCCCGAAAATACGGTAGTAGTGAATACATACATGAATAGTAATAACTTACACCGTTAATTAAACACTTTTTCTGCTTGTTGCCTGATGATAGGTCACCATCATAACACACTTTCTCCTATTTTAATAGCACAAAATACTACAGCACAATATCTAGAGCATAAAACACATAAATTTTTAGATCAGGGAAATATTTGAAAATTTATTAGAAAAAACCTCATGCTTGAAATGCTTTCCTCGATAAACAATATATTATAATCAATATATAAATATATTATATATAACACATAGATTAATGATTCAAAAATAATTAAATTATGTTTAAATCATTCCAAAACATGTAAATCGATTAAAAGTCGGAAGTCTAAAATCATCTAAAGTCTAAATCATTGCATTTCATGAATCATTTCTCTTTAGTAAAAATATGAAGGAAAAATGTGTGCAGAAATGTATATTCGACATATCCTAAATATTGCTTTAAATGCAATCTTATGTTGCAAATGCATTTTATATTAATAAAGTTTTATATTTTAAAAAGAAAATCCTTTTTAAATTCTGCATAACCTAGCGTTTATGATTTTTAGATTTTGTTAGTATATTTACCTTTACGAAAATAAAAAAAGCAATTATTTCTACCTTTTCATTCCGAAAATATAGCAAAATTTGAGTTCAGAGATTAATTTTATAAAAAGTACCTTATTTCTACATATAACTAAAAGGCATTTATTTATAATTTAGTGCCTTAAGAATTCAATTCTTGATTTTAGTCGGAAATTCTATTTTAAAACTAACAAAACAATATTTTGTCACATTCAAATAAAATGCTTGAATCAATGCATTTTTTATTAATTAGCTCATTTAAAACGTCTACATTCAAACTTCAGATTGATTTGAATTTAAAGCAGCAACTGGAAACCAACCGATGCGCGTAACCACGGGGGGGGGGGGGGGGGCTGGGTGCCCGGACAGCCCCTCCCCCCGCTTCCGCAGACCCATTCACAATTATTTAAAAAAATTGCGTCCCCCCCCTTTTTAAAACACCCTTAAAAACCCTTATTTAAAAATTCTCACAACTGACCACTCTAAGATAAAAACCTGTCTAAGACGGAATTTAAAACTGTTTTATAGACTTCCATTTTAGAAGGTTTTACTATATAAAATAAGATACTGTTTGTATCCAGCAAGTTCAGGTTAAAAATTCTGGGCAACAACACGTTCAAAAGGCTGGTTACGCCTATGCAACCACAGTAGAAATAATTCCTTAATATTTGCTAATTCAAAATCTGTAAGATTTTCCACCAGTTATTCAATAAATGTAGTTCTTTTCTGCTAGATTTTCCGCCAGTTTTAAGATAAATGTAGTTCTTTACATTACAAAAGAACATTTTATCGCTTCATAATTATTGCTTATTTTCAAACGTTTTCTCACAAATTATTTGACAACTTGAAAAGTGCTGAGTAATACCCATTATCTGAGGATAAATTTGTTATCGCTAACGACTTTTGATTTAAAGTTTCGTTTCCTGTTTGTTTTTTATTCGCGATTGTTGAAGAGAGAGGATAAATAAAAAATGATTTCGTCTCTTTTTTTTTGAAATATCAGAAAGATTGAATTTAAGATTTGTGGATTTGATTTCTAAAGGACTCTTCTGGGGGGGGGGGGGGCTCTCATTTAGCTCTTTACCATTTTTAACATGACACCCTCCCCCTTTCGGTGACTCACCTAATTTTGCTCATTTCTTCACTTCATTTCAATCTTTAAAAGGCTATAACTTTGCTTCTATGGGAGCTAGAGCGGAGAGAAAAATTCTAGCATAGCTAACTTTTACTCGCCATTCTTTTTGCTATGTCATTTTTCCGGGTTTCCCTATAGGACTATTTGGGGGGGGCAGGGGGGCCATTTCTCATTTTTTGATGCAATACGTCTGTCGAAAGCTTATGCTTCATACATTACAAATCTAGCATAAAAAATTCGCTCACGTTATTCTGGATCACATTACGGACCCATAATGGATTAAAATTTAAATTTCTCAAATTTCTTCGAGGTTTTTTGCCAAATTGGTATCTGAAAAAAATTGCGCCAATGTGATGTGTGTATGACATCTGTGCCATATAAATATTATTCAGTCTTTTTTTATTGCAATTTTTTATGTAAAACAATATGCATTATTTTTCATGCACAATTGCGCATTAAATGAAAATTGTAATGTAATTTTTGCAGTAGCACTTTATAATAATGAATAATAGAAAAAAAACATTATTTAAAAGTATTTCCTGCACAATAAAATGTTTCCTGACGATTACAAAAAAATATGCCCTGACAATTCAAAAAATAAAAACGTAATTGTCCATGTTTTCACTTCTGTCGGCACTCCCAAAATGTCCCTTTTTTTTGGGGGGGGGGTGAAAATTTTGTGGAAATAAGTCTTATTTTTTATTTATGTATGGGTCCATATAAAAAAGTATGAGCTAGAAAACTTTGGAACCATTTTAATACAACTCATATTCCAAATATTAAAATAATCGAGAAAAAATTATTAAATAATTATTCTCCATTTATCATTTTTGATACTAAGTAAATGCAATTAAATTTCTTATAAATTGAATCTGGAATATTTAGATAAGATTTTAATATTTACAAAATATAAAATACAGTACATTATACAGTGAAACCTCCAAATAAGGGACACTCCGAATAAGGGACACCTCTATTTAAGGGACAAAACTTCCGGTCCCAGTCCCTTGGTATAGGACGTGTAATGTATTTACTTCTGAATAAGAGACACTCGATTTAAGGGACACTTGAAAATGAGATTAAAGAGGTTTGCTTTTGCATTTCACATAATGAAATAGTCTGTAGTGAAAATGAGAAAACAGATTTTTGTGAACTTAACAAACAGACAGACAGTCATGTTGATAGAGAGGCATGAGACACAATTGATGAGCATTTATTTACCCATAATTTTGATTCAACTTCAGTGCACTTATCCCCATTGAAAGTAATGCTGAAAATTGAAAGGATTCTTCTGAAAATGCAGAATAAAAGATAACTGTGATAAATAACTTTACAGATGCTTAAAGGCTGTTCTCAATTCCAAAAGGGAAACTTTTATTTCAGACATAAGTTTACATAAGTAGCCATAATAAGTTAAATTGACATAATTTTTAATTTATTAAAAAATCCTGAAACTGACAGGCGTTGTTCAAAAACTGTATTTTTTTTTTTTGGGGGGGGGGGGGGGGAGAGGGCAAACGCAAATTTTTCAGAAAGTATTTTGAACCGGATTTTCTACGCGAAGAATAACTACCTACTTAAGAAAGGGTGAAAAACGTTTTTGTCACGTGATCAAAGTCGATTATAACTCAATAGGTAATTTATTAGAAACTTGAAAACACAATTTAATTCCAAATCGCTTCAATATCAATAATGAAGCGTTCCAATTTTATACCTTTCTGTTAAAAAATGAATTTGTAAATGTGTCAAAACGCTTTCCGCTTGCTGAACAGAGCAGTCAAAAGATTTGTTGCCTTAAAATACGCAAAGCAGTTGAATACTTTTTTTTTTTTTTTTTGTAAATACTGTTGATAATGAAGAACTGAAATTCATAAGTATGGTAAATGAACACTTGCAGTTGAAAGTTTATAGTGAAAAATTGAAATTTGCAAAATAATCACTTTTTATTAATTACTTAAAGTAAAATTCTTTTAAATGTTTTTAGATTTTTTGCATGTGCACAGTCTCATTTTTTATGCATGTACACAGTACAGTTTGCATAAAAAATACAAATTAATAATTCTACAAATTATTTAATGCTTTAATAATCAATTGAAAACTTTAATTTATTCTCTATTCCTTTTATGTTTGCTTAACATAAAATATACACATGGAATACATTTTAACTTCATCTTTAGTTACTTTTATATATTTCTGGACGATTAATTCAAAATATTAATAAAAACTCCGAATAAAGGACACCTCTATTTAAGGGACAAAAGTTCCGGTCCCATAGGTTTTGGAGGTTTCACTATATTAGGTTTACAGCTTTCTGAAAGACATAAAAATAGTAGGATAAAATTTAGATGAGTTCAAAGTATTAGAATATTTTATTTTACGCAACAATATTACCTTATTAATATGAAGTAAATGGTAGTTAATATTTTGTAGCACCCTCTTTTGCTTTCATAATAGCGTACAATCGATCTTGCATACTATAGATATCTGCTATTAAGAGACTAGAGACATTGAGTCAAAAAAATTCATTCTCTACCATCTGTCCTATCTCATAAGTTTCTTTGTCCTATCAGTTAATATTTGTTTTATGTTTTGCAGCCGCTCTGGTAGTGGCAGCACGCGTTGACTTGCTGTAAAAAAAAAAAAAAAAAAAAAAAAAAAAAAAAAAAATCGGTATGCATTTTATCTCGTATTTTAAAACATCAACAGCGCTGATTGAGAAAACGCGGTATACCGAAAATGGATTTTTGAAAAATTCGTTTTCCTCTGTATGTTAAAGAAAGTTTTCTTAATATGTTTTCTTGTACTTTCTAATTTTCCTGTTTTTCGTATTTCATATAGGCTACATTATTTTACATTCAAAAATATATGTGCCTACAGATATTTCCTTAAATGTTGTTGCCCCACCAGTGGCTGAGAGATTCTGCCCTCAAAACTGGTAGACGGCAGGTGCTGGATTAGAACAAAACCCAATCGCGGACGTCAGCCTAATCATTCGGAGTTTTCCATGGTTTTCTTCGAACTTTGGATTTTTTTGCGTAAATACGGGTTGGATTCCCTTAGAAAGATCCGCCTCTCCCACGGAGGGAATCCTCTTGGGGCCCATATCCCATGTGTTGTCCGTTTGGGATCATATTTAGCAATTGTTTATAAATTGTTTATTGTATCCTATTACAAAAATAACAGGATGTTGGAACCTGTTACCAGCGCTACTGTGGAATGATGTAACCTGTTAACCAAAAATAACCATATTTCCCATCTCTATCGTCTACCCTATTTAAATCCTCTATCTTCACAGTTTCCTTTTCCCCGCCGAAAATCTTGCCAGTCCTTTGAGTCAAAAACAGACGCAAAATCACTGACCAATCACATTACAAGGTGATAAAGCCTAGATGCAAAATTGCAAGACTATCTTGAATGCAAGTAGTAGATCAATCTTTTGTAGTAGATCGATCTTTTGTAGTAGATCGAATCAGTACAGAACCTTGTGTAGTAGATCGATGTCGATGTCAGAATCGATTTTATTTTGATTTTGATTTACTAAAATTGAAATCGCATTTTGAAATCGATTTTTAGATACAAGTAGTGTTGTTACTTTTTTGATATGCTTGAAATCGATCTACGTTTCAGGTTGAATCGATCTTTCCCTTTCTATTGTTTTAATGGTAGCAGTAAAAATTTCAAACTCAAATATTAGGCGAACCGTTGATTTTAGAGGGGTAAAACTTACGTATGCCAAGATATTCTAAGGTATGGTCAATCGAATAGTGATGACCATTATACCCTAGCAGCACATAGGGGGTGGGGGGGGGGCAATATTCAATACAGGTATGGGTAGATCATGTGACATATCGTTGCAAAGGTCTTGGCCTGGGCTATCCATATCTGCATATCGCTTCATAATATAGTTCAATTTTCAGACTCCAGGGGGCATTTTAAAGATTTTTGGTGGGTTTTTTCCCTTCCCCCACTTTGTAGTGTATCATTTTATAGATCTTGACTTGTAGACCTCAAATATCTTGAATTGATTGGTAGAACTGATGTAAAATTTCGTATAAGAAAGGATTACCATTTTTTTTTCAAACCAGATATTTCTAAAAGTAAAAATTTCAAACTCAAATATTAGGCGAACCGTTGATTTTAGAGGGTTAAGACTTACGGATGTCAAGATATTCTAAGATATGATCAATCGAATAGTGATGACCATTATACCCTAGCAGCACATAGGGGGTGGGGGGGCAGTGGGGGGGCAATATTCAATACAGGTATGGGTGGGTCATGTGACATATCGTTGCAAAGGTCTTGGCCTGGGCTATCCATATTTGTATATCTCTTCATAATATAGTTCAATTTTCAGACTCCAGGGGGCATTTTTAAGCTTTTTGGGGTTTTTTCCCTTCCCCCACTTTGTAGTGTATCATTTTATAGGTCTTGCCTTGTAGACCTCAAATATCTTGAATTGATTGGTAGAACTGATGTAAAATTTCGTGTAAGAAAGGATTACCTTTTTTTTTCAAACCAGATATTTCTAAAAGTAAAAATTTCAAACTCAAATATTAGGTGAACCGTTGATTTTAGAGGGGTAAAACTTACAGATGTCAAGATATTCTAAGCTTGGTCAATCGAATAGTGATGACCATTATACCCTAGCAGCACATAGGGGGTGGGGGGCAGGGGGGCAATATTCAATACAGGTTTGGGTGGGTCATGTGACATGTCGTTGCAAAGGTCTTGGTCTGGGCTATCCATATCTGTATATCTCCTTATAATATAGTTCAATTTTCAGACTCCAGTGGGCATTTTTAAGCCTTTTTTTTACTTTTTTCCTTACTTCAATTTGTAGTGTATCATTTTAAAGGTCTTGACTTGTAGACTTCAAATATCTTGAATTGATTGGTAGAATTGATGTAAAATTTCGTATAAGAAAGGATTAAGGTCTTCTTTTCAAACCAGATTTTCCTAAAAGTAAAAATTTCAAACTTAAATATTAGGCGTACTATTGAAGACTTACGGATGTCAAGATATTCTAAGGTATGGCAATCGAATAATGTTGACCATTATACCTTAGTAACACATAGGGGTAGAGGACGGGGAGGGACAAAATTCAACACAGGCATGGGTTTACGGATTTTCTTCAAATTTTGGATATATTTTCATTCTAATAAGGTGCTTTTCTGATTTGTTCTGGGTATTCATTGGTTATGTAAAAGGATTTGAGGGTTACTCTTCTTAACCGTTTAAACGCCAATGTTCCCAAAAGGGAACATAGTATTATTTGCAATGCAAAACATATATTTACCAATATAATTACGATGTTCTTATTTTTCCTATAAAATATAAGATTGATTTTAACTTTTGAAAAAAAAAATATGTTTAAGCATTTATCACAGGTATAAAGAGTATGCAAATTCCTTAATTTACATAAAATATAATTTTTGTTTTTATCGTTTCTCTATATTACTCACATTTGACCACTAGGAATCTAAATGTTTTTGGAATTCGAGAAAATACTAAAGAAGAACATTTTTAAATTTGTATGCATAAATCAAAACATTTGAAGTTGTAATATGAGAAAAACAAAATTATTATTACATTGCGATATTAATTCGGCTTGTAAACAGTTAATTTAGGTAAATGGTTTTTTTTTGTGCAGAATTAACCGATTTGTTGCCGATGATAGGTTATGCGCTGCCCGACCATTGAAGGTACAGTTATCCATTAATCCGAACTTAGGTCGCTTCCAACTTCTTCGGATAATCGATGCTCCGCTGTATTTTTATTTCTTTGTTAACCAGAGAAAAGTATGTTGTTTCACTGTTAATTATTCTTATGAAAACAACATTTTTTTTTCTGTTAACTGCTGAAAATCTGGTAAACGTTAAAAAAGAATAATATTTTATAAGCTGTAAATGAGATGAGGCGATATATATTTTAAAAGAGAAAAAAACTTTAGTCACATATTTTTTAACCCTTTCCGGCACACTGTGCCCAGTCTGGGATACCTAATTTTAATTTCAAACTTGCAAACGGCACCAGTAATATTTTAGTTAAATTTTGCTTTTAGAATAAAAGCTTACATTAAGGAATTCAAACTATTTAAAAAAATCGTTTGTGAATTCCGGTGTCAGTCGATAATTTCTCATTTTAGTACAGATTTTGCCCGTGCCGGAAAGGGTTAAGCAGAATTTCTGCTTTTAAATTGGTGGATAATTAATAATTAGCATGTGCTGATTGTGCAATTAAATCATCACAGCTATTTTGAAAGAAAATTTGCAATAATTGCGTTTCCCACACCCTTATAGAAGATCATAAAAAGACTGAAAAAAATTTTTTTTGAATAAATTTAGAGCTTTTAAAATTTTATTCATATGCGAATTTTTAAGAAGAATGACGTTTAAAGAAAGTAAGGCTCCATTTGTTTGGTTGAAGGAGTATGTAGAAAATACATGTGTTTCGGATTAAAATATATATATATATACAAATCATTTCTCCTTTTATTTATTTTTTTTATCTAACCGAGATCTTTCTCAAAAAAATAAAGTTAAATATAATATAAATTATTATTAAAATTGTATATAAAAATAATAAAAGATAAATCCTTATTATTCGACTCTAAAAGCTGTAATAGCTTACTTCTGTGCCTCCCTAAATGGGAGTGAGGAGCATGAGGTGTTACGGCTCTGCTGATTAGCCAAGTTTTAGAATTACTAATTTTGAGCTCATCTGTGTAAAATCTAAAAATATCGAAATATCGATTTTAGTATCGATTCTAGAATTTAGAAATCGATTCTTATTATAATCGATGTCATTTTATACGATGTCGATTTTAATCGATTCTCAAAATTCCCAGAATCGCCCATCACTAAGCCATAGTCAAACACATACACAAATAATTTGTTTCAATTCCATGCATAACTTCATATACTTTTCGGTGGTACAATATTGAAAAAAAAAGCATAGAAATTGTTGTTACAGCACTCCATTCTGGCAGATTTTTTTTTTTATTCAGGGAGGACCTATTAGCCATAACCAAACACTTACATGAACCAATGAACCAATGCAGTTGTCTTCTGGAATTCCTACGAGAGTCGCAATGCTCTCGTTTACTTCCCATCGATGGTGATCAGTCGAATTGTCTTGATGCATAGATCTTGAGCATATTGGTGGAATTTGCATACAAACTCCATAGCATTGGGTTGGTCGAAGCAAACAGAGGGTAAGGGAAAAATAGAAAGGGGCCCCCAGAGCCAGATAAATATATGGAATTTAAATATATATATAAATTAAATAAAACAATAATGAATTAAAAAAAAGAATAAATAGTAGTAAAAAACGATACAATAAGATTTTTTTTATAATAATTTATTAATTTTTAAGAAAGTAGATGTAAATCCGATGCCAAATGTATAGGCAGGAACAATGTCAGAAATACTAATTATAATAAAACAGAGAAAAAAAAATATGAGAATAGATATTAAAATAGAGGATAAAAATATAAATAAAGAAATAAAATTTGGAATAACCACAACAATGCGTTTAAGGTGGTTCTTGCCGTCTCCGTTTAGAAGGTGGAGCAAAACCATCATCGCGACTTAGGATGACAAGCGGTCTTTTTTTACCAACTGAGTCATTAATATTGTATGGCTTTATTGACCGCAACGCATTGTTGGGTATAAGAAAACGATCTCTATGGAAATTTTGAGCAAGTTTTTTAATAACTTGAGAAATTGGCCGAATTTTGAGATCTTTATGAATGACATCATTCCGGACGAACGTAGTTGCATTTACAATCTGCCTTAAAATAGTATTTTGCATGATTTGAAGTTTTCGTAGTTGAGTTTCGCATACAGATCCCCAAACAATTGACCCATAAGTCATGGTAGATCTGATAAAGGCTTTATAAAGCAGTAACTTGTTTGGAATTGACAGACAGCTATGTCTAGCTAATAAAGAATTGAGGGAGGACTTGGCAACGGTAGTTTTAGAGCGTATGTCACAAATCTGCCGTGCCCAGTTTAATTTGGAGTCTAGGTAAATTCCCAGATATTTATAATCGTTGACCCAGGGTATATCTTCATCATTAAGAGTAAGATTAATGTCAGGGGTGATAGGAGTTTTTGAGAAAATCATGGCAGCACTTTTAGAAGCATTTACTTTAATACGCCAATTTCTCAGCCAAACAGAAAGAATATGGAGGATTGGAGTTGTTCAATCACAATGTGTACTGATATGTTTCTGAAAAGTATGGCCGTGTCATCCGCATATAATGCTAAGAGGATGTGGGGAATCTGAGGTATATCATTAATGTAGATGTTGAAGAGCTAGGTGCTTAATAATCCCCCTTGGGGAACTCCTGCCTCGATTATGCGAAAAGAAGAAATAGAATGGTTTACTCTAACAGAAAATGATCTATTTTTAAGATAATTATATATAATGAGAATAAGTTGAGGGGGTACATTAAGTCGAATGAGTTTATAGATTAGATTCTCATGCCAAACTCTATCAAAGGCTTTAGCAATGTCTATAAAGACAACACCAGTATTTTGTCTGTTTAGAAAACCCTCGTGAATGAGTTCAGTTACCCTCCAAAGCTGGTGTTGCGTAGAGAGTTTGGGTTGAAAGCCAAACTGCTCTGGAATAATTATCGAATTAGTGGTAATGAACTTCTTCAGACGGTTAGCTAGTATGTATTCATAGACTTTTGAGATACAGGAAAGTAATGAAATAGGTCGAAAGCTAGAGGGAGCATGGCGGTCCTGCCCAGGTTTTGGGATTGGTACAACCAGTGCTCGCTTCCAGCAGTCGGGAAACATACAGAGATTAAGCATAGTATTTATGAGAAAGGCTAGAAAAAATATAAAGTTTAAAGGGAGGCACATAAGCATGCCTGTAGAAATGCAATCGAGACCAGGTGATTTATTCTTTTTAAGATTCCTGATATAGGCTACAACCTCGGATGGGGTTGCAGGTGTGAGAGTATTATTATGGTTTGTGTTTAGAAACTCTTCAACATTGGAACTGACAATCCTAGTCATGCTAGGATTGATGACATCGTGATTTAGAGTAAACTGATTTCTAAGACTGTCAGCAATGAGCTCAGCCTTGTCTAGGTTGCTGTAGGCCATTCCATTGGGGTCGTTAAGGGCTGGTATGTGTGATCGTGTCCTACGGATGCGGGCCGTTGCCGACCAAATTGTGTTGTCAGAAGTCGATAAGGACTCAACATAGGTGTTCCAGCATGAAATACAAAACTCCTTGATTGCAGCACTAAAAAATTTGGTTCAATTCTATGCATAACTTCATACAGTTTTCGATGGTACGTTACTGAAAATGGCCGAAAAATCGCTATTGCAGCGCCCTTTCCGGCGGATTTTTTTCAAGTTCAGGGAGGCCCTACTAACCATAACGAAACATTTACACAAAAAATTTGTTTCAAGTCTATGCATAACTTCATACACTTTCCGATGGTAAAATACTAAAAATGGCACAGAACTCGCTATTACAGTGTACCTTTTTGGCGGATTTTTCAAAGTTGAAGCAGCACCTGCTTGCTACAGACAAGAACATACACAAAAAATTTCGTTCAATTCTATGCATATCTTTATACACTTCTCGATTGTACAATGGCGACATACAGACAGACATTTTGTAAATACAAGTTTTTTGGAAACTCTGACCCCTTAAACATGTAAATCGGTCGAAAAACGGTGATTGAAAGAAAATTCGATTACAGTATTTTCTTTTATTGAAGACAGAAGAAAATAATAACTTCTAAAGAAATATTATGAATAAAAAATGAGGCATTTTTAATTAGAGAATTCTATATAGTGTAACATTTTTAATCTGCAATTATTTCGATTTTCGTATATTAAAACGCAATCGGTCTGTGAAGTCATATCATAGTGGAAAACAATTAAAAACCCGATTTTTCGCATTGACTCATAGTTTTACCATTATGTTTTCCTATTCCCATACCTCCATGTTTTCATACTTTTGGGTGCAGGAAAGAGCAATTGTAAACCTACGATACAGTTAAAATTGGCGTTTTAAATGTTTTTCACAAAGATATGACTTGGAAGACCGATTGCATTGTAATATGCGAATCGAAATATAACTAATCGAAGATTTGCATCCATGAACTCAATGAGGTGAATGTCTGTGCTGCTGCTTCCCAGTCTATTATAATTAGCACTTAAAAAAAAAAAAAAAGGAAAACTGCACACGTGTAAGGGGAGGTCTTAGATTCGGAGGGGGCTTACTTTCGGTACTTTATAGTTTTTTACATATAAAATTTACAAAACATTTTTTTCTACCCTAGTTCTTTTATTTGATGTAAATGCTACTGTTGCCAAAACATTGGAATGCGTTTTACTAAATTTTCTGTTTTTGTATTGGTTCTTTGGAATGTATTTAGGAAGCTAGAATGATTTATAAATAATTTTCCGTCCCTCTAATACATATTTACAATCTGAATCACAAACAAGATAATAACAATCTACTTCTGACATGTGAAGGTTTATAGTTGTCAAAAGTATATTCAATATTTCTAAAAAACGATTTTTTTTTAATTCTAACTTAAGCTCTCAACAGAAATATATATTTTTTTGTTTTTTATAATTATGTGGTAAAGAAAGTTTCTGTATATTTTTGAACTTTGAACTATAAATCTCAAATTTTAAAATAAAGTAAACATGCATCTGAAAAAGGAATTTATCTAAAAAATATTTTTTAATTCATGTATGTATATTCATCTACTTTAGCTTTTTTTATATTAGTCTAGCAGTAAGCAATATTTATCTATTTTCACAGTTATGTTTCCCATTGCAAATCAGAATTTAATAACAATAAAAAAAAAAATAAATGAAAACACTTAAAATTTTATTATAAGTTGTGGTAATGTTAGTAAGAAATAGGAACCCCCTACATAAAATGATACTAAATGTATACAATTGAACCTCGAAAATCCAGACATCAAAATCCCTGAAATCTCACAAATTCAGACAATTTTTCGATTTTCGATTTATTAATTTTTAAAACAAGACTGTTGTAATTTTATTCAAATGCAGTTAAATTATGTTAATTAAACACTAAATAAATAAATGTAGATATAGTCTGGTATATTTTTATAATGACTGACCGTTTATTAAAGACTTTATTACTACAAAAATTTAAAGGTTTAAAAAAAAAATTAAGAGTTGGCTTGAAAAGTTAGAGTTGGCTCCAAGCATCCATCAGTTACTTGTAGTATATTACCCCGTAAGGCATGATGACATGACTGCGACGTCGTTGTGAAGTCACATTGTGACTTCACAACATTGTGAAGCTGGAAAACCGATTTTAGTGGTTGACTTGTAGGTTTATGAGTATGTTTTCCAGCATACAAAGATATGAAATCATGGAGGAGCAAGAAGAAGAACACACAATGGTAAACCTACGAATCATCCACTCAAATCAGATTTTCAAGTGTTTTCCGCCAAAATACGACCTGACAGACCAATTGCATTTTAATGTGAGAATAGAGATTTAATTAATACTAGAATTTTATCAGTGAATTCCGTGAGATGATTATCTGTGCTGCCTCCTCCCGAAGCTTCACTTTCATGAACAAAAAAAAAGTGAATTTATTTCACTATAACTTAAATTAGGAGACATAAATTTCTGACTACCACTTTATTTATATATATAAAAAAATGTTAGTAATAAACTTTTATTTTTAACTATTGCAATCATATCTTTACTTAATTTATTTCAATCAAGACCGATCGGCATGATTGTAAAAATAAATTATGATAGAGTAGACTCTCTTAAATTCACACTGCTTGGGACTAGAGGTTGGTGGATTTTAAAATTTTGTAGATTTTTGGTTATTGATTTGTTTACATATTTTATACATAACTTGAATGTAACAATGAAATCGAAATTAAAATGAATGCTTACAATATAACAGACTATTAAGTAATTAAATAAAGTGATAAACTAAAATAATAAAAATTAAGTTCATTTTAAGAATGATTATGTTATTATAAGTAAATGATTAATAATCTATTATGTAACATAATTATATATTTTTCTCTAATTTTTTTGGTGCAACATGTCATAAAGATGGTCTATTAATTCACATAAAAATCGTATAACAAGAAAGTTTTATTTCAGGTTTTGTCAGGCTTAATAAAAAAATTTTTTGATTACTACATGAATACTATGTAAAATTGCGATTTCCAAAGATATCAACAATATTTTGAATTTTTTCAGAAATATATTTATAATTCCTTCATGAAAAAGCATGAAGCCGTATTAATACATAGAGTGCCACACCTGTAACAGGTGACTGACACTAAACTTTCTGTTTAGGTCAACTCAACCACTGATGATTGAAACTGAATTATCTGTTTAGTTATGCAAGCTATAAGTGACTGACAGTATAAAATAAGACATAAAATTAAAAAAGTTACATTCTAATTATTTTTTAAGCAATATCAGTGTTGTATCATGAATGTACTAAGTATTTCTTATCAAAAAATTTTAATGACTTTTATTAAAACAGGAAATACACAAACGGTTATTTTTTGCAGGTATCACAAAATGTGGCAACTTGCTTGGTTGATTTTCTGGCCATTCATCTACCAAATTGTGCTCCATTTTCTTCCTAGCATAATCTAAATACCATCGCACTTTAGGGACTTGGTTTTTTTCATAGATTGTGTAACAGGAATCTTATTTCATGGCCCAAACAGAAAGACAGACAAAATAGACTTAACATGTTAATGGGAATTATGTTTAAAATAAATACATAATGATATAAAGATAAAATATTTAATTTTGATCCTAAAACTGAGTTTGAAAGTCATTTTCTGCAACTATGATGATGATGTGGTGTAAATGTGTCTCTGCAAGTTGTCTTTTGATGGAAAGGAGCAAGATTAGGAACCATTAAACTAAATTAATTAAAAAAGAGAAAGAGTGAAAATAAATAAATGCATATATGAATTGGCAACCTGTGTAATAACTTAATGACCATCCACAGCAATCAAGAAGTTGAGCATTGCTTTAATGTACCAAAAATGGGTATTTATAGCATTTAAAATATAGGAAGAAAGCAAAAAAAAGAAAAAAAAAAAAAAAAAAAAAAAAAAACAAATTTGGCACTTACTGGCATTACATGAATGCTTTTTATTCTACTTTCTAAATCTTGAATGTATCATAGAAATTTGCAGATACAATAAATTAGTTTAAAATTTCATAAACACATATGAAAAAATATGATAATTTCAGGTTCACTTGCAATGCCTTATTTCAAATTAGAGCAATGTAGAACTTTCTTCAGAACTCGTTATGTAGATTAAATTTAAATTTTTAGCATCCCTTCTACATTTTTTTTTTCAAAAATTTACATTTTTAAGCATTTTAGACAATTTTCAACTGATGTAGAATCCCTTGATTATATCACTATTTTTTCTTTTTTTTTTTTTTTCTTTTTTTCAAAGAGCTAAAACAAGTTTTGGTACTTACATATTAATGCCACCACAGCAGAAGTTGCGCTAATGCTCCAATAAAGAGCAATTTTTGTCAGCCATTTTTCTTCCTTAACACTCTAAAATACATAATTCTAATTATATATATCGTAATATTGTAAAATGGCATGGTTTACTATCTTATGTTTTATTCCAACTTCCTTTCTTTCCTTTGCCGGCATTTTCCATCTTCCATCTTCCGTATCCAGTTTCCGATCTTTTGTTTACACGTTCAAATCAATCGCTTATCTTTTCCGTGGGTACGTTCATTCTGGTTTTATCGCTCCGTTCGATCTCGATCCGCAAGCATCGCGGATCGCATCTCGCAAGTGGCGGTCTTGCATTTCTTCCGTCGCAAGTCAGGAGCTCGCTTACTCAACTCGGAGGGGCGTATCCAGTTTCGGAATTGCCGCGGCTATTTAAAGCCGGCGGAGATATGTTGTGCTGGTGGATTTTGAAGTGATGTTATGTCTCTAGACAATTGATGTTAACGTCAATATGATACAGTTTCAGAAATGTATTTTTAACTCATACAGTTTTAAAAGTTTTAAAGTTAACATCTAGTTGAGTAATTATGCTAAATCCATTGCTGGACATTTGATTTTGAATATGGTTTTATCAATTTCGCCGGTGTTTCATTTCATTAGCAGTAGTAACCCATTTGTGTTTGTTTTAATCAAATCATCATATGTATGTGTGGACATTATTAGCTTCAGTTAAAAACTCTGTTTTCTTAAGACTTTTCATCGAGTTATTAGATGTGCCGTATTGCTGGAATTTCTTTAATACGTCGATAAGCCGTCGTCCATAAGTGAGTCTGTTTTGCTTTTTCATTGCTACCCTAGTATTGTTATATGCCATGCCATGCCATTCAATAAGTAATATTATTTCAATACTTAGAATGATTTTAAGTTAAATATGAAGTTGAACTTATTATTTTTCTGTTTACATTTTACCAGTTATATTTTCATCTGAGTTTATACATATTTTCATTTAAACTTGAATATTATTTCATGACTTAGAATAATTTTACCTGAACTTGTTTCCGTTCACAATTATGCCTGTTATATTTTCATCTGGACTTATATATGTTTTATTTAAACTTACATTTATTTTTCGTCAATAAACGTTAGCCTGATTTTACTGAAAAACAGTTTCTTTAATGTCTTATATTACACTGTCACAACGTCACCAATTACTTACTCTTTTAGGTCACCGTAATTACACTGTTATAAGCTGCTAAATTTTACTCTGTTTTAGACGGTTCTTGTTACAGAACCGATCACGGGTTATGGGCCGGAAGCGAATACGCTTTTAAACCCTTTACGGCGGCCATAACCTAATTGGTGACATTTCAAAAATTTTTGACAGTTGTTTGTAGTATGCGGCCATTGGACCTCCGAGTCACTTTAGAGGGGGGGGCCGCAATATAGAATTTTTTTTGAAGGCTATATGTTTTTTTCTTTCCTATTGATATGAAATACAAAAAGGTTTTTTTTGGATCACTTATAATAGAAATTTTTGTTTATGTATTATCTGATTACTAAGTACGTTATTTACTAAAAAAAAAAAATGATAGTTAAAAAAAAAAAAAAAAAAAAAACAAAAAAAAAAAAAAAAATTTTTTTTCCTCCTTTTTTTTCATGTAATATCTTCTGTTTAATGCATGGCCATGGCTAACATACAGGTATGCATAACAAAACTGAATTCTCACAATTATGGAACTTGGGCAGCTGACGTAAAGTATCTACTATTAGATAAGAATGCGTGGAGCATAGTTAATGGCACTGAAAAGGCTCCTGATGAAAGTGACTCTGTAGCGACAAAGGAATATAAATCCAGAGTCAGGTCTGCACTATCAATTGTATATTTAAATGTCGAAAATGAATTCCGGAGAATCATCGAAAATATCGACGACCCTCATGAAGCCTGGACTAAACTTAAATTGCATTTTCAGCCTGATAACCGGGCACGCCATATGCAATTATTTGGCGAAATTCTTTCCTGTAAGATACAAACTGAAGAGCCCGTTGATATGTTTGCAGCTCGCCTCCAAAGGCTTGCTGACCAACTTGCTGCAATAAATGAGCCAATCAAAGAAACTTACCTTACATTTCAATTGCTTAGATGGCTCCCGAAGAAGTTCGACAACATGGTGCAAGGGATTCTGCGATGGCCAGACGATCAGTTTACGTTCAAAAGTGTTCTTACAGAATTAGTCGCAGAGGAGTCCCGTATCAAACTACGAGAGGACGACAGAGTGGATGCCGTGCAGTCTCATTTCTCCAGAGCCCGTTCCTTAAAGAAGTGTTCCTTTAAGCCTAAGTTCAAAGGTCGGTGTCACAAATGTGGACGCAGAGGACATTTACAGAGCCAGTGTAGAGTGCCTGATGTCACCCGCCAGGAATCCTGTCTTAGCTCTAGTTCCAGAAGTTCCATGATGCCTAGAGACTCCTCCAATTCCGGTTCCGTGGTATACAGAGACTCTTCCAGTTCCAGAAATTCTTCTTTGTCCAGAGGTTCCTCCTTTTCCAGAAATTCATCGAAAGACTCTTCCGTATCCAGTCCTGTCCGTGCTCAGTCTGATGGTCATAGATCCAGAAAAGATGTGCCTCGCAACCGACGTCAACGTAAGACAACAGGCCAGGTAAACTACCTCATACAATCTAATCTAAGTAACATAAAATGTGGGGGAGACGCCTGGGTCTTTGACACGGGTGCCTCCCACCATTTCTGTAAAGATAAAAGTTTATATGTTAAGTTTAAACCGTTAAAAAATGAGGAATTGGCTGTTGCAGTTGACGGTGCTACTTTCCCTATCGAGGGCACCGGTTTAGTGGATTTAAAAATAAACGGGGAAATGGTTCGCTTCGGCGACGTCATGTATTGCCCTAGTCTTAGACATAATTTAATTTCAGGTCCCAGACTTGATAAAATGGGTGCCAAGTTCAAAGGAGGTGAAGGAAGGGTCAAGGCATATCGGGATTCTGGCACACTTTTTCGTGCTTTTCTTAAAGATGGCATTTACTGCCTCTATCCAGATCCTAACCATAAAAATAGAAATAAAGACCCTAAAATTAACCGTAATCAAAACCCTAAAAAGGTACGTTTCCAAGCCTCAACCGTTCAAAAAGATGATTTTAAACTCTGGCATAGACGCCTTGGGCACATCAGTTCCACACTAATTGAACATACTCTAAAATGTAATGGCGTTAGGGGCTTACCACCCATTAAATGTAAAGACTTTGAATGTGAAACATGTAAAATTAATAAACACAGACGAACATCATTTCGCCCAATAAACCAAATAAGATCTAAACGACCTTTAGAACTGCTACACACTGATCTGTGGGGTCCGACACAAATAACAGGGCGAAACGGGGAGAAGTATTTCCTAACTATAACAGACGACTTCTCTCGCAAAGTGTCAGTATACCCCTTATGCAGTAAAACACAGGTGTTTAAGGTATTTTCTAACCACGTAAAAAGAGCAGAAAGGTTTTTGGGCACCAAAGTAAAAGAAGTCCGTAGCGACAATGGGCGGGAATTCGATAATGAAGCTTTCACTAAATTCTTTGAGGACAATGGCATAAAACACGAATTTACCAATGTGTATTCTCCGGAGCAAAATGGAGTTTCAGAACGTTTAAATCAAACAATAATGGACGGGGCTCGCTCAATACTCAATGAAAGTAAACTCAGTCTCAAATTCTGGCCAGAAGCTGTCTTATACATCGCATACACTCTTAACCGAATATGTCACAAAACTCAGAAAAAAACTCCTTTCGAATATTATTGTGGTAATAAACCGTCCATAAGACATTTACGACCTTTTGGTACGGTGGCATATGTGGGGGTACCTAAACAACTAAGAAATTCCAAATTCGATTCAAAGGCTAAAAAGGGTGTTTTAGTGGGTTACGCAATGTCTACAAAAGGCTACAGGGTATGGATTCCCGAAACCAATAAAATAATAGAGACAATAAATGTTAGATTTGGTGACGAATCTGCATCCAGAAGTATCCACAAACACAGTGAACAAGGTCCAAGCTATTCAATAGGCACAAACCCATTTACAACTTCGGAGCAGCGCAACGGAAGCGATCTGGGACCCTCTTACATCCTAAGTTCCGAACCACCTGAAATAGACCCTTTGACTGACCTTCAACCTGACAGATTTACTTCAGAAGCACCACCCACTCAAAGTATTAGACCGAGTACCTCTAAATCTTCCGACTCTGCCTCCTCACACCCATTTGAGGGTGACAGTGACGAGGATGGCGAGGAGTTTACTAGAACTCTCAGGGAAGCTGTCTGGTTCCGTAAGCCTGTAACTAGGCCTGACAAATCGAGAACCGACGTCTACTATTACGAGTTGGGTGAGACACAACGTCTAAGATCACTGAAGGAAGTAAGAGACTACTGTCATTCTAATGGTATAAAATTTGATCCGTCACTGTTCAGTTTTAAAGGAAGCAATAAGTCCCAAGGCATTGTAAAGTCCACTCCTAGTCCTAGCTCAAGTCCTAGTTACACACCTCCACACACCTCTTTCTCTGAAACTCATAAAACCAGTTCCTGACTAGAAGACTCCATACCTACCACATATAAACAGGCGTTAAAATCACCTCAGTGGGAACTCTGGAGACAGGCAATGAAGGAAGAGATGGATGTTATAAATAAAAGACAAGTATGGGTATTAACACCTCTGCCACCCAACACCGAACCACTAGGCTGCAGATGGGTATTCACCATCAAACGAGACGACAAGGGACGGGTTGCAAGGTATAAAGCGAGACTTGTAGCACAAGGCTACAAACAAGTCAGGGGTGAAACGTACGATGAGACGTTTTCGCCCGTAGTCAATTTCAGTCTAATTCGCTTTTTCTTTGCAGCCCTTGTCTCATGTCTCGGATGGATCCACACTCAGTGTGACGTAAAAGGTGCCTATCTGTACGCCCCGCTTTCTGATAACATCTACATGAAACAACCATCAGGGTTCGAGGTGAAGGGTAAAGAACATTTAGTATGCAAACTCCAGAGGGCCCTCTATGGTCTCCACCAGAGTGGACGAGTTTGGTTTTATGAACTACATAAGATTTTAATTTCTCTTGGTTTTAAAAAGTTAGAGTGGTGTAACTGCGTCTACTCGTTCTCTAATTATGTTGTTTTATTACTTTATGTGGATGACTTTGTAATATTAAGTAACCATCAGAAACATATTAATGAAGTTTTAACTCTTTTAACTAAACATTTTGACATAAAAATCCTGGGGAGAACACGCAAGTTACTTGGTGTTGAATTTGAGGAGGATGGGAATGGCACTGTTTCAATTCATCAAAGGCAATATATTGATGATATTTGTACAAGGTTTAAAGAATTCAATTTTCCCATTACATCACTCCCTATAACTAAAGGCACGGTATACTCCAAGTCACAATGTCCTCAAACCGAAGCAGAAACCCAGGAAATGTTGCAATATCCATATAGAAGTGTTTTGGGCTGCCTTTCATTCTTAACCAGCAGGACACGTCCTGATATTTCATACGCTGTAAATATCTTCAGCCAATTCCAGAGCAATCCTGGGATTGTTCACTGGAATGGTCTCCTGAAGCTTTTAGGGTATGTCCAAAGCACAAAACACTATAAACTGAGGTTACCTTGCAACCACATAAACCTAATAACTTATACCGACGCGGATTTCGCCGCTAATAGGGATGACAGGACATCAATGGGGGGACAACTACTAATGTTAGACAAAGCTCCTATCATGTGGAGAGCCTTTAAACAAAAATCTGTCTGTTTGTCTACTATGGAATCAGAATTTGTGGCTTTAACAGAAGCAACTAAAGAGCTTCTATGGTTTAGTAGGATCATAACTGAATGTTATGACAAACATATTTTTACAGGTCCACAAGTTAAACCAACACTTTTAGTAGACAACATGGCTTCCATTGATTTTCTTAAGTCTCCCATTGAAAATTACAGAACGAAACACATTGACGTAAAATTATTTTTTGTTAGAGACCTTTTAAACCAAGAGATTTTTAATGTTAAACACGTAGCCAGTAAATCTAATCTCTCAGACATTTTCACTAAACCTTTAACAAAGTTTGATCTTAAAAAATTTATTGATGTAATTTTTAGTTATAAGTAATTTATATATATACATGATATTTAAATGCTATGAAAAAAAAGAAACTCCTCCTCCTTTGAACTTGTGTCAAGCATTAAGATGCTTGTTTAACTTTTTATGTTAAACCATGAAGTTTAGCACCTTTTGTTAAAAACTGAAATTTTTGTATATTTCAGTACTTTTTCTTTTAAAAATGTTTGAATATGTGATTATACTCTTGTTATTTCATATGCATACGTTTCATAATATCATTTCATAGGTGTTGAAAATCGAGTTGTATTCTGTTTTTTTTTGCATATGTAAATATGAAAATTTTTCTTCTCGTTTTAAGAGCATATATATAACAAGTTTTTTTTCATATTGAAATTGGCCAAATCATTTGCAAATGTATATCGTTTCAAAAGCTTAAGCATATTATTATTTTTTTTGTGTTGTCTTTCATGTGAGCGCTCACAGTCACAATCATTTAACTATGTCACTATCATAATCATAATTCATAATCGCTATCACGATCATGATCGTTATTATTCTCATTATTGAAATTTTCTCATTTGCATAACATGTGTCTTTCATATATTGTCAAAGTATTATCATATTGTAGCTCATGTATACGTACTCTTCATATTGTCCTGAATTTATGTTTATGTGATAATCATTCTTTTTCAGGATAAATATGCAAATGTATGATTGTTTAAAAATTCATTTGAATATTGTTACAAGTCAAGACTAAAGGAAAAATCATCATATTAAATTCTTTTTATGTAAAGGTAACTCGTAGTCACTTGCATGTGACGAGGTAATTGTAATTGTCTTTCACGGTTTTTTTTCAGGAAAATGTTATTTTTATAGACTTTTGCTATTGAACTTTTCCGACGTGGAAAAAAAAATCTTTCGTTAGAGTTACAATTGTAACTAAACTTCCGTGAAATGAAAAAAAAAATTGTTAATCTAGTTGTTATATATAATTGTTAAAATTGTTGTTGTTGTTGTTGTTGAATATTGTTATTAACATTGTTGAAAATTGATGTTTTTGATTAACCTTGTTGAAGTCATTGAATTAGTTGCATTTATACTTGTTAAGTTTCTGTTTTACTGGTAGCTATCGAAGTGTGATAGTTTATATTCTAATGTTTTACTGTATTCTATATATATATATATTTTACAATATCTGTTAATTATCCATTTTATTTTTAAGTACGAGTGTTAAGGGGGGGGGCGATTGTCAGCCATTTTTCTTCCTTAACACTCTAAAATACATAATTCTAATTATATATATCGTAATATTGTAAAATGGCATGGTTTACTATCTTATGTTTTATTCCAACTTCCTTTCTTTCCTTTGCCGGCATTTTCCATCTTCCATCTTCCGTATCCAGTTTCCGATCTTTTGTTTACACGTTCAAATCAATCGCTTATCTTTTCCGTGGGTACGTTCATTCTGGTTTTATCGCTCCGTTCGATCTCGATCCGCAAGCATCGCGGATCGCATCTCGCAAGTGGCGGTCTTGCATTTCTTCCGTCGCAAGTCAGGAGCTCGCTTACTCAACTCGGAGGGGCGTATCCAGTTTCGGAATTGCCGCGGCTATTTAAAGCCGGCGGAGATATGTTGTGCTGGTGGATTTTGAAGTGATGTTATGTCTCTAGACAATTGATGTTAACGTCAATATGATACAGTTTCAGAAATGTATTTTTAACTCATACAGTTTTAAAAGTTTTAAAGTTAACATCTAGTTGAGTAATTATGCTAAATCCATTGCTGGACATTTGATTTTGAATATGGTTTTATCAATTTCGCCGGTGTTTCATTTCATTAGCAGTAGTAACCCATTTGTGTTTGTTTTAATCAAATCATCATATGTATGTGTGGACATTATTAGCTTCAGTTAAAAACTCTGTTTTCTTAAGACTTTTCATCGAGTTATTAGATGTGCCGTATTGCTGGAATTTCTTTAATACGTCGATAAGCCGTCGTCCATAAGTGAGTCTGTTTTGCTTTTTCATTGCTACCCTAGTATTGTTATATGCCATGCCATGCCATTCAATAAGTAATATTATTTCAATACTTAGAATGATTTTAAGTTAAATATGAAGTTGAACTTATTATTTTTCTGTTTACATTTTACCAGTTATATTTTCATCTGAGTTTATACATATTTTCATTTAAACTTGAATATTATTTCATGACTTAGAATAATTTTACCTGAACTTGTTTCCGTTCACAATTATGCCTGTTATATTTTCATCTGGACTTATATATGTTTTATTTAAACTTACATTTATTTTTCGTCAATAAACGTTAGCCTGATTTTACTGAAAAACAGTTTCTTTAATGTCTTATATTACACTGTCACAACGTCACCAATTACTTACTCTTTTAGGTCACCGTAATTACACTGTTATAAGCTGCTAAATTTTACTCTGTTTTAGACGGTTCTTGTTACAGAACCGATCAATTTTGTTGTTCGCACGCGTACAAAAAATGGCATCAAAAATGAGAAAAAAAGCACTAAAAAACACTAAAAATATGGCATAAAAAAATCAGCAAACAACAAAGCAACTAGGAATAAAAAAATAACTGTGTGCGTGTGCGTACAATGAGATTGCTCTTTATTGGTGCTTTAGCGCAACTTCTGTTGTGGTGGCGTTAATACGTAATTACCCAAGTTTTTTAGCCACATTTGGGATTTTTCTTTGAATGTTACAACAAGCTTGTTTCAAAATAAGAATAGTATTTTAATAGTTAAAATTACACAAATGCATGCATCGATTTATGACCCATCAGATCTTATCAGCAAAGCAAATCATTCAAGCTCAACTCCAAATGTGGAGGAACAAGTCAATGGTTTGTTTTCATCATTTTGGGTCACTTAAATCAAAAGCATGTAAGAAAATGGAATGTTTAAGCAAAACAAACTTTCCTACACAGTAGAATATTATTTAACTAAAAGAAATTTCTTTTAATCAAGGATCAGGTGGGAGAAGGAAAATGCATATTTTAATATAAATATGCAATTTTTTTTTTTTTTTTTTTTTTTTTGACACAATTTCTTTAGAGCATCTCAGAAGCAATACTGAATTTAGATTCATTAAAAGAATTTTTAAATGTTTGGATGAGTTAAATTATTTTTAAAGTATCAAATCTAAGAAAATTTTGATTAAATGCAAGGTACTTTAGTGCAACTTTATTAGACTCCAGCTTATGTTTTCTCTACTAAATATGCATATTTTTTCCTTAAACTTTATAGAATTATATTTACAGTCTATTAATATTTTGACGATGAGACTTATTTTTCTGTCATGTTACAAAATTCGATGAGAAAACAAGGAAAAAAAAGAAGAAAACATTTCTTTCGTAGCTAGATATCAATATTGTTTCACAAATTGTTAACCATTTGCTGCAAAAACTACATATGAATAAGTTTTAAACATTCCAAAGAATTAGAACAAAGATAATTGTATTTTTTGAGCTACAGGGCGACCCCAAGTGAATGAAAATAAAAATAAAATAAATTATAAGTTGACAAATTGGATATTCAGGATTGTAGGGAAAAGATTTGATAATGAGGTCAATATGGCTGGTAAATATAAGAAAGTAACTGCATATATTTTGGAAATTAGTAATTTATAAATATTTGTACATTGTAAAACTCATAATCTAAATTTAGCTAGTTTGCACATTGTACAGCCAGGTGGGGGGAGAGGGTAAATCAAGATTTTTTAGAAAAAGGCCTAAAATCAAACCTTTAAAATTATTTTAATGGAACTTTGCATGCATTTCACATACTTTGGATTTACATGGGTTAAACATGAAGCATAACTATTCAATTTTGTTACATTGTTTTCTCACAGTGATACAGTTAAAGGAGCATATTTTGATACTGGTTACTTTATCCTATAGAAAGGGTAGTTGATGTATATTTAAATACAAATATGTAAATATTGTTTTTTATATAAGACTACACAGAAATAAATTATTTTTATTTAGATTAAAAGGTACAAATGCACACATAAAAAATACACATTATTTAATTAAAGAAATAATGTCCACAGCCATCAAAATTACATGTAGGTTCATTTAGTACACAGCATCTACTGCTGAACTATATAAAATCTTCATCATCAATATCAGAAAAACTGTAATAGTTTCCCAATGATGACTTAGTCAAACACTTTACGTGATAGAACTCATTAATTTCTGTCACTTGGACAATAAATTTATTTGATTGACTTTTTGACTAAAATTTAACCTCTACCCATCGATCTTGCTTTATTTTTTTTAAGTCTACTTTTACATTATCGGTTTCATTTCATTTTACTTTTTATAATTACTCTTCTTTCTGGAATTTGGATGCTTTGCCTTACCTTTTCTTGATAGTTTTTAGTCTCTTATAAAATATCGAGTATTTACTAAAGTTAAAACAGAGGTAAAATGTATCCCTATCACACACCACAAAACTAAGCCTTACCATAACCCCAAATTAACCCCACCTCAGAAAATAGCTCAAAATAAATAGAATTATAAAATTTATTTTTTCCTTTCTGTGTAGATTTCTTCCTTGGATGTTGCTCTACATCTCTGAACTAATGTTTATTTGCCAGTTAATAATAATTTTAGAAGCAAGTTGATCAGCAGTTTAAATTAACATACCATATATAATGAGCATAAATAAGATAAATATTTGTAAACTTCAAATGTTTAAACTTATTGCCAATTTCTAAAACTAACAAAAAATTTGAAAATCTGAAATGATCATGAAAATAAAAAAATAAAAAAAAGATTATTTTCTCATTAGTCATAGTACTAATACAATTTTAAATGTATGATATCTTTATAATAGTAATGATTATTATTATAAAGTTCATATAATTTATATTAATGATTTTTTTAAATAAAAATAGCAATGATTATTATTATAAAGTTCATATAATTTATATTAATGATTTTTTTTAAATAAAAATGATTCTTATTTCGACAAAATATATTCTATCTAAATTATTCTTAATATTAATTGATTTTTTATATATTTATATACATTATAAATCCAATCACAATGCAGAAAATGTAAGTATTTCATTATAAAAGCAAATTATTCCTTTTTTTTTTTTTAAATGCAAAGAAAATTTGTGAATGGCTCTTTTATTTTATTTTCTAATTGTAATTTTGAGAAACATTACTGACAAAGCAATTTTTCCTGGATCAATCACAATTTAAAAAATAGTACTCAACTTGCATTGTAAGAAATATAAATATGATGCAAAATTTCTGGTAAACACTTAAATTTGTCTCACCCAGTGCAAAGTTTCTTAAAAAACTGACTGAAGGGCATAACAACTGATATGTGAATAACTCCATTTCTATTCTTCTTTAAAAGAAAAAATAATTTATATACATCTATACAAGGCTCAATTTCAAAGAAAAAAAAAGAACAAACTGTAATTTTTTGCGGTAATAAAACAACATACAAGGGAACCACTTATGGTGCTGTTCGCACATGGCATCAAAACATCTGGTACATATTGTAATCCTATACATAAAAATTAGAGAACTGATAAAATTTCTCAATTAAAATCATAATTTATGAAATTTTAAATTTTTTTTATTTTTTGCTATTGGATTTTTATTTATTTCATGCCAAAAGTGAGTAAAGTCACCAAATAGGGAGCTACAAAGTTTTAGCCCACTTTAACCCTGCAGCATATATACAATAGGTATTAGAATTAAATCAGATTGTTGATAATATTGACAGCATAAGAAGCAAGATTTAGGGTTTTTTTTTCTTTTTCATGATAAATGTATGAAAAGTAAATTTATTTCAGTTAAAAGGCTTCTAGATCATTGAAAACTATTTTTTTTTTATGAAATACAAAATAAGCAAATAATAAAATGAAAAGAAAATAATACATTTGATAAATATACTGTAAAGTACCCTAAGTAAGCTCTCTTTAGTAGACAAGAAATTCTAATAATTTTAAGGGACGCTTTTAATTGTAACTTTTGTGAAATAGAGAGGAGAAATGGGAGGTTTGGGAAATATAAGCCCCGTTTCCAATGCAGTTTTTCAAGACACCTCAGAACGGTTATTTTACCCCCTACTCCATTTCCAGTGCACAAACCGGTTTGAAGGAGAATCGAGCCAAGGTCATTTTCTCCCCAAAGTCAGACCTGCAATCGACTAGGTCAGTAATCCGCCTTTTACCCATGATTCAGTTCGGGTAAACAATTTACCGTGATTTCTGCTTCTCGTCAGCATGTTTTTCGTTAGCGCTATTGATATTTCTCGCGTTGTTGACATTGTTTCATTCTTTGATTGGTCGGTCATTGCAGCAACAGAATCACAAGCTACATGTGTAATAATTTAACTTTAGGTTTTCGTCGGCTTGAAGTTCGAGATTTAATTTAAACAACGCTAAGGAAATGTTGAATTTTTATTTTTTATGTGTTATTTATTACAATGTAATTAATGTAAATAATACACGGAAATTTTCATTTATATTTATAATATAAAATTAATTTGGTTTTAAAAAAAGATAATTTTAATTTTTTTTTTTTTTTTTTTTTTTTTTTAAGCAAAATTTATACATATTTAAAACTAAATATTGCTATATAGGGTAGATGTGCCAATAATAGATATCTTTAATGAGTTTAATTAAAAACTATTTTCTAATAATTAGATTATTATTATATTCAGACTTTTTTTCAATATTTTATTTGTTTACCAACAATATTTAACCATTTTTATACCTTATTTTCTAATATTAGTCAACATTTTATTGTAAGCAACAGTAATATATCAAAGCAATTAAAATTCCAGAAACGGACACATCTCCTCTCCCTCCCTCCCCCCCCCCCGAAAAAAAGGAAAGAAATGTTAATATAAATGTTTTTATGATTGCATTTAGAACCAGATTTTAATGAAGGAATACTAATGAAACAAAATACTTATTTCCAAATAAATTTAACAATTAGGATATCATTAGTTAATAAAATGTTTGTGAGAATTATTTATTTTAAATTAATTATTGTGATTTCCGCAAGATCCACATTTTAACAATTTCAGATACAAATTTTTAAAAACAAAATGTCAGGAAATTATAGTTTATAAAATTATTGAGACCGTGAGAGATTTAGAGAACAATACAAAAAAAGAAAAAAAAATTCTGAAACATTTTTTTTTGTTTTAAATATTGATGCATAAATTCGTGTATTTCATGCTCTTTTTAACAGTTAAACTCCTTGAAACTACTTGATATACTGCTTGTACTAACTAGTATTACAAATATCAAACAAACAATACTGCAGGCTGAATGTTTTCAGTACTAAATAAAATAATTTCAAAACAGACCTGCAGAACTAATATTTCAGATCATCGATCAGCAAATTTATCAGTTTCATTTCATTACTACAATAAATTTTATTAATATTACAATTCTTTTATTTTCAGATATGAATAAGCTAACATTTTAAACTGAAAATGATAAACCTTTAACAACTTCTATAACTTAATTGTTTTTATTTAAATGGGGAGGAATTCAGCCTTCCTCTCCCCTATTCCCCTAATCAATATTCTGTTTCCTGATTTGTTTTAAAGATAACTAGATTATAAAATATGCAAAACAAAGTTAAAAAAAATAAATAAAAACAATAATAATAATAATAATAAAAACACTGGAAATTTTATTAACCATACGAAACAAATTAAAGCAGCTGTTTGTAAAAATTTTAGTGTTATTACATTATGTAAGTGCAATTTTCCTGCTCTTTTTCCTAAATTTTGCTTCATCACCTGATCCCCCCCCCACCAATACACATTCAACAAAGTAATAAAATTAAATATTTTTTAAATACTTTATTATTATTATTATTTAATTTTCTGTTTTATTTTTTTCTTTATAACAAAAATAAACAATTAATCATAAATTTCATTAAGGATTCACATTCATTTCATTAAAATTTCATCTAAAGTCCTCTCTTCCGAAACTCTACATTCTCTTTTCCCATAAAATTCAGTCTTTAAAACAACTTATTTTATTATTTTGTTTTACCCATTTCGCATTACAATGTTAAATTAGCATTTGTTTCCAGGTCGATAAAGTGTGCAATAACAAGAACAAGGTGAAAACAGAAGCAAAAAAGAAAAAAAATAAGTTTGAAACACGCCAAACGTAACAAAACCCTTCTGTTTGTGTTTACACAGAAAGTTCATGCTCAATTTCACCAATTAGCCAATCAAAGGTCAGAACGAAAAGTTGTGCAGTTTCCGGTTTCTTTGGGGGGATAGATTTTAAGCTTGCGTATGGAAATGGGTGCAAAATGAAAGCAGGTACGAAACCCGCATATCACCCCTTCGTTAAAAGCCGGTTTGATTAAAGAAAGCATTGGAAACGCGGCTATAGTATTTTGAATTTATAAATTTCCCTGATTAATATATACAGTATAACTTCTTTAATCCAGAATCATCGTGATTACAGTGAGTCCGGATTATAGAAAATTCTGGATTACAGAAGTTTTGTTGCTAAAATGCATGAAGATTAATGATAATACTAATATCTCTTATTAATATGGCAACAGAAGATTTCAAGGAACTGGATAATTGAAAACATTGAGAAAAATAATCAATTCATGAAAAGCTAATGTTTTTTAAAATTCGCATTAATTTTATGCAGTGTCGCCATCTATCGTAAATTTTAAAAATAACAAACATACGATTTTTTGAAAAACTGTGATTTCTGATTTATGAATACTTAATAAAAAATGAATATCTCAAAAA
Source organism: Maratus speculifer (assembly GCA_964019185.1). NCBI lineage: Eukaryota > Metazoa > Arthropoda > Arachnida > Araneae > Salticidae > Maratus > Maratus speculifer. The sequence goes on from OZ025292.1 coordinate 15,398,109, forward strand.
TAATAGACTCGTCATGAAAAACATTGAAGAACTAAATTCTAAAACCAAAAAAATTACAGTGAGAAATTTAAGACTTATAATTTAAAAATCAACCTTATAATTACAATAATGTATTTTAAACTGTGATATATTGCGCTAATAATATAAAAAAATAAATATATAGCAACTAGAAATATGAAAGTAAGTCATAAGTTAAATACTTAAAGAAATAACAGAAAAAAAAATCAGATTTTGTGATATTTTAGCAACATCTTATTATCTTTTGAAAAAAAAAAGTGAAATTACTATTAATCATGAATTTTTACAACTTAATAACTAAAAAAGACACCTATATTAATTATAAATGTAATTTAGAGAGTTCTTACAGTTTTAATATTGAAAATAAATTGTATTATTATGTAATCTTTTCATTTTCTTAACCATTTTCTGAAATTCATTTACAGAAGAACAATGGTGGCATTTATTATCTATAATTAAAAATAAAAAAGAATAAACGTACCGAAGTATCCAAATTAAAGAAGTTTCCAGGTTATAGATGTCTGGATTAAAAATGTTATACTGTAATATGAAAAAGATATGAGGGGACAGGTTTATATTACGAGGATGCTTGCTTTTGATACTTTACAGTTAGTATTTGATGATAAAAGTAAATTCTTCCTCCTATTTTTTCCAAAATGCAAAGAAATTTTGCGAATGGGGTTTTTCAAAAAATTAAACATAATTTTGGGAAACATCAATGAGAAAACGATCCTTTCTTGAATCAATCAATCAATTCAATCTTGAATCAAATTTCACAACTTAAAAAAACGGTACTACTTGGTTATCCCGTCGACCAAAAATCTATCGCCAAACTATAAGATAAATGCCAATATGAGGATGATCGTGAAAGTCCCATCCAATGATATTATATACGATATATGTATTTAAAATGTCATTAACTATTTTTATTTTGACTTTTTTTTTTAAATTTTTATTAATATTCTACCAATTATTTGTTTTTTCGTTATTTAAAATAAAAATTATGTCAATATATATAATTTGGCTATAAGTTTGGCGAAACTGATCGACAGGATAACCAAGTAGTACCAAAAAAACATTACTTAACTTGTATTGAAAAGAAATATAAATATGATGCAACATTTCTTACATATACCATTTCTAGTAAATATTTTGTCTCACCTAATGATAAGATTCTTCAAAAAGAGACTAAAATCAACAGTAAATTCAGCACAGAAAGGATCGCAATTGACTTGTGAATAACTTTGTTTTTATTCTTCTGTAAATAAATAAATAAATTTATATATAACTATGCAAGGCTTACTTTCTGACAGAAAAAATGTCAAACTCTAATTTTTTTGCAGTAATAAAAAAACATACAACACAAACATTTACAATAATATAATAAAACATTTTTAAGTCAAAGTTTATTGTAAAAGTAATTGATAAAACGAGATATAATAGTGCTTTTAAAAATGTTAAGAATTTTAAACAGTATTCTGGAAATTCCAAATAGAAAGAAACATTACAAATAGTAGCTTGGTGATTAGTACCCCATATTTATTTTCAGTGGTGTAAAGAGAAACACCAACTTATATGGGGCCAGAGCCCACCCATTTGAATCATAGCAGGAGTGCCCAGAGGGGGGTTTGATGACGCAAGATGCATCATACAATTTAGTTTTTTTTTTGGGGGGGGGGGAATTTTAGAAAAAGCACTTTTGGGGGGGATTTTTGAATTCTTAATATTTCTTTTTTTTAAGTGTTAAAGAAATCTTGATTTTTCTTAATATCACTTTTAAATTTTTTCAACATTTAATTTCCAGAAAAGGTCCAGTGTTTTTTTCTCTAAATTCTAGATAAGGGCAATAAGAACTCATTCTGCTGTACTCAACTCGCTATCTTTTGGAAATTTTGATTCTTTTAATATAACTTTTAAATTTTTTCAACATTAAATTTTCAAAAATGTTCCTTTTATTTTTTTATTTTTTTTTTAAATTTTAGATAAGAGCCAATAAGAACTCATTCCACTATGCTCAACTTGCTATCTTTGAATGTGCAGTAGGATATATTTTACAATTGATATTCTGTTTAGGGGGGGAGGGGGGTGAATTTGCATCATTGGGTTTTTTTTGGGGGGGGGGGGATGGTCAGCACTGAATCATAGCATATCCAGTTTATATTATTGTAGTTATTTATTTAATTATTATTTCATAATTCATTATTGTCCTTAGAACAGAATTTATTTAACAATGGTCGGTTTTTTCATTCTCCGTCTGACATCCATAAATTCCAAATGACTGAAATGCTTAGCTCTGTGTTAAAAAACTTTGCTGATTTGATTTGTTGTCATTTCTTGATATCATGGCATTACAATAATTACCAGTGTCTTTATAAGAAATTATTATTATAATTTAATAAAATTGCAAATTTATTAAAACGTGATAGCTGATTTTAAATTCTCATCTTTCACTATTTGTCAACCCTTCAAAAAAACTGGTTGTTTTTTTTTACAAAAATATTTTTGAGCCCCCGATATTTTTCAAAAGTTGGCGCCACTGGGTGTAAATATTGTTTCAAAATTTTAATACTGGCAATAATACAGAAAGAAAAAAATTCTTTTATTGATAAAATAAAAGCAACATTTATGTTTTTTAATCTGAAACTTTTACTTGCATATAAAGGATGAGAATTATTTTACTTTTACTTGAATATGAAGGATGATAATTATTTTATGATTTTGAGATCAAAAATACATATTTTTTTCCCAAAAAAAAAAAAAAAAAAAAAAAAAAAACATACTCTTGGTAACTTTTAACAATAATCAACATTTATACACAAGATTACTAACAGTGATTTTCAATTCACTCATAAATACATACCACACAAATTTTAATAGGACAAAACTTTTATAGAAATAACAGCATACTTTCCAAACCAAAGTTATGACTGAAAAATGATTGAAAAATTTAGAAAAACTAACTTATTTGCAAAAATATTTAAAAAAGTAACGATAATAGCAAAATTGAAGAAATATCTTATTTTTTCGTATGTGTTTACATCTGACACGAACAACTAGAGAGTGTAGGGTGTTGGCGAAGCTTTGCGATTTACAAATCCCCATGGCAAGCTATTTTAGATTTAAAATTTTTTAGTAATTTTAAGAGATAGAATTAATATTCAATTAGCAATCATTCTCTATACTGTTCCTGCAAACCCATTTTACAGGATTGTAAAATTGTTCAATTTGTTGTATCTCGAGACCAAACAATGTAACATATGTGTTTATATGAAACCAACCAATATAAAATAGCTTACAAGATGTCATTCACTTATTGGTACTTTTTATCATTTTAACTCTGATAGATGCTTAATTTTCTTTAGGCATCCTAATGTTTTGTAATTAGTACTGATCTGAAAAGAAAGAAATTTTTCATCGGCAGATGATCAGGGCTTGACTATTAAGTTTTTGAGCCCGGTGCACTTTCAATTTTTCCTGCCCACTTAGATTGGTTGATTTACTGATACTACTAGTTTTTTTTCCTTACTCAGGGCTCGGAAATTCTGAAAATTTTAAGGTTCCCAGCTGGGAACCTACATGAAAAATATAGGTTCCCAGATGAAAAGTACAAGTTCCCGAAAAAATTTATGTATGAGTATTTAAAAAAAAATTTCCGTTTTATCGCGATTTTTTAAAAGAAATTTGCCGTTTTTTCGCGATTCTTTGACGAAATCTGCCGTTTTATCGCGATGTTTTAACGAAATCTGCTGTTTTTCAATTTTTTTTACGAGATTTGCCGTTTTTGTGATTTTTTAATGAAATTTGCGCTATTTCGCAAGATTTTTTGACGAATTTTGGAGCATTTTCACATTTTATTGACGAAATGTGTTGTTTTTTCGCTATTTTTGGACAAAATTTGTTGTTTTCCATGATTTTTTAACAAAATTTGCTGATTTTTGCGATTTCTTAATGAAATTTGCCATTTTTTCCGATTTTTTGACGAAATTTGCCGCTTTTTCGCGATTTTTTGAAGAAATTTGCCGTTTTATCGCGATGTTTTAAGGAAACTTGCCGTTTTATCGCGATGTTTTAACGAAGCCTGTTGCTTTTCAAAAGAAAATCTATACAAAATTTGCCTTTTTTGGGATTTTTTAATGAAATTTGCGATGCTTCATACGATTTTTCAACGAAATCTGTTGTCTTTTAGGTATTTTTAGACGAAATTTGCCGTTTTTCCCAATATTTTGACAAAATTTATTGTTTTCCATGATTTTTTTAACGAAATGTGCCGCTTTTACGCGATTTCTTAACGAAATTCGCCGTTTTTGCGATCCTTTAATGAAATTTGCGTTTTTTCTGCGATTCTTTTGTTGAAATTCGGGCTTTTCCCGTAATATTTCGACGAAATTATGCATCCCCCGGGCCGCTTAAGAGCTATTTTTTTTGCCGATTTTTTGCTTAATTTACGCGTTATAATGCGTCCGCGGCATCGCTAGCGGACACGGTAAAAGGTTAGGTTCCCGGCCGGGAACCTTAGTGATAAAATATGCGTTCCCGGAAAGGATTTCTGGGTTCCCCGGGATCCCGGGAACGCTATTTTTCGAGCCCTGCTACTACACACATATTCCATAAATGTCAACTCAAAAAATTAAATTTTCTGGATAATTGAAAAAAGGTCCCAAAAATAAAAATAAAATATTTTTTCTGTTATATATATATATATATATATATATATATATACTTTTAACCATATATTGAGTTGTATTTCTATTATTTCACATTATTAATGTCTCAAATATCACATTTTTTTGCAATTATGTTTTTTTAATGGAAATTCGGAAACATTTTGTGCCCAGGGTACGGGCTATGGGTGTTGTGTGATAATGAAGGCTTATTTCACTTATATATTCACTATTTCACTTAGACTTATTTCACTTTTCATGCTTTGCTGCTGTCACAGCAGCAAAGCATGAAAAGTGAAATAAGTTTTTTTTTCTGTCTTAGATACAGTCTAACTCCATGTTAACCAATGAAATGTATCAGAAAGTTTTGTGCCTAAAACCCAAAAATGAATAACCGATGAAAAAAAAAAAATGTTATGGAAGTCCAGTATTTTTATATTGTTTTTTGTAGTTTGTAAATAATATTCTGGGTCAAATCTTATTGTTATTAATTGGGTTTTTGTTTTTGTGTGTTTTAAGAAATTTTTGTATTTTCCAGTATTTTCTTCTTGTGAGTCCAAAAACCTACCACCATCTTTGCCCTTTTCCTTTTTTTTTTCAACACTGACATTTACCAAAATGCAAAGACAACATTGAAAAGATGTCATTAGAAAAATTTAAAAGCAAAATGCATAGAATTCTTTGAGCTTAATTCACCATATTTGCTGATCCTTAGTAATAAACAGTTTCAACAAAAATTCTTAGTGTCTTTTGTAAAAAAAGTACTTAAATAACAAAGAGAAAGTTAGTGGGTTATTATTGTCAAGAGTTTCCTACAAAGTTAAAAAGTTTTTTATGTACAGTAGACTCAATCAAATCTGCAAAGCTTGGGACCAGGGATTATGCAGATTTTAGAATTTTGCAGATTTCTGGTCATTAATTTGTTTACATCTTTGAAACATTAATTTGATTGGTAGTTAAGCATTGCAATCAATGCATATAATAAATTGAAAAATTAAAATAATTAAGTAAAATATTTAAATAAATAAATAGTTGAAAAGTAGGTTATTATTACTAAAAAAATAAATTAAATAAAATTTTAGAAAAATATTAAAATAAAGTAAAAAATTAAGATGCAATGCTAAATATAAAAAATGATGAGGAAAAACCAATCTTTTTATAAAGTAAAATAAGGTAAAAAGCCTTTTGTTAAACAAAAAAAGCTTGATTAATTAAAAAATATTCATTTTATATAGCAAAAATTATCCTCTCCCTCGAATTATAAACACTAGCAAATAGTCATTGAAAGTTATATTTCGCTGCAACTATGATACAATAATGATTATTTTAATTAAATATCAATCATTGTAACTAGTAGAGATGGGCATTATTTAACATAACAAGATAAATATTCGTAATATTAACCAAAAAACTTATTATTCAATAACAGATTACCAAAAAGTCCCTGTTAATTTTGGAATGCCTCGTATGATAAGCATTTTAAAAAGAAGAAACAAATAGTAAAACTGAAAATCATTTTAGGAATACATATTTATAAATTAATAAAAGTTTAGTTATATAAAAAAAAATTCCAACTTATAAATCTATTTGAATTCTGAGGCAAAGAATTTCTATTACTGCAGAAAACAAAAATCCCCAACTGCATTAAAACGCTTTTGAGACAGAGAAAAAAAAACCCCTACGAAACTTTCTTTTTGACGCGTCACTGTCGATCTACGATTCCGAGACATTAAAAATCCTTTTGGTCAAATCAAGAAAGCCGATCATAGGAACTCTTGCCCTTTTGCTATCTCAAAAGTTCATGTGATAAAATCTCTCAAAAGCTATTCATTGTTGATTATTCTATGAATATTTAAAAATATCTGGCTTAAATTCTTTACTGAATATATTTTATTGTTTGAATTTTTTATAACGCTCACAGTTACATAGATTAAAGCAATAGAATCAGTTTTTGGAATAACGAAAACAACATTTATTGAAAAAAATAACTGGAATAATGAAAATTGCTTTTATCAAACAAATAGGTAGAATACTGAAAATGAAATGAGGGATAAATGTGTTTTTATTCTAAAGTGCATTAAGTTAGTGAGTGACGCTTGCAGATTATTAAAAAGCAAGGAGGTAATGTTGGCCATCTGTGGTCATATTTTTAATGGGAAGGAATCTCTGTTTGAAAATTGGAATTAAAGAGATTTACGGATTTAATTGTTGATAGAAAGCTGTTTTATCACTCGGGCATGGAACATAATCTTTCGTTGATGTAGGTAGATGGGTAAAACGGTGGTAATCTGTGAATTTGAATATTTAAAAGGGATATTACTATGAACTCATGGTATTTGGGGAAGGGGGGGGGGTATTCTGGCACTATGATTTTTATTTAATAAAATGTTTATTACTGTTATAACTGTTTATAACTGTTTATTACTGTTATATGCAATATTAACAAAATAATAATTTTGTTAATAATGCGTCGTTAGAAAATACAAACTGGAAAACATTACTTTTATAATTGTATTTTACTGAAAAAAAGAAGAAAAATAGACTGGTGAGGACACAGCCATTCGAAAAGGGATGGGTTGGGGGGGGGGGGTGAAAAAGGGGGCGGGTGAAGGGGGGGGGGCGGTCCCGACAGACTCAGAAATTTATAGGGCGCCAATTTTATACTACCAATGTCATTTTTTGGCCTGTCACAAGTTTTGGGGAGGGGATTTTAAATACGTGCTTCCACATACGAAATTTGTGAGATGAATGACATTTGATTAAAAATATACAAGTAAGGTTTCGTGCTCTTGTGGGATAAGCTTTGAATGTGCGTTGACAGATATTGATTCAGGGATGTCAAAATTCGAACTTCATATCAAGGGGCTAACAAATGAAGATCAATTTTATTTTTTTTAACAAATCACATTGTTAAAAGGGTGTTGTTTTTAAGGAGGATATTTCTGATCGTTTAGAAAAAATTAATTTCTAAACCGTCAGTTTTGGAGTCATTGTAACAATTGCAAAAATGCTTTAAACTTTCTTCTGCATCATATAAATATTAATTTACATTAAAATAATTATTTTTTAAATTGTTAAGAAACTACATATTTTATACAGTGTTCAGTAAGTTTCCTATAACTTTTATTTAGAAAGAGTTTTTATGTGTTTTAACAAGTAAATCAGCAAAAAAAAAAAAAAAAAAAAAAAAAAAGTTCTATGGGCAAAATTTACTGAGTTATGATACTTATAAATTTTCAACGAGGAAAAATGCATTTTTAGTGCAAGAAAATGATAATAATACGTGAAATGTAAAGTATCACAACTAACTAAGTTTTTGTCTTGCAAAAATTAAAATTTTAACTATATGTTGATTTTAAAGGCGCATCTCTAAAGGTGCCCTCTAATTAAAATGTCTGTTGACAGCATAGTCTCATCGATTAGTTATACATTACAAAAATAACAGGTTGTTGAAACCTGTTACCTGTGAATGTGTGGAATGATGTAACCTGTTAACCAAAAATAACTATATTTCCCATCTCTAGTAACTAGTAAACCGGATCTAGATCACAAATATGTTTCATAACTAGCAGGGATATGAAAATAGTAATAGGACTATTAAAATAATTTTATATAAAAAAAATTATCCTGCAATGCAAACTGTAAATACTACCAAATGGCCATTGAAAGTAATATTACGCTGCAACTACGATACAATAATGATTGATTTGATTAAATATCGATCATCGTATGACTAAGAAACGTATTATTTAACAATGCAGAATTTAAAATAAAAAACATTTAAAAAAAGGAACAAGTTGAAAAGGATTTAAAAAAATATATATTGAAAGAATTATTTGTATTGTGCTAGCAGCTGACTTCAGTGTCATCTTTAATTTTATTGTTTACACCTGAAAAAATGTGTGGATTTCTGGCGTTCATGGATTTTAGGGAGTCTACTGCATATATAAATAGCCTTCAACTCAGTAACATACATGCGTAAAAATAATTTATAATAAGTTATGTAGAATTATATGTAATTTTCAGCATAAGACAGATATGTATATATATGTAGATTAATTACATTTCTATTGCAACATTTACCTTTTTCCTATTTCATGTTGCAATATTTTAAATGTAAATTTAAATTACAATACTTTCAAATTTAAATTACAAATAACATAATATATTTGTTATAGTCATCGAAATTCAAATGACTTTTTGATTAAAAAATCATAAAATACCCTTTTCCCTTTAGTCAGAAAAATATTTTTTTAATGTAAAATTTTATGATTAAATGTTTCTAGAAAATGCATGTCTTCTGATAGAGATTTATGTGTTTTGCCGTCAACTTAAATTTAAAAAGAAGAAAAAGCAAACAAACAAGGAGCTTTGTCAATCAGTAGTTTTTCTTATTTTCATTTATATTTATTGATCATTTAGATTTTTCCAATTTCATAATAATAATAAAAAAATACCCAATCACTTTTGATGCTGCCATCTACAATCAAAACTAAAATGATCATGTGATTAGTGCCACTTAATAATTTCCCAATGATAATATACAACCTATTTTTATTGTGTTGTCTTCATGATTCAAACATTTTGAAAATTGATCATTCACATTCCATCAATTTTGATGGAAGTTATATACTAGTAATAAAATATTAAAATAAGTATTAAACTAATAAAATTAAGATATTTTTTTAAATATTAAAAGTGAAGGTGAAGTTAATAATCAATAATGTATTATTATCGTAAAATACCGTTAATCTGCCCCCCCAAACTTGACAAAAAATCGTAAAATCATTAGAGGTGGGCGCTTACACGGGATTTTTCCAAGATCGTTACACAAAATTTGCAGGGATGAATCGTGAATCTTTGAATGAATCATGAATTTTGATACTTGAAGCAATAATTGAAAAAAAATTGCATTTTTTTTAACCATAAATTCTATTGAATAAATGCAGAAAAAGTAGAAATTTGAAAAAAAAAAGCATGAAATCAATTAAAAAATCTCGAAAAAACGCACATTTCATCAAAGATTCATGATTCATTCCGTTCTTATTCGATAGGTTTTCAGTGATTTTTTTGAGAGGGAGGCCGCTTTCTCGGGATTTTTTGAAATTTTGAAATTTTTTATAAAGTGGGGACGGGGATCAAGAAGGGAGGTAACGGGATTTTACGGTAAATATTCTTTATAAAAATGAAATGTATTTTTCCTAAATTATTCAATAAAACTTGCCCCATACAGCAGGGTTTAAAAAAAGCCAGGCTGGTGGCTTTTATTGGTTTTAACTGGCTTTTTTTGGCCATAATTGGCTTTTATACAGTGAAGCATTTTAATAAATTATTTTATCAAAATGAAAAATTGGGATTTTAATTATGATTCATTATAAGAAATTGGATTTTAAACAATTTCTCAATAATGAAGATATTAATACTAGAATAACACATTGATGAAATTTATAGTGGTCAGAGTTGTAAATATGTCAGCTAAATTATAAAATAGCTATACCAAGAGCTCTTTTTATTTTTATTTACATTGACATTTAATCTCTCCCTTGTTTTTTCATTTTTACTAATTTATAAAATGAAAGGGGACAATGGTTTCTTAGCTACAATATGTTTTATTACTTAACTAATTTTAAGAGCTATTAATATGTCTTATTTTATTCATCATAAATATTTAAATTCATACATAGTCATGTAATAAAAAGAAAATTTCTCACTATTAAAAATACTAGTGTGAATTATGCATATTTCATAATATATTTCACAATATATTTCAATATTATGAATTAGCATACGCATGAATATATTCATTCATAGAGTAAATGTATGTATAAATATATTCATGCAAGAATGCATATATGTACTCTTTTAAATATCAGGGAGCCTTCCAAAATTTTAATTCAACAAATTTTATTTGTAGAACATTTTTTTTTTTTTGTTTAATTGCTTTCTTTATTTTACATATTCATGTACTAAAGTCTCCTCAAATACTGAATTCTTCCTAGTTTCTCTTTGAACTTTGTTCATTCTGTCACTTAAACTTTTCATATTAACATGTACGAATGTTTTCATGAATTAAAAAATAATAATAATAAAAAATTCTTTTTTTTTTTTTTTTCAATATTTAAATGCTGAATAGTGAGTAAAACTTTTAGGTTACCAGAACAATTAAACCTTTAATTGTTAATTATCCTAAGTTTTTGCACTTTAATTAAGAATTATAATTATCAGTTATTAATTATAGAAATTATAAAAATTGGAAATTAAAAGTTTCATAAGTAGCAAACACTAATTTTGTGATAATTATTCAAAAGTCAAAACTATATTAAATATTAGAGATATTTACATTTATTAAATTATTAACTGCATTTAATCTTAAATTTTTAATACATTTTAGAACATTTTGTCATAGTTTAATGAAATATAATTCTTTAGAATTTGTAATAATTGTGGAGCTATGTAATATAAAATTTCAAAACACATTTTTAAAGTATCATTTATATTCTTTTCAATATTTTTTCAGACATAATGTGTTCACAGTTGACTTCTAGCAGCTATAAAGACTTATTTATTTGAAAAATTTAATAGAAATTAATAACTTCTTTAGTAGAAAATATTTATAAATGTATTAAAAATAAGTTAATTCAAATTATATATGAATTAATTATAAATTAATTTTAAAAAAAATAAAAACCGGCATATTTTAAGTGGCTCCTGGCTAAGAGCCGGCAACACTGCCATAAAGGTACATTTATTAATTCACATCCAAATCATAAAATAAGGAAGTTTTACTTCAGTTTAGCCACACTTAATAATCAAAAAACCTTGATTAATACATAAATGAATTGGCAAGAAGATTGTCATTGCCAGCAATATTTTGAACAGCATATCAGAAATATTTTGAACTTTTTCAGATATAAATAAATTTATTCTATCTTCCTAAAAAAAAAAAAAAAAAAAAAAAAAAAAAAAAAAAAAACAGAACAGGAATTCAATATTATTAACAAAAATTACAAATTGAAATACGCATAGAATTGATATAAAACTTAAAAAGTCAAATTTTGTCCCTGTATCTGAACTGAATGTTTCATTGTTTACATCCATAAATTATGTGCGAATTTTACAGAGTTGGGTCATTCTTGAAAAAAGGGTCTATTTCAGTCCTGGCATCATTTAAAAAATTTTGCTTTATTTATTTGTGATTTTTTTTTATTGTTTTGAATATTTAAAGAATAGGGAATCTTTTCATACAATTTACTATTCTATAGCTATTTTATTTTGTGTCTTAATATTAAGTAATACATGGGAAACCTCACCTCCGTGGGTGTCCCCCCATTCACATTTTTAAAAATTCTTCGATTAAAAAGCGAAATAAATTAAATGTTAAATAATTTTTATTGTTAATTCCTTTTTAAATGAACCTTAGCTAATTTAAAAATGGGTTTCAATAAATTAAATAATTTTTGCAAATGCATTTTTAAGTTATGTTTTTGTTTGTCCCAATTGTAATTCTCAACTCCGTTACTAACAGTTTTAGCTTCAAACATTCATAATTTGTATTAAAACAAAGGAAAAGAACTCTCTTTGTTAGCTCTGTGAAAAAAAATTGTCATTTGCTCTCAGTTAAAGCTTATTTTATTCACATAAATAGAATTTCTTTATTTTGTTTTTTGGGATACTCCACTCCATTACTGCCAATGAAAATGCATTATATTTATTTATTTTACATTTGAATTTAAAAGTTATCACAACACATACAATCCTGTGTGAATAACATTAGTTTTGATTCAAATATTTACAAACAGTGCATCATTATATGAAATATCCTCACCTCCGTTACCTTTGTTAATCACGGAGGTGAGAAAGTGAAATGGAGGTGAGATTAAATTAAATATAAGAACTTAAAACTAATCAAAATAAAAGTTAATGGTTTACTTAACAATTATTATACTAACATAATATAATAAATATTGATATAGTTTATTTCTATTATTGGACTGATAAATTGTAGCCTAGATTTCTAATTAAGTTGCTATCAACTATTTCATGGCTTTCACTAGCTATGTTTTAATAATTTATCTCTGTTGATTTAATCGATTCTTTGCTCAAACTAAACAAAAAAGTTCAAGAAAAAATAAAAACTATTATAATTAAGAATTTTTTAGATAATTGATTATAGTTTTAAGATTTATTAGAAAGCAAAATGATTATTATATTTCAAATGTTTTTAAATAATTTTCTGTTATGAGATTCTAATAATGAATACTAAGTGACTAGCATAATTCAAGTGATTTAAATACTTTTATATGTTAATATTCTATTAGTGGCATGAAATTAAACATATAGGGTAGCTAGCATATATTAAACTGTTACTTTAATTCAATAAATCCTATACAGTAGACTCCCTCAAATCCACACAGCTTAGGACCAGAGATTTTGCAGAATTCTGGTCATTGCTTTGTTTACAGTTTTTAAACAGTAATTTGAGTGTAATTAACAATGAAATTGAAACTTTTATGAAGGCTTACACAATATAATAAAACATTAAAATAAGTAATAAACTAAAATAATAAAAATTTAGATAATTTTTAACGTGGTTAAAATATTAAAAGCAAAGGCCAAGCTAATAATGTAAGATTAAATATTTATTATAAAGATAAGATGCATTTTTCATATGAAATTTGCTTTATAAAAATACATTACTAATTCACATCAAAATCTTAAAATGAGGAAGTTTTATTTCAAGTTTAGTTAGACTTAATAACCAAAAAGGTTTGGTTACTACATAAATATATTTGGTAAAAAGATTTGAATACCAGTGATACAACAAAATCTTAATTTATTCCAAAATAAGTTTATTCTTCCTTCATGAAAACAGATGAATTCAGTAATATTAATGAAAATTACAAATTAAAATAAAAATGGAATTGACATAAAAATAAAAAAGTCAAATTTTATCCCTAAATCAAAATTGAATGTTTCATTGTTTACATCTGTAAATTATGTGCGAATTTTAGAGAGTTGTGGATTTTAAAGAGTCTACTATATATAATTTTTTTTAGTACTATGATAAAGAAGAGAAATGAGCATAATAGTATAAAAGGTCGAAAAAAAAATGTATTGACAATCAAAAAAAAAGAAAGAGATCATACAGAGACTGTGTGATGCAACAAAAAATGACTCAATTAGGCTTGAGAAGGAAAGAAGAAATACAAGGAAAGGTAAAATTAAGATAAAATTAAAAGCATTAATAAAATGACACCACAAAAATAAAGAAATGTTAGAAAAATTGGCGAGAAAAGAGCAAGAAATCTTACAACCTAATCAAAAAGAATTAGAGAAAAAGATTGAAGAAAATACTTCTCCAGCAAGCCCATCTTTAGGTTTACCAATATTGGTACAAAATGTGCCTTCAACAAGTAGAGAAAGCCTGTATAGAAACAGACAAAGAAAAAATACATGTGATCTGAAGAATGAGAATCTAAAGTTAAAAGCCAAGCTTAAAGAATCTAATAATAAGATGGAAAAATACAAGAAAAGAGCACAAAGATCTCAAAAAGTTGGATACTCCAGCAATAAAAAAAAAGAAAAAAAAAGTAAAAGAACTTGTTAAAGGTCAGCATATTTCACTAGCAATTAAAAATATATATATTGCATGGTGAAGTCTTAAGAAAGCAACTAAAAGACAATTTAAAACAAAAGACAAAATATAGAAAAGTGATATCAGGTGTAGCAGAATAGATTGTGAGAAAATACAAATTAATGTCTGAACTTGGCAAAAATTGATGAGTTTAATGAGCATTAATAAGTTTTAAATATATTAATTTTTCTGACATATGCCTTATGCTGTATAATTCATAAAATGCACATAAACCTTCTTTTTTCCTTCACTCTCATAATTGGTACTTCCACAATCTGTTTCAAGCAACTTTTTTCGAAATTCCCAATGTTGGTGCATGGGTAAGGGTTGAGTATTTGTGAAAACGAAAAAGTATCAATTCATTTGTAAAATCATGTCTGATAATTTTCAAATTATAAAATTTTGGAGCAGTATATGCACTTGTTTTTATTTCAATGTGTTATATTCCTTTCTATTTTAAGATTTTTAGTTACTTTTAATAAGTATATACATTAATAAGAATATGCATCTCAACTCCGTTACCAAAGTCTCACCTCCGTTACCACTAAATTTTTTAAATATTTTTTTATTAAATAATTAAAATTAATTGAACAGGACCATAGCTTTATTAGTGTTCCTCACTTGCTTATAAAACCCAGAAAAAAAATTAAGTGAAAAAAAAAAGTTTTTAAATAAAAAAAAAAATTCTGAACAATGCCCTTTTTTGAAGACTGACCCAGTTGTGAATTTGAGAAAGTCTACTATATTTGAAAGAAATGCACAAAAAATTAGGTGCAAATGCTTCAAAAAGTGATTTCTGTTCTGGATAAAAATGACATGATCGTAGGATGTAAATCTCAGTAGAATAGTCCAAGACTCAACTTTAAAATGATACACTTAGAAGATGACCAAAGTAGGTGATGTAAAATACATGATGCAAGAAAAATTTATGAGGCCCGAAACCGCCCAAAGTCTTAATTGGGATGCAGTAACGGAAAAATAATTAAATGGAAAACATATCCAAAAATGAAGATTGAGTTAAAAGATGGAAATTTATTAATAATTTACAGAGCAAAAACTTCAAAACAGCTCCAGTAATGGGCTCCAAAGGCACCGAGCCTTTAATGGAATGTAGTTGAATCGTGATTTGGTACAATGAGAGATGGCAGAAAGAACCGTGCATTCAGCTCAATCCTAGTATACTGTTGAAACATATTAGGCAAAATCAGACAGGTAATTAAATCTGTCTTTTAACTTCTTGAGGGGTGATGGGATATTATATCCCACCTAAATTTAATTAAAATTTACACCAAAAAATTTAATTAAATTTTACTTTTATAGCTTTGGAAGGAAAAAGTTGAAAAATTGCTTTTGTTTATTCTGAAATAAAACTTTTCCAAATGTCCATTGAAAATTTAGCATTACACAAATGTGATTGCTTGTGTCTAAAAGGCTTAATGCAAATGAAGCAATAATGTTTACGACAAGGAATATGGTGGCATGGAGAATTAATATATTTTGTTCTTCAATTCCAATAGTAAAGTTTTTTAAAATTCGACCATGCAAATATTTTTTATTTTTGTTTATTATCTGTTGATTTAAGATAAGACTGTTTGGAGAATGAAAACAGTTAAAAGGAGGAGTGTTTTTTTTAAATAAAAATTTGTAGGTAAGTTTAAATTTTATCCTATTGTTGATCTGATGTGTGAAAAAAATGGAAAGACAGAAAGGAATGAATACAAACAATATAAACACAACACCATAAAACAAAACTGTATAAAAATTAATATTTTAGAGAATGCAGTAGTTATTTTCTTACAAAAATTGTAAAAGTGCTTGAAAAAATAGATAATAGTTTACATAAGTAATAAAGCAGGGCTAAGGGAGGGGCAGTTGCTCCGAGGCCCCCGGCTTAAGGGGACTCCCCAAGATACAGATATAAGTTTTTAATTAAAAGAGTGTCAAATGATAAAAAATGGTCAAAAGTGACCAAAATTCTTTTTTTTTTTTTTAATTATGAAGGTTTCTCTTCTTTTACCCCTCTGTTTCCATACACAATGCCTCCTTAAGGCCTCACATTTATCCTCATATTCTGCA
The DNA here is from genome assembly GCA_964019185.1 of Maratus speculifer. Classification (NCBI taxonomy): domain Eukaryota; kingdom Metazoa; phylum Arthropoda; class Arachnida; order Araneae; family Salticidae; genus Maratus; species Maratus speculifer. Next base: position 15,414,498 of record OZ025292.1, read on the forward strand.
ATCGAAAAAAAAACATGTATTCTATGATTTCTTAAAGTTGTCTTTCTTTTACTCTTATGTATATAGATGTGAATACTAATAAACCACGTTTGAGAGAAACCTGGACAGAACTGCACATGGGCGAAAAGAGCGAGTCCAATGCGAAAATGGGAGAGTTCGTACCATCTCGAGGATGAGTTTATTTATTAAACATCCTAGATATGTCGAATTTTTTTGGCGAATACCTTTTTGTTTCTCTAATTCAATTATCTGTTTCTAAACATTATATTGTAATTCAGTTACACTAAAATAAGTTAAAAAAAGACAAATATAATAAAAAAGATTATTTAAAGGTATGGTTATAACTTTTTCCCTCGCAATATAGCATAACTTAATTTTTTTAGAATTAACGCCTGAAAGTGTGATTTTAAAACTTGCCAGATTAACAATTTTTTAAAATTATTTCGCTACATTATTGTGTACATTATTTATTTATATTATTTGCATACATTGGATATGAAAATGAAAAATGACGCAGATATCATATACGCGCAAGGTTTGGTAAAAAAAAATCTCTAACGTCAATTTGGCGAAAACCTCATTTTTGAATGCTGGTTAAATATACATTTTTAAATTATTTTCTATTATTAAAAAAATAACAACAAATAAAACAATTTTTAAATATAATAAATTTTAAAAACAAATAACAATAGAGCAAAAAGCATTTTATATAATTAAAAAAAAATTAAGGTAAATAAACAATTTATCAAAAAATAAACAATATCAGGGTTGCCATATTAGGCAAAATAATGCCATTCTGGCGCCAAGTAAATCCCAGTGAGTATATGACACACAAGTGCCCTGAATATTTAGGTTGTTAGAATTGGCGAATTTCTTGCATAGCCGCCAAGTCAGAAAAAAAAAAACAGACATGTTTTTATTAAAATTCCCAAAAATGCAGGAGAAAATATATATTTTTGAAAGGTTATTCTGAGAACTAATAATAGGTCCAGAATCTATTTATTTTAAAATAAAATTTCACTCGGAACAAAAAATAGAAAACAATATTTAACATCATTTCTCGGCCTCATAGGCTATTACCCCCAAAGTCTGAATGGAATCCGCTTGGCATTCTGCCAAGTGAAGACCTTACAAAGCTGGTATATCAGTAATAGTTGGTACGAAATTTATGTACACACACAATAGTTATGAATTTCAATTTTAGTCACTTCAGTATAATTTATGAAAAATTCTAAGATAGAAGGTGGCCCCCTCTGTTGGGAAATAATTATTAATAATGTTGGTGGCAACACCAAATTTGTATTGCTGGTTTGGCAACGTTATGTTGTTGTTACTTAAGAACATGTAAAAACGATGTGAGCTGCGTTTTAGCGGTGTTTTAGATTCGATGTAAAAAATGTTTCTCTAGGAAGTTTTTTTTCTAAATTATTTTTCTATTGTAAATAAACTTTTCTTTCTTAGTCACTTAGCTCTTACTTTAAAAACTTAACATGGCAGTAGAGCGCGGTTTCGAATCGAGCTTGTGACTAAGAACAATAGAAGTAACGTAAAAACGGAAGAAAAGAAAATTGTAAAAGTCGAATCGCTTAAAAAAAAAAAAAAAGTAAAAATGACGAATATGTTTGTAGATGTTTCGCACGTTGAAAAACTTCATGACTCAAGTTCATTCCCGCTTTGGAAATTTCAAGTAAGCATAATATTAAAATCTAATTCCTTGTTTGAAGTAGTAAATGGAACTAAAAATAAAGAAGGCCTAACAGCGGATGCCAAATTGGCGTGGGAAAAGAAAGATGCCAAAGCTCAACAGATAATAGTAACAACTATAGATAAAAAAGTGATGATGCATATTATAAATTGCGAAAATTCTCATGAGATGTATAAGAAATTATGTAATATTTTTGAAAGAGATACGGAACAACAAAAATGTAACTTGCTACAGGATTTTTTCAACTACAGTTTTAGTGCAGAAATTGATATCGCTACACATATAAGCAGATTAGAAAACATTGCTTTTAAACTAAAAGCCCTTAATAAGCAAATTGATGATGAAATGGTTATTTCTAAAATTCTATCCACACTTCCCGAAGAATATAAGCATTTTAGAACTGCATGGGACTCTACTAATACTGAAGAAAAAACCTTAGAAAATTTAACAGCAAGATTATTGAATGAAGAGTTGTGTACAAGAAGTGTAAATAAAAATGAAGAACCAGTTGCTTTCAAAATATTGGAAAAAAGATGCTTCAAATGCAACAGTGCAGATCATTTAGCAAGATCATGTGGTAAAGCTAAGTACCCTGGAAAAAGTGTTAAAAAACAGAGATGTTTTAAATGTGATAGCAAATTTTACTTGGCTAAAGACTATAATAAAGGTAAAAATAATCGCCCCCGGTGCGGCATCTGTAAAAAGGATAATCATTCTGAAAAAGACTGTTTCTTTCGTAAAAATGGAAAACCAGCTGTTTCCTTTCTTGCTCAAGATTCTAGTAAAACAAGTTTTGTTAATAAATTCGTGGTAGATTCGGGATCCTCTTCTCATATGGTAAATAATAAAATATTGCTGAAAGATCCTGTGAAGATTTCTACTGAAATTGGATTAGCAAAGAAATCTGAAATAATGAAAGCTGAATATTGTGGAAAAATTGAAGCTGATACTTGCACATTAAAAAATGTACTCTATGTTCCGCAGCTGAATAAAAATCTATTGTCTGTTAATGCAATTACAGAAAATAATGGAGAAGTAAAATTTGTTGAAGATAAAGTAGAAATTTCAAAAGATGGAAAAAATGTTTTGGAAGGATATAAAAACAACAAGGGACTCTACGAAGTTGATTTAAATCAACAAAATGAAGCCTTGATTTGTGAGCAGAAAAATTCGACATTGTGGCATCGAAAACTTTGACACTTGAGTAGTAAAAATATAAAAATATTGTTGAAAAATTCAAGTGGTATAGATCTAAAAGTTGATGACATAAAAATGTTAGAAGAAGATCTGTGTGAAATTTGTCTTAAAGCGAAGCAGACTAGATTTCCATTTAAATCACAAAGAGCAAGAGCAACTAGACCATTGGAGCTGATCCATACCGATATTTGTGGCCCAATAGAAGTGAGTACATGGGACAGAAAAAGGTATTTCTTAACATGTTTGGATGATTATAGTCATTTTGTTATGGTTTTTCTATTAGAAAATAAGTTTGAAGTTGCAGACATTCTTAAACAGTATATTGAAGAAGTCGAAGCTAAGTGGTCACTCCGTGTCTCTAAATTATGCTGTGACAATGGAGGAGAATATGTTTCTCATAAGTTAGTAAACTGGTGCAAAAATAAAGGGATTGTTTTAGATTATAGCATTCCACATACGCCACAACTTAATGGAAAAGCAGAACGGTTGAATCGAACACTCTTTGAAAAAGTCAAAGCTCTAATATTTGATTCCGGACTCGAAAAAGAAATGTGGGGTGAAGCATTGCGAACTGCAGCCTATCTCCTGAACAGAAGTCCAACAGAATCTATTGGTGTTACACCTGCTGAAATGTGGTTCCAAAAGAAACCAAATTTATCAAGATTGCAAATATTTGGCAGTGTGGCTTATGCTAAAGTACTTGGTCGGCTGAAGAAATTGGATAGTAGAAGTAATAAACTAATCTTTGTCGGATATGCTGAAAATGGCTACAGATTATGGAATCCAAAAGCTAAGAAAATACAAATTGCAAGAGATGTGATATTCCTTGAGCCTATAGTTAGTAAACCAAATGATTTGATATCACCATTTAAATACTTTAATTTTCAAGATGAAAGTAGTGAAGATGAAGAAAATCTTAACAGCATAAAACAAACTACATCAGATCAAAATGTTGAAGAACTTGGACGAGGCAAAAGAACAAAGAAACCTCCTGTTTATCTTAATGACTATGCTTTGTTGACATATGAAGAAGCCATTAGTGGAGAAGATAAAGAATTGTGGAAAGAAGCAATAGAAGAGGAAAAGAAATCCCTAGAAAAAAATGAAACTTGGAAAGTAGTTGACAGAAATGCAGCAAAGAATAAAAAGATATTAAGTAACAAATGGATATTTAAAATTAAGGATAATGGAAAATACAAAGCACGTTTGGTTGTGAACAAAAATATGGTTGTGATTATGAAGAAACTTATAGTCCAGTTGTAAGCATTATTCCATTGAGAATTATTTTTGGATTAGCATTAAAGAAACAATATAAAATGATGAAATTTGACATTAAAACAGCATTTTTGTATGGCAAATTGGATGAAGAAATTTATATGAACATGCCAGAAGGATATGATGACAAATCTAAGATATGTAAACTTCAAAGATCATTGTACGGTTTGAAACAAGCACCTGTAAAATGGAACAAAAGATTAACTGATTTTTTGAAAGAAAGTGGTTTTGTACAGATTAAATCTGAACAGTGCATTTTCATAACTGAAGACAAAAGCATAATATTAGCTATTTATGTTGATGATGGAATTTTAATTGGGTGTGATCATGCAAGGTTAACATATTTTCTTGAGAAGTTAGAAAAGGAATTTGATGTAATTCATGAAGAACCGCATTCATTTCTGGGTATGAATTTAGAATTAAAAGATGACACACTGAAAATTCATCAAGAACCATATTCAAAACAAGTATTAGAAAGATTTCGAATGTTGGACGCAAAGACAACAAATACACCTTTATTACAAAATGGAACAGTAAATTATATTCAAGAAAAAGAAAATGTGTTTCCTTATCGAGAAGCTATTGGTAGTCGTCTTTATTTATCATGTAGAACAAGACCAGATTTGTCCTTCGCTGTTGCTTATGAAAGTCGCCATGTGGAAAATCCATCAAACTGTGATATTTCTAATCTCAAAAGAACTTTAAGATATTTAAAAGGAAACAAGGACTTGGGTGTAGTGTATACAACAAGTGGTAGTGATACAGAACTGATTGCCTATTGTGATGCAGACTATGCAGGTGATCCTGATACTCGTAGAAGCACCACTGGATATGTAATATACTTTTGGGGAGGTCCAGTAAGTTGGAGCTCGAGAAAACAGCCTATAGTAGCTACGTCAAGTACTAAAGCAGAATATATTGCAGCGGCTGAATGTTGTAAAGAACTTGTTTATCTCAAAACTTTAATTGAGGAAATTACAAATGATAAGATTTCTATAACTTTAAATATAAATAATCAAAGTGCTATAAATATAATTAAAAATGGGGTTGTAAGTAAACGAAGTAAACATATTGATGTAAGATTTTACTTTATAAAAGAGAAAGTGGATGAGGGTTTAATTAATATAAAATATTGCCCAACAGATATTCAAATTGACGATATATTTACTAAAGCATTGGGACCAAACAAGTTTGAAAAATTTAAAGCTAAATTGGTAATGTAATATGTTTGTTTGAATTTAAAATTTACTGTGTTTGTATGTATATATCTGCTTTACTTAAATTTATTAGCCTATTTTGTAATTGTAAAAATATTTCTTTTGGTTAGAATGTAATACTTTACATCTGTAAATGTAGTATATGTTAAAACTAGAATAACTTTAAGGGAGTGCTTTTAACTGTATTATTAATAATTAAGGGAGTGTGTTGGGAAATAATTATTAATAATGTTGGTGGCAACACCAAATTTGTATTGCTGGTTTGGCAATGTTATGTTGTTGTTACTTAAGAACATGTAAAAACGATGTGAGCTGCGTTTTAGCGGTGTTTTAGATTCGATGTAAAAAATGTTTCTCTAGAAAGTTTTTTTTCTAAATTATTTTTCTATTGTAAATAAACTTTTCTTTCTTAGTCACTTAGCTCTTACTTTAAAAACTTAACACCCTCTAATAATATTTGTCCCAGAGCTTCCCACTGTCTAAGTCGGGCTTTGTAAAAAAGACTTGCAAAATAACTGAATAAAAATATTTAAAACCAATATAATTGTCAAACATAAGAGCAATTACTGTTAAATTATTATCATTCAGGGCTTGAAATTCAATTTTTCGAAGGAGGGGAGTCTCCCTACCAACATTTATAAATGGAGGGGAGTTTGGCTGTTTGGGAGGGAGAAAAAATGTTTAAAATCCACCATTATTTTATGTGCTATTTAAAGAATTACCAGAATACAGACATAAAAAAATATCACTGAAGCAATTTTTATCAACAATTCAGAATAATTATGCGAAATGTGTAAAAAAAACTTTTATACTGTTTAGTTTTTATTGGTGGTAAATTCCCTCCCGGTGCTAATTATTTTTGTCACAGGTCTAATAATAATAAAATAATAATAATTAATGAAACTTTTAATAATAATTAATAAAACTTCTAATTAATTTAATAAATTTATATTTATAATTTATAATTAATGATTAATAATTATAATTAATAATGTTATTTTTCTATATTTTAAATGTGCAAGATACAAATTTAATCATAAAATAATACTTATTTGAATGTAGAAGATAAGAAGTATCACTATTGTTTGCATTTCTATTTCTTTAAAAAAGGGGCAAGTCAAATTCATCGAAAAAGATTTTCTTAAAAAATGAATACTTTGTTGAGTAAAGGGATACTTTTTGTTTAATATATAGCTGCTTTCAGGAATTGCGCTCCCTCAGAAAGATTTGGAGCTGTCAGAAACTGATTTTAGAGTAGCAAAGAAAAAAAAAATATATTGAAGCAGAAAAATTAGTTTGTTGAATAGAAAAATGAACTCCCCGTTATATTATTTTGGAAGGAGGAAGGAGGGGGAGGTTCCCTTTGACGAAAGTTGCATTTTTTCGCCATCTTTTGATGAAATCTGTCTTTTTTTACGATCTTTTCACAAAATCTGCCGTATTTCGGGATTTTTTTGACGAAATTTGCCGTTTTTTCGTGAATTTTCTAAGAAAAATTGCCGTTTTTTCGCGATTTTTGGATGAAATCTGATGTTTTATCGCGATTTTTTTTCGAAAATTGCCGTTTTTCGTGATATCTTGGGGAAATTTGTCATTTACAGTGAATCTTTTGTCGAAATTTGTCGTTTTTCGCGATTTTTGGACGAAATTTGATGTTTTTTAGCAACCTTTTTGACAAAAACTGCCGTTTTACAGAATTCTGTGACGAAATTAGGCATCCTTTCGTGAATCTTTTGACGAAATTTGCCGGAAATTAGTTGTTTTTTCGTGATCTTTTAACAATATTTGCCGTTTTTTAGCAAACTTTTACGAAATCATGCGTCTTGTGAAACGTGTAAGAGCTGTTTCTTTTGTGTGTCATCTCCAATCTTTTGAGTAATTTACGAGCAATAGCGCGTTCGCGGCATCACACATCAGTTTCATAATTTTTAGAATTGAATGCTTTTTTTTTTTTTTTTTTTTTTTTTTATGTGGGGGAAGGGGGGAGTGGAAATTCCGAACAGAATCACCTCTATTTCGCCGCGGAAAATACAACGAAACTCGTCAAATCATTGCAGGAAAAAAATTGCAAAATTTGTCAATCAGTCGCAGAAAAAATCGTGATTTTCAATGATTTTTCGTTGTAAAAAAAACTTGCAAAATGTGTCGATTACTCGCACGAAAATATCATAAAACTCACAAAACGGTCGTGGGAGTTGATCATAGTTTCAAAATGCAAAATTTTTTGGGTGGGAGCCTCCCGTCCACGTTATTCTTTTGGGCGGGATTTCAAAATTTTGGGCCCGAATCCCGCCCTGAAATTCAAGCCCTGATTTTAAATGTGCAAATGATTTTTTTATATGTGTTTTCAGTTTGAAAAATGGTTAATCATTAAAGTTATTGAATATATTGAATGTGAAATAGTAGTTACATCAGAAAGCATAAAGATAATATCGACAATGAAACACTTCTTTTTTTCTTAGACAGTTAATAAAATTATTAGCAAAACATTAGCATATATATATATATATATAAAGAAAATTACACACCTGTGTATGTTAAAATAGTATAAAACACCGATATCAATAGGACAAGAACAACAACTTTCACGTCTTTGAACTTTGAATGGACAGTGCTTTGAGGCCTATAGCTACTACGGCTGTCGCCTCGATTGATCCAGAATACACAGAAACAAATACAGAACACTTTATTATTACAGAAGATCCATTACATACATTTAATTACACATCAAAGGGACGTCGGCAACTTTCACGTCATAATGAATTAAATTTTCGCATATAAACATTAGTTGTTATTAGATTGATTGGATGGTTTATAGAGGGCGATGGCTGAGTAAAAATCAATGGGATTTAAATTAGAATTACTAATTTATTACGATAAAGCAATAAAAATATGTCATTCTGTTGACGAAAAATCAATACATTTCTTCACATTCTTTCGAGAAGTTTGTAGCACACAAGTGAGATGCACGTTGTTCAGTAAATAAATAAATAAATAGATGTATGGCGAAGCATAAGTCTCAAGCTGCCTGCCAACCAAACAAATATACTGTGTGCAAGGTACGTATATATTAGAAATTCCGTTATAAGAATTATCTTTAACAGGTAAGCTAAAACAAAGGATTCATATGAGTGATATATTTACTGATTACAAAACATTATGAACAACATTATAAATAAATTTAGCTCTTCAAATTATTTTAACATTACATCTCAGATTTGATAAACTGATAATAAAATGACAAATCAAAATAATTCAGCACGTTTACTCGGATTTATATTTTATAAAACTGACATGCTTGACAGCTTCAAATTAAAGTTAGCAACTTTCAGGCTAGACTGCACGATTATTATTATTCAATGTAATCCATAAAAATTTCCAGCTTTTATATTCCTAAAAACTAATACTTTTTTTTTTTAAGTTTTGGTTAAAATTCCATGGATGGATGTGTCATAAAGCTTGGATTAAATATGACACTATCGAATCCCATTTTAATTAATACTAAATTTAATCAATGAGAAAAACTAGCAATTACTGTTTATATATTCTTGTTCAAGACTACAGAAATAGGAGTAAATAGTATTGGTTGAAAATACCCAAATAAATTAAATACGTATCTACACAGTACATGTAAATTAATATAGTTTAGACAAAATAAAAACAGATTGTAATGTTGTTCAACTTATTAAAATTTTTAATAAATAAAACTTAATTTTATATTAAAAGAAATATGTGAATACTTATTAAAGAATTGACAATTGTCGGTCAAAAATTAATAACAATGGCAATTCAACTTTTAATTTTTATTATTGTTTTTCTAACAAATACTATCATTAATTAAAATAAATGAATCATACATATTACTCACACTCACTTTGAAAAATAATATCCAGAATAAATATTTCAGATAGATATTCTTCAACGTTGATATTTCTTTTCCTCATTCCAAAATATAAATAAATTTGCCATTTGCTAAACAGCATTTTGTGTAGTATTTTACTTACTAACAAATTTTTTTGAATTATGAAATTCATAGATATTCAAAGTCTTAAATTTTCCTATTTATATAACCGTACCTAGAAACTTCTACCGCATATTTTTCCTGATGTTTTTAAATCTCATTTTATAAAGTTGCAAATTAATAAAATTGATTTTTCTCACATCATCATCTATGGGAAAATCCAATGGCATCCAATTTATGTTTAATTCTGACTTTCTCTACAAGATTGGTGAAATGAAAATGTTGTAGGTGATGAATTTATGATTGAAAATCACTGTGTTCACTTTGCTGATTATTGTTAGAAGTTTCTGAAAGTGTATTTTTGCGTGTATAGCCCGCACCCTTAAATCGAGCAGTGCAGTAAAAAAAGTTCATGTATAACCCGCGGAGATACATTGGTGTATAGTCCGCAGGCTATACATAATTTACAAACATATATTTCGATCAGGGTTCAAAATTAGAAGCCATTAGTCATAATTTTTAACACAAATTTACCAATTTTTTTTGTGATGCATAATACCTACAGTAATTCGGCTAAAAAAATAAGATTATCAGTACCATACTTTTCAGGAGAAACGCCACGGCGTTTACGTGTTTTAAGGTAGAATTTCAAGCGATGCAGAGTTTCTACCGATGCTGCGTTTATGTGCATTTTTTTTCAAACAAGCGTGATATTTTTTCTAAATTTTTCCGGGAATTAAAAAAAAAAAAAAAAAAAAAAAAAAAAAAGGTGATAAATTCAAAATTTTGGATGTAAAATGTATACGTATCTTAGGTCATTGCTTCCCAAAAGGATCGAATACTCGGAATCGATCCAAAATGCACCAACACCGAAAAGCAACGATTCCTCGGACTCTATCCGAAATGAAAGGACTCGGGAAACGTTTGATTCCTTAAACTCTTTCCGACTCTGTAAAGAAACGATTCCTCAGACTCTATCTGAAATGAAAATGAAACGACTCCGGAAACGTTCGATTCCTTAAACTCTTTCCGAAATATAACGACTCTGTAAAGGAACGATTCCTTGGAATTGTATCGAAAAAGACCGACTGCTCTGAATCATTCCGAAATGACATAAATCACACACTTTTCTTTTGTTCTTTGCAACAGGGTAGGGTAGATTATTCTAAAAATGATTTTAAATTCAGAATCGTCGAGGTTGGAAGGGTTCCGGATTTTGGATTCTGTACTCTACAAACTCAATGGGATGCTGCAGCACTGATTCGCAAGCAAATTATTTTCTGATATTTTATTTATAGATTTTTTTTTTAAGTCTCGCGTATAAGTTGACCCCCCACTTTGAAGTTCTTTTTTTATTTAAAATTTCTCGACTTATACACGAGTATATACGGTAGCTATTATAGATCTATCAGTGCAGTACTTGGCGATAGTTGCGACAGTTCTTGCAAACCCAGAAATAACTGTATTTAAGCAGCAAAAAAAAAGCCTTTACAAACATGGGAGAACTCTCTAAATTTCACGGCATACCAAAAAAAAAAATTACAAATTTCAATGTTTTTTTCAAATTTTTTGAGGTTTAAAAATTGTAGAAAAAATATCATAATTTCCAATTATTAAAAAAAAATCTTTGTATAACCCGCACCGTGTATAAGCTGCAGCGGCTTTTTCGAAGGTTCTTTTCTTGTATAAACCGCAGACTATACACCTGAAAATACGGTAATCTTTTAACATGTTTATTGTCAAATCTTGACAGGTACCATCTAGTTACTGTATTAAACAGAGATCAATCAAAAATATAGTTTCGTTTTCGGCCCAAAATCTGCTTTTTGCCAAAAACTTGATAAATATCAGCCAATAATTCGGCTGAAAATTCAGCTTGACTGAAATTCTCAGTATTCCAAAATTCTTGTTTCTTTCCTTCGGAAATTTTCAACATTAGTCATTGATTTGAACTGTATCAGCTCTAATGAGTGTATTGCAATTAACTTCGTTGTTTATAATTATCAGTCATGAATTAGCAATCATCTTACAGAGTATTTTTTGTTTAAACTGCATTAGTGTTTCAAATATTCTTTCAGAAAGTTCTATAATAATAAATGATCGTTCACAAATATCATTACAGAAGATAAATCAAGATATGTATGCTTAAAACTAAAATATTTTTTAATTAAATGAAATTTATATAAATAGAAAAAGTATCATTGGTGAATTAATTATGTTTCATTGTATATGAAAATAAAGTTTTTGGATAATTAACAATTGTGCATAATTAGTAAATGCTATACATATAAGTAATTTACATTTATGTATGTATTAACTACTTTAAAACATACTATTTAATTACTTAAATTTTTTTGGATGTTTTAATTTTTGGCTGAAACTTTGAATTTTCTGAAAATTGGCTTTGGTCTTAGAAACCTGTATCGATCGATCCTAGTACATATATATAAAAAAAATCATTGAAATTCTAATTTTTCTTAGTATTATGTAGCAAAGTATAGAAAAAAAGTTTCTTATCAGTAGGATGCTGCAATCAGTTTCTCAACATAAATTTGATAAATGCAAAAAATGAATTTTTTTTTCCCTAAGTCCTACACTTTATGACAGTTTCAAAGCATTTTGACATACCCATAGATATTTTTAGAACACTACACCTTTGAGTTATTCATGCTAGTTGTTAGTATAAATAATTACAAATTTATTTATTTACTGTGTTGCACAGTTTAAAATACGACATTTTTATATAAAAATAACATATTTTTGTATGAAAAATAACAATTTGTAGGTGTTTTTTTTTCTCTCTCTTTTTACATAAATAGTTTAATTAAAAACAAAACATCCCTCTACGTCTAGAGTAGTAAAAATCCATCACCTGAAAATGTCTGCTGAACCTGAAGTTTGTTATTAAAAAATATCTTAGCAAAAAAAAAAAAAAAATAATAATAATAATAATTAAATTAATAATTAAATTTTCCAATTTAGATTTCATGTAATTATACTTTAATTCTTTTATGTAGTTAATATACTTTAACTTTGAGCATTTGTTTTGGTTTATGGTAGTTTCTTCCAGTTTCTTCTGGTTTTTTCCAGTTTCTGCCACTGTCCTGGAAGAAATAGCTTTCTTCCAGAAGAAACCCAACGCTGTTAGAAAGTTGCATCTTTTTTCTTGGAATTCTCACTTTATGTTTTAAAATTGTTAATACTTTTAAAAACACTATTTAAACATGTGGTTTTTTTATTTTACATGTTACATTGAAAATATTTTATTTCATTTTTAAAACAATATAGTAGATTCCCTATAATCTGCACATAACTTACAGATGTAAACAATGAAACAGTCAGTTTAGATATATGGACAAATTTGACTTTTTTAGCTTTATATCAATTCCACATATATTTTAATTTGTAATTTTCATTAATATTACTGAATTCATATTTTTTCACGAAGGATGAATAAATTTATTTCCAAAAAATGAAGATATTGCTGATATCACTGGTAATCACCAACTTGTTACTAAATATATTTATATACTAGCAAAAGCCGTGCTTTGTTTGGATTCGCGAAGCATTATTTCATAAGATAAATATTTGAAAGGAACATTACTTTTTTTATCTTGTTTTTGCATCTTTATTAAGCAAAAACGTTATCTCATGTTTTGGCACATTTAAATTTTAGAAATGCAAATTCAGCCAAATAACTAAGAATTTCCTCGGAATTTTTTATTTATGATATAAGGCTGGTATAAATAAAAATATTTTCGAAGCACAATTTTACAATATATATATTTTTTTAATTTTTAACTAAAAGCTTTAAAGATGTATTTACACTTTCCAATGGCCAGTAACGGCGTTCGTTCTGGCCAATAAGTGTTCTTTTTCTCGACATTTTCAAATTACTAATACCTTCCAGAAATTATTTATAAACGTAGTTAATGTATTTAAATTGGTTGAATTAAATTATTCCTCAATCAATTAAAATATTCTTAAATTATTTTTTAATCTTTCATTTCGAATACCAGACTTAAGACACTTACCAAATGTAACAAAATATTCACTTTTAATACGAAATATAAGAATTTTATACTTGTTTACGATTCTTTTTGTTGCCACTTTACCAAAGTAAATACCTAAATAAATAAATCATAATGTAATTCTTTTAAAATCCGTAAGTATAAACTGCGTAAATAATTTTGGCAGAATAAAGAAAATATATTTTATTTAATATATTAATCATGATTCTATCTATAATTACTAACCCCATAGTTTATTTTCCTTCTTAAAATAAAAAGATACGGGTTCAATTTTTTATTTGCAAACGATTTTGGAGGAATAATGAAAGTATATTTTATTTAATTAATTAATCATGATTCTATCTATAATTACTAACCCCATGGTTTATTTTCATACTGAAAATAAAGATACGCGTTCAATTTTTTATTTGCAAAAATGCATCCATAATAGAAAAACATGTAGAATAAATTAATTATTAAAATAATACTTTTTAAAGATTATTCTGTAAAAAAAATAACATTCTGCAAATCTACATATCATAATTTATTCGTATGTTTAATTTCAAGTCAAAATACTGAATAGATTTTTTATAAAATGTACGACAAAGTGTAACTTGAGTGGCCTAGTAGAGGATTCGCTTCGCTCATCCTAATTAATCAAGCTTTTTTGTTTATTAAATCTGGCTAAACCTGAAATAAAACTTCCTTATGATTTGTGATTTCCATGTGAATTAGTAATGTACCTTTAAGAGGCAAGTTTCACTGAATAGTTTAGGAAAAAATACATTTCATTTTTATCATGAATTTTTAATCATGCATTATTGATTATTAACTTGATTTTTCTTTTAATATTTTAATCATTTCAAAAATTATCTAAATTTTTATTATTTTAGTGTATTACTTAGTATTTTATTATATTATAACAGGGCTTGAAATTCAATTTTTCGAAGGAGGGGTCTCCCTACCAACATTTATAAATAGAGGGGAGTTTGGCTGTTTGGGAGGGAGAAAAAATGTTTAAAATCTGCCATTATTTTATGTGCTATTTAAAGAATTACCAGAATACAGACATAAAAAATATCACTGAAGCAATTTTTATCAACAATTCAGAATAATTATGCGAAATGTGTAAAAAAAACTTTTATACTGTTTAGTTTTTACTGGTGGTAAATTCCCTCCCGGTGCTAATTATTTTTGTCACAGGTCTAATTATTATTTTAATAATAATTAATAAAACTTCTAATTAATTTAATAAATTTATATTTATAATTAATGATTAATAATTATAATTAATAATGTTACTTTTCTGTATTTTAAATGTGCAAGATACAAATTTAATCATAAAATAATACTTATTTGAGTGTAGAAGATAAGAAGTATCACTATTGTTTGCATTTCTTTAAAAAAGGGGCAAGTCAAATTCATCGAAAAAGATTTTCTTAAAAAATTAATACTTTGTTGAGTAAAGGGATACATTTTGTTTAATATATGGCTGCTTTCAGGAACTGCGCTCACTCAGAAAGATTTGGAGCTGTCAGAAACTGATTTTAGAGTAACAAAGAAAAAAAAATATATATTGAAGCAGGAAAATTAGTTTGTTGAACAGAAAAATGGAAGGAGGGAGAGGTTCCCTTTGACGAAAGTTGCATTTTTTCACTATCTTTTGATGAAATCTGACTTTTTTTACTATCTTTTCACGAAACCTGCCGTTTTTTCGGGATTTTTTGACGAAATTTGCCGTTTTTTCGTGAATTTTCTGAGAAAAATTGCCGTTTTCTCGCGATCTTTGGATGAAATCTGATGTTTTATCGCGATTTTTTTAACGAAAATTGCCGTTTTTCGCGATATTTTCGGGAAATTTGTTGTTTATAGTGAATCATTTGTCGTTTTTGCAATTTTTGGACGAAATTTGATGTTTTTTCGTGAATTTTCTGAGGAAATTTGCCGTTTTTTCGCGATTTTTTGATAAAATCTGATGTTTTATCGCGATTTTTTTACGAAAATTGCCGCTTTTCGTGATATTTTGGGGAAATTTGTCATTTATAGTGAACCTTTTGTCGAAATTTGTCTTTTTTCGCGATTTTTGGACGAAATTTGACGTTTTTTTAGCAACCTTTTTGACAAAAACTGCCGTTTTACAGAATTCTGTGACGAAATAGGCATCTTTCGTGAATCTTTTGACGAAATTAGCCGGAAATTAGTTGTTTTTTCGCGATCTTTTAACAATATTTGCCGTTTTTTAGCAAACTTTTACGAAATCATGCGTCTTGTGAAACGTGTAAGAGCTGTTTCTTTTATGTGTCATCTCCGATCTTTTGAGTAATTTACGCGCAATAGCACGTCCGCGGCATCACCGTTTCATAATTTTTGGAATTGAATGCGTTCTTTTTTTTGTGGGGGAGGGGGGGGGAGTGGAAATTCCGAACAGAATCACCTCTATTTCGCCGTGGAAAATACAACGAAACTCGTCAAATCTTTGCAGGAAAAAAATTGCAAAATTTGTCAATCAGTCGCGGAAAAAATCGTGATTTTCAATGATTTTTCGCTGTAAAAAAATCGCAAAATGTGTCGATTACTCACACGAAAATATCATAAAATTCACAAAACGGTCGTGGGAGTTGATCATAGTTTCAAAATGCAAAATTTTTTGGACGGGAGCCTCCCGTCCACGTTATTCTTTTGGGCGGGATTTCCAAATTTTGGGCGCGAATCCCGCCATCCCGCCCTGAAATTCAAGCCCTGTAATAAGCATTCATTATAGTTTTGATTGCATTATTAATTACATTTGAATTACTGTTGAAAAATAATGACCAGAAATCTGCACAACCTCTGATCCCAAGCTGTGCTGATTTAAGGGAGTCTACGGTAATATTCTTAATGTTTGATGTGTTTTTTTTGTTTTAAAAGTTAGGACAACTTTGTTTTGTTTTTTCCACATTGGAAGAAACTTGTAATATACGATTCATTGTATAAGTGTCTTCAGTGTTTTCTATAGTTTTGAAATTTTTGCAAAAAAGGACTAAAAATAGACTTGAATAATATAAGTATATTGTAATATTGATCATATTTTAATTATTGATTAAAAAGAAAACTGTTTACAATTCTTTAAAAAAAATAAAAAGAAATAGAAATAAAAAGCACTTTTTTTAAAAAAATTTATTACTTAATGAAATTGGTAGATAGATACATTCACAAACGTTTGGTTTGCAGAAAAGTCCACGAATCAATGGCGGATCTAAGGGAGTGGGGGCGATGGGGCGATCGCCCCCCCCTTGAGCCCAGTAAAGGGTCTGAAAAAGATGCCCTCACGGAAAAAGGATTGGACTTAAACTCGAGACCGGCGCGGCCCGACCCGGGCCGCGCCATTTTTAAGTCACTGAACTGGGTCAGGTCTTTACACTTTCAGAACCGGGCGGATCGAGTCTTACTTTTTCCTGTAGAGCGGGATCGAGCCACACTTTTCTTTTCAGGACGGGCCTGGCATGGATTTCGTTCTTCCTTGAGGTAAACTCTCAGTCTAAGATCGAACCAGACCATAAGCGAGGAAAAGCAATGGCGGATCTAAGGGTGGGGGGGGGGCGGAAGGGCGATCGGACCCCCTTAGATCCGCCATTGATGGATTCAAGGGAAATGCGCCTTGGCATTTTTCAAGGCGAAAGGGCGATCTCCCCCCCCCCCTTGGGCTAATAAAAGTTTCCTAAAAAGACATGCATCCTCGCAGGAGATGAATTGAAGCCTAACTTGAGTCCGGGGCGGGCCGCGCCTTTTTAATTTCGCGAGGCTCGGGCTGGATCAGGTCTTCTCGCTTTCAGAACCGGGCAGTATCGTGATCATTATTTTTCTGCAGATTTGGGTCGGGCCCAATCGCGGGTCTGAGGGGGCGATCGTCTTCACTTCTTGGGCAATAAACGCTTCCCAAAAATACATGCATCCTTGCAAGAAATGAGTTAGATCCTAATTAGAATTCAGCGCTCTCCTCCCGGGCCGCGCCTTTTTAAGTTCGCGAGGCTCGGACTGTGTCTGGTCTTACCGCATTCAGAACTCGGCCGTCATTTATTTGATACTATCATGATCATTATTTTTCTGCTGATTTGGATTGGGTCTGACTTATTTTTCTCCAGATCGAGTCTGGCCTGGAGTCATTCTTCTTAGATGTCTGCATTAGAGATGACACAGGTTCAGACTTCGCCCGTGTCCGATACGAGATCGTGCTCCATTTTTATGCTGGTCTACTGATTCGGACTCATTTTTTCTGAAATCTGAAAATTTTATTTATCGATGAATAGAAAAATGTAAAAAACTTTTTTTCGTCTTAAAAATTAGTACTTAATCCTTTTCAAATCAATGTCTTGCTATTTTGATAAAAATAAAAAAGGGGCACTTTTTTTTAAAAGTTTTTGAATGCTATTAAAAAAACAACAAAAAAACCAATTAGTCATATCTACATCTGTGGATTTATGTTCAAGCATTGCCGACGACCGCCGATCTGGTGCCTACGAAAAAAGGCGGGAATAATGAATTTGTGTTTAGTTCGATTTTTTTTTTTTTTTTTTTTTTTTTGTGGCAGGGATTATGTTGCAATTGGATCTTTTATTATTATTATTATTACTTAGACATGTAACGCGAAAAGAATATTTTCTTTTTTTTTTATTTTGCGGTTACCGAATAATTTAAATTTCTAGTGTATGCAACGTATACAAGTCGTAATCGCTTTTCATATAGAAATAACTGTAGTAATTATCATTTCTTTTGGGATCTCTGCTGATGCCGTAGCGGTAAGTAAATATATTTACGATATTCTTGCGATCGAGTAGTGTTTCCTCTGTTCCTAAAAAAGTGTTGAACTTTAAAATTTTTAATTTGAGGTTATTTTTTGGGTCATGCTATAACGAAGGCTTGTTATGAAAAATGAAATGGTTATAGTTAAAAACGTGCATTTTTTACAGAAAATTTAAAAATGTTGTTCGATTTGACAGATAATAGACAGTATTTTCTACAGGTTCCATGCATTTATTCATGAAACACACTTCATTAACATGTCCATAATATTTTCTTACTAAAACAGAGACAACATATGAGAATCCTTTTATGCGTAAAGTATATTTTTATTTTACATCAAACTCTTCTTTTGATAATATTAAATTTAATTTTTTTGTTTAACAGCCTTTTTATTTAATATAAAAAATAGCTTTAAAATTATAATTACTTTTGGAACATTTTTTATAAGTATTATGCAATTTTTTCTACTGTATAATTTCATTATCGGGTTTTGCTCTTGATGCCGAAAAATGTTTCTGCCTCAGGCGGGACCGGGCTGTGGAATAATAGCCCAAATTTATCGCTAGTCCGCACTGACCAAAATTTCCCTGGTCGGGGTTCGGCTCGGAATGAAAGTTAAATTTCGGTCCGTGTCCGACCCAGCATAGATGTATGCATGTGCCCAGGCCTGTCCGAGTCGGCGAAATGGTTCCGAATTTTCTAACGGGCCAGCAAAATTAGAATAATTTTTCCAACAGGCCGGGCCAATAAACAAAATAACCGGGACAAGCCGGCAAAAAAATTGAAGGGCCATATGGGCCGACCCCATAAAAAAAAAAAAAAAAAAAAAAAAAAAAAAAAAAAAAAAAAAAAATGCGGGCTCACTGGCCTTTTGTAAAGATTTAAGCAGGAACGTTAAAATATGAGCTGTTTTTAATTATATGGGTTTAATGAGAATAAGTATAAATGTGCGTCATCAGTCGAAACTAGTTTGGCAGCATCAATACAGAAATCTAACTTTTACAGTGTCGATATCAGCATCGGGGAATTATATTGTGTGTAACCCGGGTTTAATATATATATATATTTCAGCAGGCTCGTACCGGCCCGAGATCAGGCTTGCATTGTTTTTCTACATAGCCGGGCTGGAACTAGACTTAATTGTTCTCAAGATATGTAGGATAGACAATATGCAGTGCCGTGCGAAAGGACGGGGGGGGGGGGCGAAGGATGCGATCGGGCCGGGCGTGGAAATTTAGGGGGCGCCAAATTTATGCTACCAGCGTAATTTTTGGCCTGTTACAAGAAAAAGTTGGGTCGGAGGGGGCGCCACATTTTGCTTTGCCCCGAGCGCAGTTTTCTCTTCGCATGTCAAATGATTGCGGATTTTTCTACCTTCTCATGCTGTCGCTTCCAGAAATTCTATTCAAAACGATAATTTTCACAGTATTTTCTTAAACTGCTTATCAAAAAATGGATTACGCCATAGTTTCTGAATAAAAACACCTGCTAATCCTGATAATGTGACCAAAACATAAACATTAGTTAACCCGACCAGCAGCAAAAGAAAAGAAGTCAATCGGACCCAAACCCGACCCACAGCAAAAACTAGTAGTCAACCTGACCCAGACCCGACCCACAGCAAAAACTAGAAGTCAACCGGACCCAGACCCGACCCACAGCAAAAACTAGAGGTCAACCGGACTCAGACCCGACCCGCAGCAAAAAAATAAAAGCAACATGACCCGCAGTGAAAAAATTAGCCCCGACCCACGCATTAAAGTCGAGTCTCCAAATTTCTAAAATCGCCCCCCCCTTGAGGACTCTCCAGATCCGCCCTTGCCACGAATGTCAAAATTATGAATGTTGAGGATATTTTCACATGCATAAAAGTGTTGTATGTTTGTGGTGCCAGCAACTTTTATCTATGGATTTAAATCAACCAATTTTTTAAAAATCAAAATTAAGATAAAATTTTTTTATAAATGTTTGAAAAAACATAAAAGTATTAAAATCTAAGATTAATTTGGAATTTTTCTAGATATTTTGCTGTTTGAATAAATGAAACAAAAGTAAATTGTTTCTAAACTTTATTCCTGAGTATTGTAAAACATTTATTACAGTAAGTTTGTAAAGGTATGTAAAGCATTTCATTCAAACATTTTATTTTAATGTAATTTGTGATGTCATATTTCCTTTAAGTAATCCAATTATTCATTCTTTTATATAAAATTAGCATGTCAAGTATAGTAAATTTCTGCTAAGTAATAACGCAAACAACCAGAATCTTATTTTCTCATTCTACTTTTGCAATAATAAATGTATACCAAATATTGGATCTAAAGAAGAATTGAAGAATTATATCTACTCAACAGCTGTTGTAAAAGAATATGTAAGAGAAAGAACTAATTGAAACTGAAGTGTTAAGCACAGCAAGAGATCTTGGTTAGCATACACATGCATACTGTAAGTTGAGATTTAGGCAATTAACATTAATTTTTCTTATTATAGTACAAAGCAAAATGAGCTGTCAATAATATTTGTTAGTGTGTTATTTGTGCTTGTAACTAATGAAATTACTTACTTGCAATTTTTATTAATTCTATAATTAATTGTGTCTTCCAGGCCATTTTTCAAGGATCCTTTTAAAATTGACAAAATGATACCTGCTTTTTTGAAAAAATTGTGAAATTTCTTTACACTACAGTTTTTTTTTTTTTTTTTTTTTTTTTTTTTTTTTTTTTTTAAATACATATGTTCAACATAGATAAGGGAAAACAAAACAAAAATCCCTTACAAAATTGATTGGATATAAAAAAAAATAGGATGTTTCTAAACCATATTATTTAACATTATTTTTAAATTTATAATTAAAAATTTCTTTAAATTATTGATTTTTTATTTATTTTAGAAAAAAAAACTATGTACTTTAACCCTTATTGTTACTAAACACATTACTAATATATTTTCTTATGAAATAGTACTCTTTTTTTGAGCTAACATCCTGTCTTTTTTCCTTCTAAAATGAATATTAAATTATCATTTTAGTAATTAAAGCATAAAAATGTATATTATACATTACCTAATTAAAGATTATTTGTTTAATAATTATTAATTTTATTTAGTATTAACAATTTAATATTAAATCTAGTTACTGATCATTTTGATAAATGGAAATGTCACTAGTATTTTTTTTTTAAATAATCTTATTGCAAAATATTAATTTATATAACTTTATTGTATTCCACTAACTAATGTAACTACTACTAATTTGCAATTTTTATAATTTCTGCAATTAATAACTAATAATTAAATTTTATTAATTAAAGTGTAAATACATAGATTATGTTAGTAGTTAGAGGTTTAATTGTTCTGGAAACATACAACATTTAATATTTCTTCAATATTTTAACACTGAAAAAAAAAATATATCTGATTTTAGAAAAATCTTATTTTATTTTATTATTTTATTATTATATTATGATTATTATTTTTAAGAAATAATGATTTTTTTACATCCTATTTAGGTTATATATATGCATTTCTTCTTGAAATGGAAAAGAGCTATTGAAATTAAGTATATTTTTAAGCTTTATAGATTAAGTTATGCTTCAAAAATTTCTAGTAATAGTCTACTTTAAATATATTTCAATAATTTTGAACCTTTTACTCAAAATTTATTTGCTATAGGATGGCTAAAAAATTTTTGTTATATGATATTGTTTAGCAGAACAGATCTTTCGTTTATGAATTTTCATATAAGGAAAAGTTGTTGCTTTGATCTCTATTTTTCTTCTTCTCTTATTTAAAACTTTTTACCAGTAAAGAATGGCATTCTATTTCTTATACTGTTGTTGAAATTTCAAAATTTCTCTGTCGATTTTTTGAGTAAAGATTTTCCCTGCAATAAAAATTTTGCATTTTTGAAAATTGAAAAAAAGTTGCATAAAATGATAAAGAAAGATACTGATCTCTAATTTTTCTCAACACAAGGACTGAAGGTTCTCACAAATGATTCATAGTATATCAGTATCCAGTGACACATAGTCACAGAATTGGTAAAACAGAGTAAACTTGCTTTGTAAAAAAAAAAAAAAAAAAAAAAATTCTCTGTAAAGAAATATTTAGAAATAATCATGTATATTCACATGTATCATTTCATTAAGCTTTTGCAAATGTTGAACTGTTCTGCATTTTCCATTTCATAAATAATCAAAACTGGCTAATGCAGGGTTGCAAAAGTCTAGGCACCAACCTAAGTCATCCACCATTAAAATTTTAAAGTTTTCTTCACTGAAAATTTAATAGCAATCTAGCAAGAGTTTTACATGAAATATTAGATTAAAAAAATAAGGGAAAGAAATTTAGTGGTGAAAGACTGGCTGCTGATGCTTAGATTTTTGCACTCCTGTCTAGGTGAATTCCATGAAAATGCGACATGGACATCATTTTTTAAATTTGAACTAAATTAGTATTTTTTTTGCTCCAATTGATAGAAAAATAAGTCAAATTTTATGAATATACAGGGATGCCACTTTTCCGCCTTTTGGCGGATTTCCGCTTTTTTTTAATTTTTAAAAATTCGCGATTTTCGTTAAGCAATCACGCGATAAAATAACGATTTTCGTCGAACGATCGCGAAATACAACAGCCTTTTCCATCAAACGATCGCGAAATACAACAGTTTTTTCGTCAAGCGATCGCGAAATATAACATCGATTTTTTTTAAAAGATCGAAAAAACGGCTATTTTCATCAAACGGTCGCGATATAAAGCAGCAATTTTCATCAAACGATCGTGAAACGAAACGTTGATTTTCGTGGAACGATCGCAATGTGAAACGACGATTTTCGTCTAACGATCGCTAAATAAGATGGTGATTTTCGTCAAGTAATCGCAATGTAAAACGGCGATTTTCATCAAACGATCGCGATGCAAAACGGCGATTTTCGTCGAACGATCGCGAAACGAAACGGTGATTTTTGTGAAACGATCGCAGTGTGAAACCGCGATTTTTGTCAAAGGATCGCGATGTGAAACGATGATTTTTGTCAAACGATCGCTAAATAAAACGGCGATTTTCGTCAAACAATCGCGATGTAAAACGGCGATTTTCGTCAAACGATCGCGATGTAAAATGGCGATTTTCGTCAAACGATCGCGATGTAAAATGGCGATTTTCGTCAAATGATCGCGATGTAAAACGGCGATTTTCGTCAAACGATCGCGATGCAAAACGGCGATTTCCGTCAAACGATCGCGAAACGAAACGCTGATTTTTCTGAAACGATTGCAATGTGAAACGACGAGTTTTGTCAAAAGATCACGATGTAGAACGATGATTTTCGTCAATCGATCATGATGTGAAATGGCGATTTTTGTCAAACGATCGCTAAATAAAACGGAGATTTTCGCCAAACTATCATGAAATAAAACAGCTATTTTCGTCAAATAAAAAAAAAAAAAAAACTGCAAAATTTTGCTATTCACTCGTGGAATAATCATTGAATCTATTGCTGGGTTACTTGAATTAGTTTAAAATGATGTGATACATAAAATTCTTTACTGAACCTATTGCTGGGTTACCTTAATTGATGTAACATACTGTGAACTAAAGAAAAATCATTTTTACTTACTCTTATAAATTAAAAGTTTATAACAAAAGAAAAGCTGTAATTCTTTATTTAGTTTATTATAAACAATATAGTTTTCAAAATTCACACATAAAGTTGTGAAAAATGTCGTAAATTTTACTTTACGCATAATTTCCTCTTTTTTGCTATTTTCTGAGTGGCATCCCTGAATATAACAAGATATAATAAGATAATTGTAAAAATAAATTTTTGTAGTTAATTATTATCAAGACTAACTTTGAAATCAAAAATCTGCTATTTTTATCTCTAGTTTAATGTCTCTTGAAGCATTTAAATATTATATAGATTTTTTAAACAAATATATCTTTTAAAAAAATGGCTAACAGTATGTTTAAAAACACCAAAATGTTCACCTGAAACATTTTAATTATTTTGCTATTGCCCCCAAATTTATATTAGTCTTCATGTCATGTCTGTCACAGAAAATGTCGATTTTTTATTTTCAAGAAAATCTACTTGATAAAAATTACTAACACTTTATTTTCTCTTTTTATGTGTCAAAAGGAACAGATCATAAAAAAATTGAAAGATAAATTTAAAATTTGAGTGAAATATAAAGCATTACATTTTGTCATGTCTGTCATGCTAGTCATGTCTGTCACAATTAGTTTTTCAAGCAACTTTACCTTAATCTCTTTCCTAGAAAGTTATTTTTGTAATTTTTTAACTTAATGTTGATGCCAATAATATTTCTTTGCAACTCAACTCAACAAAATGCTTAAATGTAGAATGCATGTAATAGTTACCAGATAATTATGTTGATACCAATTTCTTTGTTTCAGATATATTATCTGTCACAATTATTTTTTCAAGCAGTTTTGCTTTAATCTTGTGATTTGAAAGTTATTATTATTTAACTTGGAATTGATGGCTATGGTATTTCTTGATGTGAAACGTACACTATCTAAAGTTTTCTACTATTTAAAAGAAAATCTGCCAAATAGAAAATTTCTGGTACTAACTCATTTCAGTGAAAACTATTTGCATATTTATTAGAATGAGATTATATCTGCTCATTGGCAGAATACTTCCTCTGCTATATATGTATTACAATTGCATATTATTGTTATAGTGACTCAGTCACTGTTTCTTCAGAGCCATATGTAGTGATATCTGATTATGGTAATTATGACAATTATGCTGTTATAATGTTTACCAATTTGATCATTGAAAAAAATGATAAATAATTCAAAGTCAAAAAGGTTGAATTCTTATCTGATGGAGCATCTCAACACTTCAAACAAAAATATGATATTTTCAATAACACAAAACAAATTCCCAACAGTCTGGCATTTTTCAGTGACATCACATGGAAAAGGATGTATTGATGAGACTATTAAGAATCAGTTCCTTGATGCTACTCAAGCTAGAAGTATAAATCCTAGAGCATCATGTAAGTGTGCTGTAGCTGCGAGGAAAATTGGTCCTGGAATCTATTTCTTCGTGAATCACAAGAAAAAAATACAAAGAATGAAAGCAAAACTTGATCTGACATGGCAAGTAA
The DNA here is from genome assembly GCA_964019185.1 of Maratus speculifer. Taxonomy (NCBI): domain Eukaryota; kingdom Metazoa; phylum Arthropoda; class Arachnida; order Araneae; family Salticidae; genus Maratus; species Maratus speculifer. The sequence goes on from OZ025292.1 coordinate 15,439,779, forward strand.
TCAAAACAATGCCAGGAACAAGAAAGTTTCATTGTTTCCGATCATGTGTATCTGGCATAATATTCTTTTCAATTTTAATACTGGTACATGCACTGAAAATTACCTCTTGGAAAATGCAACAAAGCAATATAGGCAATGGGTGAATGTGCAATAATACAATAAGGTTTATCATGGAATAATAACACAAATCACACAGACACAGCAACAACATAAAATAAAATGCTTAGCACCAACTAAAATTAAAAGCATGTTTAAATTTGAACCTGAAGATCATGTTGTCTGGTATGTTTAGAACCAAATATTAACAAATGTTTCAACTCCAACACTAGTCACTTCCAAGGGATTTTATAAATTTTAAATATTTTTTATAATTTATTTTGAGATGCTTTTAACATAATATACCAATGTTACATCATATTGTAATCTCCAAGTTGTGATAAAAGTAAAGAAAATAATATTTAAGAAAAAAATACTTAAATTCATAGAAAATTGTACACGTATTATGTCTGTCACAAAACTTTGTCACGTCTGTCACGCTGATAAATATTTTATAATATTTTTCTAATTACAAATTTTTTTTTCTGCTTCACATATCCAAGTCTTATTTTGTTTCCTAAAAAATTCTGGACTTGGTATGCATGCCAGTTAAGAGCAAATGATATTAATATGTGTCTAGTCAAAATCTATGTCTAAATTTTGTCATGTCTGTTACGGCAGGTTTTAACCCTCAATTTAATTTATTTTTTTCCTTGAATTAAAATTTTAGTGATTTTTTATAGCATAAGGCCTATATTTACATCACCCCATGCAATTTTTTAACTATCAATTAATATTTAGTACTTAAAGATGAAAAAAAAAGTTCTCTCAGTCATGTCTATCACAAAATGGAATTCACCTCTAATGTTAAGGGATTACTGTATATGCCTTCAACCCCTTCACGCACAGTGTGAAAACACATATATTATTCAGTTTTTTTAAAGTATAAGGATTAATAACTTCCTTTGATTAAATAAAATGTTCATGAAATTTAAATAATTGAATCTTATATTGTAAAAAATAGTAATAAATGAAGCATGTAAAACCTTTCTAAACTCTGAAATTAGAAGACAAACTTTTTAGCACTTTCTAGTAAAGTTGAAAAGTGCTTATGCATTTGGTTTGTCTAGTCATCTGTCTGCACTCTAACTTCTGTAAATACTCTCGGATTAATATGTTAATATTTAATCATACTAAACTTAATTAGTCTATACTAGCCGCCTTTGGCGACCAGTTTAGTCTCCATTAAAAGTATTCTATGCATTCCATCATGTTATTTTTACTCTTAATTTAATTTACTTGTTCAATCATTATCCAAATCGGAACATTCCGAGCAGAGAAATTAAGAACTGTTTGCAATCATGGTAGCATTTCATAATTCATTATTTCAAAATTTAATAATGAAAAAGCATGCTTTTCCCCCCTTAATTTCGTTTCTGAGTTCATAAATATGACAATAAAAAAACGTGAATTCAAACTGAAACGCCGCTGCAATTTTACCTAATATGACGTCATATGACATAACAAAACTATCATGTCATTATCTACAATGATATCATAAGAATATTGTCCATTTATTGTTGAAAAACTTGCTTTACGAACCTCCATGATTGTTTTTTTCCCCGTTCGTGATTGAATGAATCTTTTACGGCTTATTTATTTTTTAGGAAAGCGATATTAAACAATGAATGTCAATTTAAATTCAGTGGGTGTTATCTCAAAATATACATACTTTTTTAAAAGTGTAAAGTAGAAACAATGCTTTTATGTTGCAATAAATTATTTTACTGTAGGTTATTATTAATACTATTAATTATTTATGTATGTGATTGTGCATATGAAAAAATAAAAAGGTTGCAAGAAAAGATTTTGTCAATTTTTTTTTTCTCGCCAAGCACTCACTTTTTTTGCCATTTACCTATGCTGGAAAAACACATTTAGTATTGTATTTTAAATGAGATGAATGAATCTGATATACATATTTTTTAATCTGTGTTATAAATAAAAGTTATGTATTTTAAATGAAATAAGTTATAGTTTTATATTTCAAATGAAACTGGCATATGGCATAAAATTTGGCAAACCTGCATTCGGCTAGCATAAAAGCACCAAAATGGCAATCATGCATATAAAAATGTGAAGTGGGGAGACTTGGAAATGTTGATGACATTGAGCTTTTATATTATAGATTGGCGACTTATCACCTGTGCTGGCTGACATGAAATTGGCTGCATAGTATATAAAGAGTGAAGTGGGTAAGCCTGGAAGTGCTGACAGTCACATGACTTAGGCTTTTATTATATAGAAGATGTATTTACAATATTTCAAACCTAAACTTTATTCTATGCAGCTTTTTAAAGTGATATTTTTTATAGAAACAAAGGAAGCAGTTTTGTTGCCATTCACACAAAAGAAATTACAATCTACTTAATAATCCTCTTATAATTCACCCCTTCCGCACGGTGGTGTATAACCTTGATTGATGTGACCCCGCCTTTAACTTGCAGACACCTCTCCCATTTATCATAAGATGCTTTACTACAGCTTTGATTACAACTTTGTAGGCAGTATATACACCAGATTTTTTAATTAATAAAAAACATGGTTTGAAGTAGAAAAAAAATTAATATATTTTTATTGATTTCTTTCTTGTAGAAGTTGATATTAGCTTTTAAATCTAAAATTGTGACCTATTTTTTTTTCATTTGACTAATTTGATTTGTTCTAACCAGTAGACTTCCATAGGTTTTCCACTAGTTTAAATTCGGCAAAACACATGATCATGGTATTAGATGCATACTATTATTGAAGAGCCTTTTCAAAGAGATATTTACTGTATGGATGGATATGTGGTCTTGCTGGAATATCCACAAAAGTTTGCTGATTGCCTTGACAAAAGGTATGTTATTGTCAAGTAGCTTATTGCATTCATTTTATCAAAGGAAAACAGCATTTACCATCAAATCCAGATTCAGATTACAGGGATATGTTTAGCAACATTTTAGGTCCTTTAAAGGACCTTTCACAAAGTAATTTATCATAAAACAGGACTTTTCACAAAATTTTTTATTTCCAAATAAGATCCTCCACAAAACATTTTATTCCAAAACAGGATCCTTCACAAAATTATTTCGCCTCTGAAATAGACCCTTAACAGATTTTTTTCATCTTCAAATTGAACTTTTCACAAGTTTAATGATTTAAAAATAAAATCTGGCCTGTAAATAAACAGTTGAACTGAAAAGAACATATTACTTTTTTTTTTTACATATAATGGATAGAACCTAAATACATTGATGATTTAGAATTCACAAAATTATGATTAAATTTTCAAAAATATAAGAAAACTTCACAATTTCACAAAAACAGGACCCTGTGAAAAAAGTCTTGACAAATCACTGGACTAAACCATGGGTGGTTTTTGAACTTGTTGCCATTTTAGATATATTTAAGGTATATTGCACTAACCGTGCCAATGATAGCATCAATTATCAAGACCATCTAAATTCAATTTTTTTCATCATTAATTATTCTTTCATAATTGAGCTTATCTTCCACCCAATCCAATCAATTTTGATGGTGCTTTATAGTAACATATGATTGGCATTTCTTTATTTCTACTTCAAAGCCTTAAAACTGCAGGTTGCTTTTGACAAAGTACTCTTTGGCATTGCTATCAGTGAATCTTTTGCAAGTTTGTCTGAAGTTGTTTTCTCATTTCTCAATCTGTTTATAATACACATTTTTGCTCTTTTGGACAGTTTTGAGGACCCCATAGATATTCCTTCATTCTATAATTCTCTTCTAATACAAGAAAATTTAATTTTAAATTTTGTGGTACTTTTATTTATTTACTTTTTTTAATAGTTCATCTTGTTTGAACTGTTTTATCCTCAAAGCCCTAAATTTTTACTTTCTTAATCACATTAAAAGCTCTTTTAATTCATTTTTGTTCACTTTTGAAATTTTTTAACATTATGAAGTGTATACTGAACTAATTTACATATACAGTCGACACCGGTTATAACATACTTTCGTCTATAAGATATTCAAATGCTTAGGCCCGAATCAAATCCCATATATGTAATGATATACAATTTTGGCTATAATGGACTATGTAAACGTCTTAATGTGGTTATAATACACTTTTTAGACTGGAACGGAAAATAAAATTTGAATATCAACCTTATATTTCTGTTTTGAAAATAGATAAACTGTCTTGGACGTTAATCTTTGTGAGTTCTAAATCTGAATTTACTTCTTCCTTCAAATATTCTACTTCAAGAGCAATTATTGCTCTTTTTCCTCCAACTGTATGTGATTACTGACAGAAGGAAATGGAGGCTCAACAATGAAAAGTGACGAAGATGGACTTTAAAAAAAGATGTATGTCCTTCAGGGTGATTCATAAAAAAGAAGTAAACAATGAAAAGCGCCAAGAAACCATACACGTGAAAAGTCACTGATAACCGAAGGTTATAAACTGTCAATGTTTTGGTTGTAGGGAGGCAGGGCATTTCTAATATGCTGAAATATTCTGTAGGACAAAATATACTGATCTGTTCTGTCCCCTTGTTGAATTTCCACAACCTTTTATAAACTGCAAACTGCTGGCTCAGAAAAACAATAATTGTACTTTAAGTTGAAAGAAAGTGAAAAAAAAATCCTTCTAAACTCTGTCTTAGTCACTTTTCATGGAAGAGACATGTATTCTAACTTGACAAATGAAAATTAATTTTAGTGCATTCTGTAATCAATGAAAACAATAAAAAATATCCCATTATTTTTTAATAAAAAATTCTTTTAACTAATAATTTTTTCTTCTTTTTTTTCTATTTTATTTTGACAAACTCATAAAATTTATATTGTAAATCTCTGTTATTGTGTGAGCTTCTTATGCACCTTCTTCTTTCACATTATGCACTGCATTTTATTGGTTATTGCTTATAACGTATTTCGGTTAGTACCATATTTTTTGGTCCCCAGAAGGTATGTTATAACCGGTGTCAACTGCATTTCATTTCTTCTTAAAATGGCACTCAACACTCCTATACTGTTTTCATTTAATGGTAATATTGGTTGTTTTGTAATACCATTTTTTTAGATAATTTATATATCAGATGAATTTAAAGTTTGATTTTCATTTTGAGGTTATGCATTATATAGGATTATTATACTTGTCTCCAGGATGGTATTTTATGATGGTTATTTATGAATTTTTCCCATTGTGTTACAAAATTATTGGGTGCTCATATTATTTTGAATTGCAGTGTATATATATTAGAAAACCATTGACACGAAAATAATTTTTCTTCTCATTGTTTTTTAAACTTATCAGTGTTTGTCTAGACATTCAGAATTTTCCATTTAAGTTAGCTTTTTATGATACTTTCTTTATGATAAGTTATTTATTTTATGATTGTAACTATTTTTGTACCTATAACTTCAACTTTACATAATGATGAAATACAACTGGACCACTTTTAGTTCTATAATAAGTGAGAGACAATATGATAATTTTAATTGATTTTTGTTTACTACTTGATTATAATTTTTCATAAATTTATTTTATTTTAAGTTTCTTTCTAATTAATCCTGAAAGTGGCACATTAATTCAATTTTATGTATTACAGATGCTTAAAGCCATAAATGAAGATAGATCACATAAATCAAACAGTCTTTAAAGCATGAAAGATGCAGCAAGATATTTCTTTACAAGAGTGTTTTAGTAAAACACATGCTGACTCAAAGCAAGAAAAATCAGTTTGTGAGATATGCAAGAAGCATTTCTCAACAAAGAGTAATTTAATTGCTCATCTGTTAGTACATACTGGTGAGAAATCTTTTGCATGTGAGATATGCAACAAAAAATTCTGTCGTAAAAGTGCATTAAACAGCCATTTGTTAGTTCATAGTGGAGAGAAATCCTTTATGTGTGAGGTTTGCAACAAGAAATTCTATTCAAAGGGGGATTTAGGCAGACATTTGCTAGTTCATACTGGTGAAAAACCTTTCCTGTGTGAGATCTGCAAAACAAAATTCACTCGTAAAGGTGATTTAAGCAAGCATCTATTAATCCATACTGGTGAAAAACCTTTTGCATGTGAAGTATGCAGTAAGAAATTCTCTGAAAAGAGTCATTTAATTAGGCATATGTTAATTCATACTGGTGAGAAATCATTTGAATGTGACATATGCAACAGGAAATTCTCTCATAAGTGTAGTTTAAGCAAGCATCTGTTAATTCATACTCGAGAGAAACATTTTGTGTGTGACATATGCAACCGAAAATTTTCTCTAAAAAATAATTTAACTAGGCATCTCTTAATTCACACTGGTGAAAACCTTTTGTTTGTGAGATATGCAATAAGAAATTTTCTTACAGGAGTACTTTGAAATATCACATATTACTTCATACTAATGAGAAATCTTTCACGTGTGAAATATGCAACAAGAAATTTTCTCACAAGATTGCTTTGAAAAATCACTTACCAATTCATACTGATGAGAGACCTTTTGTTTGTGAGATATGCAAAAAGAAATTCTCTCAAAAGTTTATACTAAATAGGCATCTCAGAATTCATACTGGTGAGAAACCTTTTGTATGTGAAATATGCAACAAGAAATTCTCTTATAAGCATATTTTAAGCAGGCATCTATTAATTCATACTGGTGAGAAAACTTTTGTGTGAAATATACAAGCATACATTTCCCTAAAAGAGCAATCTAAGTATTTATTTTCACTCACATAATTTGTTATTTGTCATATAGTAATTTTCATACTTCTGTTTTATAGAAGGTTTGACATGTTCTATATTAGGCTAAGATTGATGGCCAAATATTACAATGACAAAAACAAATGCAATGAGAATGAAATTTTATCTATATAACAAGTAAATCAGCTGATCGGGAGCCTTAAAATCAGCTTTGTCAAACACAATATCATTTTAAGTGTGCTTTCTCAAAAACATTACATTTTTCTATTGATTTTGTAAAATAATACAGATTTGTCTGCCTGATAAGTTTTCTGATAATTGACAATACATGATTTAAAATTTACTTTAAACATAATTTCAAACAATAAATCTCTTTTACTCTAAAATTGACTTTTAAGCTGAAAATACATTTTTTGAAATGGGATTTTGTCTGCAGTTCTACCTTAATACTCAAAATAAAATACAGCACATTTCCTTTAAAGGAAGCATAGGTCAGGACCAAGTTTTTTGTATATTATAGAATTTTGCAGATTATAGGTAATTTCTTACTTTACATTTTTATATTTAGAATTTATCACAAATATTGTAACCATGCTGCAAATAAATACACAGAAATGAAAGAAAATGCTCTTTTATATATAAAAAGCTATATTCAATATTAGGAGTACGTTTAAATGATATAATACAAAACTAATTAAAAACACTTCTATTTACTTTTAAATCTATTAAGCATCGCAACAATTGGAGTTTGATTTATAGTTTTTAATTTAGGCTTTGCAGGTTTATTCTTGAAGCCTTTTAAGAGTCAGGATTTCTTAATCAGTAACAATGTTTTTTCTAAAAAAACTAAGATTTTAATTCCCAAGACCTAACCCTTCTTTTAATTTTATCTTTTATATATCCAACAAATGTGCTCAAAATATAGCAATCTAATAATTATCTATGAGATACATAAAACATTTCAGTCTCATGAATCGGGAAATACATTAAAAAGTTCCTTATTAATTTATCAATGCAGTCAAATTTTATCATGCTCAAAGTGTACATTATCTTGCTTTAAAAAAAAGATTTTAACTGTTTATTTACATCTGAAATATAATGTGGATTGTAGCCATTTGCTGATTATAGAGTTGGGATTAAAGGGAGTGGACTGTATTATAAAATATTGAAATATTTGCTTGTGTGTTTGATACATTGATTTTTATTTCATAAAGGAAAGAGAATTCAGTGAAGTTCTTAATGTCAATGTATGTTGATAAAAAGTGTTTTAAAATTTGTCTTTCCTCATTCAATTCTATCTCGTTGTAAAACTTATCAACACACTTGAAATGTGTTTATTATTTAGATTTAATTGTCTTTTACCTGTCACACTATAACTCTTCTAATATGTTTCAATTGCCATGCAATTGATATAAGATACTGAGATTTATTATGCTACATCCACTATTGAAAATGAATTGTGTAGCATTTATAGTTCATTAATAGAAACATTCAGAATGACTCCATTTTAGATTATGATTTGTAGGAAAAATCATTTGTAGTTTGTTTTACATGATTCAAAGAATTTACTGAATGAAATTAGTGTTAACTTCTGAGAGATGTTAAACATGTTTTCTACAACTTAAAGAGAATTACATAAATATGTACTATAGTTGTGTATATGATTCTGCAATATATATATTCATTTACAGCAGTAATATCCGGCATGTGTCCCGAGATGTAATCTTTAATTCATAATGGTGAAAATGTTAGATGCAGAAAATTGTCTCTATTTTTTTATATGGCACAACAAAATTTGTCATTTTGTTACTTCCTTCTGTCTTTAAGAAGAAATTGCTAGATTTTTGAAATCTTTCAAATTCTGATTTTGATACTAGTAATGGTAGTTTATAGACAATTAAAAAAAATAATTATTTTTGGCCTATTCAAAAGTTCTCTTTACATGAAATCCTATTTACGTTACAGCAGTGCATGTATTTTTTAATGAAATATTATTTACATTTAGTTTAATTTCTATTCTAATTTTTGCTTTAAGATTTTTTTTTTTTTTTTTTTTTTTTTTTTTGGCATTGATAAGTTTAATTTCTTGAAGAAAATCTGACTCTTTTTGAATATGATAAGTATACATTTTTTACTTTTTAAATAACCAGTACTAATTCTATTAACATTATTGTACTACTTTAGTGACCTATTTCTTAACCACTTAACCTCATTATTTAATTAGACTTTGTTGCCAGGAAAAAAGATTGAGTGTTTCTGATTCATAGCATCACACAAAACAATTTGATTATGTAATGATCTATGGTTGAAAAACTTCAGCTTATTTTATAGAAGCCCAGTCACATTGGAACATAATTTATTATATTACAGAGATGCACAACAAGATGTTTGCAGTAGAATAAGATATGCATAGTATTTATCATTCATTTAATTGTACACACAAGGAGCTATAATTGGGGAAGAGTGTTTTCGGTCATGGATTATAGTGTGCGTTTTTTAAGCGAAATTAAATTTCTGCACTCTGTATTGATAAAATTATTAATAAAAATATTATTTAAAGCAATGTGTAATTTTCAGTATTAACTTGATAGATTCTATTGATAAAGCAAAAGAATCCATGGGTATTATTAATAGCTTAAGGCCCCTGTCCTCACTCGAGGAAACGCTCGCAAGCTAATGCTATTCCTATGGGGAAGCATTTTTCTAATAACTCTTTCGCATTTTGACATTTTTGAATTTTTTTTTTTTTTTTTTTTTTTTTTTGCATTGGATAGCGGAGGTGCATGCCGACAGCGCACCTTTTTTACTTTTTCGATTTTGGTTGCAAATATATTTTTTAAAAAGCACTTTCAGTTTCGAAACCGGTTTTGAAAGTAAAACTAACTGTGTAAAAATATCTGCAACCAAAATCGAAAAAGTAAAAAAGGTGCGCTGTTGGCATGCTCCTCAGCTATCCAATGCAAAAAAAAATATTCAAAAATGTCGAAATGCGAAAGAGTTATTAGAAAAATGCTTCCCCATAGGAATAGCATTAGCTCCCGAGTGTTTCCTCGAGCGAGGACCTTAAAGATGGTTTTTAATTGATAGACCAGGTGATAGTAGCATAGACAATAACCTCATTGAGTTCATAAATGAAATTCTTGAATAAGACATATCTCGATTCGCATATTTAAATGCAGTCAGTCTGCCAAGTTACGTCTTGATGGAAAATACCCGAACGTCTGATTTTAACATTGGTTTATGATTATGCTTTCCTGTTGCCAGTCCTCCATGTTTACATACTTTTTGGTGCAGAAAAACACAATGGTAAACGATGAGTCGACCGCTAAACTTGAGTTTTGGGGTAGTTTTTTTTAAACAATATTTCACTTGACAGAATATTTACATTTTAATATGTGAATTGAGATTTAATCAATTCTAAAAATTCATGTGTGAACTCGATGAAGTGATTATCTGTGCTGCTGCCTCCCAGTCTATAAGTTATGCATAATTTATCTGAATAAATTTAGTAAACTAACAAGGGAACCACTTTTGATGTTGTTCACACGTAGCAATGAGACTTGGTACATTTTAAAGCCCTATGTTAGGAAATTTGAGAATCAAAAATATTTTCTATTAAAGTCATATTTTTTTATTTTTCAGCAGCACAACTATCTGAAAGTGCTATTTTCAAGACCACTTTTATCGCACTATTAACAGTTTTTTTTTTTTTTTTTTTTTTTTTTTTTTTTTTTAAGAAAAGCATTTAAAAATATAAATTTGTTAATAATAAATATAAAATATTGAAATAAATTTTAAAATTCTTTTAAAAACTTACAAATTATATTTTGAAAAATAACGACATTATATTCACATTTTTTCCAGGGAAAAAATTGGCAATTTCAAAAGCAAAGTTTCATGGCACCCCTAGCCGAATGTCAATGCCACAAAATATAACAAACGAAACTTCATCAGGCCATATTTGATGATTTTACTCATTTTTCGCGTGAAATAAACAAATAAAAATCTGATAGTAAAAAATTTAAAGTATAAAAAATACATAAAATATGACTTTAACGCAGAATTGTTATCTGTCCTCTAACTTTTATGCATAGAACTACAAAATTCACTCTGTCTTGATGCTACGTGCAAGCAACACCAAGAATGATAAGGCTTGTAAGAGTTGTTTGAAGAATAATCATATGCAGAGAACTGCATATATTGCTATAATTGAATGGCTATTTGTCGAAGTGTATTTTTTGTTTTGTTATGCATTTTATGTATGAATAAAATTTTATCTAAATATGTAAGTATTGTTTAATAATTTCTAAATAATATACAGAACTGTGCAAAATAATTTGATGATTATTATTTTTTATTTAAAAAAATTCAAGACTTTCAAAAGGTTTGGTCATTTTGAATGTGAGTCAAAAACCCTAACAACCAGATTTTTAAACATTCAAAGTCAACTGACTTGAAAAAAAAAAAAAAAAAAAAAAAGGTTAAAGTTAACTTGGCCTACGGGTCGAGTAGAATTTGGATACATCTGATCTGATACAGAAATCCACTAAAAGTCTCCTTTTTTCCTCCGAAATTTTAGAAAGCCAGCCTTTCCATTAAAAAATTTAATTTGACACAGAAAAAAACCACTAATATTAAGTCTAAGGGAACATTATTTTCAAATATCTCATTTGAATTTTAATATTTTTTGATGATTTTTTTTTCTGGCATAAGGATAGTTGAGAATGATCCTGGGCGAGTTTTTGTATTTTAGATTTTGGCTTCAGAATTTAAAAAAAAAACTTATATTTTTGGAACCGGTTTTAGAATTTATACTATCTTAAAATGCAAAAAAATCGAAAAATCACCAAAATCGAAACACTATAAACTAGCATTGTTGTAGATTGTCCTCAACTGTGCTATGCCCCCCCCCCAAAAAAAAGCATTTTACACTCCCCCTTCCTTAGTCCACACAAATTTGAAAAAAGTTTTTGTTTTAGTATGCTGCCACTACCGATATAATTAAATGCTATTGAGCACTTACAAGGAAGGTCTCCATACAGGCATATTCCTGAAAAAAAATACAGAATGTTCTTCTCATGAGGATATATATGTTTATAAAAAAATTTCGGCGGAACCTCCGTACACCGTGTGTAAAAAAATAATTAAAATTTCGTTATTTGGCGATTTATCATCAGTTGGCGATGGAATGCAATTTAAAAAATTACTTTTTTATGTCAAATACACTTTAATAGAAAAAAGTTTCTAGTTCAACTTGTTTAGACAAATTAAATTTAAATAATTTTAGTTTTGTCAGTTTTAGTTTGTTTAAGTATAATGTTGATATATCAATATTTATATGTATTTATATTTCAATTTAACAATCAAAATTTGTGATTAAAACGACATTCAAATTAATTAAAATTGTTTCAAGTTCAAAATCCAATTGAGCACTGCCAATTCAATTTTGTTGCTATGGAAACATCTGGCATTTATTTTTGAATACGCTTAAATGTATGAAATTATTTTTTCTTAATATGAATTTTTTATTTTATGAAAATATTTTTTCCAAAGGTAAATTAAATAACTACAGCAATAAACAATATACATATGCAATACAAAATATATATATATATATATATATATATATATATATATATACACAATATATTTAACTTTCTTATTGTTTATGGTTAAACTCATTAAATACCATTTGCTTGCATTTTAAAAATCTATTAAGAAACAAGTTTCAGTTACATTAAAATCATTTGCTTTTGGCGGGGGAAAATGCTCGCCAAATAGCGTGACACTTTGGTCTTTTTATGCCAAATACTCGAAAGTACTTTATTTTTTTTACAGTCTTTGTAGTGCAATTCCGCCGCAAAATTTGTATTTCTACCTTATTACCTACATAACTAATTTATTTTTTTCAAAAAATTCTGAGTATGCCCAGTATGGAGACCTTTGTTAGTGAGATGAGAAGAATTGTCAACAAGAACACCAACTTATTCAATTAAACTTATCTAACAATTTATTTACAGAATATTTGCAAATAATATTTACAATTCACAATTAAGAACTCGGATATAGGATATAGGTGATCCGGTCCGACACGAATACTTTATGTGTACTGTTGAACTACTCTATATCTCGCTCACCTTATGCTAGTTAAATAAGTAATATCTCATTTTCAATGTAAATTAAATCAATGCAAATTAAAAAATAATTGACTCTGTTATCTTAAAAGTTTGATGCATTTATAGGAAAAGAGGAAATGTTGATCCATTGCTTTCTATCGGAATAATAGGGTAATTATTTTTACTTACGTAGAAAAGTGGCTTCGAAAATGTACAGAGTCCTCAGCATGAATCAGAGTTCATGATGACAAACAGATATAATAAACACTAATTAGTTGCATATGAAAACGACTGACTCGTGCACAATAAAACATTAAATAATTTGCAAACCTCCAGCAAATTCTCGTCTTCTAAAACTAGCAGAAAATATTCCCTTCGCCTTATATAAATATATAATAAATAAATAAATAAACAATCAGATTAAAAAATATCTTCTGCTTAAGGAAAGCCAACTAAAAGCAAATTCCTTGCTGTACTTGTTTTTATTGGCGCGATTAGATTGTCGCCGGAAATTTCGTAGACGTAAATATGTAATTATGAGAAATTTTCATTTGAAACAGCAATGAAATACGCTAAAAAAATAAATAAATACGATTTCAATTCCCCGTCATTTTGATCAAAATAGCATAATGAATTGAAAAGGAATAAGTACGCAATTTTAAGTGGAAAAAAGTTCTTTCAATCTTTCCTACACATGGATAAATAAAGTTTTCCCATTTCAGAAGAAAATGAGCACGAGCCCGAAGATTACAATAAAACTAGAGCCCAAGCCCGTCTTATTTCTAGTGTATCCTCTCGGAAGAAAAAAGTTCACTAGGACCGATTTGAAAAAAAAAAAAAAAAAAAAAAAAAACAGTGTGTCTCAGTCTAGCTCTGCAGAAAAAAAATAAGACCCAACCCGTTGCTGAAAGTTTAATGACCTGACCCAGTTCCAGTATAATAAATTAAAGTTGACGCGACCCGATCCGGGTAGCGCCGATCTCGATTTTAGGTTCTAACCACTTTTCCGTCTAATGTCGTTTTGAAGACCCTTTATTGAACTCAAGGGGTAGACGATCGCCTCATCGCCCCCCTTCTCCCTTAAATCTGCCATTGCGGTCGGGCCAGTAATGTTTATCATACTATCTAAATCAGAGACGGACCGAACCTGTACCTTTTATACCTGGATAATCCTTTATATACGATCTGGAAGAAAATAAGTCTGTTCTGACCCAAATCTGCGAAAAAAAGCAAAGACACGGCCCGATTCTAAATGAGTGAAGACCTGACCCAACTCGCATCTCATGATTTAAACTGACGCAACCCGGAGCTAGGCCGTGAAGAGCTCGACCTTCGCCGCATGTCATTTCCTCTGAGGATGTCTAATGTCACTTTGTAATCCCTGTATTAACCAAAGGGAGGGGGGGCGATTGCCCCTCCTCATCCTTAGATCCTTCATTGCATACAAGCTGGGTCGATCTCAGACCAAACGTTTAGCTTTTATACTGTACGAAGCCTGGATTTGGAAATTTTGATCCATGTATAGCTCTAGAAAGTCCACGCCAAGCCCGACCTGAAAAAAAATAATGTGGGTCGGGTCGGTCCAGCTCTGCAGAAAAATGTAAGACCCGACCCAGTATCACACTTTCAGAATCAGGGCAGGTCGGGTCTTAAATTTACCATTATGAATCAATAGATGTCTGCTTAGATTATACTTAAAAGAGAATTTCTTGTTGCATATTTCACACACACAAGGTTTCACACCCGTATGAATTAACATATGTCTATTTAAATCTCCTTTTTTTGAAAACTTCTTGTTACATGTCTCACACACACAAGGTTTCTCACCAGAATGAATTAACAGATGACTCTTTAAATTACTCTGTTGAGAAAAATTCTTTTTGCAAATCTCACATACAAAAGGTTTCTTACCATTATGAAATAACAGATGTCTGGTTAAATTACACTTTCAAGAGAATTTCTTGTTGCATATCTTACACACAAAAGGTTTCTTGCCTGTATGAATTAACATATGTTTACTTAAATCACCTTTTTTTGAGAACTTGTTACAAATCTCACAGACACAAGGTTTCTCACCAGTATGAACTAATAGATGACCTTTAAAATGACTCTGTTGAGAAAAATTCTTTCTGCAAATCTTGCACACAAAAGGTTTCTTACCATTATGCAATAACAGATGTCTAGTTAGATTACATTTAAATGAGAATTTCTTGTTGCATATCTCACACATAAAAGCTTTCTCACCACTATGAATTAATAAGTGATTGTTTAATGTACCTTTTTGTGAGAATTTCTTGTTACATATCTCACAAACGAAAGCCTTTTCACTAGTAAAAACTAACATATGCACCAATAAAAATTTCTTCTGAGAAAAAATCTTGCTGCATACCTCACAAACAAATGATTTTTCTTGGTGCAAGTCAGAAGTTTCTTTCGCAGAAAGCTTGTGTAGTGAAGTATGTTGCTGCATATTTCACAAATTAAATATTACTTTGAATGATGTGATTTTTATCTTCTTTTATGACTATATGCATTGCAATAGAGTTAAATTTGTATATCAATTTTGATTAATTAAAATCATGTTTAATAAGAAGAAGCAGAAAACTGAATTCAAATGAAATTTCTACAACAGTATTTAAAACTACTGCAGTCTCTCAATTATCTAACACTCACAGACCCATGTTTGTGTGGGAAAAAATATCAGATGCAACTGTAAAAAGCTTAAGTTACAAATAAAATTACAGTAAGTAAAGGAATACTAATAAATTTACTTTTATCACTTTAGGCAACTGCAATAGAGTTAAATTTGTATATTAATTTTTACAATTAATTAAAAACATTTTTAAAAGAAAAATATTTGTGAGAATTAATTTAAAGCAGAATTCAAATAAAATTTCTACAGCAGTCTCCCAATTATATAACACTTACAGACCCATGTTCGTGTGGGAAAAAATTTTAGATGCATTTCTTAAATATAAAAAGTTTAAGTTACAAATAAAATTGCAGTAAATAAATGACTACTAATGTATCTACTTTTATGACTTTGTGTATCTTCAATAGAGTTCAATTCGTATATTAATTTTTATGATTGATTAAAAACATGTTTAATAGAAAAAGATTGATGAAAATGAATAAAGCAGAAAACTGAATTCAAATTACATTTTTACAACAGTATTTAAAACTACAGCAGTCTCCCAATTATCTAACACTGATAGACCCATGTTCATATGGAAAAAAATATCAGATGCATTTCCTAACTGTAGAAAGTTTAAGTTATAAATAAAATTACAGTAAAAAAATAAATATTTACTATAATATATTACAAAATAAATAATGTATCATAAAGGCAAATATATTATAAATAAAATTTAATCAGAAATTTTTATATATCTGCTAGAAAAATAACGATACTTCTAAAACTTTTTGAGTTTCTATAACTGATTGTTGTGGCAAAACACTGCCTTTTTTAAAAATACTATTTACAATGCATTATATAAATACAACAGTTTAGTAATAATGTATTTAATAATATTTTTGTCATGTTTTACTTTTTCTGCAAATGATTATAAGCAAAACAAAATACATTTTCTTATGGAATTTTAAAATAAAGGAATAAACATCCTTAAAACTATCACATATATCTTTCTCTATGCAAATTGAATGATAAAATGCATGAAGAAATATGTTCAACTGAATTTGTTTTTAAAAATGTATCAGATAGTCAAATGGACTGTACATTTATTTCCAAAGATTACAGCATAAAATCCTTTTTCTAGTTCAATTACCTGGTGTTATTTTTATCTATTCTGAGATTAAATGTTACTCAGATACTCATAATAATAATTTATTGAATTTTGCACTTATTACGGGCTGTGATAATATAACATTATCAACTTTTTGATAATTTTTGAATCATCTTTCCCCTTTGTATATCATGTATTATCACCCCCCCCCCCAATCCAACCAGT
The DNA here is from genome assembly GCA_964019185.1 of Maratus speculifer. Classification (NCBI taxonomy): domain Eukaryota; kingdom Metazoa; phylum Arthropoda; class Arachnida; order Araneae; family Salticidae; genus Maratus; species Maratus speculifer. The sequence goes on from OZ025292.1 coordinate 15,456,615, forward strand.
AATGATATCGTAATCAAAGTGCAATTTCTTTTTTAATTTTTAGAATTTGTTTCTTTTGTCTGGAGTAATATACAAATCTGGTTATATTTATCTTTTGCATACATTTATTGATTGAGAAGACAATAAAATGTCATTTTGTATCAAATAACACTTAAAATTAATAGATAATATTTAAAAATATTTTATAATAACTTTTTGTTACATAATGCATTTAACAGTAATAAAGTCTAGTTGCAATTACCCTGAATGCAGAAAAATTTGGAGTAGATAAAAATTCTTATCAACAAAACAAGTGGACAGCATTTTTTCTCTTTTACTTAGTAAACACAAATTTTATTTCAAAGGTACTTCATATAGGATTCCTTGAACCGAGACTATATATAGGCATACACATATGGAAATTAAAAAGGTATATTATACTCCATATTTTAGAATTAAATAATTTTATAATAATTTTGGGGTTTTAATTACAATTTTGTATTTTCACAAAAAAAGACATAGGTACAATTTTGAACCAAAGACCATGTTAAAAATAAAAAGAGAAAATGATATCGATATCAAAGACAACACCCCCCCCCCCCTTCTCTTTAAATGATAATGTTATGTATGCACACTCCCTTACATCACTATTTTTAAAAAGAAAAGAATTATCCAACTTAATCTAAATTTTAAACTACTATGTCAAAGTTTTCACTTTAAAAAGAAGTGATAGAACAAAAAGCATAAGAGTTGACATCCATAAACATTAACGCATGATTAATCTGACATAACCTAAAATATTGTTTGTATAATTTTTAACTAGCAGGGGTGACCGAGCTCAGCTCGGTCAAAATTAACTTTGTGTTCAACTCGATATAGTATTATTACTGTAAAACATGTTATTAATAATAGTATTATTTACAAAAACAATCAATAAGAAAACTATGTTTGTATGCACATGTTCATAAATTTTACTTTATTTTAAAATTTACTACGAAAGGACATCAATCCAAATCACTTTTTTAGCTCGACTCTGATTAGTTTAACTATGCATCTCGAAGACTATTAAGAATGTATAAGAAACTTCTTCACATTCTGAAAGACAATATTTTTTGCCAGATGTAACCAAATTTGGACACATTCTTTCATTTGGCGCCAATAATGTGTTTTGGTTTCGTAACCTTAATAGACAATTTTTCGGCTAAATTTCGCCAGTATTTTGTCAAATATCGCCAACTTATTGGCTTTTGCCATAGTCTCGTGATCCTGACCCTTATTACCCAAATGATCCACTAATCACATGTGGTTAAACATATGACTTAGCTCAATGGTCTTCAGGTAATCAAAAACAGTACAGTATAAAATGAATCAAAATCATTTAAGCCATTTCTTAAGTAAAATTAGCTTGACAGCATTCAGCAGTGAAGCGATATGACCCACTATTATAATTTTGTTTAATATGCAACTCAGCTCAATAGTCTTCTCGTGACAAAAGACGTTCCGTTGCAAAATTTAGATAAAATTGACTGAGTCGTTGTTATATGTAATTAGAATGACCCGAACGCATTAAGACCTAAAACGACCCACTAAGTGAATTGTTTTGTGCATGTGTCCTATCTCAATGGTTTTCTTTTGCCCGAAAACGATATAATAGAAAATATACTCAAAATGGTGAGAACAATTTTCTAGATAAAATTAGCATGACCCACAAATGACCCTTATATCGAAATACCTCGAAAATGTGACTTAGTTCATTAATTTTTGTGTGCCGAAAAACGTTAAATACAAAGTTTAGATAAAATCGATTGAGCCAATGTTTAGGTATAAATAGTTTGACCTTGACCCATTATGACACAAAATGACTCATTAATCGAGTTTTATCAAACATCTGACCTAACTCAATGATTTTCTTGTGTCCGAAAACGATAGAATATAAAAATTAGTCCAATTTGCGCGAGACATTGTCTAGATAAAATTAGAATAACCCAAAAGTGACCCACTGATCGAAATTTCTCGAACATGTGACATAGCCCAATGATTTTCTCGTGCCAAAAATATGCTGTATACAAAATTTCGTTAAAATCGATTCACCCGTTCTTTAGATATAGCTTGACCATGACCCATCATGACCCACAAATGACCCTTATAATCGAAATCTCTCAAACATGTGACTTAGCCCATTAGTTTTCTCGTGTAAAAATATTGTTACACTCAAAATTTCGTTAAACTCGATCCTGCCGTTCTTTAAATATAAATAACTTGACCCAGACCCTTTATGACCCAAAATGTCCCATTAATCGAAATTTCTCGATCATGTGACCTAGCCCAATGATTTTCTCGTGCCAAAAAATGTTGTATACAAAATTTCGTTAAAACTGATTCACATGTTCTTTAGATACAGCTTGACATGACCCGTTATGACCCATAAATGACTCTTATAATCGAAATCTCTCAAACATGTGAGATAGCCGATTAATTTTCTCGTGTCAAAAAACTTACATACAAAATTTCATTAAATTTGATACTGTCGTACTTTAAATATAAATAGCTTGACGCAGACCTTTTATGACCCAAAATGACCCAGTAATCGAAATTTCTCGAACCGAGACCTAGAGCAATAGTTTTCTCGTGCCAAAAAAATGTTGTATACAAAATTTTGTTAAAATCGATCCACCTGTTCTTTAGCTATAGCTTGACCATGACCCATTATGACCCATCATGACCCACAAATGACTCTTATAATCGAAATCTCTCGATCGTGGGACTTAGCCCATTAGCTTTCTCGTGTCAAAGAACTATTACAGGCAAAATTTCGATGAAATTGATACTGTGGTTCTTTAAATATAAATAGCTTGACCCAGACCCTTAATGACCCATTAAAATTTTTTTTCGAACATGTAACCTAGCCCAGTGTTTTTCTCGTGCCCGAAAACCATAGAATGCAATTTTTAGTCAAAATTGCGTGAGAAAATTTCTAGATAAAAATAGCATGACCCACAATGACCCCAAAAATGACCCACTAACCGAATTTTCTCGAACATGTTACCTAACCCAACGGTCTTCTTGTAATCTAAAACGATAAAATATAAAATTTGGTCGAAATCGTTAGAGCCGTTTTTTAAATAAAAATGGCTTGACCCACAATGACCCACTAATCAAAATTTTTCGAACATGTGACTCAGCTCAATTGTTTTCTCGTACCAAAAAACGATTGGATACAAAATTTCCTTAAAATCGATCCAGCCGTTCTCTAGATATAAATAGCTTGATCCTGACCCATTATGACCCAAAATGACCCAATAATCGAATTTTCTCGAACATGTGACCTAGCCCAATGGTCTTCTTGTGCCCGAAAATGGTAAAATCCAAATTTTTGCGAAAATCGTTAGAGCCGTTTTTGAGATAAAATTTACCCACACACACACACAATTTTTGCTCGCATTATAGTATAAGATATTAAGTGTTTTGTATTTAATTTGTTCATCATTTGAATTATGAAATATTGTCTTATTTTAGATATTTTTCATTAAATATAAAAGAAGTGTTATCTTTAACGAAAAGAATTTATTTTTAACATTATAGGAGTTTATGAAAATTTAAACATAACAATATATATTAACATAAAATTAGCATTATGCAATAATTCAATAATACATATAATGTTTTAAACATTCAAAAAATGCATACTGTAACTTTCAACAAATAATCCACAGATTAAACAATTCTTTTTCAACACAGAAATCTTATTTAGTGACTGACAACAAATATTTACAGCGATCTAATAAGTTATATATATATTTTAAATTTCTGGGTCAAAAAATGATTGTTTGATCGGCAGATTATAAGTCAGAAGTTATGGTACTACTTGAATTTTATGGAGAAAAGAAGACAGTGTGATAATGGGGAAGCTTTCCTTCAACAAAAGGGAGACATAGAAGATATGCAAAAGTATGAAACTTACAACAAATCTGCACAGCTTAAGACAAGAGGTTGTGTGGATTTTAGAATTTTGCAGATTTCTGGTCATTGCTTTGTTTACATTTTTTTAAACAGTAATTTGAATGTAATTAATAATGCAGTCTAAATTATCATGAATGCTTACAATATGTTAAAACATTAAAATACGTAATACACTAAAATAATAAAAATTTAGATAATTTTTAAAATGATTAAAATTTTTTTAAAAAAATGTCTAATTAATAATGTATGATTATTTTCATTATAAAGATTAAATGTATTTTTTCCAAAATTATTCAATGAAACTTGCCTCATAAATAAAATACAATACTAAATCACATCAAAATAATAAAATAAGGAAGCTTTATTCCAGGTTTAGCCAGACTTAATAACCAAAAAAGCTAGATAAATACATAAATATATTTGGTAAGAAGATTGTGATTATCATTGATATCAGCAATATCCTGAATTTTTTCAGAAATAAATTTACTTTTCCTACAAGAAAAACCATGAAGTCAGTAATAATAACAAAATTACAAATTAAAATATGTTTAGAATTGATATAAAATTAAAAAAGTCAAACTTTGTTCCTGTATCTGAACTGAATGTTTCATTGTTTACATCTATAAATTATGTGCAGATTTTAGAGAGTTCTGGATTTTAGGTTTGAAGATTTGAGGGTGTTTACTGTACAGAAAACAGTTCACAAACAAAACAAGTGACCAACTGCATAAAAGAATAATCCAGAGCTATTCCATCTCAATTCAGGCAGACAGTACTGATATGCGTCAAGTCACCATCACAGATTTTTTTCAAAAAAATTCAGTAGTTAGAACTAAGTGATTTATAAAATTTCCTAAAAGGATTTTTCCCTAAAAAATTTTTTTCTCTGATTACAGCACTTTAAAATTTATGATAAAATTGGCAGTTTTCAGAAAAACTGAAAAACGCTTCATTTTGAAATGTACACAATACCAAACATATTCAACATATTCAGTCAATTTATTTTTTATAAACAGTTATTAAACTGAATTTTACTTTGGCATAGTTTTAAAGAATATAGTGACATTTTTACTTAATTAAAAAAATTAGATTTTAAGTATAAAAAATATAATTATTAGTGAATTTAAGATTTTTTTTCAGAATGAAAAAAAATATTTTAAAGCTAAACATTGATGGCAATCTAAAGACCTTTAATGGGAGTTTTACAGCAAATTTTATTTTAACTCTAAGGTGCTTACAACTTCTGTAATTCAATTTTAAATTTTGCAAAATTTTGTAAAATCACTACTTTTGAAATGCAATTTCTCAAAAACACCATTTTTTAAAAATCTGATAATATGCTCAATTCATACCTTATTAGTCTCTAATAAATACCTTACAAGCAAATCGTGTGTTTTTGCTTAGAAAATTTTATATGATTTTTTGAAAATAACATGTTGTGTGTATTTTTCAACAGACCACAAAGGCAAGTTCTTCCTTACTTAACCGAACTTGTAATGTAATTAATATTTCAAACTAAAAAATACATCACTAGTACATAATTATTACTGTTAAATTATAGCTAATCATTTGCCTAAATTTAAAATTGCGTAAAATACAGCCAATAATAAAATTAGTATTGATGATATGTTATTTCATTCCATGCTCATGAATGTGTTAAATCCATCTACAGTGTGTAAAATTTTTTTTATATAGTATGGATATAATATATTAATGTGCAAATACATACATAACAGAAGAATTAGGTAGTGAAGGTTTCTTAAATTAACTTCAACTCCTTATCGTTGAAGGTATGAAGTCGCTCAGATTGTCCTATTGTAACTGATTTTTCTGTTTCTAGAAGCACATTTTCCAATGGTTGCACATTCATATTTTTTCTTTCCAGATTCTTTTGGCCACTGGAATGCTTTATCTATGGACCATGTTGGGTACATGAATGATACTTTAATGTCATTTAGTTCTTGTGATTGATATACCATTGATTTGTCCTATCCACCAATTATTTTCATAAATGCATCCAATGACATCACCGATTTGGAAACTATGTATTGAATATTGTCTTTTCATTTGGCTGAAGGTTTCAACTTTTGTCAATTCATTTTTACTTGCTCGTTCCATATAATTTTCATTATTTACAATCACCCTATAATGTTTATATCTAATACCAACAATAGATTTTGCATTAGCATATTCTTTCTCATTATTAGTTCTATAGGATTGAGTAATATTTTTGTCTGGATGGACTAGAATGTTATTTTTTAGCAGAGAAGTTAGTTCAGCAACAAATGAGACAGAATTTTGGATAGCTTTTATTGGATCCTTTTGGAGATTAAATTTTGTTGCATAGTGCTTGTCTCAGCATCACATGCACTTTTAACATGGCCAGTACCTGAAAATATCCTCTACTTTAGTACAATTTTATTTTTGTGCAATTCATAAAACTGATACTTGTTTTTAAAATGTGCTCCAGCTCCATCTGATATATACACAGGTGATTCCAGTGTTTGTAATTGGTACAACTTAAATAATTCTTTTTTTTTACTTTTTCTATGTCACAAACAGCATGAGCTGTATCATGAGTTAATCATCAGAAACTATGATAAAACTCTTTATTTCTTCTCTAAAGTATGCTGTGCAGGTAACTAACGATATCTGAGTATTCTGCCAGTGGTAGCTTTGTACTTCATTTGGCAGTATTAGTGAGTAATTTTCAGCAAAGTCAAAATGCATCACAAGCGCAGATTTTTTTTAAGGGGTTTGGCTTATTTAATTTTATGAATAGGAATTTTTGAAGATTAGCTTATATTTATCTGCCATAATAATGTGCATATTATTATTTTTTCATTAAAAAATATTATTATAAATATAGAGAAATAAGAAAAAGCTTGATCTTCTGGTTTCCTGAGAAAAAAAAACTAATTGGAAAAAAACTAAACTTGAAAAAAAAAAAATCTAATTCAGTTGTAATGTATGTATTTGCATTTTAATATATTATATCCATACTATATAACAAAATATTTAACACACTGTAGATGAATTTAGCACATTTATGAGTATGGAATGAAATGACATATGATCAATACTAATTTTATTATTGGCTGTATTTTACGCAATTTTAAATTTAAGCAAATGATTAGCTATAATTTAACAGTAATAATTATGTACTAGTGATGTATTTTTTAGTTTGAAATATTAATTACATTACAAGTTCGGTTAAATAAGGAAGAACTTGCCTTTGTGGTCTGTTGAAAAATACACACAACATGTTATTTTCAAAAAATCATATAAAATATTCTAAGCAAAAACACACGATTTGCTTATAAGGTATTTATTAGAGACTAATAAGGTATGAATTGAGCATATTATCAGATTTTTAAAAAATGGTGTTTTTGAGAAATTGCATTTCAAAAGTAGTGATTTTACAAAATTTTGCATAATTTAAAATTGAATTACAAAAGTTGTAAGCACCTTAGAGTTAAAATAAAATTTGCTGTAAAACTCCCATTAAAGGTCTTTGGATTGCCATCAATGTTTAGCTTTAGAATATTTTTTTTCATTCTGAAAAAAAATCTTAAATTCACTAATAATTATATATTTTGTACTTAAAATCTAATTTTTTTAATTAAGTAAAAATGCCACTATATTTTTTAAAACTATGCCAAAGTAAAATTCAGTTTAATAACTGTTTATAAAAAATAAATTGACTGAATATGTTGAATATGTTTGGTATTGTGTTCATTTCAAAATGAAGCGTTTTTCAGTTTTTCTGAAAACTGCCAATTTTATCATGAACTTTAAAGTGCTGTAATCAGAGAAATAAATTTTTTAGGGAAAAATCCTTTTAGGAAATTTTATAAATCACTTAGTTCTAACTACTGAATTTTTTTGAAAAAAATCTGTGATGGTGATTTGACATGCCCTGCCTGAGCTGAGATGGATTTGCTCTCCACAAATTTTAAAACTTATTCTAATTTGGAAATACATTTTAAAACTAATTAAATAAAAAACCTTTATGTTATTTAAAAGAGTAATCAGTTGCAAAATCACATGAAAAACAGCTTATATAGAAGTAATTTTTCTCACCTGAACTACTGAAGCAATTTCAATATTTTAAAAACATAGTTTTTGAAATACAGTAGACTCCTTGAAATATGCATAGCTTGAAACCACTAGTTGTGCAGATTTTTGGATTTTTAAACACCGCTTTATAGTAATTTGAATGTAATAATGCAATCAAAATCATAATAAATGCTTACAATATAGTAAAATACTAAAATAACTAAGTAAAGTAATAAACTAAAATAAGAAAACTTAAGATTGTTTTAAAAATGGTTAAACTATTAAAAGTAAAAATAAGGTAAATAATAGTGTTTAATGAAATATGCATAATAAACAGGAAATATAGTTTTTTAATTATTTACTGAAACTTGTATCATAAAGGTACCTTACAAAATCACTTCAAAATCATAATATAAGAAAGTTTTATTTCAGGTTTAACCAGACTTAATAACTAAAAAATCTTGATTAATATACAATTATATTTGGTAAACAGTTTGCAACTACCAGTGACTGCAATATCTTGATTTTTTCAGAAATAAATTGATACTTTCTTTATGAAAAAGTAAGAAATCAGACAAATTAATAATTACACAATAAAATTTATGCAGTGTGATATGAAAATTAAAATAGTCTGTAATTGTGTCCCTAGATCAGAATGGAAAGTTTCATTTTTTACATCTGCAATGATGTGCAGATTCTAAGGTTGCAGATTTGAAAGTCTAGTGTATTCATTTTTTATAATAACAGATTAAATATTTTGAGTATTATAATTTTAAATTAAAAGGTGAAATTACATAATCTGAATTTGAAAAACTGCCTTATTATTAACAAAGAGCTAAAAAATAAATTTAAAGAAATATAAATGGAAAATGTAATAATTGTATAATTTCAATTTTAAAAAAAAGGTCATAATTTACATGTAATTTTTTTTAAAAATAATAGAATGATTGAAATACAATAGAATCCCTAAATAACATAGTCCAATATACTGCGAAATCAGATTTAACACTGGGGAAAGATTGTCCCCAGAAAAAAAATATCAGTTTTAGGATAAATTTTGCATTTAAAGTTTCATTGAAACACAATGAGGGACTTGCAGTCTGTGATTATAGTTCTATGCATCTCAATATTTCTGTTGCTGATTTAAATGACAGGATAGAAATCGACAACATGAAACAATTTCAGAGGTCATTACAGATCAGGAAATCATTGATGCTGTAACTCATAAAAATTGCAGTGAGCAAGATGATGATGATGAAACTGAAAATGATGTGATAATGAAAGACAGTGTCCCACATGTTAGTCAAGTGATTTCACGCTTAACGAAGGTTATTTTGTGGATGGATAGGCAAGACAATTCAGAATGTGTTCATCTACTTCATCTTGCTAGCTTGAAATGAAATGCCGAATAGAAACAAAATGTCTCAGTCCATTAAACAACATTTATGGACTTTTTTAAGGCAGCATAAGATTAAGTTTATGTTCAATGTTTAATGAATGATAAATTTAATTACATTTTACAAAACGGATGAGTGTTTTCATCATTATTTTGTATCATTTCATTGACACCATTCCGATAAAATGTGGTTATGTTATAATTAGGGATGCACCGAATAGTGATTTTGGCCGAATACCGAATGCCGAATATTCGGCCGACAGGTGAACCGAATACCGAATATTCGGCCAGCCGAATAGTAATTGTTGGGCCGAATACCGAATATTCGGCCAGCCGAATAGTTAACTATTCGGCCGAATACCGAATATTCGGCTTTCCAAATATTTTTTATATTTCAAAATTTAAAGGTATTAAAATGTTACTTTTTAAAACAGTTTTACATAATATTTAATAAAATAAACTTACATTTGGATAAACAAGAGCTTTTAGTATTGAAAAAAATCTAGCTTGAGTTATTTAAGAAGCGCAACTATGAAACTTTAATTAATAAAATTTTCTACGAATCTAAACAAACATTTTAAAATCAAATAATGAAAAAATGGCCGAAGAAAAATTTTACAGTCTGATAATTGTCCTTTTTAAATAACTCAAGGCAGATTTTTTTTCAATATAAAGTACAAATACTTTCAACTTAATTCTGAATAAAGGTATGTTTGGCTCATAGTTCTTTTCTTATGAATGGTGGTATTTTCCACCCTTCTCATCATATCATATTTTACAGAAACCAAAGCATATGAGTTGAAAATATGTTATCTTATTTATTGTTAATGTAATAAACGAACACACAAGTTTTGACCTAGAGTGAGATGAAATACAATATACTTATGACTCAATGAGTTGATTATGATTATGGTTTCATGAACAAAATTTGTCTGCCTTGATAGCTATTACTAATTTGAAAAAAAAAAAATTTCTTTTAAAGAACTTTTATTTGAGTAAAAGCAAGAAACAGATTATTTACTAAACAAAATTTAGAAACTTGTATCAGCACATAATTTATTCCTAAGGAGAATCTTAATAAATCACCATTTTAATCCTTCTCATGGTTAATTTTCTTAAGTTATACTTTACAAACAGCAAATAAATAATGGAAAAACATTCTATTTTATTTTAAAATGATTTTGTTTCTAAATATTTTAAATATAAATTAAAAAACTGACAGTTAAAAGTAGAAATAGTAAAAAGTTTTTAAAAGGTTTTATTAAGTATTGGATTCGGCCGAATACTTTGATATTCGGCCATACCGAATATTCGGCAGGCCGAATAGTTTCATATTCGGCCAAGCCGAATATTCGGCTCAACCGAATAGTTTAATATTCGGCCTAACCGAATATTCGGTAACATGGCCGAATAGGCCGAATACCAAATAGATACCGAATATTCGGTGCATCCCTAGTTATAATGTGAGTGTGTGACATGTCTCCCAACAACTGCATTACAGTAGACTTCCTCAAATCCGCACAGCCTGAAACCAGACGTTTTATGGATTCGTGGATTTCTGGTCATTGTTTTCTTTTTATTTTTTAAACAGTAATTTGAACATAATTAATAATGAAATCGAAACTATATTAAATGCTTACAATATAATAAAATATTAAAATAAGTAATAAACTAAAATAATAAAAAATCAGATCATTTTTAAAATAAAGTCAGATTAATAATGTATGATTAAATATTCATTATAAGGGTGAATTTTATTTTTCCTAAATTATTGAATAAAACTGGCCTCATTAAGGTACATTACTAATTCATATCAAAATCATAAAATAAGAAAGTTTTACTCCAGGTTTAGCCAGACTTAATAAACAAAAAAGCTTTATTAATACATAATTATATTTGATAAAAAGATTGCGATTACCAGTGAAATAAGCAATAGCTTGAATTTTTTCAGAACTAAATTTATTTTTCGTTCAAGAAAAACCATTAATTCAGTAATATTAGCAAAAATTACAAATTAAAATATGTATCAAATTGATATAAAACTAAAAAAGTAAAATATTTTTTTCTTCTATTTGAACCGAATGTTCCATTGTTTACATTAGTAAATTATGATCAGATTTTAGATAGTTGCGGATTTTAAGGTTGTGGATTTGAGGAAGTCTACTGTATATTGAGCTTTTACTGTATAGCTAATTATTGAATAAAAAAGAAAAAGAAGAACCATGCAGCATATTCAGTCATTCCCAAGAAAAATATAAGTCAATATGAGCTTTTTTTGTAACAATTTTATAGTTAGTAACAATTATAGTTTGTAACAATTTTATAATGTAATAAGTAATAACTCCTTAAAAAATAAAAATACCTTTGACAAAAAGAGGAGCTTTGGACATATTTTTGGTTGAATCTATTCCAACATAAATCACAATGCTGAAACAACCTTTTTCTTCCTAAATAAAATGAAAGTATCTGGAAATATGTTTGTTGCACAAATGTATGCTAAACTCTGAAAAAATAAATAAATAATATTAAAAAAAGAAAAGTTAAATGAAAAGCTTAAAAAAATACGTAAAAACTCAAATATATTAATATATTGTACAGTACAATCCCAAAGTACAGACACCTAAAATCTGAAATATATATACAGTAGATCCCTCAAATCCGCACTCCTGAAATCCACAACTCTCTAAAATCCGCACATATTTTACGGATGTAAACAATGAAACATACAGTTCAAATGTAGGTGCAAAATTTGACTTTTTTAGTTTTATATCAGTTCCATATATTTTTTAATTTATAATTTTTGTTAAGATTACTGAATTCATGTTTTTTCATAAAGAAAGAATGATTTATTTCTGAAAAAATAAAGATATTGCTGATATCATTGGTAATCACAATCTTATCAATTATATTTATGTATTAATCAAGCTTTTTTAGTTATTAAGTCTGGCTAACTTGAAATAAAGCATCATTATTTTATGACGCTAATGTGAATTAGTAATGTACCTTTATGAGGAAAGTTTCATTAAATAATTTAAGAAAAATACATTTCATCTTTATAATGAATATGTGATTGTACATTATTGATTATTAACTTGACCTTTGCTTTTGGTATTTTAATCATTTAAAAATCATCTAAATTTTTATTATTTTAGTTTGTTACTTATTTTAATATTTTAGTACATTGTAAGCATTCATTATACTTTAGATTTCATTATTAATTACATTCAAATTACTTTTTTAAAAATGTAAACAATGAAATGACCAGAAATCAGCAAAATTCTAAAATCCGCAAAACCTCTGGTCCCAAGCTGTGTGGATTTGAAGGAGTCTACTGTATTGTAATTCTAATTTTATTGACCACTAATTTATTTTTTATAGCTAGTTGATGACAATATCCAACAATATGTCTTAAAAAGGTAAAGTTTTTAGAAATTTTGAAGTGGCAGAGAATTTTATTTTATTTTTTAGATTTCTCTGAAAAAATTGGAAAAGATCATTTTTTGTTGAATTTCTTTGTTATTGTTGTTGTTCTTTCTTTCTTTGTTGTTTGCTTTCTTGTGCAAAAAGCAAAAAATTTGTTAACCAAATTATTTTATTTTTTCTTTTTATAAATGATTATATAAATGAATAAACTAAATGTATATATAAAATGTACAATTAAAAATCTAGTCTTCGATTTCAAAGTTTACAAAGGATTTTCCGGTTTAAGTTTAAACTAATTTTTGTAATATATGATTAAATTATTAAAATTTTCATATAATTTGATTATTCAAAGAAAGTTATTTGTCCCTTCACTTACAGGAAGAACAATTCAACAAAACATGCATACTATAATGTGGCAAAGCGTTTTAGTGGGTCACTACCTTTTTTGTGGATAATTAAGGGTCACAATTTTTTTATTCTCTATGTTATCTATTAAAAGTGAACACTCTCTCTGATTAGTATACTTTTTTATGCATATATTTATTTCATTTTATTTTTGATGTATAATGTGAATTAAGATTTTTATTTATTTATTTATTACTTTTTTTTTTTTTTTTTTTTTTTTTTTTTGTAACATGCTACAAAATTGTATAGCAGAAAGACTGCTTTCAAAAAATGCACTTTTTACTAAAACTTAGACCACATTTATCCAAGCATTTATTTATTTATTATTTTTTTTTTTCGGTACTACTTTATTATCCCACTGACCAATTTTACCAAATTATGCAAATTGCCAAATTATTCACCAAATTGACATAATTTTTTTTCAATAATGAAAGAGCAAATTATTTGATAAATCATTAATAAAAATAGCACAAGTTGAGAGAAGAATTTTGTAGTTTATTGGTTACTTCTTAGTTTCCATTTTAGTAGTAGAATTTATTAAAAAAATATAGTAACCATACTACAAATAAATAACACATAAATGATAGAAAATGTTTTATAAACATTGGAACATAAAAAACAATATTAAAAATTAGGAATACAATTAAATGATATAATAATACAAAAATTTATTTTAAACCTTTCTATTTATTTGTGAATCTATCAAACATCACAATGATAGAACTGCAGACGCCCTCAAATCCGCAACCCTAAAATCTGCAACTCTCTAAAATCCACACATAATTTACAGATGTAAACAAGAAAAATGAAATTCAGATATGGGGACAAAATTTAACTGTTTTAGTTTCATATCAATTCCATATATATTTTAATATAATTTTTGTTAATATTACTGAGTTCATGTTTTTTCATAAATAAATAATAATTTATTTTGAAAAAATTCAAAGTATTGTTAATATTATTGGTAATCACAATCTTCTTCAATCTTGGTCAATCAAACCAAATATATTTATCTATTAATCAAGCTTTTTTTGGTTATTAAAGTCTGGCTAAACCTGAAATAAAACTTCCCTATTTTATGATTTTGATGCGAATTAGTAATCTACTTTTATGTGGCAAGTTTTACTGAATAATTTTGGATAAATACATTTCATTTTTAAAAGGAAAATTTAAGCATACATTATTGATTATTAACTTACCTTTGCTTTTATAATTTTAATCATTTTAAAAATTATCTAACTTTTTATTATTTTAGTTTCTTACTTATATTAATATTTTATTATGTTGTAAGCCTTCATTATAGTTTTGATTACATTATTAATTACATTTAAATTATTATGTAAAAATGTAAAACAAGCAATGACCAGAAATCCACAAGATTCTAAAATTAACACAACCTCTGGTCCCAAGCTGTGTGGATTTGAGGGAGCATACTCTAGTTAGCTTTATAGCTTATTATTTACAATATGAAGTTTCATCTTAAACTCTTAAGAGCCAGGATTGCTTCATCAATAACAAAAACTTGTTTTTCTAAGAAAATTCAGATAGTTATCCTCAAGAGCTACTCTGTATTTGAAAGAAATTTGATCTGTTATATAACTAATGAATGCAATCACAAAATAGCAGTCTTAATAATTATTTACAAGATACATAAAACTTTTTTTTATGAATGCAGAAATGCATTAAAACTTTCATCATTATTTGATTATCCCATCAAACAATTTTACCATATACAAATTGGCATAATTTTATTTTGAGTAACTGAAAAACAAATAAATTAATAAGACGTAAAAAAAATACCAATTAAACATCAAATTAAAAATTACCTGTTGACAGAAACAAATACCAATAACTTGAATAATAAACACATGTAACAGGTTTAATGTGACGTGAATGTAACACTTATGATCAGCCATTATTGACATTAAATTTTATAGTTTGGCAATAGTTTTTTGGTTGATGGGATAATCATGTACTACTAAACTTTCTTAATAAATCCATTTGGTCAGTCAACTTTTATTATGATCAAAGTGTATATTATTTTGCTTAAAATAAATAAATAAAAATAACTGTTTGTTTACATCTAACATAGACTGTGGATTATAGTCACAGATAAGAGGGAGTGTACTGTATAGATACAAGGTTTTTAAAAACATGCCCTTTTACACCTATTATTTTTCAAATTTGCTGTAAATATATACCAAATTAAGCTCTAGATACCTGGAAAAATTGCAAAAAAGTTATAAATCAAGGGTAATTCTGAGTCAGCATGTGTTTTTCATTCTTTATGATATATATATATATATATATATATATATATATATATATATATATTAAACTTTATACTTGCAATTAGATTCTTAATTTATGTTTTTAGGGTTTCAAAAGTTTTTCTTAATTTTTAAAGTAAACATTTCAAAATAGGTTTTTAATTAATTTCTTGGATAATAAACAAACATTTTTTTTCTTAAATTATTAACGATTTTGAGATAATTTTGCTAAGTATCTCATAGGCTTTTTAAGCATCTCAAGCACTCCACCAGTGTTGAATTGAAGGGGTGGTCGGGAGGGGACATTCCTCCTCAGAGGAATGAAATGTCCCACCCCCCGAAAATTCGCATTTTCAATGGTCAAAAAGCACAATTTTCCCCCTAGAATTCTGTAATGTCTCTCCCGGAGCTACTGAAGTCCCTCTGGGAGAAAAGTGTCTAAATTCAACACTGCATTCCACAACTCCCCTGCTAAGTACCTGCAAACTACAGTTTGTGTGTAACAGAAAAATGTGCTTTACCTGAACATCTTATAAATATTACTAGCATATTTCATAAAGACAACGACCCATGATTACCTCAGTTATAACCTCCATTCTTGAGCAATTATGGGTCACTTCAAACATTCATTGTAAAAAGAAAAAAAAAAGAATATTCTGGGGTACAATGAATGTTTTATAGAAAAACTACAATGTTAAATCAACCACATTTCTTTATTCGAAAATTTTATTTTTTATATATTCCTAGAATTGAGATCTTATTATTTTTAGACCCATAAATATTCCAGGTCACCCTACACAGTGCAAGGGATGTGATTAAAGGCACACATTTATTTAACTTAATTGTTGTTGTTGTGTGCCCGAAGGGCAAGAGCGGTGATGGAACTTCCATTGGATTGCACCCAGTGTGTTGGAAGTCAGACTTTGCAGCAGAATGTTCGGCACAACCCCGTTAGATGGCAGCACCACCTCTAAATTTTGATACATCTCTCAAGGGGAGCAGGGGTTTCTCCAGAGATCAATAACCATGGTAACAGCTATGACTGTGAATGACGACAAAAGAGTTTGGTGCTATGACCACTAGTCTACCACAGCATTTAACTTAACCAAACAATCAATTTAAATAAAATGTTTTTCATTCCTAAAACACATCTCACTCGATTTTTAAGAAAAGAAAATATTTTTATTTTTTACAAGAGCTATAATATGGTTGTAAAATTGCAATATGTTAATTTCGTATTCTATTTTTTAATGTGTGTTTTTAAAGAAATATATAAATACATGATTATATCAAATAACTTTTCCAATCACTTGATTAACATCGTGATTATTGCTGTCCTTTATAATCTGTTACAAATCATTGGTATGTTGCAATGTAATAGGGTGATTCTCAAAATAGGGGAGCATTTCAGTCTTTCGGCGTACAAAAAAAATTGAGAGGTTTTCTGACATGTTTTTATATTTAGATATGTTTGTCTTAATATTATTCATCATATGCACTCAAGAATTACTCACTTGTTAATTAAAAACATCTTAAAATAACAGAATGAATGTTCAAAATGTCATTAGCATGGATGTCCACTGCAGCTTTTCTTTGTATTCACTAACATTTTTGAAGAGTTAATATCATGTTTATAAAATAAAACAAATGTTATTCTTTGTTTAAATTAATCAAGGAGAGGATTTATCCAATCATTTTTAAAAAATTATAATATATAAAAAAAGAATTAAAGTTTGTCCTCCATATTCTATTTTCAAAACAAGGTCATACTATAACAGCTGGTTATTAATCAAAATTTCATTTCACATATGACAATACTTTGAAAATATAAAGTTTCTCCATGGCAACAAGTAGCCATTTTATCCCAGCCTGAAAATATAAGCATGTATTGTATTTTAAGAATAGAAGTTGAATATTAGGTGAGTACATCAATTGTATGTCATTAGAATGGATAATAATTTTCATGTTTATTTTGTAGTTAAAATTTTTATTTACTTATTTGCATAGAACTTTTGTGTTTTAAAAAGGCCCCAGAAAGGACTATTGCATTGTGATTATATTATGGCTCATAATCTTATTCAAATTAAAATTTGTCATTAGCATGGTTTTTTCTGTCCATGCTAAAGACTCTTATGTGCATAAATGTAACCAGTGCTTATATTGTATCCTTTATAAAGTTTAATTTTAATATAAATTTAGGTATTACATTTATTATCCCTGAAATATGCATTAAATCTGTCAGAAAATCACTAAGACAGCTTCTTACATGGTTAGTGTCCGAATGTCGCTCATGTAAACAAAGTTTGCTCTTTGGTTCACAATGTTGAATTTCTTAAAAATATTCTATAAATATCTTATTTATTATTTTAAAAGAACACATTTCTTTTTATATGGAAGTTTAATTTGGTCCTTTTTCTTTTTTAAAAAACTAATCTGAATATGGGGGAAAGTATGACAATAGGTAAGAAAAAAAAAAAACTTAAAAGAGTGTGAAAAAAGAAGGGGGGAAAGTTTTAAAGAAAAATACTGATAAACATCAAAAACGTAAACATCAGATACATATAAAAGCAAAAGAATTGATACAAATAAAAATAGTCAGTGAGGACTCCAAGAGAACACAGATCACAGCGAAAAACTTAGAAACTTAAGGGCATACAATTATTTGTAAAAACAGACAAAAATGTTATTTGTCTGTTAAGGAGAATAAAAACAGTTGAAGATGGAAACTATTTGCTGAAAAGGAAGGCTAATAAATATGCAGAAAAAATATTTAAACAGAAAGAAAATAAAAATTTCTTAATATATTTAATTGCAATTTGTTTTGTCATTAGCATGGCTCATAAAATACTAATTATATTTTTTAAGTTAATTTTTAAATATTTAGCTCTGCTGAATACATGTAAAGTATACCTAATACTATATTAACAACACCTTTTTTTTTTTTTTTCAGAAATTTTTCTAACAGTAATTTTTTTAAGATCTCACTTTTGAAAAAGTCTCCTATTTTGAAAATCACCCAATACATGATTACTTCCTAATTTGCTATTTATATCTAAAGTACAAAAAAAAAAAAAAAAAAAGCTTAGTGGTTTTTTAATTTAACTTTATAAATAATAATAAAAAAAGTCTTATTTTCAAAATATTATGCTTTCACAAGAAAGGAAACAAAATATATTTTTTAGACATTTTTAAATTAAAATCTCTAGTTTTAAAATGGTTCATACTTTTCAGTTACGCCGTTTTGTAAAACAATTTGGAAAGGCACCGCACGAACTTCCTGATATATATATCATTAATACTAATAATTAGAGAATAATTGTTGTTGTTGTTGTATTGACCAAAATATTGGCCCGGTGAGCAGCTTTACATTTCTATATAGCTGTCTTACTCCGCTAATTAGAGACGGCGTTCAGAGACGTAAACCTGGGTTACGTAGGGTTTCCCGAGTAGAACCCGAAGCGTTCAGAGACCGCCGTCACGTGACTTTTCGCACCGTTCAGAGCCGTGAATTACACGAGCGATTATTTCTCCCACTGGCTGGATAACGTGATTGGTTCACTGGTTACCACATTCCAGGAGTGTTAGAAATGATTCTGCTGCTCGATTCTTGGCGATAAGAACGCATTACATATGGTTATTTTTTTATGTTGACATCCTCACATGGTTTTTTTCATTTGTTATTGGGAGTTGTTTCACATTAACATTCAACTTATGTTTATTTATGCATCTTTCTTATGAAATTTGGAATACACTTTAAAATAGAATAAACGTGTCAGTAACGAACAGGTTTAAGGAATTTCTGTAATATCCATATTTTTTAAGATCAAGAAAAAATATTATCCAATTTCACAAATATATTTCCCATTGTGAAGGAGAATTTAATTGTAATAAAAGAAATAAATGAAATTATTAGGAATGTATGCATATGCACAAATACATGTATATATATGGACATGTATATATAACACTGGCGCCAGGCTAACAAACATTTGTGTAAAAACAGTTTATTTTTATCAAATATTATTATCAAGTGTAAAAAAAAAAATATGCATTATTATTACTTTAAATAGAGTATCTTAGAACATTAAATTTCCTTAATTACCATACATAGCTTTACTTAAATAAAAAAAAAATACAAATACCTAAACAATATTATTTAAAAATTTTATTGATTCCCGAAATCTTTAAAAGGTAGGTCTCAGGTAGTAATATTTGAATAAAATTACCATTAGGATTAGCAGTAAATAACAATATTTTTATGAAAAAATTTAGACTTCAATTATTAATGTCAGTCTAATGAGATAGGGAGGGAAGAGGCTCTTCCCCCTGAAATAAAAAGTCAGGAATAAAACAAACATTTTTTTTTTTTTTTTGTAACTGGGCTGGGCATCCATTCCCCCCCCCCCCCCCCTTCCTTTAATCGAAGAAAATTTACAAAAAGAATTTGTGCCACATAGCCACTTTATTTTGAAATTAAAAATATGTAATATTGAACTTTGTAATCAGCTTTGTAAAACACTGAGAACATACTTGAAAGTTCACTTTATTTATTTTTTTTTTTTTTTTTCTCTCGTTTAGAAAGATATAACGTTGATATTTTTTTCATTTAAGACCAGATCCCATTGTAATCAAGTTTCATTGTCACACAATTTATGAGAAGCATATAAAGTCATATTGAGAGCAATTAGAGACTACATTAGTCACACGGAGATATTTGCAAGCTAATATTATAACTTTAGAAATGTTCTTGGCCAATATCTTTATATATTATGAACTCCTTAATTTAAGCTTTCGTTGTAAAATCAAAATTTTACTAAAATATTATAAGTTATTTGGTGCCGTTTGCAAATTTGGAATTAAAATTAGGTATCCTGGACCAGGCATAGTGTGCCGGAAAATGTTAATCATGCAGAGAAATTTGAACGCTAGTGTTAAACCTGTAGGAGCACTCTTTACAGATTTCTTGTTTGCATGTTAATATTTTAAAATTCTGTTTTTTGCATAGGATGCCTGAGATTGATATTTATTGCTGAATCCGGTTGTTTGAACTTTTTTGGTTTTTGTTGCAGTTTTTTTGTATGAGGATACTTTCACTTTCAAAACTGGTTGAAAAAAAAAGTGTAATTAAAAGCAAAAAATAAAAAATGCACAACAATATAGATATTAACTTCATTTATCATAAAAAAAAGTCACTTAAAAATATTAAAAATATTTCTTTCAATATCGTTTTCAAGATTTTACTGAATCAATGTTTAACAAAGCTAATTATGTAGTTCAATTTTATAAATTTAAAATTTAAAAATAAAGTGTCTATTAGATAGGTAATTTTTTTTTTTTTTTTTTTTTTTTTTTTTGTAAATTTACTTTTAACTATGCAAAGGGGGGAGGGGGAAGGACTTTTTTGGCCAGGGTGCAAAAAACAAAAGAGCACAAGAACACGCACATTTAGATATGTGAGCATAAAATGCAACTCCATATTTTTCACTAGAATATAGATTTAAATTTTGAAAATATGTTTTCCATAAAAAAAGTAACAAGATAGAAAATCATTAAAAACAGAGTTTTCACTTAACTACCTATTTTTCAATCATATAGCATATGGCATTTTCTTGATTATTTCAGATTACCCTTTCCCACAGTCGTGATTTATAATTCAATTTCAAACGTCATATTCAAAAAAACATTATTATTTGAACAATAATTTGCCTTTATTAAAAAAAAAAAAAAAAAAAAACACTATTTAATTTATTAGTATTGAAGAAAAAAAGATCAGCAAATTGAACACAGTTATAAACAAAAACATATGAAAGGAAAACACTTCATAAATGTGCAAAAAGTTAAGTTAGAATTTCAGAAAAAATAAAGGGATGAGCAACCTCTCCCACCCCACTCTTTTTACTTCATCATTTGTATAGCATTTTTATTTTCCTGCTCCTTCGTGACGACATCTTCTGATGTCAAATAGTATGAATCGGCTTCGTACCTTGTATTCAACAATATGGTTACAGATAGTTTGCTTTTACTGGAAAAAAAGAAAATGCTATTCGATTCCTTCTAGTGGTGACCATCCCCCCCAACCCCAATGACACAAATTCCCCCCCCCCAAAAAAAAATATTCATACTTTAACATTGCCCCCCTCCCCTAAACAGAATATCAATTGTAAAATACGTTCTACTTATAATTTACTGCACATTCAAAAGGTACCGAGTTGAGCATAACGGAATGAGTTCTTTATTGCCCTTATCTAGAGTTTAAAGAAACAAAAAAACAAGAACATTTCTGAAAATTCAATGTTGAAAAAATTTAAAAGTGATATTAAAAGAATCAAGATTTACAAAAGATAGTGAGTTGAGTATAGCAGAATGAGTTCTTATTGCCTTTATCTATAATTTAAAGAAGGAAAACATGGGAACTTTTCTGGAAATGAAATGTTGAAAAAATTTAAAAGTGATGTTAAAAAAATCAAGATTTTTTTAACAGTAAAAAAAAGGAAATATTAAGAATTTAAAAATCCCCCCCCCCCCAAAAAACTAAATTGTAATACGCATCTTGCGCCACCAACCCCCTCTCTGGGCACCCCTGATTCCTTCGTATCAGAATAAAAACTTCTGCTAATTGATGTGGTCACAAAGGAAATTAACTTCTTAAATTTTTAAAATTTGAGATGGAATTTCAGTTACAAAATAGAGCATAGAACCCCCTCTTCCACCTTTCCTTCATCAATTGTATACTTTTTTTTCTGGTCCTGTATGACTAGCTCGTTACAACGTCGAACATCATAAATCAACAATATTATTTGAAAGATAATTTTTCTTCATTTGAAGAAAGTGAATGGAATTCTAATCTTAGTATTGGAATAAAAATTTCTGTTTATTGAACACCGTTACAAAAGAAACTCACTTCACTTCATGCATAAAAAAGTTGAGATAGTATTTGAGAAAATTAAAGAGATGAGCCACCTTTTCCTTTATTAATCATTTAGTGTTTTACTGAATACTTAAGATATTTAACAAAATTTTATAGTATTCAGTGAAAAAAAAAAAAATCATAAGATACTTAGATATTTATAGAAAAAAGTTAATTTTTTATTATCTTTATGTTAGTTATAAATTGAAAAAATGACTAATGATTTAAAATTCTAGATTACTGATTTTTCTGAAAAACTAACTAACAATTGTAAAAGTCAGAGGAGTTTAAAAAAAAAAGAAGTTCTTAGATTGGGAATGATTGATAAATACTCAATCTGATTAAAAAGATTTTCTCCAAAAGTGTCTAATATTCAGAAAATATTAATGTTTATCCTTAAAAATGTCTAATCTTTAACAGGGACCGATTTACAAATTTGGGGACCCTGGGCACAGATGCTTACAGGGCCCCCCCTTGGAAAGTTGCTTACAAAAAGATTGAGATCCCCCCCCCCCCCAAAAAAAAAAAAAGTTACTTATTAAGATGCCCACGATTGAATCACTTTTTAATACCAATTAAAAAAATAAATATAATAATTATTTATTTAGGATTTGAAATAACTATTTCAAAATATGAAATCTAAATAAGTAGAAGTAGTACAATAAATTGTGTATTGATAATTATCTTTTGCTACACAAATTTATATGTCTGGAATGATAAAGTATGCAACAACTAATCAGAAATATTCCGCAATACCAAACTATAGCTATTTAAAATATTGTGGGACTCTGCCACCTATGAACTGCACTCACCAACCCCAAATAATTTGACAAGAACAGGAACATGATTAAATAAAAATTAAAAATACAATGTATTTTTACAGTGATAAAGATAAAAGAAAATATTTACTATAATAAAGTGATTAAATGCAGATGTTTCAACCAAAATACACAATGTTGTAAAAATAAAATATGAACAAAGTAGAATGTAGAATGAAATGTAAAATTCCATTAGATTTTGTAAGCATTGTATTGATTTTGGACAATAGTTGAAAACTTTTCAGCAGCATTTGGGGGCCCTGGGCCTGTGCCCCAAAGGCCCTGCCCTAAATCAGGCACTGATCTTTAATATTTTAAACTATACACTAAGCTCTGTTATAAATAAATTTTTTCATAATAAAGCGTATATAATAAATCCCTGCAAAGTTTAAGTAACACATTAAAATTTAATAAATAATATTACAAAAGATAAGTGTACTATTCAAAATATGTTTCTTCAAAAATTTACATTTATTTTTTCTACAACATATTTAGAAACAATTTCGTTATTAAAAGAAAATAAATTCTACTTATTAAGTATAAATATAGGTATATATATATAAATATATATACAGTAGACTCCCTCAAATATGCACAGCTTGGGACCAGAGGTTTTGCAGATTTTAGAATTTTGAGGATTTCTGGTCATTGCTTTGTTTACATTTTTTAAAAAGTATTTTGAATGTAATTAAGAATGAAATCAAAAGTATAATGAATGCTTACAATATGCTAAAATACTAAAATAAGTAAACTAAAATAATGAAAATTTAGATAGTTTTGAAAATGATAAAAATAGTAAAAGCAAAGGTCAAATTAATAATCAATAATGTACAATTAAATATTCATCATAAAGATAAAATGTGTTTTTGCAAAATTATTCAATGAAACTTGCTTCATAGAGGTGCATAACATTACTATTTCACATCAAGATAATAAAATAATGAAGCTTTATTTGACTACCAATAATATCAGCAATATCTTTATTTTTTCAGAGATAAATTATTCTTTCTTCATGAAAAAACATGAATTCGATAACCTTAATATAAATTATAAATTAAAAAATATATGGAATTGATATAAAACTAAATAAGTCAAATTTTGCACCTACATCTGAACTGAATGTTTCATTGTTTACATCTGTAAAATATGTGTGGATTTTAGAGAGTTGCGGATTTGAGGGAGTCCACTGTGTATATATATATATTTTTTAATTTACACATAAATATAGGTTTTTGACATGACGGTTTAAACAATGGTTAAAACCATCAAAAACTGTCGCATGTCAAAAATTTGCCAACTCTGCTTTTACACTATTATTCAAAAGATACTTTACTTTTATTGAAAATAAGGAAACTCTATTCGATTCCTTGTTTATGAGAATACAGATTTCTGAAAATTAAACGCAATTACAAAAAAAAAAAAAAAAAAAAAAAAAAAAGTGGGTAAGTGGGATGACAGATTGCATAGAGAATTTCATTTAATATCTCTATAAAAACAACTTTATCCTTATTTTTATTATGTGTTATAAATTATATGTCAAAGTTTAAAGCGATTTATTCTTAAGTTTTTTCCAAACTCAACAAAATTTAGAAAGAAACCCTTCCTCGGACGATTCTCTTCTCCCTCTGAATTTTTTATTTTTTTGAAATATTTAATGTTAAATAATATTACATCAGTGCTCAGAGTAAAAAAAAAAAAAAAAAAAAAATCAAAATGCAGTTTTCTTTAATAAGTTTAAAAATTTAATTTTTCATAAATTAGAAAATTGTTTTTTTTTTTTTTTTTTTTTTTTTTTTTTTTTAATTTAGATTTTATGAATCAGCACATGAAATAACATCCAGATGCGAAAGAACCTAATTTGTAAAATCAATTGTTCTGCGATATTATCAGTGCTTAATATAAAAATTTATCTCTTTTTCTTTCTGTGTCATGTGGTTTGCCATGAAAAAAGCACAATTCTGGAATTATAATTACCAAAATAAAAACAAATAAGCGTGCTTTTCACATAATTTATTTAATCCATTAATTTATGTTATATAAATAATAATTTTTATATCTATTTAACCTTTGGCTACAATTAGAAGAGAAAAAAAAAGGACTAATAGTATTAAAATAAATATTTTAATTAAAATAATAATCTTTTTCAAAATTTTATGATTTGTTGTGTGACGAGGTATTCATCTGTAAGTATACAAAATTTGAACTCCCTGACTTACATAGATTTTATGTACGGACTCTGTGACAGCAGTCAGAGGACAGACGAATAGGGTTTCGTCTGATGAATGAAACCCTAAAAAATGAAGAGATAAGCAACCTCCCTACAACTTTTACTTCATCATTTATTTAGCATATTTCATTTTTCTTCTTCTACATAGTGACTTCTTTCCATTGACACACGTTATATCTTGGCTTCAAATGTCATATTTAACGATATTTTTTGAAAGCTATTTTGCCTTTAATGGGAAAATGAAAACCATTTTCAATTCCTTAGTAACAGAATAAAAATTTCTGCAAAATGAACGCATTTATGAAATCAAGCCACTTCATAAATCAGAGCCATGAATACCGCCGGGGCCCCCAGCCTGAGGGGCCCCAAACTGATGGTTAAAAAAACTGTTGATTTTAGTTTCTAGTCTAAGTTCCTATAAAATGCCCAGCACATACCTAAAAGTTAGTAATAAAAAAAAAGTGCTAGAATAGATGATTTTGCATGTTCGTTAATACACTCCTTACGCTTCGCATGCAAAAGGAGTTCTACAGCAGACAGCAAAATGTCCAGTCGAATGCGTCATGTTGCACCAGCATATTTGCTGACCCCACCAAAACTAGTATAAGAAAAAAATATGGACTTCTAATCGATTGAATAATATAAAAAGCATCTGAAAAATTCTAGAAAATCTTTCTTCTTATCTATACTAATAAGTTAACAAAACGCTCTGTTTGTGTATGTCTGCGTATGTGTGTGCGAGTGTGTGACTGCGATGGTTAGCAAAATCTACCGCATATAGAAGTCTGAAATTTTAGGTGAAGACAGTCCAAGACAGGTCCTGATGCACCTGAGGCTCAAATTTTTAATATTTTAAGGGCCAGGGCCCTGGACTCCTTACAATTTTTATGCGCCAAATTGTTATAATAGCTTGACTCCTTTTTATCTAATCCTTTCCGTTTTGAGGTACCTTTCTCCTTTTAAATATTTTCGCCTTTTTACTTTTCAGTTATGACCTTGGACTCTTGGGGCCCGTTTTAGAGCCCCTTAAGTCTTTGTGATAGTAAATTGTTAATAAATTGCTTCCATTAATTTCGATCTTCATTTTGGGGATATCTGTTCCATTTAGATATTTTAAAATTTTTACATTCCATATAAGACACTGGCGCCCCTTAGATAATCATAGGGCCGACCCAGGGCCCCTGATCTTTTTGTGCGCTAAACATTTTTCACTCCCTAAATTTCTCACCTTCTTAGTGCAAATTTTTAAAGCTGAATCTTGGACTCTTATGTCAGGACCAACACCCTCATATTTTTATTCGGGCCCTGGGATCCTTTTTTTAACGCTTGCCCAAACAACTGGTGCATTTTTAAAAAATATTCATGCAAATAATTCATACTCTATGCTTAATTTTGACTAATTAAAGGTCTAAAGAGCTACGTACTAAAAGATTTTAACATGTTTTCATGTTAGGGCCCTGATTGTATTTGTCAGTTGGCCCCTATGGGGCCCCCTATCATAGCTCCCTTAAAAATGGTCAGATTTATTAGCTTTTTTTAAACAACTTTTTAGGTCCTCCAACTACGACATGAACAACAAAAAAATTTTTAGACTTCAGCTACCACTATTTATGAATATTAATTGCTTTCTTGGAGCCCTTGGTGCAGCTTCTTTAAAAATGATCCAAATTGCTTTCAATTTTATTCAACATAGTTTTAGCATCTTCCCATTATTTTAATAACTACACAAATATTTTTATATCCAACTACATGCAAAATAATTTCCTGGCCCTTTGGGGCCCTGTACAGGCCCCCTTGAAGTTTTTGTAATAATAAATTGTCAATAAATTGCTTCCTTTTAATCTGATCTTTATTTTTAGGATTCTTTATTCATTTAGATACTTTAATGTTTTGACATTTTATACAAGACTTCTTTCAGGGACAAGATTCTCATATTTTCATCCGCTGCTAGGACCCTTTTTAGCACTTTCCAACAAAGTTGAAAAGTGCTTATGCATTCGGTTTGTCTGGTCGTCTGTCCGCGCTCTAACTCCCGTAAATATACTCGGATTGCTATGAAATTTTTATGCGTTATTGAGGTTTACTCTAGGACGAACCCTATTGAAAATGAAGTATCTACCATGATTAGTTTATCTACAGAGAGAATCAAAAGTTTCCCATTACATTACAGCCTATGGGGAAAAACTGTTAATATACTCGGATTGCCATGAAATTTTAGGACTTTATTGACGTTTATCCTAGCATAAGTCCTATTGAAAATGAAGTTTCTACCATGATTAGTTTATCTACAGGGCGAATCAAAAGTTTCCCATTACATTACAGCGTATGGGGAAAAATCTTTTCAAAGGAATTTTAAAGATGTTATACCCTGTCAAACATATTAAAATATGCATTCTATAAAATATAAGGTGAAAATGTAGCTATTATTCATTTACAGGGCCACACAAAAGAATTCCATTAGATAATGGTAAAAGGGGGAATTGTGTGTGACATTTTAAATATATTAAGCTTTTTCATGTATAATAAAATTGATATATGTCACTGAAGCTTAATACAATTTATACGCTACTGTCTTGCATAATATGAAGTACATAGCATTTACAGGGCCATACAAAAGATTTCAAATAGTATATTCTTTCCGAAGTACCGTATATATGTCCGATGGTGGCTGATGGGGGGATGAAATGCATTTTAATTATGATATTCGCGTTTATATTTCGCTAAATATATGCACATTATATGGTGTGTATAAATGTTATAGTTGATATACAGGGTTACCCAAAAGAGCTCACCAACGTTACTGAATATGAGCGTAAATTATTTAAACGTGGTTCTTAAATAAGCTATGCATTTTTACGCTGAGCTCCATTCAATTTACTGAGAAATGTTTTCAGAATATAGATAAAGGGATATACAGGGCCACGCAAAGAATTCAATACATGGACGCCTATGAATGATGATTTATGAGAATGTGATTTCAGTTGTTTTAAAAGTGTTTTAGTTTACAATAAATTTTAGCCTAATGCTGAAGTGTAATAAAGGTACAATGTAAACTACAGGGCTGAACAAAAGTATTCAAGTATTTTTCATCTAATAGTATGAATTGCTGAAGAAGAAATTTTTCAAACTACTGGGTATTTTCTTGCTAAGCTAAATTTTCCCATTATATGAGCTGACATATGAAATACAGGGCTGTTCTAATGTACTGGAATACATATTTGGGTATATTTGGCTATACACTATTATTTCCCTGAATAACAAAGTTTTGTTAAAGATTTCATTAAGTGTTGGAAAGTGCTTCATAATCTATGCTTAATTCATGATTTTTCTTACTTGTTTAAACATTTTCCAAATCAATTTGTGCATTTCGATAAAATATTATTAAAACGAATAATTCATACCCTATGATTAATTCTGACTAATTGTAGATCTAAAGAGCTAAGCACTAAGATATTCTCAAACCTTCTCAATGCATAAATTTAAAGTTGAGTTTTGGACTCTTATTTCATGACCTACACCCTAATGTTTTTATTGAGGTCCAAAGTCCTTTTTTAAAGCATTTACTCATTTTTTTATGCATTTCTGTAAAATATTATTTAACGAATAATTCATATCCTATGCTTAATTTTGACTAATTGTAGATCTAAATTATTAATTGCTTGCTTAAGGTTATCATAACGGGTCCCGGGCAATGCCAGATGGGCCAGCTAGTCTATTAATAAATACATAAAATCGAAAAAAAAATTATCACAATCTATCTTTCAAAAGGTTTTAAAACAGAAACGCATGATTAAATTACATATATTCAAAAATGAACCTAAATAAAATGCTCTTTAAAGTATTCAACCAATCAGAAGTCCGTACTTTCTTCCTTATGCTAACTTCAGTGGGATCAACAAAAATGACGTCGCCGCCAAGTGCCTGCCGAGTAGTGTTGCCCAATTCTACATTTTTTAGTCATTTTTGGGCTTGTCATACTATGTACATTTAGACAGTGGTGTGCAATAAAAGAAACTATGCCCAAGGCAAAGTTTTAGTTTGCTCTCCCAGGGGCTCCCCTCGGAGGTTTTGCCCCAGGGCCCCCAAGTTTATAGTTACGGCCCTGATAAATATGTAAACAGTTCAGTTAGAATTTCAGATAAAATAAAGAGATGAGCAATCTGCTCCCTGCCTTCCCCTTTGTCCATCTAATAGGGTTTTCCGTTTTTCTGTTTTTATATAATATCTCTTTCTGAAATCGGGCATCGTATATTGGATTCAAACACCATATTGTACAATATTGTTTGAAAGGTAGTTTGTCTTTATTGAAAGAAAGAAAACACTTTTTGGCTCTTTAGTATCAGAATAAAAAATTTTGCTAATACTTGAGATAGAATTTTAGAAAATAAACATCACCCTCCGCCCTTTTTTTTCATTAATCGTATAGCTTTTCCATTTTTCGGGTCCTATATGACGATTTCTTTCCAAGGTCGAAAATCATAAATCGCTTTCAAACATTATATTCAACAATATGCCTTGAAAGATATTTTTCCTTTATTGGGAAAAAGAAAACGCTATCAGATTCCTCATTATTAAAAAAAAAAAAAAAAATCTTACAAATTGGTTGCAGTTACAAAGAAAATTAACTTCATTAATGGTTTAAAACATTAACGAAATGGAATTTTAGAAAAAATAAAAAGATGAGCAACCTATTCTCACATTACTCTTCATCAATAGTACAATGTTTTAATATTTCATGCACCTGCATCACTCACTAAGGAAAGTAAATATTAAAAAAAGTTATGAAATAGAATTAAAAAAAAAATAAAATACACATATGAAAGCTTTTCCCTGCAACCAAGTCTCGGAAATCCACCTAAAACGTTGTTTTGACAAATACTCTGCCTTTTTCGAAAAATTGAAAATATTATTTAATTTCTTGTTCAGATAGCATGTATGCTCGTAGAAAAATTATGATTTTTATAAAAACAGCCAAAAATTTTGCCTTGTTATTTGCTTATAATTTGCAGAGTCTAATATAAAAAAAGTTATTTTCAGAAATCATGACAATCAAAACTGTGCACAATACCCTGTAATCAGAATTAAACATTAAAAATTGCATGAAAAATGACCAGGTTTTCTAAATGTCATTTCACTGTGCATGTGCATCAATGAAATCAATATATAGTTTGCATAATGTGTTTGCTAAATGTATAGAGTAACTTCTGTGAAAATATGATTTTGAGACTTTCATAAAAGTTGCCCTATACATTGAGCTAACACAATATGCAAATGGAACTGTGAAAGCATTCACGCATGCACAATGAAAAATTATTTACTAAATCTGCTTATTTTTTATACAATTTTTATTATTTTTTAATTTTGATTACAGGATACTGCGCACAGAAATGTTTGTCATACTTTCAAAAAAGAACATTATTTGATATTTAGAACTCTACAAATTATAAGCAAAAAAATTGGAAAAATTTGGAATTGTTTCTTATAAAAGCTTTAATTTCTCTATGAGTATACATGTTATTCGCATAAAAATGAACACAATTTATGACAATAAGCCACTTGATCATAATCTTTAGTTTGTATACCTTTGCTGCATTAGTTTTGATAAGCTTATTCAAAAGATATTCTTTTTCAATTTGTTGACAGTTCCCTATGGAGTTTTGAGAAAAAATCTTCACAAAAATGCATGATTTGTTGTCAGAGCACAGCTCCGGCTTCACTGCAAAAATTATACTTTTGTGAACACGATAGCATCCAAAATAATTATTGCATCGACATAAAAAATGAGCTAGGATAAAATCTCAGCGGGTATTGAAAATCAAAAATATTTCTCAACTGTGACACCTTAAAATCTTGGCTTTTAATTTTCTCATAGAGATAACATTGTGAATTTTAATCTTTCTTTGTTGAAAAGAAAGGAAAAGTAAAGTTTTTCTTTAGCAATGCAATTTTCTCATTTAAATTCAAAATAAACTTTCTAAAAAAAATTTAGATAAAATTTCACGTTTTAAGAAACTTGCATATGCCCAATACGCTGTTATTATTTAATATTTTTTCATTCAGCTGATATTGAATTTTATGCTCTCTATGCATGGCTATATTCATAAAAATGAACAGTTTATTACAATAATCCACTTAATCATAATCTGCAGTTTGAAATCTTTTGCTACATTAGTTTTGACAGGGTTATTCAAAAGATCTTCGCTCTTTTTCAATTTGTTGATGGTCCCTTATTGGATTTCGCGAAAAAAATTCCCATGAAAAAATATGACCTGTACTATTTTGTTTATACATCTGGAGTTTTAGAGTCATTCCTCGTGTACATTTCTAGATATGCAACAAAACATCTGAAATAGAAAGTGTGAAGATTTTTTTTGCTGATGCACAAGTTTAAATGTGTATTAAAAATGAAAAGTTGAAAATATTTTTAATATTACAAAAGGAAAAATAATGGTTAAAGAAATAATAATCTTATTACATTTCTTATTTTTCATTTCTCATGCAGCAATAGAATTTATTTTCTTCTGAATGCATACTTCTGCCCATACTTTTGTAAAAATCATGGCAACCTAAATTACAAAAACTATTAGCTGATAAATTATAGTAGTGTAAAATTAAAGTTACTAGATGTTCAGATTTTGCGAAATATCTTGATTTTCAGGAATCTGTGCAACTCCTATGCTTGACGATAAATGTTGTGTTTTTTCACCATTCCTAAATTACATCAGATTTTTGTTAAGCTAAAATTTTATTCCTTTGTCTGAGACAAGAGAATTTAAACACAAGTTGCTGACAATAAATTGTCACAAAGACTGGATATTACCGAATATCTTATTTTGTCTTGTACTTGTGTGCACTTTTATTCTATGTTTATTTGATTGAGTACAATATTTAAGTGCCTTTAAAGAAAAAAGCTTGAAGAAAGGTAAGATATGCAAAAATCATCTGCTCACTTCAAAATGTTTATTAAAAAGTATTTTTACAAATGAATGGGCAAACAAAGAGTATTTTTTATGCTATTATTGTTCAAATTAACATAGTAACAAGCTAAAATCTTCCGTTCACCAGGCAGATTGTAAAAAGTTAACACTTGTGCATTTTTCGTTACAAAAGCAAAGTTACTATACTATCTAGTGTGTCTGCTTTCTTCGAAACTTTGGCCATTAGGCCTTTTGTTTAGAAATGGTTGTTTTCATGCCACAAAGATTATTATGGACAGGAAACAAATTTTCCTAAAAATCATTTTCTGAAATTTGTTTTTTGTCAAATAAAGTTTGTAACATTTTCCGTTAACAATTGGCAGATTTCACAATTTCTTCTTACAACAGATTGACAAAATTAATGATTGTTCAGAGTTTCACTGAAAAATTTTGTGACTTTTCTCTGCGACGGTTTAACAAATTTCATGATTTTTTTTCGGGTTTTTCTATTTCTCAACCAATCAACAAATTTAGTTTTATTCTGCAACTGATTGGAAAATTTTCCTGTTTATTTTTTAGACATACTGATGATTAATGATTATTTTTCTTCATCTGACTGAAAATCTTTTTCTCCATGACAGACTAATAAATTTCACAATATTTTTCAGTGATTGATTGACGACTTACTCTATATTTTCCCACTTTTTTTAAAAAATCAAAATTGACACACAATCATTGATGTATTATCTAAGCAAGTTTATTAAAAATGAAAGCACATCTAATTTTACAATTTTTTAGTGTATAATGCTCGATTATGTTCCTTTATTAAATTAAAATAAACGTTTTGGATAATTTACTTGAATTGTTGATTTAAGTTATTTCAATGGTAATTTATCATGTCTTTATGACTAAATCTTTAAATGGTATGTAAAAATGATTTTTTTCTTTCAAACAATACAACTCCCCTGCATTTATAAATGTTAAGATGAAAATTCTGTCATTTACATTGATATAGTTTTTCTAAATTATATTTCCAATAAATTTAAAATGTTTTAATAGTGTATGAAGCATTTTTGTAATTTATTGTTTGAGATGGTATTATTAAAAGAAATAAACATTAATCATTATTAAAAACATATCTAGTGCCGGATATTCTTATCCGGCAAGCAAAGTAGCTTTGGATATCCAGTATCTGGCAAAATCAATATCTGATGCATCCATAGTACAGACACAGATATAAAAACCTATTTTACTCTGTATGTTAGTAAAAAAAAAGTTTTTGCTTTCACAATACAAAACTTATTTTTATAAAGTAAAGTGATACATAAAATAAAGTTCGAAGAGGAGATTAAAAAAAAAAAAAAAAAAAACCCTGGAAAAATAGATGTGAAATAAAACATTCTGCTATATTTATTATACATAATTAAGCATATCTTTGTCCTTTACAATACAAAAAGGGGAAGATAAATATTCTTTCTATATTAATCAGCTGCAGTTAAATCTTTTGCTCTCATAAAATTATTAAATTATTTTATCTTTATATAATTTCTATTTATCCGATATAAAAAATGATTTAATGTAATGTTGATATTAAATCTGAAATAATTATAAAAATATTTACATAAATATGTTCAATTTGTTTAAAAGTTGATAAAAAAAATTACAAAAACAGATCAAAACGCATTGAAACCAGATGACCAGTCAAAATGACATCCATTGTGTCTCAACTTGTGACCAAACAATGAACACTTTCAATTTTACATATTTTTTAGAATATGTATTAAAATACTGATTGCACTTGAAACTACTACTGCGATGATGTAAAGAATATGCTTGATTTCATATTTTTCAGCAAAGATTTAATTGAGAGGACAATTACAGGGTTAATTCAATATGTAATATAATATTTGCAATTGCACATGTAACAGAAAATGGAATGTCACTGTAGCAAATGACAATTTGGGTTAGAGGTCTGCAGGCAAGCAAGAAAAAGATTTTGAAACTTTCTGGTTTTGCTTTGATAGGCAATTCTTTATAAATATCAGCTTTAATTTAAGTGTACAATTAAATCTAAATGTATAAGAAAATTTATATTAATTTGAACAAATTAAAAGAAATGCTGAAGTTCTATTAGACAAAAGAAAAAAAGACTCATTGAGTAAAACTATACATTTATTTATCAGATAAATATACACTTTAGTTCATGTTTACAATTTTAATACAAAAGCATACAAGTTAATACAAAAAGAAATATACAGATTTGTTGAGAAAAATATTTTAGTCACATCAAGCTTAAATAACAGTTGTAAAATTTCTATCAAAAGGAATTTCAATGCAAATTTAAGTAAATCAACTATCATAAAAACTTTAATTCTGATGTAAATTTCACTTAAAGATAAATGTATTTTATTTTGCTTAAATAACTTGTTTCTTATAGAACAAAGAAAAAAAAAACTTGATTAAAAAAGATTACTTTTATTTATACATCAAATTGTTACAACATTACCAAGTTCATTCAATATGATTATATATCACAGTATACTGTATACACAGTAGTAAGGTGACATGGAAAGCATTAATTTATATAGGTATTCAAATACTAAAATGCTAGACTCATACAAATATGAATTTAATTTTTACAATTTGTTATCTTTTTTTTTTTTTTTTTATCATATTAGGATTTACTTTTAAACAATTGTTTATATAATCTCTAGAACATTCTAATTGGCTCGAACACAACCAATTCTTTTATTGACGATCGACACACTTATTAGGATCATGATACTTGAGTTTTGCTTCTATATCTCATGCATGCAAATCATAGACAATAAATACTACATAGTTGATTTGACCACATGTCACAAGATAAATATAAATTTTAGGCGTAATCTATTACAATATATATATAATTTCAATTGTTTTATGCAAATTTAATAACATGTGTAACACAGATCATAGTGTATTTTTCAAAATTGCTTAGTCAAGATTTACAAAGAGTTAATATTGTAAAACAATTGTGCTGCATTCAAATTATAAAATTTCAAAATGATACAGGCGTCATATAATTTCTAGCAAATTTAATCAACATATGTAACATAGATCATAGTATTTATTTTATAAATACTTAGTCAAGTATTACAAGAGTCAATATCATGAAAACGTTGTGCTACATTTATAATAAAATTTCAAAATAATGCAAGTGTCATAATTTCTATAATAAAAAAATTTTATGCTATAAGGAAAAAAAAAAAATCAGTACAGAAACATTGAACAGTACAGAACTTTACATTTCATTAAAGTATACAGTGAAACTGATGCACACCCTATAATAGTATTTATTCAAGAATTACATCATCAAAATTTAAAAAAATTATACATGAAAGAGCCAGGTGATGCTTGCAGTTAACACAAATACCCAATAATAAAATGTAGTGAGTCAATCTGCAGGAAATTAAAATTATCTGGGACCCAACAATGCTAGACCAAACTTAATAGAAGAAATAACCCATAAAATGAACAAAAATTTAAATAGAAAATTTATCTGGAGAAAAAGTAAATCTTAGCATTTTTTAAGCCCATTATTTTAAACCTGTTAGATTAATCTACAATATTTAGGATTAATTTGGAACATTCGCTATCATGATGTAATGTGCATAAAATTTCACTGCTGCTGGCTTTAATTTTATTTTGGTTGTTTTGAATATGAATGATCATCCCCATAACTTATATTTAACATATCAGAATCATTTTCAATAGATTCTACAAGTGCCTGTTTGAATGCGATTGTTGGTTTTTTTAAAATATTTTTAGAAACTTTGCGTCTTTTTTTTGTAGAGTGGAAGCGCTGCATAGGCATATTTTTGTTTGCTGGTTCATTATTTTTTTTACTATCATTGTTTGAGTTGTTAGCAGATTGAAGAATGGATAATGCTTTATCTATGTGTTTATTGACTTCTAGGAAATTTTCAGAAGTTAGTTTTGAAGTTTCAGTTAGATTTAAACCTAATGTAAGTTTATTTTTAATTATTTGAATTTGGTGATCTTTTAATGGTTCAGGCATTACTGGCATATTATCATTGATTTCTTCTAAAATACAGTTTTCTGGTTTTCTTTTACGCGAGTTGGTAACGGGATGTTCGTGAGTAACTACCGCATGGATGTGCTTGCACATGTTACCCTTAACTGATCCTTCAATACATGTACATGAAAATTCATGCAAGCATGCATTGCATAACATGCAAATCAAAAAACAATCCTTACATGAAGCAATTTTTCTTACAGTATATTTTAATTTACAAAATGATTGTGATTTTACTTCCCATTCTACATCAGATATTTTTGTAATATCTTCTTTTTTAATCTCTGTACTTTTTCGATGTCCTGAATTTATCTCTGCATTTTTTCCTGTGCTGCTACCTTTAATAAGTCTTGTAAACCTTTCAAAGGTTTTGTCTCTAACCAACTTCAAGAGAAGATGTATTAGAGTGTCTAACCGTTTATTTATTTTACCTTGCATGTAAACGTGCTTTAAAACTTTATGTAGCGCCTCTAAATACATATTAGTATTTATTCCCGCGAATTGCCTATAGCAATATGCCCACATCCTACAGCGAGTTTTATAGTGACTTCTAAAATAATTTGCAAAATTATTTAATTCTTCATCGCTATCTAAATCTGATTCAAATTTGGCTAATATACTCAAAAATTTTGATTCATTTGTCTCCTCTAATAAAGAACGAAGATATTCATAGACAAACTTTTTTTTCTCTACGTTTTTTATTTTACTTAATGCTGTTCGCCAATTTTTGTCAACATGCCATGCACATAGCAGTTGCATTTCAGCGTCTCCTATTATTTTCATCCATGCATTATAATATGCAGGATAATCATCAGACATAAATGATGATGACTTAATGTCATTTGATAGTTTATCCTTCAGAGACTGGAAGAATATTTCCATATGCTTTTCTGAAATTCTATTAGATATACAAAAGGCAGATGGGTAACCCCTGCCAAATTCATCAACAACCATGATTGATGTTAGATGAAAATTATACCTGTTTGTGCCGTGTGTAGTATCGACACAAACTTTATCATTCGCAAATTTTTCAAACATATATTTTTGGGTAGGAGAAAACAGTACCATCATGAAATCATCTACATCTAGATCAATTGATTCAACTCCCTGGGCTTTGAAAAATGCCACAGGAGAAGCATCACCTAACTCTTTCATTTTATTAACAAATATATGTACACTTAATGTATCATCGTCATGATATCTTTCAGGTTTTAGCAGATTATAAGAATGACCTATATTATGCAGATCCTGCCTTGATATTGAATGATGTCTGCTATATCCTGCTGCTACATTATTTCTAATGTCATCTAAAATCCTTTCAAATGGAACACCATCAGCAAGTTTCCCTGTTAACGAAAGTAAAATAAAATAATTTAGCATTTACTTTTCTAATTACACATTAAAAAAGATTATCTTTTTTACTAAAAGTTAACAAATAACCAATAACTTATCACTGGCATGGTAATGGGAATAACTGACAAATTTTATCAAGTATAGAAATTAATAAAAATAGACTAATACTAGACACTACAACTTTCTTAAGGTAATTTAATTAATCTGTTGATAAAATTAGCAAAAAAAAAAAAAAATCATTAGTTAATTTTTTCTCATTTAATTCAAATATGTAAAGATGGATTTATAATTTTTTTTTTTCACTTCTGGATAAGTTAATAGAATTATAAAAGCTATGTGCACAATTTAATATAGATGTTTAGAACTTAAAATTAATTTTAAAGCATTTTTCAATAATTGGACACAAGTGATTAGAGCTGTTGCAAACTGCACATATTCGTTACTAAGTAACTTGTATTCTCTAAAATATAATAAACAATAAAAAGCAGTTGGGGGGGAAGGGAGGGGGATAACACATATATATATTAGAGATGCACCGAATAGTGATTTTGGCTGAATACCGAATATTCGGCCGACAGCTGAAACAAATACTGAATATTCGATAAGACTAATAGTAATTGTTGGGCCAAATAGAAACTATTCGGTCGATTACCGAATATTCAGCTTTCCGAATATTTTTTATATATCAAAGTTTTAAAGGTATTAAAATGACTTTTTAAAACAATTTTACATAATATTTAATTACAGAAACTTATATTTTGATAAGCAAGAGCTTTTTATAAGAACATTTAGTATTTAAAAAAAATCTGCCTTTTTCTATTTAAGAAGAACAATTATGACACTTTAATAAAATTTTTTATTTCATGATTTCTTCTACAAATTGAAATAAACATTAAAATCAAATAATGAAAAAATAGTTTAAGAAAAACTGTACAGTCTCATATTTGTTCTTTTTAAATAACTCAAGGCAGATTTTTTTTCAATAGAAAATAAATACTTTCAACTTAATTCTGAATTAAAGAATGTCAAGCTCATAGTTATTTTCTTATGAATGGTGGCAATTTCCATCTTTCACATGATATATTTTACAGAAATCAAAGCATGTGAGTTGAAAATATAGTTATAGTATCTTATTTATTGTTAATGCAACAAACAAAAACACAAGTTTGACCTAAAGTGAGATGAAACACAATATACTTATGATTCAATAAGTCGATTATGATTATGGTTTCATGAACAAAAATTGTCTATTACTAATCTGAAAAGTTTTTCTTTCTTGTTTAAGGACTTTTATTTGGGAAAAACAAGAAACTTCTTATTTGCTAAATAAAATTTAAGAACTTGCATCTGCAATTGCATCATTTATTCCAAAGGAGAATCCTAATAAATCATTTTAATCTTTCTCATGGTTAATTTTCTTAACCCCTTGAGGACGAACGACATACATATACATGCCGCAAAAAAGCTTAAGTATCCTTGTTTATTTCCACCAGTAAAATTTTACTGCAAAATTTGCCTTATTTAATCGGGGCATTTTCTTGATTTAATAAGGTGCAAATTTCTGTTTTTAAAAACTGGTGACAAAATGTTAAGAATTTCGTACAAGGCTTCCACCACGAAGGAGTTAAATTTTACAAACAGCAAATAAATAATGTAAAAACATTCTATTTTATTTAAATATGATTTTCTTTCTAATTATTTTAAATATTTATAAATTGACAGTTAAAAGTAGAAATAGTGAAAAAAAAATTTTTAATGCATTTTAAAAGGCTTAATGAAGTTTTGGACTTGGCTGAACACTTCGATATTTGCCAAACTAAATAGTTTGATATTTGGCCTAACCGAATATTAGATAACATGGCCGAATACCGAATAGATGCTGAATATTTGGTGCATCTCCAATATATATATATATAAAATGGATATAAATATTTTTAACATTAATAAGCTTTATTTTAACATAAGTTTTTAATTTAAAAACTATTCTTAAAAAATTTTCAATTAAAGCAAATTAAATTTTATTTGGATGAATTCAGTTTCTTTTTAGAATGTTAAAAAAAAATTTAAGAAAACTGTTTTTAATGATGAGAGAGGTAGTCAAGAATCTTTATAATGTTAGCAAAATATTAAAATCATATCCTTTCAGGAAATTACTTAAAACAGGATTTACTGGATAAAAGGAAATAAATGATAACATGTATGAAGAAAATACAAGTATTGAAAAAATAAACATACTTTTTATAATTTCCTTATCAGTTTTGCCAATTTTTTGATACTTCAAGTCTAAATCATGGCCTACATGTGTTTTGTAATGGATAACTGTAACACATGCATCAGTTTCTGTTATCTCGATTGTCGCAGGGCAGTGTCTTCCTATTTTACATGTCTTAGATTTAGGAATTCTATGAGAGGCTGATGAACTATAAAATCCGGATCTATGACATCTGAGGTAGGTTTTTTTGTTACCATTTTGCAAGATTTTGGTATTTTCGGAATAAAATGACACACTTTCATTATCTTCTAAATTTTCTTTCCAAGCAGAATAAGCTGAAATAAAAATATACATTAATATACAAGCATAAAACAAATATAAAATTCTTGTAGAATGAAAATTTTAAAGAGTGTTTTCAAATATAAGTAACAATTATTGTATGACGGGAAAAACCAAATAGATCTAACTTTAATATTAGTTACAAGGATTGTAAATATATTTTTGAAAACACAAAAAAATTTCTGATAGGACTAAATAGTCTATTCGATTTCAACTGAATACTTTAAAAGTACTCTGTCAAATATTCAAAGTAGTCAATTTTTGAAAAACACTAGGTAAAACAATACTAGTTGTTAAAAATACATAACCAGTACTTATCTGGTTTCAGCAAAATAACCAGTTAGGGGCCGTCCATTAATCATGTGATTTTTTTTTGGCATTTTTAACCCCCTCCCTCCCCCTTGGTGATACATGATGAGGTTCAAGGCTACCCCCCCCCCCCAACCTACATCATGTGTATTTTTTAGTACCTACAAAGAATCTTAATTTTTTTAGAATATTTATTATAAAATACAGGTTCAAGTATCATCAAATTTTATTATAGAAAATAAAAAAAAACTACAATAATAACCTTAAGAGGTAAACAGAAAGGTTGCAAGTTGTTTTGGACTGACATAAAAATAATGAAAGAAATGCGAAAAACTTTTTTGTAGTAATACATAAACATAATTTAATTTACAATGTCCTCAGACCACAGATTAGCAACACTTTCTTCAACACCAATAATTGGATAAGCATCTTGCAAGTTAGTTGTAGGCAGAGTGCTTTGTTGAAGATCAACATCGGTTTCATCAAGCCACTCGGCATCATCATTTTTGCGCACTAAGCAGAGAATCTCTCTTGCGGGAACTTTACTTCGTTCGTTGCCTGGCAACGGTGAATCAACGTCACACTCACTACAAGCCACTTTCGACTTTGTACGCGTTTAACGAAAAAATAAATGCACTAAACGCCACTTTTCGGTTCAGTATCGCGCATTTGCCGAAAAAATAAATACTCGTGATATATTACTACACCCCCCCCCTCTCGAGCCTCGCATGATTAATGGACGGCCCCTTATAAAATCAGTATACATAATTACTTGTAGTCAAAATTGTAACACTTTGGCTGATTTTAAATACATTTATTAAAAAATACAATATTTATGTTCACATACGTATGAGATTTGTGCATTAAAATGTTGCAGTTTTTAACTTATGTACTTTTATTTGCAATCAAAATTTAACAGACAAATTACAGTGCGATTAAAATAAATTTGTAAGCATTATCTGGTTGTAATTTGTTTCATTATTGTTAAACAAACCGTGATCATACATTTTAATTTCTTTCTTTCTAAGACTTCTAACAATGGAGATTTTTTGTGGGTACTATAGGGTCATTCCATGTCAAATCAACTAAAAAAATTCAATATTCAACCTAACCATTTCTGATTTCAATGAAACTGCTAGGAATCATTCTCTATGATGATATAAATTAGAGCACATTTTTATTTACCACTTTAAATTTTTATACAATTATTTAAATTTTGAATTTGTCAAGTTCTATCAAACAAAAAATTTTATGACCACTCATTTCAAAGAGGAGTTTATAAGGTTTCATTTGATATGCAAGTCGACTATGTATAATTAAAATAAATAAAATTAAAATTTTTTTAAATTTTAAATTTGAAAATTTTTTAGATTGTCATTTTTAAAATTTTTGAAAAAATTGTATGTTTGTTGCAATATTATAAGCTTTAAATTCTGAAATTTTTAGAGTGGGATCTGAATGGGATCAGAAATTATGAAATAAAAGTTGAAAATTATCATACAAATCATAAATAAATAACAAAATAAACAGAATTAAATTGCTATTTTAAATGTTAATTTTTGCTTTTATTTAATAACTCCTGATCCCATTGAGATCCCACTCTAAAAATTTCAGAATTTAAAGCTTATAATATATCTAAAAAATTTTCACATTTTAAATTTTTTTTTAATTTCATTTATTTTAATTATACATAGTCGACTTGCATATCAAATTAAACCTTATAAACTCCTCTTTGAAATGAGTGGTCATAAATTTTTCTATGTTTGATAGAACTTGAGAAATTCAAAATTGAAAATAATTATGGAAGTCAAAAAATGATTTTTCAAAATTTAAATAATTGTATAAAAATTTAAAGCGATAAACAAAATATAAAAATATGCTCTAATTTATATCATCATAGAGAATGATCCCTAGCAGTTTCATTGAAATCTGAAAGGGTCAGGTTGAGTCACTGGTTGATTTAGCATGTAATGACCCTATAATTTTCGCATATAAAAATTTAGTATTCAGCCTAATTTATTGTTATTGCAACTTGCTAAAAATTTGAAAAAAATTGACCAATTAGTTACAAACAATGTTTTATACAATATATGTATATTTAATACTAAGGAAAACAAGGATTTTAATTTGGTTCATGTTTTTTTTCATCTTTTTTTTTTCTATTGGCTGCTCACTCACTCCCCCCCCCCCCCCCCCCACAAAATTTTGACATTTTCTCTGAATATTTCTTGTACTAGGGAATAAAATTTTCAGGCCTTTACAATTGAAATGATTTATAAATGAAAAGAGTGATCTTTTTTTCCATAAACATCTTATGTTTTAAATTTCTAATATCTACCGAACATACACACGTAATGTGTTTTTTCCAAGACAATATGATGAAATGTGTTTTTTCTCTCGATCTTTCGACAAAATTTACAACTTTTCTACAATATTTTGCCGAAATTTAATTTTTCCACGATTTTAAACCGAAACTTACGATTTTCTACTATTTTTAGCCGAAATTTGCGATTTTTCTACGGTTTTCAGCAGAAATCTGTGATTTTTCGATGAAATCCAAGTATTTTATAAGATCTTTTGATGAAATTCACGTATTTTTTTGCGATCCTTGGACAAAAATTGCATATTTTTCACGATCCTTTGACAAAAATCGCGTTTCCTCAGCTATTAATTGATGAAAATCTTGGGTTTTTTGCGATTATTTCACGAAAATCGCTTTTTTTCTCAATCTTTCGACAAAATTCGGGTCTTTTCGACGATCCTCCGATTAAATTCACATCTTTATTGTGATCCTTTGACAAAAATTGTACCTATTTTGTATTTTTTTGACTGGAAATATCTTTTTTGCGATTATTTGACAGCAATAGAGTCTTTTTCGCAATTGTTTAACAAAAATCTCATCTTTTTTGCGATCCTTTGACAAAAATAGCGTTTTCCTGCAATCATTTGATGAAAATGGCAGAATTTTTTGAGATCATTTGACAGAAATCCTGTCTTTTTCTCAATCCTTTGGCAAAATTCACATCTTTTCCACGATCCTTTGGCAAAATTCACATCTTTTCCACGATCCTTTGACAAAACTTGCATCTATTTAGTATTGTTTGACCGGAAATAGCAAGTTTTTTGCAATTCTTCGACAGGAATTGCATTTTTTTCTGCAACATTTTGACAGAAAACTGATCTCACAGAAACCGTGTCTATTTCACATTCTTTGACCAAGCTGATGTATATTCCGTGATCTTTTGACAGGAATCTCGTTTTCTTCACAAGCCTTTGACAAAAATTTCGCCTTTTTTCTCAATTCTTTGATGACGGAATGTTTTCCGCAATCTTTTGACAAAAATAGTGTTTTCCGAGATTCTTCGACAGGAATCGCGTTTTTTCCCCGCAAGCTTTTGACGGCAAACACATCTTTTTTTGCAATCTTTTGACAGAAAAAGCACTTTTTTCCGCAATCATTTCACGGAAATCTTTTTCGCAATCCTTTGACAAAAAAAATCTTTTTTATCCCCCGTAAACCTTTGACGAAAAGTGTGTTTTTCGCGATCTGCTTCCGTCCTCTGAGATTTTTCCGTCTCGTTTCCGTCCTTGGGAATTTTTAAAAGATGGAATTACGTCACAGGATGGAAAAACTTGCACCCATGGCATTTAATCCATGGGTGTTAAAGTTAAAGGGATATAGGCTTTTATATCCAATAAAGTTAAATGGATATAAAAGCCTATCTTAGCTTTTATATCCATTTAACTTAAAATCACTCAAAAATTTTTATCTCCATCAACGCAAAGTTAAATAGTTTTTATCAAGATAGAAATATCAATAATTTGACAGAAAATAGTTAAATGTACAAAATGATACGATACACTTTGTATTTGAGAACATTCTATTTAATATGTTTATAATTCAGACAACCAGTATATCAACTTAAAGATCGCATTCTTTCTGTTTATTTGAACAAATGATTTATTAGAAATTAATATTTTATTATAGAAGGGAAAAAAAAAAGTATTATTGCTCTTAAGCTTAGAAAAACAAAAATTAGTACAGTTACACATCTA
Organism: Maratus speculifer; assembly: GCA_964019185.1. NCBI lineage: Eukaryota > Metazoa > Arthropoda > Arachnida > Araneae > Salticidae > Maratus > Maratus speculifer. The sequence continues at coordinate 15,501,323 of OZ025292.1, forward strand.
TTGTTTATGTTATTAATAAAAGCCATTTTGAAGATTTTTATCTATGAACTACAGTAGACTCCCTTAAATCCACGTCCCTAAAAACCGCAAACACCAGAAATCCATGCATTTCAGATGTAAACAATGAAATTAAAGATGGCGCTGAAGTCATCAGCTATTGCAATACAAATAATTTTTTAACTATAGATATTTTTAAATTCCTTTCAACTTTTTTTTTTTTTTAAATGGTAATTAAAATTCAATGTGCTATTCAAATCATTGTCCTTCAATTTAAATTCTGCAGTGTTAATGTTTTTCAGATGTACAATGAACGATATTTAATTGAATTAGTCATTATCGCATCGTAGTTGCAGAGTAATACAACTTTCAATGACCGTTTGGTAGAGTTTGCATTTCGCGTGGCAGGATAATTTTTGCTATATAAAATTATTATTTCAATAGTTCTATTACTATTTTTGTATCCCTGCTGGTTACGAAATGAATTTGAGATTTACATCCAGTTTACTAATTACTATGTTCGATATTTAATTCAAATAATCATTATCCTATCGTAGTTGCAGCGTAAATTTTGCTGTATAAAATGAATATTTTTTAATTAATCTTTTTTGTTTATTAATAAAAGCAAATATTTTACTTTATAAAAAATAATGATTTTTCCTCATTATTTATATGTAGTATTGCATCTTAATTATTTATTTTAATATTTTTGTAAAATTTTATTTTAATGTTTTTTGTAATAATTTGTTTTTTAATTATTTATTTATTTAAATATTTTAATTATTTTAATGTTTCAATTTATTATATGCATTGAATACAATGCTTAACTGCCAATCAAATTAATGTTTCAAAAATGTAAACAAATTAATGACCAGAAATCTGCAAAATTCTAAAATCCATACCACTCTCGGTCCCAAGCATTGCAGATTTGAGGGGGTCTACTGTATTTAGCACTTTTATTTAAATAATGGATCATTCCATGGTAACTTATGAAACTTTTTTCATAATTTTGAACTATTTTCAGTAATTTTAGTAATATAACACACTTAAAAAAATTATTCAAAATGTAAATTTGACATTGTTTGCTAATTAAACTTATTCAAAGCCAAATTTAGATGAAAATTACCTAGTTTTAATGTTATTTTTTAAACTTTTGTAGTGTTATTAACAATGGTAACTGCCTACTGAAAAGGAATGTAAGTTATCTTAAAGTGTAATTTTCATTTTTAGGTAACTTTCATCGAACTGATCCTTAGATAGGTTTCATTGACAAATCATTAATTTTACATTTGAATATTTGTTGCCGATATATTATTAAGATTACTGCAGTAAATTGTTGTAAATGTAACATAAGTTACCATGGAATGCACCCAGTACACAACAGAAATCTAACTTAACAATACTGCTTTAAGGTAAGGTTAAAAACAAAGTTTTCTTAATACATGAATAACAGTGATATAGCAAGAACTGAATTTTTCTAATTCGTAAATGTAAATACTTTATTTTTGTTGCTTTTTTTTTTATCTCTGTATTATTTCATTACAAACTTGCTTATTTATGCTACAGTGCAAATATTAGTTTTCACACATAAATTTATGTAAAATAATTGACATTTTTCTAGCAATTTAAACATTTCAGGTAGTTTTATTTCTTAAATAGTAAAATAATTTTTGCTGCAACTTTATGCTTGGAAGCCACTTTGCACTGTTAAAAGATGAAATAGATTACTGTAAAGATGACCAAAACTTAGGATTTAAATTAATAGGAGGTGAGTTCCAGCACATTTATCATATAGAATCATTTATTAGACTATATTATAAACTTATTATATAATAAATTTGTAACAAAAGGGGAAAAAAAAAAATAAAAAAAAAGGAGCTCCATTGTTATTGTTATATTATTAGGCTTACCAAACAAAATAATTAGTATACTTTCACATTTTTTGTTAGCGTTATTAATAAAAGCCATTTTGAAGATTCAATTTTTATTTATGAACTATTAACACTATTATTTAAATGATGCATTAGAATCTAATTTTTCATTACTTACATTAAGGTAAGGTTTAAAAACAAAGTTCTCTTAATGCATGAATGTAGTAATACAGCAAGAACAAACATTATCCAATTCATTCATTCATGAATGTAAATATTTTATTTTTGTTGCCGTTTTTACTATTGTTTATTACTTCATTACAACTTTCTTATGGTATAATGCAAATTTATTATGGTATAATGCAAATAATATAGTTTTCACGATTAAATTCAAGAATAATTGTCATTTTTTCTTAAGGTAAGTATTTCAGATAGTTTTATTTCATAAGAGTAAAATAGTTTTTACTGCAATGTTGTGCTTGGAAGCCATTTTGCATTATTAAACATGAGATAAATCATTGTAAAGATAACAACTTTGGATTTAAATAAGAGGTGAGTTTCAGCATATTTATTTACCATATAACATGAATCATTTATTAAACTAGATTATAAACTTATTACAAATAAATATTTTGTCACAAAAAGGGATTAAAAAAAAAAAGTATTGTTGTATTATTAGGATTACAAAACAAGATAATTAGCACACTTTCACAATTCTATTTTTATTTATGAACTATTTTGTACTATTATTTAAATACACATAAGAATCTAGCTTTACATTACTCCTTTAAGGTACATAGATTAAAATGTTTTCTTCTTAATGCATGAATTTAGTACAAAAACAGATTATCTAATTCATTCATTAATGAATAAATGTAATATACTTTTGTTGCTGCTTTTAATGGTCTTACTTCATTACAAAACTTGTTTATGATATAGGTATAGTGCAAAAATTAATAAAATAGCCTTTTTACTATAGATTTAAACATTTCAGATATTTTATTGCTTTAGATGAGTAAAATAATTTTTGCTGTAATGTTATGCTTGGAAGCCATTTTGCATTATTAAACATGAGATAAATCATTGTAAAGATAACAACTTTGGATTTAAATAAGGTGAGTTTCAGCATATTTATTTACCATATAACATGAATCATTTATTAAACTAGATTATTATAAACTTATTACAAATAAATATTTTGTCACAAAAGGGATTTAAAAAAAAGTATTGTTATATTATTAGGCTTACCAAACAAGATAATTAGCACACTTTCACAATTCTATTTTTATTTATGAACTATTTTGTACTATTATTTAAATACACATAAGAATCTAGCTTTACATTACTCCTTTAAGGTATGTAGATTAAAATGTTTTCTTCTTAATGCATGAATTTAGTACAAAAGAAACAGATATTATCTAAATCATTCATTAATGAATAAATGTAATATATACTTTTGTTGCTGCTTTTAATGGTCTTACTTCATTACAAAACTTGTTTATTTATGGTATAGGTGTAGTGCAAAAATTAATATATTAGCCTTTTTACTATAGATTTAAACATTTCAGATATTTTATTGCTTTAGAAGAGTAAAATAATTTTTGCTGTAATACTATGCTTGGAAGCCATTTTGCATTATAATATGAGGTAGGACAGTAAAAATTAGGGATGGGACGAATAGTGATTTGGCCGAATAGCCGAATACCGAATATTCGGCCAAATTTTAGGCCGAATACCGAATATTCGGCCGGCCGAATAGTAAAAGTTTTTTTCCAATAAAGAAAATAAATTTTGATTACATATAATTTAAAAAATAAGAGCTCATTAATAATTATTACTCTTAAATGTGCTTTTAAATGTATTTTTGAATTTAAAACACTTATTTTAACACAAAAAAAATTAGGAAATTGCATTATATTCTTTTATCTTAATGTAAATCAAATTGATTTTCAGTAAGTCAGAATGGTAAGATATTTCCATTAAAATATGAAGAATGTACTTCACTTTTACTATCAAATGATACTTTTATCCTTTCTTCTATCCAAAATGAATAATATTCTTAATCTCTATCTCTCGGAACTCACAAGGAGATATTTTCTGAAATAACAAAGTAAATTTAATCATTTAGAGTTTGTGTCCCTAATAATAAGCAAATTCGTAAGAATGAGATTGCTCTGAAATCAGTTGCCAAGCTTTACATTACAAATTCCGTTATAGCTAAAGGTTATGCTTAAAGTAGAATGCATATGGTAACAAAATCTTTGATTTTTGAATTGGCACGTACTATATTCAACATCAATATTCCACTTATTCAACAAGCATTAAAAGGATAAACAGAAATTGACAACAACATGAATGAAGAAATATGTAAATTAAAAATATAGACATAGTGATGTTGCATATTTAAGTCAGTAATTATGCAAATTATTTAAAAGTGAAAACTATAGAATGAAAAAATTATTTTGTTCAGCATTTAGAATTTATGTGTAGATACCTATTAAATCATCTTCATAAAGCAAGTTGTGTCATCTAATGCATATCTAGTTTGCCACCAGTTTTGTCTTCAGATGTACCGTTATATTTGGAATAGTGATATTTGATATCTAATTTTGAAAATGAATCTTCGTTAATACACACTGTGAATGAATTCTTTCATTTCTTACTTTACAGAAAATAAGTTACAAATTTCATAAGAACTTTTTTTAGTTGTGCATGGAATTTGCAGACATTGATAAATATTCATGTGTTAGAATAAGGCAGTGTTTTTCTTTCTTTTTTTTTTCTATAAGTGTTTTTGTATCTTGAATTGTAATATATCATTCTCTAATGAAGTACATTAAATCTCCAACTTGGGCAGCATTTTCTAAAATATCACTAACTTTTATAGGAAATACAGAAAGGCTGTGTATTTTTTAGCAATCGAGTAACTGTATATTTTGTAAGTAAGAATGAGAATGACTTCATGAATGAAGTAGCAATTTGGATTAGAGAAAAAAAATGCAAGAAATGAAATTCTTTAAATCTTAAATTTATTTGCCAAAATATCTTTCACTATTCGGCGAGATTTTAGCAATATTCGGCCAGATATCTCTAAATATTCGGCTACAGGTATTCGGCCGAAGTATTCGGTCAACAAGCCTTCAATATTCGGCCAACCGAATATTCGGCAAAAGGGCCGAATAGGCCGAATACCGAATAGTGGCCGAATATTCGTCCCATCCCTAGTAAAAATGACTAAATTTATGGATTTAAAATAAATAAGAAGTAAGTTCCAGTATATTTATTATATAGCACGAATCATTAATTAGACAGGTTTAACTTTATAAATTATTATAATAGTTTTTGGAAAAATTAGAGCATTACTGTTGTTGCACAGATAGGCTTATCACACAAAGTAATAAAGTACAATCAAAGAAATCAAATCAAAGAATTAACTGCAATACCTATAAATATTTATTGTTAGGCTTATTAAAAACTATTTTTAAAATTCTGTTTTATTGAGGATGAATTATTTTCCATTCAGAATTTTTTCTCCTTAATTACTTTTACAGATCTACAGAAAAAAGTATCTACCACATTAAAAGAAATTATTTTATCAAAACTCACTTTCTTTAAAATTATTTTCTTGATTTTTATTATGAAACAAGTCTTTTGTAGTATGTGAACAAGTTGTCTTTCGACTCTGTGGAATATTTAGAAGGTGCAATTATGTTTAAATAACTTTTAAAGTGGTGCAACTAGATAAAAAGACCCCCATAGAAAACACCGTTTAGTAACCAAATAAATTTGCACTACAAAATGATAAATGTAAAACTAGCATAACATAAGTTAGTGAAGTACAAATGAACAAGAGGAAGAATGCAATATTTTAGTTTGCAATAATTGTATTTTTCAAATATATAAGATAATAAACTTACCTGTTATATCTGGAAAATTCAAATCCTCTCTTTCTATTTGTATTGAATGACAAAGTTCTATATGACTTCTTAATTTTTCAAAAGTTGTCACTGAACTATTGCAATTTTCAAGCGGGCATAAAACATTCCCAGGTACAGTTGGCAAAAAAAGTATTTGTACACTTCATTTTTTTTAATTATAATGAAATTAAATAAAAGATTTAAGCAAAAAATACTGTAATACATTAATTTAATGCATCATAATATTATAGAAGCAAAAACAAAATTAAATGAATCGATTTTTTACATAATAATAAACAAATATACAAAAATATAATGCAAAAAAAGTATTTGTACACTACATTAATGTAATATAATTAATGAAAATTTAGTAAAATGATACAAATTAATATTTTGTTTGAATTCATTTAGCGTTTATGACTACTTCTAGATGGTGTGACATAGATTCCACCAACTTTTTTGTAGCGGTCTGGTTAATGTTATTCCATGACTCAGTAAGAGCTTCTTTAAAACTGTTTTGTACTGATACATATTTTTTTTTTCGGATTTTTGCATCCAATAGCATCCGGAAAATTTCTATTAGATTCAAGTCTAGAAATTTTAGAGGAGTTACCAGTCGTCTTCGAGTATTGTCGTAACCATGTGCTAGTAATCACAGCAGTATGCTTTGGTCGCTATCCTGCAGAAAGTGAAAAGCTTTTTCTACGCATAATTTCTTGGCACAGTTTAATAAATTATGCCGCGACACATCAATGTATGTTAAACCTGTCCTTCCATTGTCAATAAATTTAAAATGTCCTGCTCCATTAGAAGCTATACACCCCAAAACTATAATATTCCCCCCAACATGCTTGATAGTTTCAAGTATACGTTTTGGATCTAGAACAGTTTCATTTTTACGCCAATTTTTTCGAATGCTTGGTGGTAAAAAAATTCCGAAATTTCCCTCATTAGAAAAAATTACTGTTTTCCAAAAATCCAATGATTTACTTCTGTATGCGAAAGCGAATACTATGCGTTTTCGCCTATTTGTTTCGCTGATGAATGGATTTTTCCTTGAGGTTCTTCCTTTTAAATCTGCATTGAGAAGAATATTTTTTATTGTTTGAGGTATTACTCTGATGCGAGAAGATGTCGCAAGGTCTCCAGCAAATTTTTGAACCGAACGCATAGAATTTTTTAAAGCTTTTTTAACAACACTCTCTTTTTCCCTCATTGTTAGTTTGCTGTGAAGTCCTGGTTTTCATTGAATTTCGATGCTTTTAATTTATTCATAGTTCCTCCTATAAATCCAATAGTTGTAAATGGTAATTTAATAGTTTTAACAAATTCTTGTTGCGAATTTAAATTTTTATTATGCTCAATCATAGGATTTCATATATCTAGAGGTGCCTCTCTAGTTTATGTTCTATACTCAATTATTTCAAGAGCAAATTAGATTAAATGTCAGACAAATATAATATGAAGTTAAAAATTATTAACAGCTTCTGTAAAAGTAGTCCTTTGAACCATAAACACTATAAAATACAGTACATATCCAGGATAGAGAAATGTACAAATACTTTTTTTGCAAGAAATTTTTAAACTTTTCCTATTAGAAAATTATTTTACATCTTTATCGAAATTTTCTGTTGTGTAGTTTAAAACGCACGGTAAACAGACTGTATTAAAACTATTTTTGACAAAATATGTGTTTTTATTTAGTTAAAAATCAAAAATTTTCGAGTGTACAAATACTTTTTTTGCCAACTGTATGTCCGGTTCCACCTTGTGAATATTCCTGGTGTGTTGGTATAAATTTTTCTTAATTGAAAAAGATTTATCACATATACTGCACAAAAATCTATTCTTTTCCATTTTTTTCTATAATAAGAACACATAAGGAACATAAGCTACACGAGGGCAGGACCGGACGAAAAATACGAAAGGCCTATGGACATGGAGAATGGCTGTGGCGACTTTTTCTAACTTGCCTGTGTGCTGTTGATCGAGCCAAAGCCAAATCGTCGCCAAGCACAAGTGGTAGAAAAATCAGCCAATCATCTTATCCAGCCAGTGGGAGAAATAATCGCTCGTGTGAATTACCGAGATTTCGGGTAACCCACATTACCTGCAGAATTTTGTTGGGTAAAGTGATCACGTGGTTGGGTAATCTGGTTTGTTTACCATTTGATAGCGTAACTGCGACTGTTTATTGGAATATCTCTGTTTTGATTAGTTTTTTTGCACTATGTTTTCGTTTTTTCATATTAAGGAAATGATAATATAGACTTTTTGATCTAAGTTTTACATTTCGACAAGTTTAGAACAGTAATTTCGTTTATTCATGCTAAAAAAAAGAATAATAAAGATATTTCTAGTTTAAATTTTATTTTAGATAAGTTAGAATATAAATGTTAAATTTTTCATATGACCAATTAGTTAAGCTTAAAAGCAAAAAAAAAAAAAAAATATTTACTTTGGCAAAATATGTTTAATATAAGTAAAAACTAAGGGTAGAAAATAGAAATAATTCTTTATGTATCAATAATTACATGTGTGTGTTCCATTTATTTGAAATTTTGTTTGTCCATATTTTTGTAATTGCTAAACGTTTCACACAGCTCATAATGATTTTAACACATAAACTTATTAATAAAGTATAAATTTTAGAAACATTTTGATTACAAAAACACACAAAGATAATATGCATATTTTAAGAAAAAAGAAGTTACTAAAATAATTTCCAGTGGAGATATTTTAAAAATATGAACCTATAAGTTTGACTCTAGCAAAGGAATTTGATATCTTATTGACCAGCACTTTTAAATATTTGATTCTTTAGCCAGACTAACATTTTGGTTCTTCAGAATGAAAAATATGTTTATCTAATATTTTTATGAGCAAATATTGCAATATAAAGTTATTTTTCAATATTTGTTTTAGAATGTCAGATAATATTATTAATTCGTTTTAACATATAAAGGAGTCCATCAAATTAAAAATGCTTTAAAACTATCCTCTTATGAAATGTCAATTCTAAGCATAGGTTTTTTTTAGTGTATAAAGTTATTTTTTAAAAAGATCTTGTTTAACAACATGAAAGTATGTGTGTTAAATACTATATAAAATTTTTAATATTTTAAAACTCTGAAATTTAAAGCACCTGTGTACCAAATATTTGGTATTTGGCTAAAATCGCTGTTAAAGTATTGTAATTCACATTATTACTTTATTTATTAAACAAAAAGAAAAAAATTAAATTCTTGTATCATAAATTTATTTTTAATTACTTGTAACAGTTAAATTACTAATGCACTTTTATTTGGTTTGCTTTAGAAAAAACTGACGATATGTCAATTGCCTTTCTTTTAAGAGCATTCTGTGATCATCAGTAAATGAAAGACATAGAGAGACATAGTCAACAATGTTCACTGGTGATCTTTGATTTTTAGACTTCTGATAAAAAGTCATAAAACATCAAATGAACTCCATAAAAATTTCTGACGTCAAGTGTTGGATTTTTAAGATCAAAACAAATTACTTTTCTTGACTACAGAAACAGGAAGGAAGTATATATTGTTCTGTTCTTGAAAATTCCTTCTGATTGTCCTTTCAGTAAATACAGTAAAGAATGCTTTGAATATGGAAAATGGAAATTTCTTATTTACCTCAGGCTAAGGAAATGTTACTATGACTTAGAAAGAATATAGCAACACATTTTGGAATGCAAAGAATTAAAAAGAAAAAATCTTGCAATCCATCATTAATCAATATGTTTCAGAATTCAATTTTTAGAATGAATTTTTTCTAGAGAAAATATTTATTATATATATATAGGCAATCACTTCAATTAAAATGAATAAACATATTTTATCCTTAACAAAATATTAGTTTAAAAATTCTGATTCAGCATTAGTTTTAGTAACATACTTTAATGATAGTTTTATTGTTAAAATTATTACTAATAATCAATTTATCTAAAAGCAAAGCATAATTTTGATTACTGTCATTGATTTATATATATTTGTAATCAATTAATTAATTTAAATTTGGCAATAAGTACATTTTTTTTTCAAGCATTCTGAACCACCTCCCATAACTAGAAAAAAAAAAAACACAAAAACCCTGAAAAAACACAGTGGGTTGGTTTTTTTCTGAAAAAACCCAGGTAATTAACAACCCTGGTTGGAAAAGATAAAGCTACAAAAATACTCTTTTGTAGTTACTCACACTATGTGCTTTTTTTATTAAACATTCAAAATATTAAACTAATATGAATCTCTTCATTTTAATTTAGCCACACTCATACTAATTTTAGAATTCTTATTGCATTTGTAATTTTTAATACTTTTTAGATAAAGCTATAAAATAATGAACTTTTTAACAGAATTGTTATCCAAAAATGTAATGTACAGCTAAAATAACTTTTCAAATCACAAATGAACTTAATATTAATTTCCTGAATGAAATGCTGATATTACAGACTAAATAAAAACCAGAGCAGCAACAAAAGTGGTGTGGAAGATATGTCAACTAACAGCAATTACAGCTTAGGCACCAAGTTCCATATACATTCTTGTGACGTGTAATTTAAGGTATTTAATGAACTAGCGAGTTACACTTACAGAACAGGAAATCAAAATGAAACCCTGCCCTGTGAGTGTACCCAGCTGTCATATAAATACCAAATGATTCTTCTTCTGTCCCTCTTAACTCAGCCCCATGGTATATCTTCAACTTCAGTAATAACTGCGTAGCTTATACCAAGTTAATATTGAATTCAGGCACTTTTCTCAGGGGACATTTCATTGCTCCGGGGGGAATGTCCCCCCCCCGGGCCACACCCTGAATTCAACACTGGGGTGAACAACAAGATTGACACATTAATGCAACTTCTTCTGCGATGACGTTAATACATAAGTACCAATATTTTTATTTATACCGCTGTCAGAAAAGCTTAAATATTCACGAAGAATTCCAAAAATAATAAGAGTTACCTATAACTGCTGAATTAAAACAAAATTATTAAGATTAATACTATAATTAAATAATGAGTACTATCATTTTTCTTGATCTCAAAAAGGGGACAACATTATCAATACATCTAATTTTGCTAAAAAAAAAATACGTTTTTAAGTTTTATGTAAACAAAAGCCACCTACCCAGAAAAACATTTTTCATCATTTTATCAATGACACTGATTTAAATCTCAAAGTGTATTCCCCACTATTTATGATAGTTTTAATTTCTAAGAGCCAAGTGTTAAGAAGTTTTAAATCATTTAGAATAAATTTCACTGTTATTTTTTTTTAAGTCATCATCAAAAAAAGCTAATTAAATAAATTTCAAAATATAGAGATAGGAAATAGCCTAAAAAATTTTCATCAGATAAAGTAGGCTTATGTTTATTAATTCACTGAATAGAATTAATTTATTAAATTTGAACACAAATTTCTAGTTACTACAATACTGCATTATAGAAAAATATACACATGAAACCTGAATTATACGTGCTTATAAAAATACATTGGAGCATACATATACAAAGAGAAAAATAATAAACTCACTTTTATTCCTCCAGTAATAGCACTACGGTTAGGTTTAAACTGCAGACCTTTTTTGGCAGCAAAATAAATAAATAATAATACACTATATACACTTCCAGGCGCAATGTAACTGGTGATCAAAGGTTCTATATTATTTTAATCTTTACAGGGGGGCTCAGACAGCATCTATCTGAGAATACCTGCAAACCTGAACAGATGTTGTCCAAGCCCCCACATAAAGGTTAACATAGTTTTTGAATCAAATACTGTCAAAATTCAATACAAACTAAACACAGGTTCAAATACCAACAAACGCAGAGCACAACAAAATTCTATAGCATTGTGTGATGCAATCATCTATCTAGATCACGTTACTTTTTCGCTTCAGAGCCATTCTAACGTCGATAACAATATATGGCTGCCATCACATTTGTAAATGTAAATAAAAAACATCTGCCCACTTTACCCGAAAGCATTCAGAGCCATTTTAACCCAACGTTACATTGAGAAACCTGTATGATGTCATTCCTCAATTTTTCGAGTAACTCGATTTTCAGTCTTTGAACGCCCTCTGTGAAGAAACATTTTAGGCCTAGTTTATTTTCCATTTTCTTTAAAATAAATTGGATGACCCAACACTGGAATATTTTCGAGCGGGAGGTGGCCGCATAGACAATCATCGAGTTCACTGCTGAAATTCCAGAATTAGTTAAAACTCGATTTGCTTATTGAAATACAATCGGTCTGCCGAGTCATATCTTGGTCGAAAACACTTGAAAACTAGATTTTAGTGATTGACTTTTTTGGGTTTACCAGTGGAGCAGGAAAACAAAATAATAAACTGATGAATCAACTGCTAAAATCATATTTTCAGGTGTTTTCCACTAAGATATGATTTGACAGACTAATTGCGTTTTAATATGCCAATCGAGTTTTAACTAATTCTGGAATTTCAGTCGTGAACTTGATCCCACTGCCACCTCTTGGTCTATTTCTATTTATGCAATATAATCTTAAATACTTTTACGTATAATAACATAGCTTTTAAATAATTGTAATGTTAACATATCACTGAAGTACAGCTAACATATTGTTAAAAATAGTGTCTAAAATTAAAAAAAGACAAATAAAAAATGTTAGAATATATTTTAATTAACTCTTAAATATTTAACTATTTTAAAAGTATGACAAGTTCTACAGTTGTAGTGTGTTAATTTAAAATCTGATTATGTCTATCAGAATTCAGTATGAAAGAGATTTGATTAAAGAGAACTTGAATAGAAATTATTTTTAAATAAAATAATTTTTGCAAAAAAACAATAAGCTAATTTTCTTTTTTCATTCTTCTTGCTATTCACTTTTCTATCAAAAATACAATACAGTCAATAAAAAATATAGGGTAGCAAGGGTAAGCTAAACCTGAATTTTTGTTCACAACTTTAACAATAATGAAAACATTTTAATGAGATGAGATTTTGATCATATTAACTTAGCTTTGTATGAAATACAAAGAAGTCAATGGAAGTGATCTAATTTTTGATTGAAATATATTTCACAAAAAGCAAAATAAGTCTCTTCTAAATATTGTTAAATATCTTCGGTTTGGCTGAATATTTGGTAGTACAAGTATTAAAAAAATGTGCTGGTGAGCAACAAGAAACGTTAATATGTTTTTAAATATGAAAAAGTGTTTGACAAATGCTTCTAATTGAGCATGAGAGAGGACAAGGAGTTATTTCTTGGCTGCAGCTCACTGCCAATACCAAATTTGAAAAAATCATATTTGCACTTTTTCTGTGTAAAGGAAATCAGTCACAATTACAATAAAAATGTGAAGCGCAAAGACATAGCCAAGAAAAATGCAGCATAATTAAACATGAATGTAAGGCGAAATAGTACCAGAAACCTTAGTTCCTGTAGTGTATCATACTCATGCAGTGCCACCAAGCATGCTCCCAGCATAGAACTGCACAGAAAATGATTTGTATTACAGAGTCAACAGTGCAGTTCACATGTAAAGTAGAATTGAAAATTTTACAAAAAAAAAAAAAGACAAAGTTTTACACAAATTTTTTTTATATGGAAAAAGCGCAAATATGACTTTTACAAATTTGGCACTGACAGTGAGCTGCAGCCAAGAAGGGACCCCTTGTCCTCTCTCATGCTCAATTAGAAGCATTTGTCAAACACTTTTTCATATTTAAAAACATATTAACCTTTTTTGTTGCTCACCAGGGCATTTTTTAATACTTGTCATTCAAATTTTTTGTTAAAAACTGAAGATTTTTTTATATCTTGAAAAGAAAAATATTTGCTGCCAAAATTTTATTTTTATATTTGAATTAATTATTGCATTGTCAAATAAAATGCATGATGTCTGATAAATAAACCAAGGAGTCGAACGAAATAATTACAGTGTGCTCACAACTTTATTCAAAGAACTGAAATTAAATGCTTCGCAATAAAAACAAATAATTATGTTTTCCACGTGATTTATTTAATTTGAATGAATTATACTACATACATAAAAAAATTATACTTATTTAAACTTTGTGGCAACGAATAAAAAAAAAATCTACAACAGCAACAATGTTCAACTGGAACTTTAAGACACAAATTTGATTTTCTCGGCAATCGTCAAACATACAAAGATGGAAAAAAATCCATTTTAAGTTTTACCAAAAGGGGTACTACTCTGTTATCCCGTTCGACTAAAAAATTATCGCCAAATTCTAAGATTAAATGCTCATAATGGAATGTCACGTTCAATGACATTAAATACGTTAAAGGTGTTTAAAATGTCATTGCATGATTTTATTTTGACTTTTTATTTGTATTTTTATTAATATTCTAATAATTATTTGCTTTTTTTGTTATTTAAAATAAAAATTATGTCAATAAGTATAATTTGGCTATTAGTTTGGCGATATTTATAATTTGATGAAATTGGTCGACGGGATAACAGAGTAGAATTTTAGGTCTTCATTTTTTCGTTAAAAGTTAAATAAAAAACTACAGTAAACTACGAAAATTTTTTGAATGCTATCATTTTATTCGTCTTGTCAAGTTCTATCTTTTGAAAAAAAAAGAAAGTCACTGTCATACGTGAACTGTTTGCCACAAATTTCAAAAAGACATTTTCATTTTTCATTTCTTAAACTTATTATACCAAATGCTACCGCGTATGCTATAATAGTATGACCAAACCAAATAGACAGCGCTCATTGCATCCCTAGTATTTAAAATAAAAAATTGAAATGCATAGAATAGAAATGAGCTTTAAAACATATTACAATGTTTACTATAAATAAATACCCCCAATCATCACGGTATCACTTCAATGTAAAATTCTGGATTGAGCAACCCCCCCCCTGATTCCTCTAGTTACATCTATGCAGAAAATATGCATACAAAATTTCATATTCTCATCAAAATCCCTATAGTCGACCATTATTAACTTATTTATAACATTTTCAGACAAAGATAATGTAAAAATATTTATAGGAAAAGAAAGAACATTTTATTTTGTTATCTAAAAAAGTATGAGTAGAATAACTTTTGAAATCCCAAATGAACTTGATATCAACTTATTAACGTACTGTGAATGAAACACATCCACTGTCACAAAATGAGACCTTGCAACATCAGTGAAGAGCTCGAGTGAAGACACCAAGGACTAGCAGGCTACATTTACAGACAGAAAATTAATAAAATATCTGCCTGATAATGTATCCAGCTGTCATAAAAATTTTAACAGATCTTCGATTCCAGAGTTCCTTGACTTCCCAGCAGGCTTCTTAACAACAGGAATAACATTATGTGATTTCATTACACTCCATTATAAATTAATATATTGATACCAAGTTCAATTAGAATTAACAAAAGATATTTTAAATGTATACATTTTTAGATAGTTTTAAAAACTTCTTTAATTTTCTGTAAATATTTTTATTTTTTCTGCTGTCTGCGAGGTATTTTTTTATTTTTGTTTAAGAGTATAGAAATAAAGTAAACAATATTACTTGGAAATAAAAAATAAACTAAGTAAGCATCAAAACAAACACATTGCAATATAGTTACAGCTACCTACAGTTGTGTTACCATATTCTTGAATTCATGGAAACACACAACTGCCCATTTTCGCCCTGTACACAAAGATATTTAGCAAATTAAGCGACTGGCTTTTTTTCCCCGATCATTTTAAATTTATTTTATAATTTACACATCCATAAAATAGAAGTTTCTTGGGAGGGAAATGCCAGTAGAAACGTTTATTTGATATATGCTTTTTTTCGCGAGAGGGCGAGAATTTTATTACAAATTTTATAGATATAAGCACATAATAATTTAAACATACCATATTTTCAACCGAATGATTGCATCTCCACTTCACACTAAAATCGCCAACAAAATCTGCAGCAGACATTTGTGCCACAGTATTTCACATAAAAAATAACTTTTTAAACACTTCCCCTTCTAACAAGAGTGATTATTCAGAAAATATTATAATCTTCTCATCTGACGAATAATCTATCTGCACTATCAAAAGTCCAGTTGCCGCCATGTTTGTTGATGTAAATAAAAAAATCCCGTAACTTTTACATTTTACATTTTACATGCTTTGAGGTAGACGCTACAGCTATTCGCCGGCATAACCTCCAATGATCACAAGAAACCCGAGGGGTCTCTCAGTGGAAGAAATTCTGTACGAGATTACGAAATCACCTTGATTACGGCTGATTACAGCTGATTACTGTAATCACATGTGATTATACTTGATTACACTAAGATTACAGCTGATTATACTGATTATACCAAGATTATAGCTGATTATACTTGATTACACTAAGATTACAGCTGATTATACTTGATTACATGTGATTTAATTGCTAAAGGTTATCATATAAGAGTTTTAATCGATTTTACTATCTTCCAAGCAACTTTTTTTACATGTTAACATTTTAGAGTTGTCCAAAATAAGAAAATAGTATCAACATCTGTATAAAGAGGAGTTTTTATCCAGTCCTCTACGATTCCTTCTTTACAGCGGTCCGCTTTGAAAATTAATTTCTGATTTAACACGTCGAGTGCCATGTCAGCCACAGGTGACTGACTGTCTACAATATGATATAAAACCAAAATATTTATATTGTTTTATGTAATTACTGAAAAATATATTAAAAATGTATATAATATCATGTTTTACATTGTCAGTCACCGGTGATTGACGCGGCCTAAACAGAAAAAGTCCAGTGTCAGTCACCGTGACACTCAACTTATTAAACAGAAATATTTCATGATTCCGATGTTCCGATTTTGATGATGAAAGGATAATTATAGGAATACTCTGATTAAAACAGAATCTTGTTTAAAATGGAAATTTTTCCCGATCTCTATTAATTCAATTTTCACTGATTTTATTCTAACTAGCAAGTGTAAAACTTCATAAACGGAGAATTTTAATGGTTTACTCAATCATGCATACGAATACACTCGAGTCTGTTAAATTAAAACCGCAAAGATAGATAAAAATTTCATTTTTGCCAAGTTTTCGTCATAGCTTGCATAATTGTAAATTATGCATTACCGTAGCTAGAAGTGAATAGTAGGGGGGGGGGGGAGCTTATAATTTTCTTTTTCTCTCTCTCTGACGCAGAAAGATAAATTAGTGCATATTTACACTGTAGATACTATGTTTCTTATTAAACTGCAGTAATAATTTCATTATATGCTTACAAAAGTACAAGGGGGGGCGGCTCAAATTATTTTAGGGGGGCTGAGCCGCCCATAGCGCCCCCTTAGCTACGGGTCTTATGGTACGTATTTCGTTAACACGATAAAAAATTCCACTTAAGGATAGATTAGCTAATAGACAGGTTAGTTTTTTACAAGGTTTACGGTATACAACGTAAATTAATCTAAATCATGTATACAAATACAGTCAATGAAGTTTGAAATTAAAGGGCTACTTCAGTTATCCGAAAAGACCCATTCGCTAATGCTAATCCTATGGAAAAAAAAATTATAAAAATATCTCATGTTTATTCCTATTGTGTAGTTGAGGTCAATCCGCACAAAAACCGTTTTTTATTTTTTCGACTTTGATTGCAGAATTTTTCATGAGAATGCTTTCATTTTCGGAACTGGTTCCGAAAATGAAAGTGTTCTCATTATAAATATTTGTAAAGAAAATCGAAAAAGTAAAAACGGGTTTTGTACAGATCGAACTTATCTCTCCAATACAAAAATATTCATTTAAAAATATTGAAATTCAAACGATATATCTTTAGATATTTCTTCCATAGGATTAACATTAGCAACCGGGTCTTTTCACTTGACGAAGTAGCTTTCTAAGCTTATGATGTACTTACTGTCAAACCTGTCAAAGAAAAAAAATATATCGAAAATTTTTCGTTTTGTCAGGTTTTTGTCTTATCTTGCATAACTGTGTGGTATTTATTTCATAAAATAATAATAATAATAATAATAATAATAATAATAATAATAAATAACTTAGGGCAAGATTCAGTTATAGACATGTAAATTTTTCACAGGGTTCACTGTATACAATATATATCAACCTGAATCATGTATACAAGTACAGTAAAACTCCGATAATTCGGATTAATTGGGACCAGACCCAAACCGGATTATCAAAAATCCGGATTATCCAGTGAATTAGAAAAAAAATGAGATAAAATAAAACATACTTACAGAAAATCACCTTTACGTTAAACTTATTGAATATTTAAAGACAATAAAAAATATTTACTTTGTAATAAAAAAGTTTGTAATTTTCTGCTGTGCCAGTTTTTCTATAACTTTTGCAAGCCCTACGGTCATGCATCAATTGAGCATAATCAGTCCGTTGCTAGTTTAAAAAAGTGTTTAAACAAGAAGCTTAAGGTATTCTTCCAGAAAGATTTCAGAAAAAGCTTCTTTTATTCAGAATACGACGGTGAAACAAGTTAATGTTATGGGAATTAGCCAATCTCTTCTGAAACTTGAAAAAAAAAAATTGACCAAATTGATCCGGATTATCCGGATTAACGGGGTCCGAATTAGCGGGGTTCTACTGTATAGCCAATGAAGTTTGAAGTTAAGGGTGCATTCGAAAAAATGATTTTCCATCTTGAACAGCTCGAAATTTTCAGATACAATTTTGGACCCATTTGTAAAAGTAGAAGCATGAAACTTGCTGAGGTAATTTTTGAATTGACGTACAAGGTGCCGTGTGATGTAATTTCTTGCTGATTTAATTAGAATTTGATTTATAAGTAATTATTTTCTCAGCGTGACCCTTTTTTTCGTTCGAAGACCTCCCGCTTCGGAAAATTTGGTCCAAAACGCCGTTTTTGATAGCATTTTTTGCAACATTTTCTGCATTTATCAAGGAATTGATAATCACGGCACCTTGTATAGTTTCTAAATAAGAGAATTCGAAAGTTTAGTGCATTTGAGAGCAAAAAAGAGAGAATCTAAAAATAAATCTGAAAAAAGGCAGTTTGGATCGGAATACACCCTTAAGGGGGTACTTCATTCATGCGAAAAGACCGATTCGCTAATACTAATCCTTAGGAAGAAATTTATAAAGATATCTCGTTTGAATTTCAGTATTTTTAAATGATTATTTTTGCATTGGGTCAATCTGTATAAAGTATTTTAGTTTTTCTATATTGACTGCAGGTTTTTTTTTTTTTTTTTTTTCTCCATGAAAATGCTTTCATTTTCGAAAATAGTTCCGAAAATGAAAGTATCCTCGTTAAAAATATCTGAAAACAAAATTGAAAATGTAAGAAACGGTCTTTGTACAGATCAATATTACTTATCCACTCAAAAAGAATCATTTAAAAAGATTAAAATTCTAATGATATATCTTTAAAAATGTCTTCGATAGGATTTGCATTAGCTACCAATTCTTTTCGCTTGACTGAATAAGCCTCCTAAGATTATAAAGTAGAGTCAAACATTTTAAAGCAAAAACAAAAAGATTGAAAAATGCTCGTTTTCGTCAGGTTTTCTTCTTAGCTTTCATAATTTTATGGTGTTTAATTCATTCAGACTATAGAAATTTTCCATTTAACGTAAAATTCCGTTATAAACAGGTCAATTTTTCACAGAGGTTATTTTTTTATTGTATACAACGTATATCAATCTGAATCACGCATACAAATGCATACAGCTAATGGAGTTCGAATTTAAGGGGTTACGTACTTTAATCATGTGAAAAGATCAATTCGCTAATACTAATCCTATGGAAGAAACTTATAAAATTAACTTGTTTTTATTTTTATTATTTTAATTTTTTTCCCTTTAATTGGATAGCTAAGGTCAATCTGTACAAAGACCGTTTTTAGCTTTTTCGATTTTGCCTCTAGATATTTTTCATGAGAATGCTTTCACTTTTGAAACCTGTTCCGAAAATGAAAGTGTCCTCATTAAAAAGTATCTGAAAACAAAATTGAAAATGTAAGAAATAGTCTTTGTACAGATCGATCTATATTTTCCAATGAAAAGGGAATCGTTTAAAAATATTGAAATTCAAACGAGATATCTTTAAAAATTTATTCCAATATTCCATTTATTCAAATGGGGTTTTTCTTTTGTTTGAAATGGTCTCCTAAAAGTACAATCAAACCTGTCAAAGTAAAATTAAAAAGATTGAAAGTTTTTTTGTTTTTGTCAAATTTCCATCTTAGCTTGCATAATTGTATGGTATTTATTTCATTAAGACAATAGAAATTTCCCATTTAAAGGCAAGATTCCGTTATAGATAGGTTAATTTTTCACAAGGTTTATTGTATACAACATATGGCAATCGGAATTACGCATACAAATGCAGCCAATGAAGTTTGAAATTAAGGGGCTATTTGAGCTACGAGAAAAGACCAATTCGATAATGCTAATCCTATGCAAGAAATTTATAAATATATCTCGTTTAGTAGTATAATTTCAGTAGTTTTAAATGATTCTTTTTGCATTGGATAGCTGACATCAATCTGTACAAAGATCGTTTTTTGCTTTTTAGATATTGACTGCAGATTTTTTTCATGAGATTGCTTTCACTTTCGAAACCGGCTCCGAAAATGGAAGTTTCCTCATTAAAAATATCTGTATACAAAATCGAAAAAATTAAAAAAAAGATCTATGTACAGATTGATCTTACCTATCCCATGCAAAAGGAATCATTTAAAAGTATTTAAATTTTTTCTATAGCATTAGCATTAGCCATCGGGCTTTTTCACTTAATTAAGCTTATAAAGTACCTTCAAATCTATTAAAGCAAAATTAAAAAGATTGAAAGTTTTTTGTTTTTGCCAGGTATTTTGTCTTAGCTTGTAAAATTGTAGAGTATTTATTTCATTAAGTTCACTTCTTACAGGTTTTATTGTGTACAACGTGTATGTATAGAGCGTCGGTTCCCAATCTGCAGTACTCGTATCCCTGGGCCGAAACTAGAGGAGGGCAGAGGGGGCACGTGCCCCGGGCGCCACAAGAACAAAAGCTGAAGGGGGCGCCAAATTAAGATTTTGTTTGGTGTGTTTGTTTGATATAAAGAGTGCATATATGTGGGGGGGTGGGGGAGGCGCCAAAATTCATTATCCTAAGGAGTATGTAACGGAGTAATGTGCTGGGTGTACGAGAAAATAATAGCGGAAATTACAAAATTAATTTTAAAAAGTCGCAAAAATAGTTAATAAAGTCACAAAATTATCCTAAATGATAAATGTAATTTGTATCGATTTATGAAATGGTTATGATAAGAAGCTTACTAATTTAACCCTTTAACACCTAATCCGCCCGTATCCGGCTCTGTGGGTTAAGACCTGTTTGAGCCGCTTTCAGGCGGATGTCGAAAAATAAGGGGTGAGAGGTATATAAAGAGATTCGTTTCTCCCTGAACTCTGTGGGGTTTTTAGCTATTGTGGCCGGTCGCTTTGTCCGATGACAGTGATGGAATGCTTAGTAATTGCTTGCATGTTTGTCATTACTTCTTTTATCCCCTAAAGTGGTTCTACTCAAATAAAACGAGCCGGCTTTGCTTTTATCCTCGTCTTAGTTTTAATATCGTTGTTTGTACGGATTTTGAGATTTTTACTTAAATTTTATTTTAAAATGAGTAAAAGAAAAATACTTATACTCAATTAGAAATCAATGAAGTTTTATTTGGATCGGACAATAGTGACAGTTATATGGAAAGCAAAGATGTTGGATGGCCCATAGAAGCAAATTTAAATTGTACTTTTATTAATAATCGTGATTCTGATGAAGAAATTATAAATGATGTAATGGAAAAAAAAACAATTATTTTGCAAGACCGGATGGTGATAATTTGTTACTAAATGAAGCCGTCACTGATGAAGATAGGAATATAAAAACCAAACTGTGATATAATTAATGATGATAACATTTTATTAGTTGAAAGGAAATTTAGAAGAGAAACTATGCGAAGAAATTATTGTTCTAAAATGTTAAAAACATGTTGCATCTGCATATAATTATTAATAAGTAAATTGTCGTAATAGTATATATAGTAATCAGTAAATTAGTATAATGAAATATATTTATCACTTTTACATAAAAAGAATCTAGTTTCAAGAAATAATTCATTCTACAAGATATTAACTTGAAACGATCAATGATTAATGTGAATATTTTAGAGCTTTTTCCTTCAAACAATTTAAAACGCTTTTTTATTCGAATTGCAACAAGTTACAGCTTCTGTAATATTTTATATTAAAATTTCAAGCTGTAACCTTTTTATAAATAATTTAATAAAATCAACAACTTTTCAACACACAGAAATAATTATATAAATTCTGAAAAGTTTAATAATTTTGAATGAATAAATAAATAATATTTTATTTTGAATAAATAAAATAAATAAAAATTCTAATTTTAACATTGCGTGTAAAATCTCCCCCTCCCCCCCTCACACACACATCTTCATCTATGAGGAAAAACTTGGAAACATAACAGTAACACTTAAAATTGGTTTTTACATTTACAAATAAAAAAATGACATTTTAATAGCAAGATTGTTGAAACTAAATTACAGATGATAAACCAAGGTGAATAATTAAACACACACATTAGACACCAGTGATAAACGCAGGAGATAACAAGCAGAAATGTCTTTTCTTTTTTTTCCTCTCTGCGCATAAAAAAGTTTAGACCGATATTTTAATTTTTGCATTTTAAATTGGTGATTGAATGTACGACTACCTGCCCAGTACTGCACACTCAGTACTCTACCCTCTACTTTCTCTCTCGGAGTTATAATCTTCTCCCCCCCCCCCCCCCCCCAAAAAAAAAAAGTCAAAATTCTGCTTTGATCACCAGTCATTTTACTTTCATGGGAATATAAGTCGTTTTCTAAAAAAAGCATTTTTTTCTCAAAAAGGTGAAGTTTCACACATTTAAGGTCCCGTTTTTAAACATAAAAGCACGACAACAGAAGGCATCATCGTTGAAATAATTTGCAACAAAACAGTTTTTTTTTTTTTTTTTTTTTTTTTTTTTTCAATTGTCGATATAAAATTACATTGAGTTCGTAACATATTGTTGTTTCATGTGGATAGTTTTTTTTTTTCCCTATCCAGCGAAATAGCGTTAGGAAATACAATTCCAAGCACCCACTTTAGCAGCATTTAAAAAAATAAAAATAATGTCATTGCAAATAATTTTAAAAAACTGTCCAATTAGATACATTTTTAATAAGAGCACCTGCAATTTCATCCGTATAAATCAAAAGTGGGTTTGGAAATATGCCAGAAATAGCCAGCTTTGTTTTTGTTTATGACGACCAATTTTCTACACTTGAGATATAGGCCCAAAGGGAGGGATGCCCTCAGTCGGAATCTTTCTAAGGGAACCTAGCCCGAATTTACGCAAGCAAATCCATGTTTCATAGAAAACCACGAAAAACTCTGAACGGTATGGCCGACGGCCGCGATTGGGCTCGAACCCAGCACCTGCCGTCAACTAGTTTCGAAGGCAGAGCCTCTCGGCCACTGGTGGGGCAGTAGCCAGATTTCATTTGAGAACACGCCTAACAATCTCTGTGGGTGCACCCCACCATATACCGACATCTTCCCTTCACTATTCACTCTGACTTGCATTTATTCAAGTTTGCTTGTATCGGATGCATACTAATTATGTAAGCAACCTTACACAGAGAGCTGCTGGATGAATAAAAATATTGATTACTGAATTTAATGTAAAAATTAAACGGTGCGAATGTAACTAATTTTGAAAGAAATATTGGACATACAAATAATTCACCTTATACTGCTTCAAAATAAATAAATAAATAAAATGTTTCCAAAATTATTTCAAATAGATTTTAATTAATAAAAAAATATATAGCATGTTTTACATTTCCATCCTTGTTTACTGCCCATGAGTGCAAAATATGCATTTAAAAATATTTTTACAGATGTTCGTGGGAACAAATAAATTAAGTCCTTTAAAACAGGTGCAATCTGATCACATTTTTAGTGTTATCCCTGAGCTCCAAAGACAATTGCGGCAACAAGTTCTTTTTTATATGCCTTTTCTACAAAAGTGTTATTTCTGATTACGTAATCTCTTTTCTGGGTGCATGCTGCACTACTTTTGTAAAATAAATCATACATTAAAGGAAAGTCATTGCTACATATTGTTTAAAACTTTCTCTTTATCTATAAAATTAGAACAATTTTGAAATTGGCCCCAAAAAATACAATTTAGGCAACACGCAGTTGATTTTTTTTTTTTTTCAAAGATGTTTTAGTATAAAATTTAGAATATAAATTTATCTGTTATGGAAGTCGACTTTATAATATTCTTTCGATCAACAATTTGGAAGTTTCTAACACATTTTTAGAGTAATCTGCAAATGTCAGGGTCATTTTTTTTTCATTTTCTTTTCTGATATCATTGCAGTCACCTCCGTCCCTTCTGAAAAAAAAAAAAAAAACTGACTGTATCCTAAAAATTACTTTGAATTACAGCTTAAATTCATAGCTTCGATTCAGATTTTATTTTTAAATTGTTATTTCTTTGTCTTATTAATTTACTAGATTTAATTTTAACAAAAGAAAAAGCCCACTTTTTGAAAGAAACTCAGCTATTATCCAAGTCAGCACCAATTCACCAATCAACAATCAAGTTCTTCAGAATTTATTATTCGTCAAAATCAGTTTGTCCATAAGAAATAATTTAATGAACTTTTTATTTTATTTTTTAAATGAATAAGCTTTTGAAGTGAAACTTTTATTTTATTACTTATCTTTATTAATTTAAAAAAGGAAAGCATTTTTCCAAATTTCTAAAAAGTTATCGATTTGATTATAATCAAGAATTTTGTAATGCAGATTTTCCTTGACATAAGTTTATTAGAAAATATTTTAAGCTAGTATCACATGCGAAAAAGTAGAATTTCTTTTTATCCTATTTAGAAACTGTAAATCGAATATTATTTTCCTTTTTTCCATTGAAGCAGATGATCGTTTGAAAAATTATGCAAAAAAATTCGCGTTTTCAATCAAATTTCTTTATGCGACAGCCCGGTAAATCTCATCATCAGAAAACAACCGCTTATAACTCAAGATCCAATTTATTTATCAAAACTTTAAAGACACCTATTCGAATAGAAAAAAATTTCAGTTGTCATTCCTCAATATTTCATGACGTTTATAAATTAGTCTGTAAATGTGTCAGAAAATATCCAGTTCTTAAATTGACACTTTTCTCCCCTTGTCCCCTGGAATATTAATAATCAACAAAGTTAGAGCCTAAATTTATTACAAAATGAGGAAATCCGGAAAAACATTTAAATTTTTGCTGTCTGTTCTCTAAATACAGTTGTCCGAGCTCTTAAAAAATTTTATTCATATTTTTTGTAACTATTTTAATCATCCTTGAAATACAAGGTGTTTTAATCATCCTTGTAAATTTAAATCCAATTAGAAATTTTCACTTTTTCAAAAAAATTTTATATGTTTGTCTCAATATGAATCCCTTTAAAACTTCTATACGTAAAGTTTTAATTAAGAGGTTAATTTATACACTCCCTCTTTCTCACATTTCAAAAGCTACTCTTGGAAAAAAAATTCGTAAAATTTCAGAAACCGTTGCCCTTATACTTAGTCTATTTATGTAATGGTTTGAAAGAATCTATAGGTAAAATTCTTCCAAACCTCCCCCCTTCCACAATCAAACCCTTAATGAATATCCTTTTCCAGACAACAAACAATTTTTAATACACAGCATCTATTCGTTATGACTCGTTATGATCATTCTAAAAATGATGTTTATTATTATTATTAATTTCAATGTAGAATTTGTCTTTAAATTTTTAGTCTTTGAAAATATCATTTTCCAAATAGTCATTGTAATTTGTTAAATTACATTTTTTATAAAATTTTCGAATGATAAATTAAAATAATTCTTTGATACTGGGATTAAAAGTCATAGTTTATGATATTATTTTCTTTCTTAAATCTTTGAGATTCTCATGGCACACCTCAATGAAAAATCATACTATTACTATTTATACATATTTTTCAGGAAATTTATCGAAAATGGGAAAGTGCTAAACTTCACCAGTTATGCTTGTAAATTCTAATATTCATCACGTGTAAATGAGGATTTTTTTTTACTAGATTTAAAATATAGTGGAAATACATTTAAAAAAACTTTCAGGATCGATATGCGATTGTATAACATGTGCATTGCACAAAGTCACTCCAACTCCATTACCTCTCACAAAGAAAATGTCATTTCAAGAGTCAATTTTTTTTTTTTTTTTTTTTTTTTTTTTTTTTTTTTCAAGTCATTCAAAAAAGCCTAAGTTTGGTTATGATTATAGAGCAGACCCACCCCAAACTTATTAAGACCTAAACAATCCCAAGAACGGGATACAATATAACACCAATTGAACTGTAAAGTAAATGGCTGGTTTGAGTGGCATGATGAATTACTTTCATACAGTTCAGTCCTTTGTAAACAGTTTGAAAAAAAAAGGCTCGCGCCCGCCAAGTGCATTATCCTACTTTTTTGCCATTATTTCGGGAGGAAAAATCAGAAACAGAGACATGACAAAGCTGTAAAAGGCGTCAAGTTAGGTACGAACTTCGACAACATTGTAAAAATGATGCAGGGCATGATTACGCATTATGTAACGCGATAGACAGGTTTTGTAAACATATACAAAAGGAAAGACATATATATATGTATATATTACGTGCTTAAAATTAGGTATTTTGATAACAATTGACATGTCAAACCCAATACTTTTAAGCACACACACACACACAATATATATATATATATATATATATATGACAGACTAAATCATGAGAACAAAATCTTTAAAACCTATTTGCATATCTAATAGTTAATAAATTCACAGAAAGAGCTAGCGCTAAGGGTATTCATGGGGCGGAAATTTCCAGGCAAGGGCTGTGCAAAAATGAAGTAAATCATACCCGATTCAATTTTTTTTAAAAAATAATAATAATTTTAATACTGCATACATATTTATCAGATAATTTTACAGTATATTTTTTTTTATTACGGTGATTTTACAGGACTAAAAAATTAATGTTGTTTACAATAAAAAAGTAAAGGGTGGATTAAAACATGATAGCTTTTGTAGCTGTATAATAAAAAGTAGATTTGTGAAAATATTTCTATGTCATTTATTAAAGCTTTTCTGAAATCTAAAGGGCACATTTCTGAATTTATGTATTTGCAGAACACATAAGATTGACAGATATTCGTATTCCGGAGCTATATATTCGAATGGTGTTATCCAATTTTTAATAAAGATAGTATATCTTTGAAAAAATGCTGTCGAAGCATTCTGAATGAAATTTCCGGAAGCAATAGCACGGGGAAGGAATTTGCATTCACGTGACAAGAATATTTTACATTTTGATAAGTAATTTATTTATCAAAAATGGAAAATTCTGTTCAATTCAAAACTTCTTCAATGGTAAGGCCTGTCAATTTTATGCCTTTATAGTTAAATATGAGTCAGAAAATGTGTTAGAAAGTTTCACGTCGAGCAGTGAATTTGAGAACCATTTAAAAGGTATATATTTCTAAAAATTCCGTTAACAGAAGTTCATTATAGCTATTAATATTTTTTGAAGAAAAATTGCCTACCCAGATCTCCCTGAGAAAAATAAGTCCAATTACGGCCGGCTCGATTATGTAGGAAAAAAATGCAAGGCTGATATCGGCTCGGGTCTGCTTAAAGAAAAAAAAAATGCAGTTTCAGACATCATTTAACCGTCCGATATCAATTTCTACACTGGATATATTCCCCATTTCTTCAAAGATGTTGTCAAACAAGCGTCGGCTCGTGACGCACATTTTTACTTATTCTAGCGAAAGTCATATTAATTGAAAATGACTCGTATTTTATCGGCTCCGTTTAAATTTTTATATCGGGCTATTTGGTCCGCTTAATGTTTTTTATCGGCTCGATTTGACAGGCCCATCCCGTTTGAAAGTATGAACCAATTTTGCCAGATAGGGGCCATGGGACATGTCCGGGCCCATGAGACCACTAGAAAAGGCTTAATTTTATTTTTTAATCATCTAATAAAATTACTATGACATTTTATTTTAAGTTTCCTAATTTAAATATATTCTATCAATACATGGCTGTACCTTTATTAAGTGTATTTTTTTAAAAAAAATAAACATTTTAAATATACTTTAAGAGAAATAAAGTACATAAACAAATGTGTTGCTTGATCTGTTCCCTCATAAGAAATCTGCACTTACATATTATAATTTTAATAGTTTTTTCAATGCACTATAAATTTTTCAAACACCAAAAGTAGCCTCTAAGCTGTATTAGCTATTAATGAAAGAAGTTTTTGCGTCTACATCTTTTGAGTAATTAAATTAACTTATTTTATATATACATGAAATTGAGAGATTAAATCCTCAAGAATCTGATAAAGTTAAATCAAATACTCCTACGTTACAATGACCTTAGAAACCGCATAAGATGTTAAAACTTCCTTGGTCTGTTTTTCTGTGTAGAAAACTGTGCCAACGTAATAAAAATCCTAAGAATTGAAAGAAACAACTGTATATATATGATACAACTGTTTCAAGACTTAATATATTAATAAAATTATAAAAATAATGTATGTATCATATGTATGTAACATATGTATCATACAACTGTTTCAAGACTTAATATATTAATAAAATTATAAAAATAAAAATAACATTGTTTCATATTTTAGCACTGTCTGATTTATTTCGTCTGTATTTTTTGCAGAAAAATTATAGCAAACAAATAAAGAGATTATCATTAACTTGTCTAATTAAATACCTTTTAATTAGAGATTTCTTTTATTTTCCCCTGTTCAACAATATAAGTGCAGATTCCCAAAATTTTTAAAGAGCCAGTGGCTGCTAAATCCCAATATTCCAGTCACTACACATGTTTAATTTCTAACAAAAATTAAGAAACAACGCGGATCTTGTCAAAAGATCGCAGGGGAAATGCTAATTTTTTCAAATGATTGAAAATAGCTACTTTCGTCAAAAAATCGCTGAAAAAGCGCAAATTTTGATAAAATTTCCCAAAAAACACGATTTTTGATCGCAAAAGAACGCGAGTTTGGTTAGAGGATTGCGAAAAAAAAACTGAAATTCTTGTCAGTGGATTGCGATGCACTATTTTCGTCAAATTGATCGCGAGGGAAAAAAACCCCGCAAAATTTGCCAATGAGTGATTACTTAGAAGCCAAAAATTAGTCGTCAAGTAAAAAAAAAATAATCGCAACGTGGCTACTGGCGACCGTGAATCTGAACAATTCGAAATCTATATTCAACAATGAGAAACATTCTAACAATTAGCAAAATCATTTTGAAGAAAAAAAAAATAATGAAATTTACAGACATTATTATTCATATGTACTATTGTATCTCTGAACTGAACAGTGCTTTTTATATTACCTCAAATTCGTTACGTCTGGTAATGTAATCTTTCACTGCGTTATTATTATTATTATTATTATTATTATTATTATTATTATTATAACACATCAAAAATCAACATAAAACACGATTTCTGTCGATTATTCTAGAAAAGTTTTTGCTGGTACAAGCAAAATACAAATTATTTCTCTTTTAATAGAGAATGCTACGTTGTATTCCAAATAAGTCTATGAATGTGTAAATAATAATAATAATAATAATAAATAAATAAAATAAAAGTAATAATAATAATAACAGTTTGTATTTGAGAACAATTTTAATATTTCTTATTAAATAAGATTAATTAGGGCTATTTACGAACAATAAATAATTATTCTATCTCATGAAGTCATTTTAAAATTTACGTGAAATGTTCAGATGTTTTTATTCAGAAACTATGAAAACTATAACAGCATTTTCTTTTTCTATTTTACGTTAAAAGCACACTTTCTGAAAATTCTGTGAAAATTGATGTTTTGAAATAAAAATCCCGACGCTAAGCTATAGAAAAGTTATCATGAGACAACAATCGATTTTAATTCAAAATGTAGCGCATTAATCATAAGAGAAACAAAATAAGAAATCAGAATCAATCAAGAAATGGCTGGCTGATGAAATTTTCATGACTGAAATTTCTCGATTTTACTTTTAAAAATAAATTTTTAAACATCGAAAATTTTTTTCATAATTTTGAGCAAGAAAGAACATTTTTTTAATAATCATCTTAAAAGTATAATGCTCTTAAATTGTACCGTAGAAATTTTAGAGAGGACGACTTTAGAAAAAATCTCTTTAAATTTTTTTTAATTTTTAATCTTTAAAATGAGTATGATTCCTCTCGTAAAACAAGCCAATTTTATTTTTCTATTTGACCAAAATAATTGTATTATAATGAAAATAATAAACTACAAATACTTCTGATATTATTCTGATATTTTAATTTATTCCATATATAGAATGTGTGTCGAATTTTATTTTCAGATTTTAATTTTTTTAGGGATATGAGGTTACCTGTATCATTTTGACTATTTTTTGTTGATCTGTATTTTTAACCATTTTTGCACTATGATGCTTCTCTCAGAGCATTGAAATTTTTTTTCAAATATTGTAATTTGTAAACATGTGTATCCTACAAAATATGTAGATAAATAAAGTTTATTCTAGAATTAACACTCTAAACAAATAATTATAGTACTATCACTGAGGTGGAATCAGACATAAATGAGAAGTCATTATCCGTATCTTCCCTCAGTTGATTCTAATACTTACCTGGAGAAAAGTATGGGGGGAGAGAGAAATCCATCAAATTGACATTTCAGTCACGCCTCTCCCTCTTACAAGCTAGAAAAATGAAACGGGCGAGTTCATTTTCCCAAAATGATGCTTTGAAAGGCTAGGATTTAAAGGTAGAAATTGTTTCGCCTCCCTTAGGTGTTAAAGAGTTAAAACAAGTGGGTAAATGTGATCGCATATCATACAAAGGGTTTCGTTTTATATTTATTTCAAAACAAGTTATCCGTTAATTAATAAATCCAAATTGTTAATTTATATTTATTAAATTCTTACATAGATTGTAGTACCTATAAAAATATTTTGATCTTAAAATAATTATAAAAAAAATTATTTATTTTAATTAAAATATAAATGTTGAAAAAAATTATTTACATAAAATCCAAAATATCAATTCATTTAAAAATCAACAAATAAATAAAAACAATAAATAAATAAATAAATAAATAAATAAAATTAAACAAAAATTACAGCGATATAAATTAAACTTTAAATTTCTAGAAACGAAAAAAAAAATGTTTAAATGATATTTAAAATGGTAAATCATTAATAAATCGCAATAGTTTCTATAATAGAAAGAAAATTGAATTCCAAAAAATGTTATGATTTTTAGTGATAAAAAAAATATGAATACTTAAACTGACAAAATAATAATAATAAATAAAATAAAATAAATGTAAAATGTTGCAAAGCTTGGCATAAATTTAAGTGAGCCCAAACTGGTATGTAGAGATGGCTAGTAATTTTAATAAATAGGTATTTAATCCTCCTCCCATCCTACACACTCATACATACCTTTTCCAACAGATTCGGGCTGGGCCGTGTTCAGGTTTACATTTTATTCCCCTACATACTTTGAGTCGGGCCTGAATGGGACTTAATTAACCTCAAAATGTGTATGACAGGAAATGTTTAAAAATATTAATAGCGATAATCGAGGCGATAATGAACCTGTGTTACCCAGTCTGTTAGCGAAAAGGCTGCTGGTCACTTCTGGAAAGAATAGCGTTTTCCGCTCAGAAAGCAGTACATTCCTAACCCCCCTACCCCGCCCCTTTACTACAAGATTTCAAAGAGGTGTTTACCGCTAATAGCCGTGAAATCCAAGATGCCTCATCGGCTGTCTGTTGACAAAATTTATGACTCTGTAAAGAGATAAAAATACGCAATTTTTCCTATGTAGGGAAATGCTACTTCGAGAATTGAGAGAATGTTTTTACAGTAAAGTACACTAGAAAACTTTGAAGATTTTACTTTATTATTATTATTATTACAGCAATGAAACCGAGAATTTCATCACGGTATAGGTTTGATTAGAATACTTTTGACTTTTATAAATTCATAAATTAAAAAAATATATTCGATGAAAATGAAATATAACAATAAAAAGTGATTCAATGTAGGTTTCCGTCAAAATTATTTAGATATTTCACCTTACTTTATATTATGTTTAACTTATATATATTTCATCTTTACTGTCAAATTAAACCATTGAAAATTTTAAACGAATAAGTATTAAATAAATTTTTTTATAACTCCTTTTTCAAAATTTAAGTAATATTCAATGTTTGTCAATTTTTCCTTTTGATTATATAAAGCAACATTAATTCACTGTTGAAAAATCAAAACACAATTGATTATGATTAATTAGTGTTATTTAAAAATTCGTTTAGATAAAAATATTGTCATGAATCAATCTGTAAAAAGAATATGAACAAAGTAAGGATTTTAGTCTATGAATCACCATTCATGTTTTAATATATTTTATATATTTGATATATTTAAACATTCTTTCAAAATTTTATCAAATACGTAAAAAAAATTATAATTTCTTGAGATTTTGGACCTATTTTAATAAATGATAATACATATAGACATCAGTATTTATCATTAGGTAAGACAAAGAAAATTTTCAGCTGAATTAGTATCCCCCCACCCCTCTGTTAATCCTAACATTGAAATTACTCAATATATTGACACCTATTTAAGTATTTATAAAATGAAATTAAACTGCAGTGCAAAATGAACAGAGATTATACAACAAATACTCCAAGTAGTGATTTCTAATACAGTTTTATTTGACAAAAACATAATACAAGATAATACAAATTAACGGTCATTAATTCGAAATTTGAAAGTTATTTAATTTAATTTCGGCTATCTTTCAATAAAATTAACATTATTAAGAAATAATATAAATTGAAAATTTGAATATGTAACGATATCTTCAATAATTCTCTATTCAATCAAAGATTGCAATATTAAATATAGATGCAACATACATGCAGCAATGTATATATGATTAACAAAGACAAAAATATCAAAGTATAATATTAATATACATATAAATGAGAGAAAATCATCATTAGATAAACATTAGTATTGCGTATTACTTTGCATTAAACTTGAGCAAAACTTAGCAACTAAAAGCTATTTAAAAAACATTAATTGCCCAAAATATACCATAGTAGTTTTTTCATACATTAGGAAAGTTCATAACTATTGGACGATGGGTCGAAGTTTCAAAATATGCTTATAAATGAGATTCCGCGTCCCATCTCTTAGGACTACAGAAATTTGTTGTTAAAATATTTTAAAATGTATATTTTTTCGGAAATCGGGATGTTTCTACATTAAAACTTGCACATTTCTTAAAAATCCAGAAATATTATTCCGAAGTTTATCTTTTATCCGACTTGAAGCCTTTCTTAAAATCGACACAAGATGGTGGAAACAAAATCCATTAAAAAAGAAAGAAGAACAAAAAATTTTTTAATCACAATATATGCCTTTGTATTTCATATTTTGTCTAAAAAGATATTAATACAAAGTTAAATAAGGAAATGTTTGCTATTTTGTTTTATTGTTGTCTCATATAAATGATATTGTAACCATGCGTCGTTTGTGTACTTACATTCAGCATACGCACGTACAGATTTAAATGCTTAGAAGATTTTGAAATGAGAAATAATAAAAAATAGTACAATTGCTTACAAACAGATAGATTTGAAAAACATATATCTGTGAAGTGAAAATTTGAATACTAGAATTACACAGAATATTCAAGTTTTTGCGACAATTTTTTTAATTTTTTTTTAATTTTTAATTTTTTTTAACCATCAGAAACGCGTAATTTTTCATGTTTACATTCATAAATATATTAAAGATGCACCGAATAGTGACTTTAATCGAATACTGAATATTAGGTTAAAAGAATACTGAATATTCAGTTACAATAAAATTTTTATACTTCAAAGTTTAAAAGCGTTAAAATGTTTATTATTATTATTATTATTATTATTATTATTATTATTATTATTATTATTATTATTATTATTATTATTA
Organism: Maratus speculifer; assembly: GCA_964019185.1. Lineage (NCBI taxonomy): Eukaryota > Metazoa > Arthropoda > Arachnida > Araneae > Salticidae > Maratus > Maratus speculifer. The sequence goes on from OZ025292.1 coordinate 15,535,265, forward strand.
TTATTAAACTATTTACATCTTTAATAAAATAAACTTCCGTTTTGATAAACAAATAATTCTAATAAATAAATTTTATATTGGATAAACAAAATCTGTTTTCAAATATTTTTAAAGTTACATTTCATGGTCATTATGAAATATACACATGTATGGCTGATTAATTTTTAAATAACAGCAGTAATAGCAAGGGGGGGGGGGGGATATTGTATGATACACAATATGATACATTCAGCATACGCAAGTACAGATTTAAATATTTATATTTAATAAACCTTGTCTGCTAGCATGCTTCTAACTACATTGAGATATGAAATTCCGTGCATTCGATTTCGAGATATGACTATCGCTAAAATCGTGTAAATCCTACAAAATTGAGCGCAGAAGCACCACCTGTAAGACAATACACACCAAAATGCGAGCCAAAACATAAACAAAACCAATTTAACAAGGATTAAATGAATCTGTAGTTTGGTGGAAATCCGCGAATTAAACCACCCGAGAATTCATCGGATAGAGCTGTTGCAGAAATCACAACAAATTCAATATAGCAGCGCCGCCTGTGGAGTTATTTATACCAAAATGTAAACAGTATCAATTTATGTCAAGGACTAATCGAATTTAAAGTTTGATAGTAGTCTGTGCGTTAGTTCTCAAGAAAGAACTTTTGCGAAAACAGTAAAAATTACGGCATAGTATCGTCACCCGTAGAGCGATTTACACACACACACACACACACACAAAAAAAAAAAAAAAAAAAAAAAAAAAAAATCAGCACTAATTTATAAAAAGGACTAACTAAATATAAATTTTTATTAAATTTCGTGATTAGTTATTGAGACAGAGCGCTCGCAAAATTTGTGTCATTTACAGGCACACTGACAGACTTTGGTCACGAAAAATGTGTAAATCCGTCATAAACCGGAATTCGAAAATTTTCACGAATACAAAACTTTCTTCTTGTAAAATTAGAAGAAAATAATAAAGTATAGATAGAACAGACCTATAATCCATTACAGGAAAATTGGATTATACAATTAAAATCAGTGTTGAATTCACACACTTTTCTCTGAGACATGGGGGGGGGGGGGTATAGTGTTCTGGTGAATAAATTGCAGTTTTTATTCACTGGAAACGCAAAATCTCAATTTTTTTCCGTGGGAGAGGACATTTTATTCCACAGGGGGATGTCCCCCCCTTCCCCTGGGCCACCCTTTGAAATCTTGTCTTTGATATTAATTTAATTTTTTTCTTTTTCTTTGATATTAATTAAAGTTACACTTTTTGATCATGATGACCGAATAAGAAAACAAAATTTTTTTTTATTGATTAAATGAGAAGTCTGCCGAACTAAAACGACGTTAGCCGAAGTGTTAGGTATTTTTCTCGTTATGGAATTTCTAGATTCGGTCGCCGCCCTCAAAGCTCGTGATAAAAGCTATGCGATAGCTTAAATGTCCCCCTCCCCTGGGGATGACACACGAGACATGCACAATATGAATAAGCAGTTGGAGACCTTTCAAATGATGTGTCACACGGCTGGTGTTGTAAAGAAATTAAAAATGTGCTCCCTGGGGGGCAGAGTGGGGGGTGACACACAAGACATCCATAATATGAATAAGCAGTGGCAGACCTTTTAAATGATGTGTCACACGACTGATGTTGTAATAAAATTAAAAATGTGCCCCCCTGGGGGTCAGAGTTGGGGATGTCACACAAGACATGCACAATATGAATAAGCAATTGCACACTCTCAATTCATGTGTCACACGACTGGTATTGTAAAGAAATTTAAAAAGTGCCCCCCTGGGGGCAGAGTTAGGGGGTGACACACAAGGCATCCATAATATGAATAAGCCGTTGCAAATCTTTCAAATCATGTGTCAGAAAAGAAATTGTAAAGAAATTAAAAATGTGCGCCTCTGGGGGGCAGAGGGGGGTGACAAGACATACATAATATGAATAAGCAGTTGCATACCTTTCAAATAATGAGTCACACGACTGGTGTTGTAAAGAAATTAAAAATGTGCCCTCCCTGGGGGGGTACAGTGGGGGGGGGTGGACACACAAGACATCCATAATATGAATAAGCAGTTGTAGACCTTTCAAATAATGTGTCACACGTCTGGTGTTGTAAAGAAATTAAAAATGTGCCCCCCCTGGGGGGCAGAGTTGGGGGTGACACACAAGACATCCATAATATGAATAAGCAGTTGTAGACCTTTCAAATAATGTGTCACACGTCTGGTGTTGTAAAGAAATTAAAAATGTGCCCCCCTGGGGGGGGCAGAGTGAGGGATGTCACACAAGATATGCACAATATGAATAAGCAGTTGCAGACCTCTCAATTGATGTGTCACACGACTGGTGTTGTAAAGAAATTAAAATTGTGCCCCCCTGGGCTAGGGGGCAGAGTGAGGGGGGTGGACACACAAGACATCCATAATATGAATACCCAGACAACCACAATCGTCCTTCGGACGCTCTACAATGATCCTTGAAATCCTATAATTGTCATATCCTATGAAACTATCCTGTGAATGTCCCCAGAATACTGAAGATAGGACCGTCCTCACAGTACTGTCTTAAGAACGGCCGGAGGACGCATTGCGACTCCTTGGATTTGGAACCCTGTACTCGAATGTGCAGCCTACCAACCAACTCACCAGAATTCAGAAAAAGCATGCGTGATTTCCAATGTTTATAATTTCAGCTCATGGTGATTTCGAATAAACGGAAAGTGAATGTAATTATAAGGTAAGAATTTTATTTCATATATATTTGCAATGCATTTCCTTATAATTATTCTGCCTCTATATTTGTATAATGTTGGCAAAATTTTATTAAAATGCAGTCAAAAAAATAGGCCTAGTCATCGCCCGAATAAGAAATAATTTTATAAGACAATATTACAATATATATGTTTACAGTAAGAAAGAAATTTGTCTTATAAAATTGAAAATTTTGTGTTTTGTATTATAAAATAAACTGACTATAAATATATAAAACTATATGCTGTTTTTGCATGATTATGCCTAACAAGTATTTCAAAACAGTGTTTTCTCGCCAAAATCTGTAAAGAAAAAACACCGACACAATGATGTGACATAACAAAGCTGTTTAATAGAGTCAGAAAACAAGATGATTTTATTTAACAGTTTTGGAGAAATCAAAATTTAAATTGAATATTTACAATGATGTAACAAGTCCTTTTAAAAATTTTAGTTGACTTGGATTATCCATTTTCTATTAATTATATGTTGTACACTGTTCATTTTTTACTTTATTTTGTTTGAAGCATAAAGACATTCTTTCCTGTGTTTCATGTATAGGTCATTCAAAAAAATTAAGCATCCCAGTGGAACGCTATGTTTTGTTATATTTCAATTAAATATTGTTAAAATATATATTTCAGAAACATTTTTCTTCAATGTAATTATGAAATTTCAGATGATTTTTAAATTGATTCTATAAAGAAAAAAGAAATAAAAAAATCTGTAAGGTGTTTTTTTTTTTAATGGCACCTGTGTCACATAAAATTTTGAATTTCAATTCAAAATTTACTTGTGAGTTGCTAGTGTACTTATTCAGAAACTATGTGATTAAAAAGTGTTTTCCATTTTTAAGTAAAAGCAGATTTTTAAAAAAAAACTTTCAATAAATTCCATGATTCGGCATTTTAAATTAAATTTCCGGATGAGACTGCTAACTGCTTCCTCATGACGACATGACATTTCTGTGGCTGTCAAGTCCTAAAAACTATCGTAAAATGCTAACTTAACAGCATTTCAATTTCTTCATATCTGAATGAAATCTGTGTAAATTATATATTTTTAGAAATTATACTAATGCAAGTTTTTGTATTTATGAATGATATTGAATTAATGAAAGTATAAGAAAAATGTCACTTTTAATTTTAAGAATAACCTTCAATATATGATACTACTTGGTTATTTTGTCGGCTATAAATTTCTTCCAAACTCCAAGATTAAATGCCAATAATCAATGATCGTAGATATCCATTCACTTGACATTAAGAATTATATCATCAAATGATTTTCAATTCGACCTTTTATTTCTACTTTTATTAATGATCTACTATTTGTTTTTTCATTATTTAAACAAAAAGTTTCATTAATTTGTGTAATTTGGCTTTTGCGATTTGTATGATTTGACAAAACTGATCGCCGGGATAACCAAGTAGTACCCAATATAATAGTTGATTATGAAGTGATGTGACCAGTGTTGAATTCAGGTAGTGCCTGGGGAGGGGGGCATTCCCCTCCAAGAGCAGTGAAATGTCTATCCTGGAAATTTTGTTTTTTAATGGTCAAAAATTGTAATTTCCCCTCCCCGGAACTCTATAATTCCCCCCGTCCTTCTTTCCCACCAAAGCCACTAAAGTCCCTCTGGAGAAAAGTGTCTGTTTTCAGCACTGGATGTGACCCCCCCTCCCCCCTCTATAAATTGAGGACTAGATCTGTCATTATGAGGGGTGGGAAATTTTTTAAATCTTGCCAGCCAAGGATTTATTTCACCAGCCTGCACGATGCAACACGCATGCAGTTGAAAAAAGTTATCACAAAATTGCGCATGAAGTTACTATTACTTACTGCAATACATTTTTTAATTCTTTTTTTCCTATAAAATTAAGAAATATATGCAACAGAGGTAAGCTTATGTAATAATTTGGAAATTTAAAATATCTATATTGAAAAAGTGTGTCCGATAATGTCTCTATTGCCTACAGTTTTTCCAGAATTTCCCCCAGAGGGTTTCAGGAGGGCACTCCGGCCCTCCTGCTCTTTAGTTTAACGAATTGCGCCCCTCTTTCACCTAATCCAAAGCTCCTCTTGTCACTCATACAAAAATATAGTGCCCTTTTTGCCCCACATTTGAAAAAACACAGCCCTTCATCAATGATGCTGACGTGCTGTGGCACTTAAATTTAGGCATGCCAATTTTCCGCGGAAACGCGGACTTCCGCGTTTTGCTTATTTTCAAAATCCGCGGATTTCTGCTTTTTTATTTATTTTCAAAATCCGCGGATTTCTGCTTTTTTATTTATTTTCAAAATCCGCGGATTTCTACAATTTTTCTTATTTTTTCGGCCGCACCGCCATTTTTTACCACGATGAAATTGGTCAAAAATGGCGGAAAAATCACCGACGGCGAAAAATGACGCGTTTTTTGCCAAAAGATCCCGAAAAAAGACACGATTTTTCGTCAAAAGAATATGAATAAAACGTGATTTGTGTCAAATGATTGCGAAAAAAGGCATTATTTCTGCCAAAAGATCGCAGGAAAAAGCGTTATTTCGTTCAAAACATCGTAAAAAGACGCCTTTTTCGTCAAAAAATTGCGGAATGAACGTGATTTCTGTCGACGGATCTCAAGAAAAACGTTATTTCCTTCGAAGAATCGCGAAAATGACGCAGCCTCTGTCAAGGAATCGCGGAAAAGGTGCGATTTTTCCTCAAATGAACGTGGAAAAAACGTTGTTTTTGTCAGAATTGCAGAGAAAATGCGATTTTTGTCTAAAGATCGTGAAAAAAGACACGATTTTTTTTTCAAAAGATTACTGATAATACGTGATTTTTGTCAAAAGATGGCTTAAAAAAACACTATTTCTGACAAAAGATCGCAAAAAGAGACATGTTTTTTGTTAAAAAATAGCAAAATAAATGTGATTCCTGTCGAAAGATCGCAAAAATGACGGTATCTTACAAAGAATCGCAAAAAAGATGCGATTTTCGTAAAGTGATAGCGGAAAAAACGCAATTTTTTTGTCAGAATTGCCGAGAAAACGCGGCTTTTTGTCAAAGCAGCGAGGAAAAGACGCGACTTTTGTCAAAAGATCGTGGAAAAGACGCAATCTTGTCAAAGGATCGCGAAAAAGTCGCGAATTTTTTTTTAAAAATCACGAAAAGTCGCGAATTTTTGTTCAAGGATCGCGAAAAAGTCATGAATTTTTGTCAAAGGATCGCGAAAAAGGCGCGAATTTTTGTCAAATGATCGCAAAAAACGCTACTTTTTGGTCTAAGGATCGCGATAGAGACGTGATTCCTGTCAAAAAATCTTGGAAAAAAGCGAATTTCGTCAAACGGTCGTGGAAAAAACGTGAATCATGCATGTGCTTATTTCGTGACGGGGGGGAGGGGGGGGGGTGATTCAAAATATTTTCAATCTTGGCTAAATTTCAAACTTGCACCCATGATCAAATATAGGTGAAAATTGACAGTCGCCACATGGCGATTAAAAAAACGCGATCGATCGCCATTCGCCTAGTGGGGGTTATAAATTCTGTTAAAAATCGCCAAATGAAATACAGCTTTTTTCAGGGAAATATGCTTTTCTGCTTTGCTTAAATTCTAATTATACACTGATTAATTCTTTTCCGTACTGGATGTAAACAAATTTAAGCCAAATTTGGAGTTTTATGACTGTACCATAAGTCATTTTGAAGATAGATTTTTAAATGAATTTGCTTATAAAAGTTTTAAAGAATAATTGTGCATTTTTGAAAATTTTTCATATTGATATATTTTATATATCAAAATTATTGAATAAAATTTCATTACCCATTCTTATATTTGTGTTCTTATTTTATTTTAATGTATTTTTGTATTATATGTGTGTGGGTGCTTCAATTCAAATAATGACAATCTATGTTTAATGTACCATTTTCACTTTGTTTAACTTTTTTAACACGCATCGGTTTAAATTATTTTGTTCTATTTTTACTTTGCGTGTTATATCAACTTTTTTTCTCAATTTTTACTTTGCGTGTTATATCAACTTTTTTTCTCAATTTTTACTTTGCGTGTTATATCAACTTTTTTTCTCAATTTTTACCTCACACGTTATTTCAACATTTTTGCTCAATTTTTACCTCACGCGTAATTTCCTCTTTTTTGTTTTTTTCTCACTCTCATCCCTGTAAATTACGAAAAAAAATCAGCGATGGAATGCAAAAAATAGCATCCCGTGAGACGCATAACTTCGTCAGAGGATTGCAGAAAAACGGCAAATTTCGTTAAAACTCATGCCCTTCGACGATAATACGATTGATTTCTGGCAAGATTCGCAAAAAATGGCTAATTTCGTCACAAAATCCCGAAAAAGTGGCAGATTTTCTCAGAAGATCGTGAAAAAATGACCAATTTTGTCCAAAAATCACGATAAAACGGAAAGATTTGTCAAACGATTCGCGAAAAACAGATAATTTTGTCTAAAATTCTTTAGAAATGGGAAATTTCATGCAAAAAATCACAATAAATTGGAAAATTTTGTCAAAATTTCACCAAAAATTCACGAAAAAAAAAACGCAAACTTCGTCAAAATATCCCCAAAAAACAGCAATTTCATAAAAAAAATACAAATTTTGTTAAAGAGGCACCAAAAAAAAAAAAAAAAGTTAATGCCAGAAGTGAATTTTTCTGCTCTAAAAACTAATTTTCCTGCTTCAAAACTGTGTTTTTCTTCCTTCTAAAGCGGATTTTCCTGATTCACAATCATTTTCGTGCGAAGAGAAAATTGCATTCGGGGTATAATTAGAGAAAAGATGGGTAGATTCCATTCCCATTACAAACTGTGTGCTTTTTTTTCACCTCTTTTTCAAAATGTGAGTTTTTTCGTGTTTAAAAGTGACAAAATTGGCAGGTTTTTCAGATCTTTTGAAGAAATTTGCCATTTTTGTCACCATTAAACAAAATTCACTGTTTTTTCGTGATCTTTTCACGAAATTTGTCCTTTTTTTTGCGATTTTTTAACAAAATCTGAAGTTTTTGCACTCTTTTAACAAAATCTGTTTTTGTGATATTTTAACAAAACCTGCTTTTTTGTGATCTTTTAACAAAATAGGCCATCTTTTTGCAATGTTTAAAAACCTTTTTTCACGATCTTTTAACAATGCTTGTTGCTTTTTTTTTTTTTTTTTTTTTTTAATTTTTTGACAAAATTTTTGGATTTTTCGACGAAATTTCTGTATTTCCACGATTATTTGAACCGCTAGATTCTAGATTCAACTCTATAAAAGTGCCCTTAAAAATCACAAAAGTGCCCTTTTCAGAACAGTAGCGCCCTGCCCCTTTTTAAACTTGGGGGAAACTCTGGTTTTTCAAAAACTAAAAATCCACTCACCTTGCGAGAAAATTCACTCACCACTGGCAAGCAAAATGATGTATTTAACCACCCCTGCTCATTATGTATGATGAATGATGCTTCGCTAACAAGTGTTTTTTTAATTCATTGTTGAACCTTCTTTAACTGAATACTTCATTTAGCAGAGTTTCCCCCAGAGAGTTTCAGGGGGGCACGACACCCCTTCTGCCCTTTAGTTTGAAAAATAGTGCCCCTCTTGTCGCACATTCAAAAAAATAGCACCCTTCTTGCCCCACATTAGAAAAAATGCAGGTCTTCAGCGATGATACGGACATGCTATAATGCGTAAATTAAGCAAAAAATCGCAAAAAAAAAAAAAGGAGAATTTCATTTAAAAAATCGCGAAATAACGACTAATTTCCAGCAAAATTGGCAAAAAATGACTAGTTTTGTCTCAAAATCCCGAAAAAAAGGCAGATTTCTTTTTTAAAAAATCGTGAAAAACGACAAATTTTATTCAAAAATCGCGATAAAACTGAAAATTTTGTCAAACGATTTGCGAAAAACGGCAACTTTTCTCAAAAAATCACGATAAAATGGCAGATTTTGTCCAAAAACCACAATAAAACTGAAAATTCTCTGATAAGATTTACGAAAAACGCCAAAGATTGCGAAAAAATGCAAATTTCTTCAAAGGGGCACAAAAAAAGTTAATGCCAGAAGTGAATTTTATTTTCGGAATTTACTTTTTTTGTGTTTAAACGTGACAAAATTGGCAATTTTTCGCTATCATTTGACAAAATTTGCCATTCTTTGTGATCGTCTAATAATATTTGCCGTTTTTTCACGTAATTTTTTTTTTCTTTCTCGAATTTTATATTAGCTAGTTCCATGGGTTTTGTAGTGTAAGTCACATTACCCTATAAATGCTATGCTTGTTTGCCACCGTTATTTTCAAAAAGTCAGCTTGGCCTTATTCAATTAATAAGAATGAGCCGATAAACATTTTTCCGTACTAAAATACTGGTAGCCAAAAATCGTAGCCTGTGACTTACACTACAAGTACTCATGGAAATAGCCTATTGTTATTTTCAAACTTCATATCATTCGTAATGTTTTTCAAAAATGTAATAAAATTGTAATGTTTAAGTGGACAGCCTTAAATTGCAAGGCATTGATAATTCATCTCTATTACACATTTAATGTTCTTTTAAATATTTAAAATTCTGTCTATTTTTAATGTAGGTTTTTTAGCTTATCCTGTTTTTAAATTTAGGGGTTGGGGGGGGGTAGATAAAAATACTGATTTTAAAAATGTCGTTAATTGTTGAAAATGATTGATCTCAGAAAATATTTTGTATCAGTCCATACTTAATTTTATCTATTCTCTTTCAGCTTCTACTTCCACCGCCTCTGGCAGTTCAAATGCAGCTGAATTTGAAGAATTCCTGTTAATGGATGAGTGCGGTCTGCAGTTCTTAAAAGAAAAACTTTCAGTACTGGAAAATCAAGTATATATGGTATGCTTTTCACCATTTTTTCCGGCTATCTTAATGTTTAAAGATTAGTCATAATTCTTAGATTTTTTTTTTTTTCCCTCTCAAGAAACTTTTTTTTTTTTAATAGTGTTACAAATTAATGTTTGTTAGTAATTACAGTAAAACCCTAATAATTCAGATTAATTGGGAACAGACCCAATCCGGATTATCGATTATCCGGAGAATTAGAAAAAAATGAATTAAAATATAACATACTAACAGAAAATAACCTTTATGTTAAACTTATTGAATATTTGCAGAGAGTAATAATGTTTACTTTGCTTAATTATTCTGAAAACATGTCAGAAAACATGTCATTTTTTCATTTAGAATACGAAGATTAAACAAGTTAATGTTATAGAAATCAGCCAATCGCTTCTCAAACTTGAAAAGACCAAACCGATCCGAATTATCCGGAGATTTGGATTATCTGGGTCCGAATCAGCGGGGTTCTACTGTACTAGTAAATGATGAATTAATTTAGTTGCATTTCAGAACTAAAAAATTATTTTCTGTTTTAAAATTTGCCCAAGTGTTATTTATTTATTTGTATACTGCAGATTTTGAATGTATGTTAACTTATTCAAGTGTAGATAGATGCATATATATATACAGTATGGAACCATTTATCTGGAAACCAGTTAACTGGAAAACCAGTTATCCGGAATGATATTTCTTGATATTTCTAATACTCATGTTAGAATCTTTTTAGAAAAAGTGTCATACACAATCAGTTTGATATACAATTGCTTATAACAATTGTATAGTTTGATAACAGCATCTAGTATTTGAAATAGAAGCATATAATCATATTATAGATTAATAAATATTATAATATTATAGATGTTTTCATTTTTATGCTTAGTAAACAAAATTTTTGCTCAAGGAGATTCCATAAATTATTTTCTTTCCAACTCTAACAATTGATCTTACTTGCATTAGATTCTTGGTTCAAGTAATCTAATAATCAATTTAAAATTAGAAGTAATACCACCACAACTATATATGTTTCACAAAACTCATCAAATGGATGCTGCTTTAATGCCCAACCAGTTAACCGGAAAAACCAGTTATATGGAATACATCTGACCCCAATCATTCCGGATAAATGATTCTGTACTGTATTATTATTATTATTATTTTTTTTTTTTTTTTTTTTTTTCCAGAATAATTGCATTACCAACATTGGAAAAAATGTTGTGTTCGATTTGCATGTAGCATTAAATATATATTACTAGATAGCACCTGTCAAGACCTTGAATGTTTTATTAGAAAAATTCTTAAATTTTTAATTAGCTATGTTTAAAATGTTGAAACCATGATAAATAACTTCTCTAATGCATAAATGATTCCCATATCTTAAAGGTGATAGATGGTGCTGTTCAATGAATTAAAGAATTTTAAGTTTATAATTTAAAACCAATTATGCTTACTTTTTTGTCAGAAAATTGATTAAAGATACTGGGTAGAATATTTTTATTTACTATGTTTTTTAAATAAAAGTTTTTTTTTTAACTTTACAACCATTAAAAACTGGTGCACATTTTATTTTTCAATCTCATTCTCTACAAATCTTAATTTGGATGCAGCTAAAAATTTATAATATGTATTTTTAATTGCTTGAATTTTATTTTGTTTTTAAAATATTAAACCATAGATATAAAGGCAATTTTTTATAGTTATATTTTACTTTCTGACACAGTAATATTCTTGATAAATAGTCAGAAAATTATAAATTATTAAAGATAATATATTCAGATGTTAACATGATAGAAATGTTTTTGTAAAATTACAATCTGCTATTCTTGATTTGTATGTGTATTTATTAATTGAATCTAATTTTTTTTACAAATTTAATACAAATTTTTGCCTTGTTTAATGGATTACGTTGATTTGAAATGGTAAAATTTACTGTAAATTTTTTCTGGGTTTCAAAAGAATTTTGGCAGCGGATGGTACGGAGGATGTTGGTAGCTATGCAATATTTTGTTTGTTGCATGCATACAATTAAGCTTTTTTTTTTTTTTCCATGAAAATTTAAATTTTATCTCATCTGTAAAATAACATTTCTAGTACCGGAAATCTAAGTTATTTTATGCCTAGAATTTTTTTGATTTGTAATTATTAGTTACCATTATATGTTTTAAATATATATATGTACTTTATAGAATTAAGTGAAAATTTATTATTTCCTGTAAATTATAAATAATTTTGATGCCAAATGCCCAAATGTATTTAACTTTAGATGAATAACAATGAACAATTTTTTTTTTTTTTTTTTTTTTTTTTTTGACTCCAACAAAAAAATAAAGGAAAAATTTTCAATTTGAAATTTTAAAATCATCTGATGATCCCACATGGCACGTAATCTATGTACATACACATGTAATTATGCTTTATATAAGAAATCATCAGTTAAACTTACATAATAAATCAGAATATATAAAAATTTTTATTTATATCGTATTTTCTTTTGAAGGCAAATACTGGCTACGGAGTTATGCTCTGTATACGAAAAATTTCCAAATTAATATTCTGTTTTAAATATTTATGATATGTCACCGATTAATTGCATATTTAGTAAACTTCAAAGTCAGTATACTAAACATTTTTCTACTTATTTGACATATTTAAAACAAACCTAATATTAAAAAGTTATTCATTTTCTTAACGTTTTTTTTTTCTAATAAATTATGCATTACTTGAGACAAGTAATAAGCACTTTTTAAAATATTAAAAAGTGAAAATAATCAAACTTTTTTTGTAAATAGGTAAATTTTCTGATGTTCATTTGTTTTTGTTTTAGATGCAGTTTGTGAGGAGCAAGCTTACCAAGTCTGCTGTTGAAGATATAATCAAAACATGGCTAAGCATGCTGAAGAGAGAAAAAATTGTGTTTAGAGAAAAAATATAACAGTGTATATTAATAAGAGATGGATAAAATAAAAATTGGTGTACAGATCTAGAATTCTTCTTTTCATATTTTTCTTTCAGATCGTATCTTTAGACCCCCTCACCAACCAAAAAAAAAAAAAAAAAAAAAATTACAACTCAGCTTAGAAAGCTTATGCCCTATTGGAAATTGTCCAGGGTCATTCAAAAAAAAAAAAATAATAATAATAATAATTGAACAAATTTAACTATGGAATGAATATTAAAAAATTTATATTACTTTTTTATCAAATTTTTTAAAAATGATTTTCTTTAATCGCTTATTTTCTTTGTTCAAAAACTGAATTAATTTCTTGGCAATTGCTGTTCTAAAAAAAAAAGTCATAAAATTTTATCTTTTCAAAAGAAATATTTTTTTAAAAAAATTCTCTTAAAAAAAGGATTTTTTTTTTATTTTTTATTATTATTATTATTACCATTTTTGTAGTCGTCCTGGACATCTTACAAGAAAGGTCTTAACTCTGTTAGTTCCATTTTGGATCTTCAATGACTCCATTATTATTTTTTTTGTTTTGTTTTGTTTTAAAGATTTTGTTTAAAACTGAAAAGAAAATTATAAATTGAACATCATGAAATCAACTTGATACCTTGTAAGAAGCATCATTAAATAAAGTTACTCGTTCAGATAATAGAAAAACAAGAATGCTCATCTAGAATTAAAATCTTGGCTAGAAGGATTAAAAGTGCATTCTGTAAATACTTCAAAAAATATTATTGAAACTACTAATGTGTATAATAAAGTGTGCATCATAATGTAATGGAAAACATGTCTCTCTGTAAATGATCTGCCAATTTGGTTGGTTTGATTATTATTGAAGATTAAGTTGATTTCACTTAAAATCACCTGCTCGCTAATGCTAAACATTTAGGTAATTCTTGTTTTAATTTTAAAAATTTTAAGCTTCTATTTTTCATTCCACTGCTAAGGTCTATTTTTAATAAGAGTATTTTGTACTTTTCCAATTTTGGTTGCAGTTTTTTAAATAAGGTATATTTTGTTTAACTAATTCTGAAAGTAATACCTCCATTTCAAAAAATGTTATAGCATAATAGCTTCAGCTATCCTAAATTGTTTAAAAATATTTTAATTTAATACATTGCGATCCATGGTGACGACATTGAACTTTTCTTTGGCCACTGGTGACTAACAATGTAGAATATAATATAAAATAAAAATAAATTAGTGTTTAAATAATTAAGAATGTAAAATCCTATAAATTTAAGTTTAATTAAGTTGATTAAATTTTAAATAAATCTTCAGTGATTGCTTAAAACAAAATATTTTTGAACTTTGTGACTGACATGTCATTTGACGTGTTGATAAAAAAATTCAAAAACCTGTCCAATTAGGAAATGTGTTTGCTTGAAGACAGTCATGGATGTCTTCGAATGGAGAGTCCCCTTGAGAAGTAGATGCATCACTCATTACAAAGTTAATTATAAATAGCCAGAAAAGTTTATCTTACCATGAAAGAATATAAATGCTGAAGTTCTTGGATTCTTTTTTATGCATATGCAAAAAAAAAAAAGTATATGTATGTGTATAAAATAATGCTGAAGATCATACTTTTTTATACACATGCAGAGGTCGATCCAGGTGAAATTTGAGGCCTATTTATTGTCCCTACAAAAAAATAAATTTAATAAAATGGGCCCCTCCACAAAATTCCTTTTACTCTTTTATATAAAACTTTTTTTTATGAAAACTATTTAAAAATGTGTAATTTGTAGATATAACCAATTTATGAAAAAGAAAACCTTTAGCAAAAGGATTTAAAGATGTTTTTGTTAATAAATGCTTGGTTCGAATTTGTGCAGCTGGGTTTCAAGTTTCATTACTATTTTTTTTCCCCCACAAAAATGATTTTACTCTTCACAAAATGGGCCCCAAGAATAAAAATCTGGAATAACCCCTAGTATGTCAAAAAAGAAAATTATAAGTTGCAGGTTGAATTTGGGTGATCTAGGGTGTATCTGCAACTGTCCATTACTGTACAAAATGTGTTGTAAAATGTTGTCCACAGGACATTGGCAGGTTTCACATTTCGAACTTCATGGGATGTCCTACAACTGTCCACAAGACGAATTCACCCATCCATAGGATATTATCTAGAATATGACACTATTAGGATGATTTTAGGACCGTCCCGAGGGTATAATATAAGCGTCCTATAACCATCCCAAAGGTGTCATGAAGTGACATCCATAGGATGTTGACAGGTGTGACATTTCGAAACCCAGGGGATGTTCTGTAACTGTCGACAGGACCAATTCATCGGTCCACAGGATATCACGCATATCCGAAACGTGATATCTTCTGGATGTTTTTAGGATGTATTTGTGTTGTCTGGGTAAGCAGTTGCAAACCTTTCAAATAATGTGTCACACGACTGGTGTTGTAACGAAATTAAAAATGTGCCCTCCCTGGGGGGTACAGTGGGGGGGGGGTGGGCACACAAGACATCCATAATATGAATAAGCAGTGGCAGACCTTTTAAATGACGTGTCACACGACTGATGTTGTAAAGAAATTAAAAATGTGACCCCCCTGGGGGGCAGATTGGAGGGGGACACACAAGACATTCATAATATGAATAAGCAGTGGCAGACCTTTTAAATGATGTGTCACACGACTGGTGTTGTAAAGAAATTAAAGATGTGCCCCCCTGGGGGGGCAGAGTGGGGGATGTCACACAAGATATGCACAATGTGAATAAGCAGTTGGAGACCTCTCAATTGATGTGTCACACGACTGGTGTTGTAAAGAATTTAAAAATGTGCCCCCCCCCGGGGGGTAGAGTGGGGGATGTCACACAAGATATGCACAATGTGAATCAGCAGTTTCAGACCTCTCAATTGATGTGTCACACGACTGGTGTTGTAAAGAAATTAAAAATGTGCCCCCCTGGGGGGGCAGATTGAGGGAGGTGACACACAAGACATCCATAATATGAATAAGCAGTTGCAGACCTTTCAATTGATGTGTCACACAACTGGTGTTGTAAAGGAATTAAAAATGTGCCCCCCCCTGGGGGGCAGAGCGGAGGGGGACACACAAGACATGCATAATGGGAAATTGGCAGTTTCAGACCTTTTAAAAATATGCAACACAAGGGGTGTGGACAAAAATTTAAAAAGTTCCCCTTTGGGGGGGGGGGAAGTGTTGTGCGGCGCCCCAAACATGCATAATTGGAATGAGCAGTTACAGTTCGTTTAAATGATACGCCACACGATGGGTGTATATACAAATTTAGAAAATGCCCCCTGGGGGGGCAGAGAGGGGGGTATGGCGCACCGGATGTGCAAAATATGAATAAGCAGTTTAAGGCCTTTCAGAAGATATGTCACATGACGGGTGTTTACGAAATTTAGAAAAGCATCCTCCTGGGGGGGGATGGAGGACGCATCGAATGCGTAAAAAATTATAAATCGCCAATATTTTCTAACAATATAGCACATGATGGGTGTCATCAACATTTAAAAATATTCACATCATGCAAAATTTTGAAAGATTTGCCGGCGGGGGGAGGGGGTGCATTCACATGAATAGTCACCGGGCTTTAGAGCGATGTATCCTCGGATGTATCACACGAGTTCTCCCCCCCCTCCGACAAATTAGATGGCGACAAATTGGATTTTTCTCGAGATTTTCAGTTCGAGATTATACCTGATTATACATGATTATACTAAGATTATATTGATTACAAGTGATTACACGAGATTACATTAGGATTTCTTTGATTATACCTGATTATAGGGGATTACACGGGATGACATGATTACGCAAGATTAATGAAGATTACAGTAAGATTTCACTGATTACAGGAACGGTTGTACGAGATTACACTCCATTGAGAGACCCCTCGCAAGAAACCACATAGAACACTTTATGTGGACAAGACACCCATGCCGCTAGCTGGACTCGAACCGAGGTCCAGCGGTGTGGGAGGAGCTGACGCTACCAACCAAGCCGCTGGCTCGGCCCCGTAACTTTTCCCGAAAGCGTTCAAAACCGTTTTCACCCAACCTTTACCACGGGAAACCAGTATGACGTCATTCCCCATTTTTCCGAGTTACTCGTGTTTCGGTCTCTGAACGCGCTCCAAAGACGTTTAAGTAATAGACCTGAAATCCCTATTCAAATGCATGGCAGCCATCTGAAGTAACTTGAAACACCTCAACCGCGAGGTGAGTACGGCAACTGTGAATTATTTACCATTAAGTGCTATGGCCAGATAGAGCTTAAAGAAAATATTTTTTATCAAAAAACACGAGGTTTACGCCAAATTTTTTTGTACCATACTGATTTTCATATCTAATTTTACGTTATAAATGTTAAATTTTCAGAAATACAGTTAATCAAAGCGATTTATTAATAATTTTATAGAGGTATGTTTGAAACATAGTATCAATTTTAACATGCCTTATAAATCGAAAAAAAAGGCGAAATTTGTATTGAAACAGAATTGTTAAAGATTATACGATCTCTAGAGATGTAATATTCATAATTATTGCATAGAAAGCGTTTGATTCTAACAATGTATAAAGTAATTTATTTGCTACAGTTAGCTTATCTTATTTGAAGCATTAAATTTAATGCGGATTTATTTTATTACCGTTGTAGAATTTATTTGTGTGCGATTTATTAAGTTGTTAATATGTCAGATTTATTTGTAATTAAATTTAAATAAAAGCTATTTTGAGAATATTTTGAGATTTTGTTCATTTTACAATTGTTGTTTATTTACGTTTATTGCATTCATTGAGAAAAGAGATGAGGAAAAACATTTTGTTGAGTACCCATGAGTGAGGGGGGGGGGGGGAAGTCATGGGATTTCAAATTTAATTCACGCAATTTCTTATTTCTGTAATCATATTGAATAAAAAACCATAAAATTTCTCTTAATGAATTTTTAAATAAGAAAATGATTGTAAATACCATTTAAAATAACAGTATCAGGAAAGAATAAATTGCATTAAAATGACTTATTTTCCCTGCTCTCAACTTTCCTGATCCAAGAAAATAATTGTTAGATTCTTTTTATTTACATTCATGTTTAACATTATTATTATGGATATCCCATAGAGGCTTAGCCAGGCCACCACCTCCCTTTCATGAAGAAAAAATATATTGTTCTGAATCTTCATTTGAAAGAGAAAAATAAGGATAAATGCTAATTTTTGTTTTTATAGTATGTCTTTTATACTGATACCTAATTTTTTGTGTGCTAGTTTTTGAGAAAACACTCTTTGCTTGGTTTATTTCATGTTCATATTCTCTATTAAAAAAAAAATAATAATAAAAATAAACTTCCTTTTTTTTTTTTTTTTTTTTTTTTTTTTTTTTCTAATCCTGCCTTTCACTAGGTTTTGCTCTGTGAGATGTTGAATTATCAAATTTACTGGCGTTTAATGTATGCTTTTTAAAATTATTATTTGTAGCACAAATTGAGAAAAAAGTTGTCTTTTTCATAATATGTGATATATTGTTTAACAGTGAAAGATCCAAGAATTTCAAAGAAGAAAAGCTCATTCTACATTTATTTTTATTTGTGTATATTTTCCTTCTTATTAAAAAAAACATTTAGATTTTCATAATACATATTTTTCTCCCACTTGATATTTTGTATGACTTCATACAGTTATTAAAAATATTGCTACACATACTTGATTAACCTTTCGACCCAAAAACTGCCGCTAATCTGCAACATTAAATCCAATAATGAATTATCATAAATGTCAAATTTACTTGCCATTAAAATGTTAAACGCGTTTGTAATGTCATCAGGTCTTTTTAATTCAATATTTTATTTGTATTTTTTATTAATGTTTTACTAATTTATTTGTTTGTCCATTATTTAAAATTACTTCCAAGCGTTTTTTTTTTTTTTTTTTTTTTGCTTTCTATATTTATTGTTTACATACATTTTATATTAATATACATCTGTTTTTTGACTAAGACACACTGAATAGTGATTTTGGCTGAATGTTTGGAAAACAGGTGAATCGAATATTCAGCTAGCTGAATAGTAACTGTTATGCCGAATACCATATATTCGTCCAGCCGAATAGTAAGTATTTAGTTGAATACTGAATATTTGGCTGCGGAATATTTTTTATATTTCAAAGTTTAAAGCTATTAAAATGTTACTTTTTAAAACAATCATTCTTAATATTTCATAATAGAGATTTATATTTTAATAAACAAGAACTTTTTATAAGTAAACTTAATACTGAAAAAAACTGCCTTAAGTTATTTAAGAAAGAGAATTATGAGACTCTTTTAATTAATAAAATTATAAATTTCATTTTCTTCACTACAAATTAAAACAAGCATTTTAAAGTAAAAGAGAAATATTAAAATAATGAGAGAGAAAAAATCTGGTCTCATAATTATTTTTTTTTTTTAAATAACTCAAGGTACATTTTTTTTTTTTTTTCTTCAATATAAAGTTAATTTATAAAAAGCTCTTGTTTATCAAAATGTAAGTTTCTTTTGTTACTGTTTGTCCTAAAGAAACTGAAGTAAAATCAAATGACGGCAATTCAATAAAAATAACTTTTCTACTTCTTTCAATTTAGCATAGAAATTTTTTAAAGCATCCTACATTAATATCTGGATCTGGAGTAAACGATCATTCTCAGAGATTATAAACATTCAGGATGTTCTTAAAATCTGGCAAGAAACTTTCAGTGGCGAAAATATGGTCAAGACAAACAGTTTTTAATGAGAAAATCTCAATCTATTCCATTCATATTACAATATATTCAATCAAATATATACACAGTGCGAAATAAGCCAAAACTGAATAATTATTCACAACTTTATCAATATTGAGGATATTTTAGCAACATTTGTTTTATATTAATTTTGCTTATATTAAATATGATATCCAAAATGGCTGAATTTTGATCAGTAACACATTACAAATAGCATCAACTGAAATTTAATAAAGTAATGTCTAGCTCATAGTTTTTTCCTATGAATGATGTCATTTTCCAGCTCTTCTCGTCATATCACATTTCACTGAAATCAAATCATGTCAGTTGAAAATATAGTTATGATATCTTCATTATTGTTAAAGTAACAAAAATATAGTTTCACCTCAAATAAGATGAGGTATAAATTTACTTGTAACTCAATAAGTTGAACACGAATATGTTTTCTTGAACAAAAAAATTGTCTGTCTTGATATCTTTTATCAACCCCAAAAGTTTTTCTACTTTTTTAAACATTGTTATTTGGGAAAAAGCCAGTGGCGCAGCCAAAATTCAGCTCTAGGGGGTGGGGTTGAGTTTCTGTTAAAGATGATTGCTGGTTAATGGAATCAATACTGATTAGAATATTCACCGTATAATATTTAAACTCAAGGAGCATCTGTATGGCAGGAAATCATCATTTTTTTAGCATAATATGTCTCAGAAAAGTGATTTAGTTCAAATAACCAATTTTCACTTAACTAATCCATGTCATAGACACTTTCATAATTTTAATTAGAATTTTCACCATTTAATTAAATCACGTAATTAAATGAAATCTGATTCAAAATGCGCCAAAACATTTAAATATTATGTTCGGTTTTGATTCATATAAGCGACAATTATAGCGAACATTCTCAGCTCTGTGAGGGGTTTTAACCCCAAAATCACCCCCATGGCTGAACACTGCAAAAAACAACAGATTATTTATTAAACTAAACAAAATTTAGAAGCTTGCATTTGAAAATCATTTATTCCCATGAGAATTCTTATTAATCATCATTTTAATCCTTCTCATGGTTAATTTTCTTAATTTATGCATTACAAACAGCAAATAAATAATGTAAAAACATTGTTTTATTTAAATATGATTTTATTTCAGATTATTCAAAATATACAGTAGACTCCTTCAAATCCGCACAGCTTGGGACCAGAGGTTGTGCGGATTTCTGGTCATTGCTTTGTTCATATTTTTAAAAAAATAATTTGAATGTAATTCATTATAAAATCAAAAGTATAATGAATGCTTACAATATACTAAAATATTAAAATGAGTAATAAACTAAATTAATATAAATTTAAATAATTTTTTAAATGATTAAAATACTAACAGCAAAGGTCAAGTTAATAATCAATAATGTACAATTAAATATTCATTTTAAAGATTAAATGTGTTTTTTCTAAATTATTCAATGAAACTTGCCTCATAAAGGTACATTACTAATTCGCATCAGGATCATTAAATAAAGAAGCTTTATTTCAGGTTAGCTAGACTTAACTAAAAAAACTTGATTAATACATATAAATATATTTGGTAAGATTGTGATTATCAATGATATCAGGAATATCTTGATTTTTTTCAGAAATAAATTATTCCTTCTTCATGAAGAAACATGAATTTAATAACATTAACTAAAATTATAAATTAAAAAATGTATTTAATATATATAAAACTAAAGTCAAATTTTGCACTTACATCTGAACTGTATATTTCATTGTTTACATCCGTAAATTATGTGCAGATTTTAGAGATTTGCAGATTTGAGGGAGTCTACTGTATTTATAAATTGACAGTTAATAGTAGAAATTGTGAATAGTTTTTAAAAATGTTTTTTAAGAGGTTTTGTTTAATTACTTAAAAAACCTCTGATATACTGAATACTTTTATATTCGACCAAACCAAATATTCTGCAGGCCATATAGTTTCATATTTGTCTTAATCGAACAGTTTGACATTTGATAATATGGCCAAATAACGAATATTCGGTAAGAGGTACCTAGACTAAATAAAAAGTTTGTGGTTTAAACCAAATGTTTTTAAAAATATAGTATGGTTTAAAAAAAAAAAAAAAAAAAAAAAAATGGTTTAAACACTAAAAATCAGTGTGGCATGCTGTTTTTTATATAGTTTTTTTCTTTATTTGTGAAGTTTCATTTACTTTACACATTATTGAAAAATGCAAAATCTATGTTATGCAGAAGCTACAAGTAAAGCTTTAGATAAATGATGAATTAATAAATTTGTAAAGTGAGAGATAATTTTAATCAATCAACTTTTCTTATAAGCCATAAAGCTACATAGCAGGATAAATATTTTTTTGAAAATTAGCTATGGAAGAAAAAACAAGTACTTAGTTTTCTTTCATCTTTTTCTAAGGTTTTTAGTTAAAAAAAAAATCACCCAAATGACAGATTTGAGCAAAAATTAATTTTTATTTCTTAAATTACTTGATTAATTATGAATAAAAGGTGGTAGCACAAAAAGACAATCACCTCATCAAGTTCATGGCTGAAATTCCAGAATTAGTTAAAACTTGATTTGAATGGAAAGTTCAGTAACAGTCTCTAATGACTAATGTGGCACTTAATGTGTTAAATACTCTATTGCAACTCTACCCAATCTTTTCTCAGGTCAAGTTCTCAGTATAAATATAAACAAACGTGCTCCAACTGGAAGATATCAGTCGAGCTTCTGATTCAATGAAGGGCATGGATTTCTTCATCATTATTAACAAATTTGAATCATTTTACATTATTTTTTTAATATATTTTTATGAATATTTCAAGATTTAAAAAAAGTGACAAGTATATGATTTTCAATGAAATTTTGTTTAAATAAATGTATGTTTAAGTTGTTTTCCACCGCATGAGTGCCTTAAATGGCGGTTTATTGCTTTTTTTGACGATTATGAAAATGCTACATTAGCAATGTTTTTGCTTTGAAACTACGAAGGATAATATAACATAAACAGAAACGTTACTTATCTTATATATAACTATAAATGTGAAAATGTGTCCGAAAATTGGAATGAATTTGGCATCAAAACAAATAGATTAAAGTCTTTGAATCTTTGCATACAGATAAGTTAAGGCCCGGAAATGAACATAGACTAATCTTTGATTTATTCAAATATTTTCCTTAATAATTCAAAATTTCATTATTTTTCATACAGAATCAATAGGCATTTTTTAATTAAAATTTAACCATTTTCCTTTCCTGTTGCCAATAAAATAGAAACCTAAAATGATAATTTCTCAGCGGCAATAAATTTTAAATTGAGCAATTTCCATGCAAAAAGATGAAAAAGAAATAAAAGAAAAGAAAATAAATATGACGTCATATTTGAAATAGAAATAAGAATATTTTCTGTTATATAATAAACATGTATATTTCATTAACAAGAATTTTTCTGTCTCAAATGGCGACATAATTAGAAGTAAAAAAAATGAAAAATAATATTTTCAATGAAATATTTCGCTTGGAAAAATGTAACGTCATAGTTGAAATAAAACGGGTACTTTATAATAGTCGTTAAAAATACAAGAGGCATGATTATCAGTAGCTAATCGATCTAAATAAATAATGACGTCATATTTAAAATGAATGAGAAATATTTTTTACTTATACTAATTAATAAGTTATAAGTTACATACAAATGAAAATTTTTATTCAAAACTCATAATTATCAATGGAAGAAATTTTTTGTCTCGAAAAGACTGAAAATAAAACTACTGCTTAATGTATTTTTGACTCTATTTTTAACACTTACCAACAAAGTAAATCTAACTTTCGTAAATTTCATGGCAATCCGAGTAGCCATGAAATTTTTGGATTTTATTAACATTTACCTTAGCACGAATACCTATTGAAAATAAAGTTTCTACCATGATTAGTTTATTTATAGGAATAGTCAAAATTTTTCTTTACATTACGGCATTATCGGGAAAAATCGTTTCAATTGAATTTTAACAATGTTACACCCTGTGAAACATATTCATATTTACATGCATCAACAAAATGCGCTAAAATATGCATTTTGTAAAGTATGCAGTGAAAAGGACACTTATTATTCATTTAAACGGTCACACAGAAGAATGCTATTGCATAAGAATAAAGACAAGAACAGTTTGCGACACATTTTAATTATGGTAAACGATTTCATGTATAATGAAATTGATATACATTTCTGAGGCTTAATATGAGTTATTTCATGCATAATACGAAATGTATAGCATTTAGAGGGACACACAAAAGATTTTAAATAGTATATATTCAATCCGAAGTATTGTATATGATGAATGATGACCGTTGTATGGATGAAATGCATTTTGAATTATGATATGTGCTTTTAAGTTTCACTAAATGAATGCATATTAAATGGTGTGTATAAATGCTGATATTTATACAATTTAGATATACAGGGTTACACAAAAGATCTTGGAAAGTTTATTGAATATGAGCATAATTTATTTAAAAGTGGTTTTTAAATAAAATATGCATTTTTTTTTTTTAACTGCATTCAGTAAACTAAGAAATGTTTGTAGTATGCTAAAATGATATACAGGGTCATGCAAAGAACTGGATACATGATTGTCTTTGGATGATAATTTCTGAAAATGTAATTTAAGTAGTAATAAGGAATATTTTTGTTTGAATTGAAGTTTAGAAAATTACTTTTGTATATTAAAGGTACTAGGTAAACTACAGGGCTGAACAAAAGTATTCAAGAATGTTTCTATCTATTAATATAAGTAACTGAAAGAAAAATTTAAACCAACAAAAAAATCAGCAAAAAAGGATCATCAGAAGATTTTTACTGTAAATTGCGATAAAAAGTTAATTACACATGCTTTTAACCAACGAATTCTTTTGTTTGATTGAATAATTAAATTCTTCTTTAAATGTTTGTGAACGAATTTACGGATATCAGCTAGTCTATACATAAGTGTAAATCTAATCTATCAGTTATTGTACTTTTTATTTATAACATATTAAATCTGTTTTCCGTTTCATTTTTACACTTAAAAGTTACACAGATTTTGGAAGTTAATGATTGTTATCAAATTATTAAGCATAAGATTGTTATGAAAAATAGTACAATGATTAATAAACTTAAATTGTAAACTTACATTTATTATATTAAGCTTAATGATTGATATTAAACTTTTGTATTATAATATTGGTACATTTATTAAATCATTTGAATACAAAATTTTTGTAAATTTTAAATTAGTAAGTCAAAATATATTTTAAAGATTTAAATAGCAAAATATGTGGTAATAAGTATTTTATTTCCAATATTTTAGCAATAAATTATAAAACATTTAGACTAATGAAAAATGGAAAAATAAATTCATTCATCTACATGAAACTATTCCTTTGTTCTTCAATGACATCAAATTAAAGGTAAACTTAAAGATTCTAAGAATAAGGTTATACACCATTGTACATGCTCCAGTTAATCAGTTACAAGTGTCCCTGAATTTGAAAATGGTAAATGTTTACTATGTTGAAACAAAATGTAGTTACAAGTTTCTTACTGCATCTTTATATACATCTTTAAGGGGGCTCAGGGATTGAAAACTTTTCAAAAAAATCGATTTTTTTTATGATCTAGTTTGATTATTCAATTAATTCTTAACTCAATGCAAAAAACCGTATAAAAATATTAGCATTTTTAATGGAGTTATATGCATTTATGTATCAATACTTACATAGCCGCATCCATATAATTTCAACTTTAAGTCGTGTTTTCTCAAAACTTGATTTTTGACGACTAACACCAAGATTTAAAAAAACTATTTGATGGAATGGCTTAATTTTTTTTTTTTTTTTTTTTTTTTTTTTTGCTTGCATATAACATCATAATCTAGATTATGAATTAAGGATATAACTATCACTTAATAAAACAGTATTAAAAAATCTCTCAAAGTTGAAAATTTAAAAAAACCCTAAAAGATACAACATTTTTTCCATTAAAAATACTCAAAATATTAAACTATCTAAAATATATTAATTCATAATCTAGATAATGATGTTATATGCATGCAAAAAAAAAAAAAAATTAAGCCATTCCATTAAATAGTTTTTTTAAATCTTGGTGTTAATTGTCAAAAACCAAGTTTTGAGATAACGCGATTTAAAGTTGAAATTATATCGATGCGGCTATGAAAGTGTTGATACATAAATGCTTATAACTCCGTTAAAAATGCAAATATTTTTATGCGGTTTTTTGCATTGAGTTAAGAATTAAATGATTAATCAAATTAGATCAAATATAAAAAAAAATCAAATATTAAAAAAAAATCTATTTTTTGAAAAGTTTTCATTCCCTGAGCCCCCTTAAGTCCTTTTATTCCATAAAACTATGTTTTAAATTTTTAATTGGACATAATGATGTTTTAAGATATGTTTATAATTCAAAGTTTTGTGAAATTATTTTGAAAAAGCAGAGTTTTTCACATAAATAAAATTAAAGTTTGTAAGGCTATTTTCACAGTCTATTAACTATTGGTTCTGACAGATGTATATGCCACCACAATTTTTCAGGAGCAAGGGTAAGCGAAATTTTAAAATGGAGGGCCAAAATCACAGTCCAATGAAATCCAAACACCTCATTGGTCATTGAGTCGCGTCCCTTTCAGAGAACAATCTCTTAATGGTAGGCGAAATGTCCCTTACTCCCTTTTTTCGAAAAAAAAATTGTAGCGTCAACTTTGATGTAAATCTTATTTGTTTGCATTTATAATCTATTTTTCACTCTCATTTTATATAATGTCATCAAAATATCTTAATTGAGTTAATTTCGATGGACTATCGTAAATAAATACAGACGGTAACAATTGCTTCAAAATTACTTTACCCCTTACTCTTTTTCAAATGGAGAAACACATTCGTGATTTTCACCTATACCACCCAACCAATGAGGTTGCTGGATCATACCTGACTGTGATTTTGGCCCTCCATTTTAGAATTTCGCCAAGGGTAAGACTTCTTGTTGATCCAGTTTTTTAGCTCACAGGCTATCAAAGCCTAAGAGCTTATGTGACCAAACATTCTGTACGTGCGTAATGTGGTAACTCAAGACAGAAACGGATTAACTACCACCCGGGCCCCTAGGCTTGACTTTCTGAGGGCCCCTTTCACTCCTTCAAAGTGGTTTATACTGGAAAAATTAAAACACATGGTTGCTTCATTAACTTATAAATCATTGATGATTAAATTATAAAAGATTACGACAAAGAATTTCGCACATCTTTTGTATTAATGTCCAACAGTGTAAAAGAATATTTTCTTGTTCTTTATATAAGGAAAATTTTAGCACCGGGCCCCCTTTTCTTCTGGCTTCAGCGTAATGGGTAATCTGCCTCTGACTCAAGATAAAAATATCAGATAAACTTGAAATTTTGGATATATGTATATTTTGATAAGGCACTTCCCTGATTAGTTTATGTTCACTCAATATGTATCAGAAAGGGAACAGGGCTAATGTCCCTCTACTTAATTTATATAAATGAGTTTTTCATACAGAATTATCAGTTTTCTTTCAAAAGTTAGATATAAGATCATTCCAATGAGACACCTCCATGATTAGTATTAGGTATTCATTGGATTAGAACAAAGAGGGAGAATGGGGGGGGGCACATGCCCCTCCTCTTAATTGATATAAATGGGTTTTTCTTGCAGAATTATCAGTTTTTATTCAAAATTTAGATATAGGATCATTCTGATGAGGTGCCTCTTTGATTAGTATTAAGTGTTCATTGGATATGTATAACGAGAAGCAGGAGGGAGTCTAATGCCTCTCTCCTTAATAGATATAAATGGGTTTTTCATGCAGATTTATCAGATTTTGTTGAAAATTTAGATATAGCATCATTCTGATGAGGCACCTCCATAACTAGTATTGAGTGTTCCTTGGATAAGTATAAAGAATGGGAATGGGGGGGGAGGGGGCTAATGCCACTCCACTTGATTTATATAAATGGTTTTTTTTTTACAGAATTTATCAGATTTTATTGAAATTTTGTACATAGCATCATTCTGATGAGAACAACTCCATGATTTGTTTTGAGAGTTCATTGGCAAGTCTAACAAGGAAAAAATGGGAGGTAACTGTCCTTAATTTAGGTTAATGCGTTTTTCACACAGAATTTATTGATTGGCTTCAAATTTTAGATGTAGTTTCATTCTGATAAGGCACTTCCTCGATTGGTTTTGGGAATTCATTGGATAAGTATAAATGGGAAATCAGTGGGATTACCCCTCTAAATTTAGATTTTTTTTTTTTTTTTGCAGAAAAGTTTCCAAGCATTATTAATACATTCAATTGATGCTGGTTTTTTTATTTGAGTTTCATGTTTGCCTCATGTTGGTGGCTCGTTGAAAATATTCCATCATGTGCTGCATTTGTTACCTAACTTATAGTGAGAACACAGGGTAAGGAATTTCTTGCATTTTTTAAAAAAATCTCCTTACTCTGAGTGAGAAATTCTAGGCTGAGTATCGTTCCATGTAGTTTAGTCAGTAGAATGTCAGTTGCTATGCTAACCTGGTTCCAGAAACTGCATGGGGACTTTTTCAATTGGTAGGCATTTGTGCCACTTAAAATAAAATTTGATTTTTTTTTTTTTTCCACATACATACAGATGAAATTTAGATAAAATCGTCTTACAGTGAGAAAATCCAAGTGTAAAACTAACAAAAAGATTAAAGAACTTTAATCTACAATCAAAATAGAAAATGTAAATACAATACCAACGCTGTTAGAATTCAACATTAGTTCTATGCAAATTATTAAAATGCAAATAAGAAACTTAAAAAAAAAAATGCTCACATAGGTTTAACAATTACGTTCTAGTTTCTTCATGTGATGACTACTGTAGTCTCACACTTGTACACTAATGTTAAACATACAGAAGCATTTTTTTTTTTTCAGAATTCTTGCTTAAATTATTTTTATATATATACATACATGATACTTGAGGTTGATGTCTAACTGGTGCATTTTGGATTTTTTAAACTTTGGTTGTATTGCTTTAATATGAGCATACTTTAAATTTCAGAATCATTTCGAAACTATTTTCCAAAAATGAAAGCATCCGGATATAAAAGAGAAAAATGTTTCCAAACTCAAAAAAGTATAAATATAGAATATTAAATATCGATCACAAGCACCTCATGAATATATAATATACATTTGTGAAGAACGCTCTTATATTTTTTACCACAAAGTGACTAATGTAGTAACTTAATTCATAGCTCTGCAATTTTAAATGCTTCAGTTGTAATAAAACTGTTGCCATAAAATCTTTGAAAAGGAAATTTGTCTGTAATATAATTCAGTCTTGAATGAAAAAATTCTATATTTTTGTCAGAGAAAATATCAACAATTATACCTGCTACTGCTAAGATGGAAACCTGTATAAAGCTGAATATTTTAAATTTCTTTTTTTTTTATTCCACTTTCAAGATTTTATGAATCAATATTTAGAAAAGTATTTTAATTTTCAAAATAGTTTGCTATTAGAAACTTGGTAAATTGTTCTTTGTAAAGGAGAGGAGGGAGAGGCAAAACTATGTTCGCCTTAGGTGCAAATTATCACTGTTTAAAAAACTTTATATCAACTGACATTTTAAAGAAATAGTTATTTAAAAAGTAACAAATTATTTTGATATTTTCACTCAACTTCAATTCACAGACATCAAAAATTGCACAAAATAGCATGTATCTTCAACTCTATATGTTTTTGCGAATTCTTTCATTTAAAAGTATAAATTTAGACCAAATGGAATTAAAAATATAAAATCATTCTAATTTGAGGTTCATACATCACAGATCTGGGTTATGCTGCATGGGTCAGCTAGTTATTTTATATCTTAACCATTTTGTTATTAAAAGTAAATAAATAATTAAAAACAATTCTTGCACTATGGTTTACATGATAAACAAGTAAATATTGAAATGACATTTATAATAAAAATATATTCACATGTAAACAGCAAATTTTTTAATAAATTTCTTTTATTTGAAAGTACAAATTACAGAAACAAAATTTCTTTATGTTATAAATATTATTACAGAACAAATTTATTATTGAATACTATAATGATTACTACATATTTAATAAAACAATCTGTATTACAATGGCATATGATGATGACACTATGCTTTGCAGAAAATTTTATTGATCTGCAGAAACAGGTATTTAAATTTTAATCCAAAAGAAATATCTGTAAACATAAACTATGTAAATAATGAACTATTAAGGCAGTATTTTGTAAAGAAGCAGGATAATCAATGTTCAGTTGGTATGATTAAGAAGTACTAACATCAAGTCTGAAAAGAATGTTTCTTGATATACCTATTAAAAAAAAAAAAAAAAAATCAGTCCATTAATAGAATTAAACTGTACATAAATTAAAAAATCAAAATATATTAAATTTATATATAAATATTTAGTGAGACAAAAAGAAAAATGTCTCATTCAAACTGAAAGAATATATTAGCAGATTTGAAGACATCAGAAATACAATAACTTACACTCATGTTCTATTAAAAAGAAAATCTTTACTGCTTATGCATCAAAATTTCTGAAAGCTTTGTAAAGTATTTAGAGTACTGTATTTACTATTTAGAAATAAGAAAAACATTGTGTGGGCAGAATATAGGCAAGCAGAATAGCTTTCAGGAAAGTCAAAACTGATATTACAGTCCAACTTGTCTATGTTGAAAATCTGCATATGTTGAATTTTTCCAAACCTGCTTATCTTGAATTTTTGGAATAAATACTACTTTTCAATTCAAGATCTGATCTTTTTTATTTTTAAAAAACAATCCCATTACAACCACAATAAATGTTTGTAACTCACTAGTTCTCATTTCCGGGCATTTTTAGGAGACATATACTCCTCTCAGCATGGTAGGTGTTGTTGAGGGATTGTGCAGGAACTAAATGTTAAACCAACGACAGTGTTCTCTTCAAAATTCTTATTTGCATTTTGGTACTTAAGGCTTTTTTTTTTTCGGCATTGTTACTTGAGGCTGATGTAACCAAAATTCCCCCCCCCCCCTTCAGATTTTTTCCCTTTGAAGGCTTTTTTAATTTTGGTACAAGTTCTGAAACAAAATTTTCTTCTGAAAAACCATCTTAAAACAAAATAGTACAACAATATCCAATTCGACATTGATCTCAAATAACCTATGCAGAACAGATAAAAATATACAAATGCAAATGAGAAATTTGTAAAGAGAAAACTGTCATTGATTTAATATTATTTTGAAACCATTTTTGTGTAAGAGTTAAAGTACTCTAAGTTTATTATACAGTGTTATGAAACAGAATTTCTTTAAGAAGGGAAATAAATTTAAATAATAACATTTACTTTACAAGTTTTCAAAAAAGAAAAAGAAATTATTTATGTTTGTCATTAATTATTTAAATAGATTCATAAATTTAGAGTATAATTTAAAAACACCTGTGCTACAAAGATAATATTGCAACAATAACTTTTTTGTGTAAACAAATCATTACAAAAAAAAAATTCTTTTAACTGTAGGATTAAGAGGCTACTTCATTCAAATGAAAAGACACTTATATTCCACACTATATCTTTTTTCATAACTCAATCCACCCTCTTAAAAGTGAACTTGTATCTCCAGTGATAATTATAGCATATCATACAATTTAAATTAATATTTTGATATTAACCTTTCGCCGGGCACACAAATTTTCATCACATGAGCCGGCACGCATTGCAAATTGTACAACAGGTAAAAAAGAATAAATCATTGCTGTTTTATTTTAATTTTACAAATCATTTAACTTACAAATATCATAAGTTATCTCTGATCACAATTTATGAAAATATTCCACAAAACACTTATTTTAATATAAATATTAAAGCAGACGTTTAGACATATAAAAAGTTTCTTACTACTACAATCACAAAGAATAAAAACTAATAAGGAATTACTAAACAATAATTAAAGGTGTTCTTAACTGCTTTGCTCAGCAAGTGCAAAACGTTTTGACACAAACTCATTTTTTGACAGAAAGTTATAAAATTGGAATACCTAACTATGGAAGCAATTTTAAATGGAACTTAGTTTTCTATTTTATGATAATTAAATTATCTATCCAGTTTTAAGCTATTTTGATCACATGATCACCCGCTTTTAGACCGTTTTTTCTGCTTTGTTGGGAAATGGGCTCAAAAACGTCAACTTTGAAGGCTTGTTATGAAAGGTCTATTGTGAATTAAAAAAAAAAGAAAAGTTGAGTGCAACTAGACAGTTTCTGAATAACAACACCTGTTAGTATCATGCATTTTTGAATAAAAATAAATTAAAGCATGTCACAAAGTTGCCCTTTTTGATTTAAGAACACCCTTAAATAATTTCGGATTTACAGAATTAATCATACTTCATCTATATTGGTTGCTTCACGTATCAAGCATAAGATTTGCTTATTTGAAGGCTGTTTGCAGATAAACCTTGCACATTTCATGCACTGTTAACAGATTGAAATGACAGTTGCAACTAATTGCACAATCTGAAATAGAAAAAAATTTCAGAAAGTGGAAAAAGAGAATCCAATAAATGAATATAAATGGTTATTAACATCCTCTACTGCTTGAATTTTGTTTTAAAGAAGAAAGTAAACGTTATACTTTTTATAACGGGCGCCCAACGGAAGATTAAGTTCATTCAGTAGCGTAGTTATGTTTTTTGGCGCCCGGGGCCAGCAAGAAATTTTGCGCCCCCACCCCAATATAGATATATAACAATTTCTCTCAATTTGGCGCCCCTAGGCCTCAGCGCCCGGGGCGGACGCCCCCCTTGCCCCTCCTTAGCTACGCCACTGAGTTCATTTGAGATTAGGAAAGTTATATTGAATGTACAATTTTAGATACCCATATTAAAATGTTTTTGTTTTTCAGTAAATAGCTTAATTTTGTGCTGGTGTCTGAAAAATATCATCCATTAGAAATATTTGCATGTAACTGTAAAAGTCTTTGCAATATTTTAAATGCCACATTAGAATTGATTGCTTAAAAAAGTTAACACACTTAACTGATGAATAACAATGCATATGATATACATTCAAGCACATTTAAACAAATCTAGTCATTTAGTTCAAACATTTAGTCAATCAATAGTCATACCAAGAAATTTCAATTTTCCAAAAAACTAAATTATGTTTTAAAAGTTTTGATGCTTTAGAAATTATATACTGAAACTTTAAGCAAAAAATTGACAGAAAAATAAAAATAAACATCAAATGATAAAAGAATACTTGCAGTTTTAAGTTATACATTACTAAGTGATTTAAAAATAGTAGTTTAATTAGTTTCAACAGAACTTTTATTTGAAAAGTTATCGTTAATAACAATGTACATGATTTCATGAACATTTTACATAACAAATAGAATTATTTCATTACCACAAATATAATTATCTGTTCATAAAACAAAGAAAAATTAATTTCTTGTAAACACCAACTTTACATGTTTGAGCCTATGTTTGAAACATTAAACAAGAAATTTTAAATATGTACATAATTCAATTTTATACATCTTATAATTGAATGATATATATTTTTGTCTTTCTTTTTTCATATAATTATTCTTAAATTTATAAGAATAAAATAAAAAATAAATAACATATCGTCAGCAAAACCTTGCATTTTAAAAATACAAATTTCACAGCTTATATACTTTCAAATTTGTAAACAAACCAATGCCACCAAGCATAAAAGCCAAAAGTAAGGGTTAACATAATGCATTTTACTCTTATTAAAATATATAAGCAGATTTATTCTGATATATATGTACTAATATATATAAGTATTTGCATTTTAATGACTTACCAAAAAAGAAATATAAATTGAAGAGCAAGTTGTTTCTTGCCAATTTTCACGACAAATGATGATTCTCATTGAGGGCTCTTCATTCAGGACTCTGGAAATTAAAAAAATTTGATTAGTAAAAGAAGGTATTTTTCTCTTCTTCATATTGTATTCAACAGCAACACAACTTCTGCTCTTTTTTAAAATGAATTAACAGCTCATATTCAGTTTCCACTAAAAAACTAAATTTACTCATAAATAGAGTATGGCTGGAAGTACAAGTACAGCCCACTACTACTTGGCATAACTTTTATATAGAATTTGGTCTGTAAACAGATACTTTTCTATGGGAGGGATTTCTGTGGCTCTGGGGGAAGGGACAGGGGGTACATTATATATTTTTGAAAGGAAATGACACCTTTTTCACTATTGAAAGCACAAAATCTAAAATCTTCCAGGGGGGGGGGGTTACTCCATTGTTCTGACCATCCTCTGAATTCAACGCTGTACAACACAGTTGGCTATTTTTAAATACAAATTCTTTTAATTAAAAAAACATTTAATAAATGAATTTTTTAAATGAAAATAAATTTTTATTGAATTTAATAGAAATAAACCTGCAGCTACTTTGAAAATCCAAAAATTGAATAAAAGCACAATATTTTTATTTGTAGAGATTAATGTTCTACAAATGATTAAAGGTTAAGATTAAAATTAAAGATTGATACCACTGCTCAATGCATCGTCAAATTGAGTATCAAGTATTTTTTGTTTTTTAATATTTAAAGTATTATTGCAGTTTCACAGTCAGTTGGCACATTTTATCACATAATAAACAAAATTGTTTATATTTGTAAATAACTCGTATACAATTGTAATACTAAGAATTTTTGATGGCCAAATACAGTGTCTCACATATGTGATGGGACACTTGTGCTTTACAAATTGAAACTAATCAAATAAATTAAACATGTACACATTTTTTTGTGGGTGTGTTTCATACTTAAATTTAGTAAAAATTATTAGATAACATACATTTAGTCAAAATATTAAAACATTAATTTAATAAAAATACAAATGTTTAGAACGGAGCAAAAAATAGCTCACATAAGTGATGGGATACCATTATATATGCAACAAAAATCGTCTGATAAGCAATAAAAATAGTTTTTGGGGTTTTATTTTTACTTAAAAGCAATTGGCAATAATTTATAAAATCGTCTGCAGTATCTCTCTCCAGTTTGTTTTGGAATTTGTGTTTTTTAGCTCTGTGTAGCCATGAATGCTAAACAAAAAGAAACTTCACCTGAAATTTGAAAATTAGTTATTAATTTGCATATTGAACGTGGAAAATCTATTAGAAAAACTGCTGAAACAGTTAACTTGAGTCGTTCAACAGTTTTCAATATCATTAAATGATATAAAAAGAATCATATGATTCAGGATAAAAGAAGATCTGGCTGACCACCAAAGCTATCCAATGGAATAAAGTGAATTATCATTCGAAATATTAAAATAAATCCAAGAAATAGTGCTTCAAAAGTTGCTGCTGTTTACAAGCATTATGTGGAATAATTGTTGAGACTATTAGAAGGGTAATTCGATCTGCTGGATATCACGGTACAGTAGCCAGGAAAAAATTCTTCGTAAGTGAAAAGAATAGAAAACTCAGACTAGCTTTCGCAAAATCCAACATAAATAAAAATTCTGATTACTGGAATAAAGTTATATTTGCTGATGAGAGTAAATTTAATATATTTGGTTCTGACGGTAGAATCTTGGTGTGGAGAAAACCCATGGAAGAATTTCGCAAACAGAACTTGGTACCAACAGTAAAACATGGTGGAGGAGGAGTTATGGTATGGGGGTGTATGTCGTCCGCTGGAGTTGGTAATCTTGTTTTTATTGACAGTATAATGGATCAGTACAAGTATATTGATATTTTAAAGCAAAATTTAAAATCTTCAGCACAAAAATTGAACCTTCATAACGATTTTAAATTCTACCAGGACAATGACCCCTTGCACACTGCTCTGAACGTTAGACTCTGGCTGCTATATAACTGTCCTGAAATAATAAAAATACCACCACAATCTCCAGACTTAAATCCCATAGAGAATATTTGGCAAGAATTGGAATCAAGAATTCGCAAACACACCATTTCTTCAAAACAACTAAAATCGGTGCTTCAAGAAGAATGGGGTTAAATCACTCCAGAAATCACAAAAAAATTAGCCGAATCCATCCCAAAAAGATTAAATCATGTTTTAAAAGTAAAAGGAAATCCAACAAAATATTAATAACCTTTTAAAAAATAAAATTTTTGGATAAATATTTGATGGAAAAGTAAGTGTCCCATCACTTATGTGAGCCATTTTTTGCTCCGTTCTGAACAATTGTATTTTTACTAAATTAATATTTTAATATTTTGACAAAATGTATGTTACATAATAATTGTTACTAACTTTAAATATGAAACACACCCAAAAAATTTTTGCACATGTTTGTTTATTTATTTTATTGCAGTTTCTTTTTATAAGGCACAAGTGTCCCATCACTTTTGTGAGACACTGTATCTGCAAAAGGATAATGAAAGAATGCCTTACTAATTTATTAATTTGTAATTAAGTTCTGCAAATATTAAAATGCAGGTTGTAGTGCTGACGTTAGAAATATATCTATGTACATAATTTTTATAACTTTCGCCTATCAAAAAATGAGGAAAAAATAGATTACAAAAATAAATTTTTGCATACATGAACCAAGTTCAATGAAATAATAATAAATAACAATTCATTTAGTTAAAGAAAAGAAAAAGTTGCATTTTAACAAGTTTAAAACAGTTTATTTTTAAAGCAATCATTAAATTTAAATCTACAGATATTCTATTGGATAATATTGAGATTTAATATTTAATAATTAAAGCAATTTTATGATAAACCGAAACAAAATAAGACTGAATTAACTCCAATCAGCTACTATGAAACAAACGATTTGCTACCTTTGATTTAACAGTTCATTATACTAACGTCAACGTCCGTTTAAATTAAATGTTTGGCACATAAAAACTTGATTTAAACAACTGATTCTAATACATAGCAATTTTATGAACTATAATTTCATCTTTTTTCAAGTTAGATTAACAAAAAAAAATGGGTAGAGAAGTTTAGTTTAACGGTAGCAACTGTAACATAATAAAATAATTTACATAATTTTTAATAACTTTTAAAAAATTCTACTTTTAAAAAAAAAAATCTAATTTTTATGCAAAAAGGTAACAAAAAAAAGCATATTAACAAAAGTAACACTATATTTTTATCATTGGAAAATGTTTTTTTTATAACACTCACTTACTTTACGAAAAAATAAAAAAACTTATGAAAAATAAAGTATTCTTTTGAAAAAAGGACTTAAATGAAACAGGGAAGAATAATACTTAATGATCCACAATGAAAATTATACTAATAAAGGCATTTTCTTAGGTAAATTAAAATATAAAACATATACAAAACTCCATTATAAACTTACTTTTTTCCGTACGTCAGCTGTGATCAAAAATCCTCAGTTAAGATCACAGTTTTTCATGTCTACCTATAAAATGTCTTTGACGCGCTCAGAGAATAATTAAAATAATTTTTACATTTGTTTACAAGCGTAGCAATGCTCTGCGATTTGCGGATGTTATCGGTGCCTTTCTCTTTAGCAGTATGGAAGATCGTTGATGACGCTTTCTATTTTACAAACCTTAATAAATTGAGTTATTTTTATTCAAGGTTATTTTGATGTGAATTTTAGGTGAATCAATTGAAGGTGAAAGATATATAATTTTGACTCTACCGTTTCTGTTGTTTTTACTTGTAAATTGTACCAACCAATCAAACAAACATAAAAGGAAATTTAAGACCCTCTTGATAATCTATGACGAAGTTCATCCGGTACTTTATTTGAAGCACATTTTTATGATTACTGTTAATAATTTACGTAATATTTGGGAGTAGTGTAGATACCATGGACCCCGCCAAGGTTGGCAGTAAAACAGGTTTAAGTAAGCGATAAAGTCTTAAGGATGGTCAGAGCGATAACTTGCTTTGCGTGGTTGAATAATGCTAGCCAATAAGTACGCCAATAGATACGTCATTGTGTTTCTGTCAAAGAACGTAGAGAACGCTTTATTTTATTTTCTTTGTTAGGAGTAAGAGAGTGGTAAAAGCGGTACAAGGGAATGACTGTTGATAAGAGATGCGATTATAGACAACGATAAATAAGAAGTATGAATTACAATCCATTAGATAGGCAGATTTTAACTACGTTTTATTAGACAAGAATTTCACTTAATTTTTAAATTAATGCTAAAACTTTTAGTAATAATGATCAAAATGTGATAAGGTTTCAAGCAATCAAAAATTTGAAACAATTTTATTTTTTTTTATTGGAACAAATTAGACCAATTTAAAACCCACTATTTTAGATTTTTTTTTAAATCATTTTATTTAGAATTTAATTCATATAAATTTTTTAATTATATATAGAAAATATGGAAGAAAAGATTGTTGATTGAATCTGATTTTATTTTAAATCTATACTAATAAAGGAAAATATTTTGTCTGTGTGTGTGCGTGGCTAACGAAATCTACCGCACGTTAAAATCTGAAAATTTGGATGAGGAAAGTCCAAGAGGTCCTGGTGAACCAGAGACTCAGATTTTTATTTATTTATTTTATTTTTATGATTTTTTGAAGACCTGCTCCGCTGGGCCCCTTTAAGTTTTTTTCCCTAAATTGTTAATAACTTCTCTCATTTTTTTCCGATATTTTTCGTTTTGCGGGCCCTTTCTCCATTCACTTATTCTTTTATTTCTACATTCCAGTAAAGACCTTGGTGGCCAGCTGGGTCTGAGTAAGGCAGGGGCATGAGGGGCAATTGCCCCGGGCCTCCCGGCTTAAGGGGGC
This sequence comes from Maratus speculifer, assembly GCA_964019185.1. Lineage (NCBI taxonomy): Eukaryota > Metazoa > Arthropoda > Arachnida > Araneae > Salticidae > Maratus > Maratus speculifer. Next base: position 15,573,414 of record OZ025292.1, read on the forward strand.
CCCCCAAGGACAGATAAGTTTTTCGTTAAAGCAGTGTCAAATGATAAAAAATGATCAAAAGTGACCAAAATTCTTTTTTTTTTTTTTTTTTTTTTTTAATTTTAAGGCTCTCTCTTCTCTTAACCACTCTGTTTCCGAACCCAATGCCTCCTTAAGGCCTCACATTTATCCTCATATTCACGTAATCTATAATTTCTTAAAGTTGTCTTTCTTCTGCTTTTATGTATATAGATGTAAATAGTACTTGGTACGAAATTTATGCACACATACAATAGTTATGAATTTCAGTTTTAGTCACGTGAGTATAATTTACGAACAATTTTAAGATAGAAGGGGGCCCCCCTAAAAATGTTTGCCCCAGGGCCCCCCCCCCCCACTGTCTTAGTCGGGCCCTGGTGGCCAGTCCAGTGTACAGTCTGAATGGGCTCATGTTTGGCCGGAGATCTGTACCTAGCCCAGTGGTGACGGTGACAATCCCCCCCCCCCACCCCTAAACAGAATAACAATTGTAAAATATACTCTACTTATAATCTACTGCACATTCAAAAGATAACGAGTTGAGTACAGCGGAATGAGTTCTTATTGCCCTTATCTAGAATTAAATAAAGAAAGCACAGGAACATTTCTGGAAATTCAATGTTGAAAAAATTTAAAAGTGATATTAAAAGAATCAAGATTTACAAAAGATAGCGAGTTGAGTATAGCAAAATGAGTTCTTATTACCCTTATCTAGAATTTAAAGAAAGAAAACACAGGAACGATTCTGAAAATCCAATGTTGAAAATATTTAAAAGTGATATTAAAAAAAAAATCAAGATTTTTTCAACAGAAAAAAAAAAAAGAAGAAGAAGAAATATTAAGAATTTAAAAACCCTCCCCCCCCCCCAAAAAAAAAGTATTTTTTCTCAAATTCTCCTCAAAAAAAAACTAAATTGTATGACGCATTTTACGTCACCAAACCCCTCTCTGGGCACCCCTGACCTAGCCCGACCGCGGACCGGAAAACCGGGTCCTAATTAAAAGCGGACCTACCAGTTCGATAAAATATGGGACGTTTCCAATGAATATGACTTTCGCAAAAATAAATATAAATGTGCGTCACGAATCACTGCTAGTTTGAGAATAGAAGTGTGAAATGCCCAGTGTAGAGATCACCATCTTACAATTATATGATATCTGAGCCCGGGCTTAATTTTTTCAACAGACTCGTTCCAGTCAATATCAGGCGTGTATTTTATTTCTACATAGTCGAGCCGGGCAGGAAGTTGACTCAATTGTTGTCAGCAGCGCCATGCGAAAGGGGGGGGGGAGGTGGAGCCGCCCCGGGCGCAGAGATTTGAGGGCGCAAAATTTATAATACTGACATACTTTTTGGTCTTTTAGAAGAAAAATTTTTGAGGGGGAGCGCCAAATTCTAAGTTGCCCGGGGCGCAATTTTCTCTTTGCACGTCCTTGGTTGTCAAGATGTGTATAGCAGTTATAATTTCGAAAAAAATTTTAATATCAGATAATTAATTAATGAATTAATTTCTGTTAAAATGCTACTTCAGTCACCTGAAAAGACGCGCTCGCTAATGCTATTCCTAAGGAATTTTTTTTCTTTTAATATCACTTTTGCATTTTAATCTTTTTTTTTTGGGGGGGGGGGATGGGATTGCGCAGATTGATCGCTACATTTGTCTTTTTTTACTTTTTCGACAGTCTTTGCAGATTCTTTTCAAGGGCATGCTTTCGCTTTCGAAACCGGTTCCGAAAATGAAAGTATCCTCATTGAAAATATCTGTAAACAAAATCAAAAAAGTAAAAAAGGTCCTTTGTACAGATCTATTTCAGCTAGCGAATGCAAAATGAACTGCTTAAAAATAGTGAAATGCACAAAAATTTAAAAATGTTGTTCGATTTAACAGATAATAGACAGTATTTTCTACAGGTTCCATGCATTTATTCATGAAACACACTTCATTAACATGTCCATATTTTCTTAATAAAACAGAGACAAAATATGAAAATCCTTTTATGCGTAAAGTATATTTTTATTTTATACCAAACTGTTCTTTTGATAATATTAAATTTATTTTTTCGTTTAACAACCTTTTTTATAAGTATTAAGCAATTTTTTCTACTGTATAATTTCATTATAGGGCTTTTGTTCTTGATGCCGTAAAATGTTTCTGGTTCAGGCGAACTGAGCTGTGGAATAAGAGACCGAATTTATCTCTAGTCCGTACTGACCAAAATTTCCCTGGTCGGAGTTCGGCTTGGAATAAAAGTTAAATTTCGATCCGTGTCCGACCCAGCCTAGATGTATGAACGTGCCCGGGCCAGCCGAGTCGGCGAAATGGTTCCAAATTTTCTAACGGGTCAGCAAAATTAGAATATTTTTTCCAACAGGCCGGGCCAACAAACAAAATAAACAAACCGAGCCGGCAAAAAAAAAAAAAAAAAAAAAAAAAAAAAAAAAAGGCTATATGGGCCGAGTTGATAAAAAAGAATTAGCGGGCTTACTGGTCCTTTATAAAGATTTAAGCAGGAACGTTAAAATATGAGCTATTTTCAATTCTATGGATTTAATGAGAATAAGTATAAATGTGCGTCCGCAGCCGATACTAGTTTGGCAACATCAATACGGAAATGTAACTTTTACAGTGTAGAGATCAACATCGGAGAATTATATTGTGTGTAACCCGGGTTTAATATTTTTTTAGCAGGTTCGAACCGGCCCGAGATCAGGCTTGCATTGTTTTTCTACATATAGACGAGCCGGGCTGGAACTAGATTTAATTGTTCTCAAGATGTGTAGGACAGACAATATGCAACGCCGTGGGAAAGGGGGGCGGGGCGAAGGATGCGGTCACCCCGGGTGCGGAAATTTAGGGGGCACCAAATTTATACTACCAGCGTAATTTTTGGCCTGTTTCAAGAAAAAGTTGGGTCGGGGGGGGGGGGGGGGGCACATTTTGCTTTGCGCCGGGCGCAGTTTTCTCTACTCACGCCAAATGATTGCAGATTTTTCTACCTTCTCATGCTGTCGCTTCTAGAAATTCTATTCAAAACGATAATTTTCACAGTATTTTCTTAAACTGCTTGTATCAAAAAAGGGATAATGCTGTACTTTCTGAATAAAAACACCTGCTAATCCTGCTAATGCGATCCACACCATAAACATTAGTTAACATGACTAGTAGCAAAAAAAAAAAAAAAAAAAAAAAAGGAAGTCAACCGGACCCAAACACGACCCACAGCAAAAACTAGAAGTTTACTGGACCCAGACCCGACCCACAGCAAAAAATAAAAGCAACATGACCCGCAAAAAAAAAAAAAAAAAAAAAATTAGCCCCGACCCACGCATTAAAGTCGATTCTCCAAATTTCTAAAATCGCCACCCCCTTGAGGACTCGCCAGATCCGCCCTTGTCATAGGATTAGCATTACCGAACGCGTTTTTTAATTTGACTAAAATAGCCCTTTAGGTAAAAAAATGCCTTTAAAAAAAAAAAAAAAAAAAAAAAAAAAAAACTTTTTTTGGCGTTATATATCGAGAATGAATATTTCGAAAAAAATTATCACAGAAGCTGTGAGAGATTATACTTTACCCTCAAAATGTGTGTGTGTCTATTGGGGGGAGGCGGAAAAAAGCGCACCTTACAAATTACTTGTTTAAAAAACGCTGATAATAATACATAATGTTAAACTTATCTTAGAAGAGAGAGGGTGGTGGAGGGGGCTTTGAACCCGAAGGGCTTTGGGCTCGAAACCTGTAATAGCCTCAATAATAAGGATGTTTTTTTAAAGTGACAAGGCCTGACAAAGAATTGATAAATATTGAACTTGTCCATAAATCAACGATAAAAACTAAAGTGCTAACAAGTGGTTGATTTGTATCATTCTCTTAGGGCAGCGGTTCCCAACCAGGGTTACGTGTATCCTGGGGGATATATAGCGAATCTGACTTTTTTCCGTTATCCCTTTTAAAGTTGTGAGATTCTGAGATACTTTTTCAAACCTTTACTCCTCCTGGATAGAGATACAACATACACGGGAATTGAATTAAATAAAAGGGAAAAAAAAAAGAAGAAAAAATTATGAGTGTTTGGTAGTATATTTTGATTCTCCCTCTCTTACAAACTGTTAGAATTGAGACGGTTGATGTACGTTAGACAGAAATGTCCAAATCTAATATAGGTTTATCGAGAATCTAGGAAAAAAAAAAGTTATCGGAAAAAAGGGACATAAACTATAAAGGCGGAAAAAAGGTGACACGTAAAAAAAGTTACCAGAAAAAAGTGACAAGGAAAAAAGTTACCGGAAAAAAAGTGACAAGGAATTGATTTCGGAGATTCATTGGTTAAGTATGAAAGGGGGATTTGGGGGAAGGTTCATAATTTTGGTAAATGGGTTTTTTATTGGTTAACTGTTTTGGTTCAATTTTTGGATATCCGTTCATACTGAAAAGACGCTTGCCTGATTAGTTTTGGGAAGGGACGATTACCCCCCCCCCCAATCCGCCTTAAATTAGATAAATGGATTTTTATGCAAAATTATCCAATGTGTGTCAAATTTACATATAGGTTCTTTCTGATAAGACTTATATATAGTGTATAATGCCTGAAAAGATTGGAAGTTTAATGGTTAAGCATAGAAGGGAACTGAAGAATAACCTCTCTGAAATTAAATTAATAGCTTTTTACGCAGAATTATCAGATTTGCTTTGAATTTTGGATATAGGTTTATTATGATAAGATGTTTTCTGATTACTTATAGGGTTCTTTTGTTAATTAAAAAGGGGGGGGGTGATTATCCCCCCTTAAATTAGATATTTTTTTTTTACATGCACACATATCCGATATATTCCAAATTATGGATCTAGGTTCTTTCTCATAAAAAGAATCCCTGAATAGTTTTAAGGATTTAATGGCTAAGTATAGAGGGAGAACCATCTCAAAACTGGTAAACGGAAAAAAAGTGACCGGAAAAAAAGTTATCGGAAAAAAAGTGACATAAACTATAAAAGCGGAAAAAAAGGGACACGGAAAAAAAGTGACAAGGAAAAAAAGTGACAAGGAAAAAAAGTTACCGGAAAAAAAGTGACAAGGAATTGATTTTGGGGATTTATTATTGACTCTGGGGATTCATTGGTTAAGTATGAAAGGGGGATCGGGGGGGAGGGGGCTCATAGTTTAGGTAAATGGGTTCTTCATGCTGAATTAACTGTTTTGGTTCAATTTTTGGATATACGTTTATCTTGAAAAGACGCTTGCCTGATTAGTTTTGGGAAGGGACGATTACCCCCCCCCCCCATCCGTCCTCAATTAGATGAATGGGTTTTTACGCAGAATTATCCAACTTCTGTCAAATTTGCATATAGGATCTTTTCGATAAGGCTTATGTATAGTATAAAATGCCTGAAGAGATACTAGGAGTTTAAGAGTTAAGTATAGAGGGGGAACGGGGGATAACCTTTCTTAAATTAAATTAATGGCTTTTTAAGCATAATTATCCGATTTGCTTAAAATTTTGGACATAAGTTCATTATGAAAAGACGTATCTTAGATTAGTTATGGGTTCTTCTGGTTATTATAAAGGGGGGGGACGAGCAATTCTCCCCCTCAAACTAGATAAATATGTTTTTATGCAGAATTATCCCATGTATTTCAATTTTAAATATAGGTTCTTTCTGGTAAGGTGAATTTCGGAATAGTTTTAAGGATTTAATGGCTAAGTATAAAGGGGAGATAGAGGAAACCCCTCTTAAATTAAATAAATGGCTGTTTATGCAGAATTATCCGATTTGCTTCGAATTTTGGACATGGGTTCATTATGATAAGACGTATTTCTGATTAGTTATGGGGTTCTATTGGTAATTAAAAAGGAGGGCGGGTGATTACTATCCCCACCTTAAATTAGATTTAAAAAAATTATGCACACTTATCCGATGTATTTCAAGTTTTGGATATAGGATCTTTCTCATAAAGTGAATTCCTAAATAGTTTTATGGGTTTAATGGCTATGTATAAAGGGGGAACCGGAGATAAACCCCCTTAAATTAAATAAATGGCTTTTTACGCAGAATCATCCGATTTGCTTCAAATTTTGGATGTATATTCATTATAAGAAGGCGAATCTCTGATTAATTATGGGGTTCTTTTGATAATTAAATAGGGGAAGCGGGCGATTAATCCTCCACTCTTTAAATAAAATAAATTGTTTTTTTTTCTTTCACAACTATTCAACGTATTTCAAATTTTGGATATAGGTTCTTCCTGATAAAGTGAATCCCTGAATAGTTTTAAGGGTTTAATGGATAAGTATAGAGCGATGAATGGGGGAAAACTGACAATTAATCAGGACTTCGCGTTATCATAATGAACGCCCAATCAAAATTTGAATCAAATCAAATAATTCTGCGTAAAAAGCCATTTATTAATTTCAGGGGGGGGGGGTATCATCCGTTCCCCCAGTGTTTACTTAGCCATTAAACCTTTAAAATTATTCCGGGATTCACTTTATGAGAAAGAACATATATCCAAATATATCGGACAAGTGAGCATAAAAAAAATTATTTAATTTAAGTGGTGGGGGGGAATAATCACCCGCCCCAATTTTTAATTGGCAAAATAACCCCATATGTAATCAGGGATACGCCTTATCATAATGGTTCTATAATCCAAAATTGAAGCAAATCTGATAATTCTGCGTGAAAAGTAATTTAATTTAAGGTGGGTTATATTCTATTCCCCTTCTATACTTAGATATTAAATCCTTAAAACTATTCAGAGATCCACCTTATCAGAAAGAACCTATATTTAAAATTTGAAATACATGGGATAATTCTGCATAAAAATAAATTTTTCTAGTTTAAGGGGGGATATAATTGCTCGCCCCCCTTTATAATAAGCAGAAGAATCCCATAACTAATCAGAGATACGTCTTATCATAATGAACCTATGTCCAAAATTCTAAGCAAATCGGATAATTATGCGCAAAAAGTTATTAATTTAATTTTAGAAAGGTTATCCCCCGTTCCCCCTCTATACTTAACCATTAGAACTCCTAAATCTCTTCAGGCATTATATATTATATATAAGCCTTATCGAAAATATGCAAATTTGACACACGTTGGACAATTCTGCATAAAAACCCATTCATCTAATTGAGGACGGATGGGGGGGGGGGAGTAATCGTACCTTCCCAAAACTAATCAGGCAAGCGTCTTTTCAGGATGAACGTATATCCAAAAATTGAACCAAAACAGTTAATTCAGCATGAAAAACCCATTAACCTAAACTATGGGCCCCCCTCCCCGATCCCCCTTTCATACTTAAGCAATGAATCCCCAAAATCAATAATAAATCCACCAAAATCAATTCTTTGTCACTTTTTTACCGGTAACTTTTTTTCCTTGTCACTTTTTTTCCGCGTCACTTTTTTTCCGTGTCACTTTTTTCCGCTTTTGTATTTTATGTCACTTTTTTTCCGATAACTATTTTTCCGGTCACTTTTTTTCCTAAATTCCTCAAAACTTACATACGAAACTCTCCTTTCCGTATTCACCTTTTTTTAAAAAATGGTACTCTAATTTCATCATTTCAAAACCATTTAAATTCAAAACTTGAATCTCGATTGCTATTAGCTAAAAATAGATACTACTAAGCTATTCACACTAGCTAAGCTTTTAAGTGCAAATGAAAATTTTTGAAATAATCTGCATGCAATAAATAATAAACGGAAAAAAAGTGACCGGAAAAAAGTGACACAAACTACAAAAGCGGAAAAAAAGTGACACGGAAAAAAAGTGACACGGAAAAAAGTGACAAGAAATTGATTTTGGAGATTCATTGGTTAAATTAGGATTCATTGATCGGGGGGGGGGGGGAGCGAGCAATTAGGTAAATGGGTCTTTCATGCTGAATTAACCGTTTTTGGTTAAATTTTTGAATATACGTCCATACTGAAAAGAAGCTTGCCTGAATCGAAGGATTACCCCCCCCCCCCCAATCTTCTCTAAATTAGATAAATGGGTTAAATATTATAAATAATAAATTATAAATTAGATAAAAAAGGGGAATGATTATCCATCCCCTTAAATTAGATAAATAGTTTTTATGCACAATTACCCAATGTATTTCATTATTTGGATATAGGTTCTTTCTGATAAAGTAAATCGCTGAATAATTTTAAGGGTTTAATCGGTAAGCATAGAGGGGGGACGGGGGATAACCTCTCTGAAATTAAATAAATAACTTTTTACGCAGAATTATCCGATTTGCTTCGAATTTTTGATACAGGTTCATTACTATAAGGCGTATCTGCGATTAGTTACAACATTTTTTTGCTATGTATAAATGGAAGAAACGGGCGATGATCCCCCCCCCCCTCAAATTAAATAAATTGGTTTTTATGCAGAATTTTCCAATATATTAAAATTTAAAACATAGGTTCTTTCTGATAAGATGATTCCCTGAATAGTTTTAAGAGTTTAATAGCTGTGTATAAAGGGGGGACGAGGGATAACCCCTCTTAAATTAAATAAATGGCTTTTTACACAGAATTGTACAATTTGCTCCAATTTTGGATGTAAGTTCATTATGATAAGGCGCATCCCTGATTATTTATAGGGTTCTTTTGCAAATTAAAAGGAGATGGGGTCAATTATCTCCCCCTTAAATTTGATAAATGGGTGTTTTATGCAGAATTATCGAATTTGCTTTAAATTTTGGATGTAAGTTCTTTCTGATAAAGTGAATCTGTGAATAGTTTCTGAAGTTTAATGGCTAAACATAAAGGAGAGGGATAACTCCTTTTAAATTATATAAATAGGTTTTGATGAATATATATATATATATATATATATATATTTTGTTGTACCTCTACGGGGTGTATTTGTGTGTGGGGGGGGGGGGGCTGTCTACAAACTCCGAATCTATATTTTATATGTACATTTTTTTTTAAATATTTTTTATGATGGGATTTTTAATGATTTCAATTTAATAAAATAATAAATATTATATTATAATAATAATTATTATTAAATTACATATTAATGTTTCTTTTTAAACTTTTACATTTATATAATATATACAATTTAATAAATAATAATAATAATAATTAATAATAACAATAATAATAATAAATAATGCAAATTAAATATAATAAATGTATAAATAAATATAAATAAACATTTAAAATTATACTCATTAACAGAAATCTATTTAAAAAATGATAATAATTCTATTAACTCTAGTAAATCAATTAAAATGAATGTATGAATAAATATAAAAGAAATATTAAAAATTAGCTTCATTAGCAAGAATTGTTTAAAAATGATAATATTTTATTAATTCATAATGAATCAATTATTATAGATGTTCAAATAAATAAAATTAAATATTCAAAATTAGTTTCATTAACAAGAATTTATGTTAAAAATGATAATATTTAATTAACTGATAGGAAATTAATAAAAATTATTGTATAAATAAATTAAATTAAATATTAAAAATTAAACTCATTAACAAGAATTTGTTTAAAAATTAATAGTTTATTATCCTCCATTACTGACACTATTGTCATGTGCTGACACTATTGTCATGTGCTGACACTATTGTCATGTGCTGACACTATTGTAATGATATGTAGCGAGTCTGAGGGAGGTACACGACAATAGTGTCAGTAATGGCGTATAATAAAATATTATCATTTTTTAAATGACTTTTTGATAATCAGTATAATTTTTTATATTTAATTATATTTGTTTATACATTCATTTATAAATTTATTTACATTTAATTATATAATTTATTTACATTTATGTATTATTAATTCAGTATTAACTTATAAATTATTTATTATTCAATAATAATTATTATTTTTATAATTTACTTATTATATTTATAATTATTATATTAATATATTAATTATTATATATAAAAATATGAAAATTATGTGAAAATGGCAACAAAAAATAGTTAATCTGCTTTTTTTCCCCTTTACTCTTAGAAGAAATAGATTTCTTTCGTTGCCACGCTTACAAAAATATTATTAAAAATTACAAATAAATTAATATCTCAAAGATAAATTAAATACAATTTTCAAACAAATTGCATTTTTCCCTTATACGAAGGTGTTAAAAATTAAATTGTGGGATGTTTAAAAATTTAAAAATTGACAGTAGCAAAAATTTCATTTCAAAACCGAATTTTCATTTCAAATTTTAAGTATCCATTCGCAAAATGACGCATGCGTTACGCACAGATACGTTTGGCCTTTATATATACAAGGCAGAACCCGTCGAATTTCGACGAAAGAAAAATATTTAAGAAGGAACTGTTTCATTGATTTATTATAAACCTACAAAATAAGGTACAATAAAAAATGCACCTTACACTGGTATGTCTAACTCTTAAACAGAAGATATTTAACCAAAAGATATCAAAATACTATTTCTATAAAACTCAGTTGTAGAAATTTTTAAAATTAAACTTCAATCATACATGGAAGCAGTAAAAAATAATAAAGAACTGTTATTAAGATAAAGTTATCAATGAAGGCTCTTATACTTGTAATGCAAAATGAAAAAAAAAGCAAAATTTTTTCCGCTTTGACTCAATCGTAGAATCCCCCCCCCCCGTGAAATTTTAACTCGCCATCATTTTCACCATCTCAAAATTTACATATGCACAATGTATATCTATATTCACCATTTTTAAAAAAATTAGTATTTTAATTTTATCATTCTGATTCAAAACTTGAAGTCTTGATGCTTACTATTAGCTGAAACAGATACTAAACTATTTATATTTTTTTTACGCATAAATTAAATCTCGTAAATGAAACCATAATTCACCGGGTTTTATAACAGAAGATATTCTTGAAACAGTCCGTATTTAAATTTCAATTGTCTCTCGTTTAATGTGAAAATGGCAACATAAAGATACAGTAATATTTCTTTTCCTTTTTCCGTTTGCTTTTAATAGAAATGGAGTACTCCTGTTGCCACGATTAAAAAAATGTATTAAAAACTACAGAAAAAATTAATATTTCAAAAATAAATTAAGACACAGTTTTCAAATAAATTGCATTTGAAAGTATATTTTTTTCTCTATATGACGGTGTAAAAATTGAAAATTAGCGATGTTTATAAACTTAAAAATTTGCAGTAGCAAAAATTGCAAAAGCGAAATTGCAATTCAAATTTCAAAATGTTGCCATTCACAAAATGACGTATGCGTACAGATACGTTTGGCCTTTATAATATAGATATATATATATAATTAACTTTTGTATGCCACGCTTCTTCTTAATTTCGACAAAATTTCCTAGCTATATTCCGTTTAAAAAAAATGATGGCCGAGACACAAAATATTTATAAATATAATTTCCCTTTATAAATGTTTTTTTTTCTAAATTTATTTCTTGAAATATTAATATGTTTCTATTCTCTTTTAAATGAAATTAAAAAATATATACATATATATTACCTTTTAGATTTTAAATTCCGGAAAATCGGAAAATTTTATAGCATTTTCTTAAAAAAAAAAAAAAAAAAAAAAAAAAAAAAAAAAAAAAATCTGATTTTTACCGAAAAACGAAAGAACAGCTCAATTGTAAATTTTTTTAATAAAAGTGCCTGCAATATGACGAGTTTTTAAACAAAAATGAATTAAATATGTATCAGAAAGCAGCCTGTCCTTATCTTAGAGTAGCTTTCATCAACATTAGTCTACAAATAAAATTATTTAAAAATAATGTTGGATGCATGTATGCAAAAATTATTAAGTTCATACGTCTTCGATCCATGGAATACATTAATGACCATACGGACAATTTCATACATTAATTATTTATATATATCTATACAATGCACTTAAAAATGAAAAAAATCCCCTTATACTCAGGTTGCTCCGAGCTGGGCTGGGCTACTCTTACCAGACCAGCCCGAAACTAAAGGAAAAAAAAATATCTAGAGCTTGTTCAGACCTCTATGTAATCTCAATATATATCTCGATCGAATCTAGGAAAAAAAGTGACCGGAAAAAAAGTTATCAGAAAAAAAGTGACCTAAATTACAAAAGCGGAAAAAAAGTGACACGGAAAAAAAGTGACAAGGAAAAAAAGTGACACGGAAAAAAAGGGACACGGAAAAAAAGTGACAAGGATTGATTTTGGGGATTCATTGGTTAAGTTTGAAAGGGGGATGGGGGGGAGGCTCATAATTTAGGTAAATGGGTTTTTCATGCTGAATTAACTGTTTTGGTTCAATTTTTGGATATACGTTCATACTGAAAAGACGCTTGCCTGATAAGTTTTGGGAAGGGACGATTACCCCCCCCCCCCATCCGTCCTCAGTTAGATGAATGGGGTTTTATGCAGAATTATCCAACGTGTGTCAAATTTGAATATACAGGGCCTGACTAAGGCAGGGGCATGCGGGGCAATTGCCCCGGGCCCCCGGTTTGAGGGGGGCCCCCAAGGAGAGAAAAGTTTATTGTTAAAAGAGGGCCAAATGATATAAAATAGCAAAATATTACCAAAATTCTTTTTTTTCAGTTTTAAGGGGTCTTTTTTCTCCTACCCCCTTTGCTTCCCTGCCCCACGTTCCCTTAAAGTAATAGTTACATCATAAGAAAATTAATAGTTAAAATTATTTATCATCTGTTATTATGTATAAAGATGTGAAATATAAATACTAAAATCAGTACTTGGTACAAAATTTATGCATACATACAATAGGTTTGAATTTTAATTTTAGTCACTTGAGTATAATTCACAAACATTTTTAAGATAGAAGGGGGCCACTCTAATAATGTTTGCCCCAGGGCCCCCCTCTGTCTAAGTCGGGCCCTGTGAATATAGGTTCTTTTCGATAATGCTTATATATAGCATATAATGCATGAAGAGTTTTAATGGTTATATATAGAGAGAGAACGGGGGATAACCTTTCTTAAATTAAATTAATAACTTTTTACGCATAATTATCCGATTTGCTTAGAATTTTGGACATAGATTCATTATGATAAGACGTATCTCTGATTAGTTATGGGGTTCTTCTGCTTATTATAAAGGGTGGGGGGCGAGCAATTATCTCCCCCTTAAACTAGATAAATAGGTTTTTATGCAGAATTACCCCATGTATTTCAAATTTTAAATATAGGTTCTTACTGATAAGGTGGATTCCTGAATAGTTTTAAGGATTTGATATCTAAGTATTGAAGGGGAATAGAATATAACCTACCTTAAATTAAATTACTTTTTACGCAGAATTATAGGATTTGCTACAATTTTGGATTATAGATTCATTATGATAAGGCGTATCCTTGATTACATATGGGGTTATTTTTCTAATTAAAAATTAAGGCGGGTGATTTTCCGATCCCCTTAAATTATATAAATTGTTTTTTATGTTTACGTATCCGATATATTTCATATTTTGGATATATGTTTTTTCTCATAAAGTTAGTCCCAGAATAATTTTAAGGGTTTAATGGCTAAGTATACTGTCAGGTTCTGAGACCACCTCTGCTAAAGATTGGAATTTCCGTTATTTCTCTATCTTAATCTCTTTTATATTATACCGGCTGTGTACTAGAATTTTCAAGGTGACATTCTTTCTTTGTTGAAGGGAGAATTGACAGGTAATCCTCTACAGGTGGTGAGTGAGAAAGAGGAGATTGCGGAGAGGCGTGTTTATCCGTCAGTGAGGTATGTGGATGATGAGCTGACAAGCAACATGTCACTAATCAAGAAAGGAATGTGGAATGTGTCCAATGGATAAGCCCCAAAGGGGGTGGACATTGGGGAAACACCGTGATTTGAGAAGAGCAAGTCTTATCTCAGATTAGTTCAGTTCGTATCTGGGTTCATACCTAGAGAGTAGTGTTGGACAGAGGTCCTGATAGGGTGTGCTCTGCGTTGTAGAGCGGAGGCAGTGCGTATCTGGAGAGCAAGGGACACAGACGTCCTGGTGTTTAGTGCTCTGGGCCGAGAAGTGCAGGCCGAGTATCCATGTGTTGGGAGATTCGAAAGTGATCTCCGATAAAGTTAATCTAACGTGCATTGAGTGTGAGGTGGAAGGTGTAATTCGAATAGTACACAGCCAACCTTTACTGTATTTAATTTAATGTTGAACCGGATCACCTATATCCGAGTTGTAATTGTATATAATGGTAAATAGCGTATTTAGTGTGTACATATATTCTAAATAAACTGTTAATTCAGTTAATTGACAGCGTCAGTGTTCATTTACACAATCCTCACAGTGGGTGACCGATATCACCTAGTAATATGGGTGGTGGCAGCTATAACTACCACGGACTTTCTTCAAAGTTGTGCGGGCTGAGAGGAACGTCCGACATATACAGTGGGGGAACGGAGAATAACCCCCCTTAAATTAATAAATGGCTTTTTACGCAGAATTATCTTATTTGATTCAAACTTTGAATGTGCGTTCATTATGATAAGGCGAACTCCTGATTATTTGTGGGTTATCCCCCGTTCATCCCTCTATACTTAGCCATTAAACCCTTAAAACTATTCAGGGATTCACTTTATTAGGTAAAACCTATATCCAAAAGTTGAAATACGTTGGATAATTGTGGAAAAAAAAATCTTATTTAAAGAGTGGGGGGATTAATCGCCCGCTTTCCCTTATTTAATTAGCAAAAGAACCCCATAATTAATCAGAGATACGCCTTCTTATAATGAATATACATCGAAAATTTGAAGCAAATCGGATAATTCTGCGCAAAAAGCCATTTATTTAATTTAAGGGTGTATTTCGATTCAAACTGCCTATTTTCCGATTTATTTTTAACTTCATTTTTACTCTCATATGCATCAAACTGGCAAATTGTCTTATTTAGAAAGTACACAAGGTGCCGTAATTGTCAATTCTTTGATAAATGCAGAAAATATTGCGAAAAAAGCAATCAAAAATGGCATTTTGAACAGATTTTCCCCTGGCGGGAGATCTGTGAACGAAAAAAAGGGGTCATACTGAGAAGATAATTGTTTATAAATCAAATTCTAATGAGCGTAAAAATACAGCACATGGCACCTTGTACATCTCTTCAAAAATATCCTCAGCAAGTTTCATGTTTCTATTTTGAAAATGTGTCTGAAATTGTATCGGAAAATTTCGAGCTGTTGAAGGTGGAAAAGCGTTTTTTGAATACACCCTTAAGGGGGTTTATCCCCCGTTCTCCCTCTATACATAGCCATTAAACCCTTAAAACTATTCAGGAATTTACTTTATGAGAAAGATCCTACATCCAAAATTTGAAATAAATCGGATAAGTGTGCATATTTTTTTTAAAATCTAATTTAAGGCCGGGGGTAGTAATCACCCGCCCCCTTTTTAATTAGCAAAAGAACCCCATAAATAATCAGAAATACGTCTTATCATAATTAACCCATGTCAAAAATTCGAAGCAAATCGGATAATTATCCGTAAAAAGCCATTAATTTAAGAAAGGTTATCCCCCGTTCCCCTTCTATACTTAACCATTAAACTCCTAAAACTCTTCAGGCACTTTATACTATATATAAGCCTTATCGAAAAGAACCTATATGCAAATTTGACACAAGTTGGATAATTCTGCATAAAAACCCATTCATCTAATTGAGGACGGATGGGGGGGGGGGGGTAATCGTCCCAACCCAAAACTAATCAGGCAAGCGTCTTTTCAGTATGAATGTATATCCAAAAATTGAATCAAAATAGTTAATTCAGCAAGAAAAACTCATTTACCTATATTATAAACCTCCCCCCGATCATACTTAACCAATAAGTCCCCAAAATCAATAATAATTCCCCAAAATCAATCCTTGTCACTTTTTTTCCGTGTCCCTTTTTTTCCGTGTCACTTTTTTTCCTTGTCACTTTTTTTCCGTGTCACTTTTTTTCCGCTTTTGTAATTTAGGTCACTTTTTTTCCGATAACTTTTTTTCCGGTCACTTTTTTTCCGTTTACCATCTCTATCAAGTCAAAAAGAGGCCCACAATTTAAAATTTCCCTAAGATTATTTTAAGTACGCATTTTTAGTTAGCGAAAGCTTTTGGTCTTTCATTTTCGTCATCGATAAATTATTCGGTGCTCGCATCATTATCAGAATATGCTAAAAGTAGTCTTTTCTTTTATTGTTTTTTTTTTTTTTTTTTTTATTATAAAATTGGCTTGTTTTTTATAATCTTCTCTTCCATGTGTCCTCCTGTTTCTATAATAATTCCGCACCATTTTTCTCCAACATTTTGGTAATATAACTTTAAAAATAATTGTTTAATACAGAAAAATCGGGATAACTAATAAGTTTGATTCTCAACAAGATGTTATCTGTCAATATAGCTCGCATTAGGTGGTAGAGGTTTAGTTGGTATAGTTCAATGTAAAACGATCGTAAAACTGTCAACATTAAAATTAATGCGAGCAAGGGAGACAAAAATGAACGACAGTACTAGGTCTGATTTGTTTCGTTTTCCGCGAAGTAACTTGAGTTTTAATAGCAAAGGTGCCGTTTTCTTTTCTCTGATAAAGAATAAAGAGGCCGGACATAAGCTCTGCATGTGAAAATTCGGTACCCTTGAACAAAACACAAAGGCCCCTTTTTTTACACTAAGCAGATTACAACCAAGCAACCTCAGTGCGTGAAGGACGAATGTTCCTGTTCCTAGAATGCAAATATAAACTGTCTTCCCCGTTATCCTAGAATTTGAAGTATTGCTATAAAACAAACTTCACAGATATGAAGCACAACAATGATGACGATAAACATTAAAAGGAAAAAATAATATAATACCAATAATTGTTAGCGGGTATTAATACAAAAAAATTTCCTTTGTCTATTTTTTGTAATTTTTAAACGTTAGAGAAAAAAAAAGAGGAATTTTTTTTTTTTTAAATTTTTAGACAAGAATTTTTTTAGAAAGAAAGGGCCCTGAAATGACACCTGTGCTTCCCATAGTTTCAAACGTTAATCGGACTCTGATTGAAAGTGTTTATGAATTCGATTTGTCTATATGTTTGCCTGTCCGTTTTCTAACTCACATAAATGTATGCCGACTGCTATGAAATTGATAGATGTTATTTAAGTGCATTATGGCATGTTCAGTTTAAAAAATGAAGTGTGTATCAACTGGTAAACGGAAAAAAAGTTATCAGAAAAAAGTGACATAAACTACAAAAGCAGAAAAAAGCGACAAGGAAAAAAAAATGACAAGGAATTGATTTAGGGGATTTATTATTCATTTTGGGTATTCATTCGTTAGGGTCATCTGGGGGGGGGGGGAGGGGATCATCATTTAGGTAAATGGGTTTTTCATGCTGAATTAACTTTTTTGGTTCAATTTTTAAATATACGTTCATATTGAAAAGACGCTTGCCTGATTTGTTTTGGGAGGGGACGATTACCCCCTCCCCCTCCGTCCTCAATTAGATGAATGGGTTTTTATGCAGAATTATCCAACGTGTGTCAAATTTGCATATAGGTTCTTTTTGATAAGGATTACATATAATATATAAAGTCTGAAGAGTAGTGGGAGTGTAATGGTTAAGTATAGAAGGGGGGGGGACGGAGAAATAACCTTTCTTAAATTAAATTAATAGCTTTTTATGCAGAATTATCCGATTTGCTTGGAATTTTGGACGTAAGTTCATTATGATAAGACGTATCTCTGATTAGTTATGGAATTGTTTTGCTTATTATTAAGGGGAAGAGCAATTATCTCGCCCTCAAACTAGATAAATCGGTTTTTATGCATAATTATCCGATGTATTTCAAATTTTAAATATAGTTTCTTTCTGATAAAATGAATCTCTGAATAGTTTAAAGGATTTAATATCTAAGTATAGAAGGGGAATAGAATATAACCCACCTTAAATTAAATTACTTTTCACGCAGAATTATCAGATTTGCTTCGAGTTTTGGACATAGGCTCATTATGATAAGACGTACCTCTAACTAGTTATGGGGTTCTTTTGCTATTTAAAAAGGGGGGGTGATTATCCATCCACCCCCCTTAAATTAGATAAATTGTTTTCTTATGCACACTTATCCGATGTATTTCAAATTTTGGATATACGTTTCCTCTGATAAAGTGTATTCCTGAATAGTTTTAAGAGTTTAATGGCTGAGTATAGAGGGGTGAAAGGGGGATTCCCCTCTTAAATTAAATAAATGATTTTTTGCACAGAATTATCCAATTTGCTTCAAATTTTGGATATAGATTCATTACAATAAGGCGTATCCATTATTAGTTAAAGGGTTCTTTTACTAATTAAAAAGACGAAACGGGTGATTATCCCCCCCCCCTCCTAAAAGGATGTTTTTTTGCGCAAGTAGGGTAACACCCCCAGTAATTGGCATGCACCAGTGATTGGCACGTTTTACAAACATGTCCTAAAAAAAGATTTATATCCAGTCTTTTAAAAATTCAAGGCCATATATCAGTTGTATGCTCATTTACGTTAAAGATTATAACTTTGATTTATTTTACAAGATGACAATAGAGCCTAGGAAAGAGAAACAAATCTGGCTTGTATCAAATTTGCCATTTTGTTGCAAATTCTTGTTCTTTGGCTTAAGGAAGGCATCTTTTCAATTCATTATTATCTGATTTATAATATATTTTAAATTTTAATTGACAACAGTTTTGTTTGGTTAAAAACGTTACTTTAATTGTGTAAAAGTATTTTCGACACAAATATTTGGATTTCTGAATTAATGGAAGTTGCCAATTAATGGTACTTCAATTTTGCTAGTTCCGAGTAATTGGCACCTATTCCAATTACAAGGAATTCGCAAGGAATTTCAGATTAAACCATTTATTTTGGAAGTACTTTTAAAATTATAGACTAATTTTGTTTATCATTTGTTTTTATTTGAAAATATAAATTTTATCAGTAATTGGAATCCATTAAAGCTTCATATGACAATTACTGGGGACAGCATGACAATTACTGGGTATTAATGTAAGTATATTGTATTGTTTTAAAGTGTTCACATTTCAGATTAATATGCTGATTTCTTACTCTCAAAAACCTGAAATATGGCATCTTCATCTACAGTAAATTAATTTAAAGCGATTAAACCCAATGCAAAATGTAAAGTTTTTTTTTTAATATAAACATATGCCAATTACTGGATCACAAGGCGTCATACATTGGTGCTCTAGGTGCCAATTACTGGTGATTTCAGCAACTTTTTATAAATATATTTTTATAAAAATACTTTTTCAATTTTTTTTGCTTTTAGTGGGCAAAATAGATGCACAGATATGCATTCTTTGATTTAAAAATATTTCCAAGTAAATAGCTTATTTCTTTGTAATGAAAATTTAAGTAAGTTTAACGACAAATTCTTAATGTGCCAATTACTGGGGATGTTACCCTATCTTGATGTATTTCAAATTTTGGGTATAGATTATTTCTGTTAAAGTGAATCCCTGAATAGTTTTAAGGGTTTAATGGCTATGTATAGAGGGGTGAATGGTGGATAACCCACAACTAATCAAGGATTCGCCTTATCATAATGAGCCTACATCCAAAATCTGAAGCAAATCGGATAATTCTGCATAAAAAGTCATTTATTTAATTTAAGGGGGGGGATTATCCTCCATTCCCCCACCTCTATACTTAGCCATTAAACCCGTAAAACTATTCAGGGATTCACTTTATTAGAAAGAACGTGTATCCAAAATTTCAAATACATCATAAGAACAATTTATCTAATTTAGGGAGGGGGGAATAATCACCCTTCGCCCTTTTTAATTAGCTAAGTAACCCCATAACTAATCAGAGACACGCTTTGTCAGAATGAACCTACATCCAAAATTTGAAGCAAATGGGTTAATTTTGTGTAAAAAGCCATTTATTTATTTGAAGGGGATTATCCCGCGTTCCCCCTTCTATATTTAGCTATTAAACACTTAAAACTATTCTGGGATTCACTTTATGAGAAGGAACTTATATCCAAAATATGAAATACATCGGATAAGTGTGCATAAAAAAACATTTATCTAAATAAAAGGGGGGGGGGGTAATAATCACTCGCACCCTTTTTTAATCAGCAAAAGAGCCCCATATTTAATCAGGGATATGCCTTATCATAATGAACCTATAATCCATAATATAAAGCAAATCCGATAATTCTGCGTAAAAATCAATTTATTTAATTTAAGGGGAGGGTTATATTCTATTCCCCTTCTATACTTAGCTAATATAACCATTAAAACTATTCAGAAATTCACCTTATCAGAAAGAAACTTCAATTAAAATTTGAAATACATCAGATAATTCTGCATAAAAAACGAATAATAAATAACGAATAATAATAATGCATAAAAAAAACCAATGCGCCTTTTTCCGTGATTATCACGAAAGACCTTCGAACAAATTGATATAAATATACAGATAATCTACTAACAATACGAAATAAAAATGTAAAAAAATGATTTTGGGGTTTGGGGGTGGGGGAATGTATTTTAGAGTTGAGATCCTATCCTGGACAACTGCCTCGTTTACTCTTGCAATAATCAAGCCGATCGGACTTTTTTCAGACACAAATCATGATCGGCGCAGCCACTTCAGATAATAATGTGTTATAAGCCTTTTTATAATATACAGGCTTATGCAATTTTTACTTTCTTCTATTTTTAAAAGAAAAAAGTATTGGATTAGAGAAAATTTTTGAATTTCGTTTTTCGACAGATTTACACGTTTTGAGGGTCGGTGAACACGAAAAACATGTTTTTTATAAAATGTCTGTCTTTGACTCTGTCCGTTTTTCTGTAAGTGACATAAACGTTGTGGGTGCTTTAGCTCAAAAACTAATGCACGGACTTGGATAAAAATTTATATTCAGATAGTCATTTATATAAATTGTATGTTCCATGTGTATTATTGTCAGAGTTATATTAGTACGCGACTTGTAAATAGGTGCACTTTTTTCCCGGATTTGTTTTTTATGAATTTTTTTCCGACTATTGTGCGGTGTTTATTTAAGGCTATTCTTAAATCAGAAGATCAACTTTATGATATAAATTTTCATTTATGTTCAGAAATGCATAAAACTAGCAGGTGCTGTTGTTCAAAATCTGTCTATTCGCTATTTATTTAATCGAATATCTATTTATCTCACTCGCATTCATCATCCCTTTTTTTGCAAATGCAAATATTAATAGATCCTTCAGCAAATAGTGTCAAAATGTTTTTTTTGCAGAAGAATATACCCACTGAAATTGGGGTGAAAAACCTGTTTGTCACGCGATCAAAATCACTTTTAACTAAATAAATAATTTATTGATCAAAAAATGGAAAACACAGCTCGATTCCAAATCACTTCCAGCAGGTTTTCTAATTTTATATATTTTCGTTAAAAATTGAATTTTTAAATGTGTCAAAACATTTTGCACGTAGCAAATGAAACTAGCCTAAATGAAACAATCACCACACACATTTTAATATAAATTTAAAGTTAGTTTATAAATCCTCCTAATATTACCTATAACTTTTGTACTTAAATATTTCATACGTGAATTATCACAATGCTAATTAAGTATAGAATTAACAGAGTGATAAATGTCTTAAAGACGACGATCGAGCCCGAAACCATTGGAATAGCGCTCCAAGTGCTCTTCCTATTAAACTATGAAGTAGAGGTCTGCACGGGCTGAAATTCCCAGGCCTAAGCCCGACCCGAAAGTTAAAATTTTGGCCCGGGCCCGGCTCGGCCCGAACCAAAGACATACTGGCCCGACCCGGCCTGGCCCGAAAGTTAAAATTTCGGCCCGAGCCCGGCCCGAACGAAAAAAAATATTGGCCCAACTCGGCCCGGTCCGAGAGTTAAAATTTAGGCCCGAACCCGGCCCGGCTCGGGTGAATTTCTACAGAACATTGATCTTTACTCTAACGGAAGAGTTCTGACCAAAAAAAACTTATCCTAGTCTTTTATTTTCTCCCATGTTTATAATCTCTATTTATGCAGAAATGCCATAGGCTGCGATATTTACGCTTTTAATGAACCTGTGTTTGTTGTATGTAAATGTTTCGAATCTAGGAAAAAAAGTGACCGGAAAAAAAGTTATCGGAAAAAAAGTGACATAAACTACAAAAGCGGAAAAAAAGTGGGAAAAGAGTGGGAAAAAAAGGAAAAAAAGTTACTGGAAAAAAGTGACAAAGAATTGATTTTGGGGATTTATTATTGATTTTAGGGATTTATTATTGATTTTGGGGATTCATTGGTTAAGTATGAAAGGGGGATAGGGGGGGGCTCATAGTTTAGGTAACTGGGTTTTTCATGCTGAATTAGTAACTGTTTTGGTTCAATTTTTTGATATACGTTCATCCTGAAAAGACGCTTGCCTGATTAGTTTTGGGAAACTACGATTACTCCCCCCCCCCCCATCCATCCTCAGTTAAATGAATGGGTTTTTATGCAGAATTGTCCAACGTGTGTCAAATTTGCATATAGGTTCTTTTCGATAAGGCTTATATATAGTATATAATGCCTGAAGAGACTTAGGAGTTCTAATGGTTAAGTATAGAGAGGGAACGGGGATAACCTTTCTAAAATTAAATTAATAATTTTTTACGCATAATTATCCGATTTGCTTAGAATTTTGGACATAGGTTCATTATGATAAGACGTATCTCTGATTAGTTATGGGGTTCTTCTGCTTATTATAAAGGGGGGCGATCAATTATATCCCCCTTAAACTAGAAAAATAGGTTTTTATGCAGAATTATCCCATGTATTTCAAATTTTAAGTATAGGTTCTTTCTGATAAGGTGGATCTCTGAATAGTTTTAAGGATTTAATATCTAATTGTAGAAGGGGAATAGAATATAACCCACCTTAAATTAAATTACTTTTTACGCAGAATTATCAGATTTGCTTCAAATTTTGGATTATAGAACCATTATGATAAGGCGTATCCCTGATAACATATGGGGTTATTTTGCCAATTAAAAATTGGGGCGGATGATTATTCCCCCCCCCCCCCTTAAATTAGATAAATTGTTTTTTATGCACACTTATCCGATATATTTCATATTTTAGATATATGTTCTTTCTCATAAAGCGAATCCCGGAATAATTTTAAAGGTTTAATGGCTAAGTAAACACTGGGGGAACGGATGTTACCCCCCCTTAAATTAATAAATGGCTTATTATCTGATTTGATTCAAATTTTGATTGGGCGTTCATTATGATAAGGCGAAGTCCTGATTAATTGTGCGTTATCCCCCGTTCATCGCTCTATACTTAGCCATTAAACCCTTAAAACTATTCAGGAATTCACTTTATCAGGAAGAACCTATATCCAAAATTTGAAATACATTGAATAGTTGTGAAAGAAAAAAAAAACAATTTATTTTATTTAAAGAGTGGAGGATTAATCGCCGGCTTCCCCTATTAAATTATCAAAAGAACCCCATAATTAATCAGAGATTCGCCTTCTTATAATGAATATGCATCCAAAATTGAAGCAAATCGGATGATTCTGCGTAAAAAGCCATTTATTTAATTTAAGGGGGTTTATCCTCCGTTCCCCCTCTATACATAGCCATTAAACCCATAAAACTATTCAGGAATTCACTTTATGAGAAAGATCTTATATCCAAAATTTGAAATACGTCGGATAAGTGTGCATAATTTTTTTAAATCTAATTTAAGGTGGGTATAGTAATCATCCGTCCTCCTTTTTAATTACCAATAGAACCCCATAACTAATCAGAAATACGTTTTATCATAATGAACCCATGTCCAAAATTCGAAGCAAATCGGATAATTCTGCATAAAAAGACATTTATTTAATTTAAGAGGGGTTTCCTCCATCTCCCCTTTATACTTAGCCATTAAATCCTTAAAACTATTCCGGAATTCACCTTACCAGAAAGAACCTATATTTAAAATTGAAACACATGGGATAATTCTGCATAAAACCATATTTATCGAGTTTTAAGGGGAGAATTGCTCGTTCCCCCCCTTTATAATAAGCAGAAGAACCCATAACTAATCTAAGATACGTCTTATCATAATGAATTTATGTCCAAAGTTTTAAGCAAATCAGATAATTATGCGTAAAAAGACATTAATTTAATTTAAAAAAGGTTATCCCCCGTTCCCCCTCTATACTTAATCTATAAACTCCTAGTATCTCTTCAGACATTTCATACTGTACATGCCTTATCGAAAAGATCCTATATACAAATTTGACACACGTTGGATAATTCTGCATAAAAACCCATTTATCTAATTGAGGACGTATGAGGGGGGAGGGGGAGGGGTAATCGAGATTTCCCAAAACTAATCAGGCAAGCGTCTTTTCAGGATGAACGTATATCCAAAAATTGAACCAAAACAGTTAATTCAGCATGAAAAACCCACTTACCTAAACTATGAGCCCCCCCCCCCGATCCCCCTTTCATACTTAACCAATGAATCCCCAAAATCAATAATAAATCCCCAAAATCAATTCCTTGTCACTTTTTTTCCGGTAACTTTTTTCCTTGTCACTTTTTTTCCGCGTCACTTTTTTTCCGTGTCACTTTTTTTCCGCTTTTGTAGTTTATGTCACTTTTTTCTGATAACTTTTTTTCCAGTCACTTTTTTTCCGTTTACCAAATGTTTCAGCTATCATTAGTATTATTAATGCATAAAAAAAAAATCTAAAAAGTGGTATATGGTAAAAGTAAAATCTTCTAAGACACTGAAAGAAAAAATACGTTTCCTTCTTAGCAAATGTAAATGTTAAATATATATTTTTTTTCGCGTATTGTTGTATTCATTTTGCATGAATGAACAGTTTAAGAGAAATTTGCAGTTTTCAGTTTAAACGAAAATTCCGTCATAATCATGTTTTTATTTATTTATTTATTTATTTTTATTTTATGTGTTTAATTCTATTTTAAGACGCCTAGTGATCTACGATTCTTTAAAAAGAATGAATTCTAATATTTAATTGTAGAATACTGACGACTTAAAAGTACATGTCTATTTTGCAAAAAATTTTGGACCAAGCCAAATTTTACTGATTTATGGACAGACTTTTCCACGTCGAGAAAAGGATTTTCATACGGAAAGATTCAACAGGAACTGATTATTTAGGTCCGTGAAGATTAGGAAGAACAAAATTAGTCTCGGCTTCGTACGGAAAAAATAAAGCCGCTATCAGATCCACCAACATTTAGTAAGACTTTTGAGCCAACACGCGATTTCCTCCAACTTTTCGGGAAATATCCTCCCAACGTCCAGTGTAATAGCAAACTGCAATGTCTCCCAGACTTTTTTCCACACGTTCAAAAAAATCTGGCCTAGCTCAGATTTTTCATCCAACATCGAACGTTTCAACGAATCAGAGATAAGCGATTGATACGAGTAGGCGATAAATGTTAACGCCTGGCACGAGTGGAAACTGGTTTTACGGCTTTTCCTCCGAATTTTTCAAAGACAAATGCAAACCTTTGTCCCCCTTTCAACGGGAAAATGTTGGAGTTAAAATCCGCTGAAAAGTTTGTCTCGTCTAAAGTCCGTGTGTCTAATAGCAGCTAGGCAGACTCGGCCTGGCCCGATACTCCAGGAAAAAAAATTAAGGCCCGAGCCCGGCCCGAAAAGATTAGTGACTAGGCCCGTCCGGCCCGGCCCGGTCCGAATGCCTTTAATGAAAATCGGCCCGAACCCGGCCCGTGCAGACCTCTACTATGAAGACTACGCACAGCTTAGCATTTCCCACTCCATGCGTTGGTAAGGCTGCTACTTGCAGCACAAGATGAAATACTCTTCATGCGCACATTATCCTGCGGCGTAACATGCCCACAAAAAATCCCGACATCGGTGAACACATATTTTTAATTAATTTTTCAATTAATTTTCAGCGGTTGAAATTGTTGAATATTTAATACGTGAATTACCACAATGCTAACAAAGCGTGAACCAACAGAGTGAAAAAGACAAATGAAGATATTTTTGCATCCTGTGCTGCCGTTGCAGCTTTATCATCTTATAAAATGGGAAAAGCTAAGTTGCGCATCGTTCTCGTAGCTTAAATGGTTGAGCACTTGGAGCGCTATTCCAAGGGCTCCGGTTTCGATCCCCGGTTTGGATATTTTTCACTCAGTTGGTTATACGCTTAGTTAGCAATGTGATAATTCTCGTATTAATATTCAAGAATTTCAAGCGTAATTTCACTGCTAAAAAAAAATTGAAAAATTAATAAAAAATTTACAAGATTTCTGTACTCACAAGTTTTTCATAATATGAACTCCACTAATGGATGATAATACTAAAAGTATTCTCACGTGATGAAAGCAATCTAGTTTGGAGAAAAAAAATTATCACATTACCGTTATTTTGATAAAAGCAACTATCACTGAAAAAATAATTAAATAAAAAGAATATTTATTGCCCAATTAAACTGATGGCATTGAGCTCACTGGCTACGCATACTAATTGAACATTACAACTTTATATTTTCAAGGATTTATGCCGTTCGAAAAACAAATTAAGAGGAGGGAAATAGATCCACCATTTCCCTTTTTCACATTTAATCATTCAATCCATTAAACTAATCAGGGATATGATTATCATATAAAAAACCTATCTTTAAAATTTAGAGCAAATCGGATAATTCTTATTAAAAGCCCATTTATATAATTTAAGAGGAGTTATCTCCCTTCTTTATACTTAACCATTAAACTTGCAAAACTATTCAGAGATTCGCCTTATCAGAAAGAACCTACATCGAAAATTTAAAGCAAATTGGATAATTCGCATAAAAACCCATTCATGAAATATAATGGCGGGGGGGGGGGGGGGGTAATCGCCTGTACTCCCTTTATATTTAACAAAAGAACCCAAAGCTTATTAGGGAAGGATAATATCACCATGGAAATAAATCCAGATATTGAAACAAACCAGTTAATTCTGCAAGAAAAAACATTTACCTAAATTAAGAGATATAGTCCCACTGATCCCCCATTCAAATTTATACAATGAATTACCAAAACAAATCAGGGAAGAGCCTTGTCAGATCTTAATGAATCTATACCCACCACTTCACTGTTTTAATCCTCATCTTGGTCTTGGCGCAGCATGTCCCTTAAGGGACCTTGTGCCATTAAACGTATACAGCCAACCAACCAACCAACCCATCACTTGAAGAATATCAGTAAATTCTGCGTGAAAAAACCCATTAACCTAAATTAAGTGTGTGTGTGTGTGTGGGGGGAAGCGTCAAATCGCCCCTTCTTTAGATTTATCCAAAGAACTTGCAAAACTTATCATGTAGGTGCCCTCATCAGAGTGATCTTATGTCTAATATTTGAATAATATCTGATAAATCTGTATGAAAACCCATTTATATAAATTAAGCGGGTGAGGGAGGGGGGTGGAGATTAGTCCACCGTTCTCCCCTCATTATAGTTGTCCAATGAATTTACAAAACAAACCAGGGAAGAGCCTTGTCAGATCTTAATGAACAAATATCCATAACTTGAACAAAATCGACAAATTCTGCGTGAAAAAACCCATTAACCTAAATTAAGGGGGGGGGGGAGAGTTCCTCAAATCCCTCCTTTATTTATTTACTTACTTTACTTATTAGATTTATCCAATGAACTCACAAAACTTATCATGGAGGTGCTTTCATCAAAGTGATCTTAAGTCTAATATTTGAAGGAAATCTGACAATTCTTCATGAAAAACCCATTTCTATAAATTAAGGAGAGGGGCATTAGCCCCCCGTTCCACCTGTTATATTAATCGAATGAACTCCCAAACTAATCAGGGAAGCGCCTTATCAGAACATACCTATATCCAAAATTTCAAGCGAATCGTATATTTTTATCATGGGTTATCGCGTTACACACGTACGCACGTACGTACATACATACAGAACGGGTGGGCACATATGCTCTCAGGCTTTGATAGCCTGTGAGCTAAAAACTCGTCAAAAGCGGACAGTTTAGATTATTAAACTAGGTTTTTCTGTAATCTTGATTTTTTTTTTTTTTTTTTAATGAAATAAGTACTAAACTTCAAAATCTGCCTGTACGACAGGATTTTTCCCCACTGACCAAATTGTTAAAAAATGTTATCAATTATAAACACATATCATAGTTTTGAAGCATGTGTAAAAAAAATTGTGAAACTATATTAATAGTTAGTTGTGATAGGGTTACCTGGTTTGTAAATAAATCACATAACTAACTATCAACGCAATTACCAGGGCCTCAGGCCACGATTATGACTAATTGTGTCACAGGGCAAAGATAAATTAGGAGGGCCCATTCGAATCGTTCCAATATTATTCAAATAGAACTCATGGTCAGACATACGTGTATATGTATAATGCATAAGCAATATTTTCACACCTTTGATTTTAAATGGAAAAAAAATCGTTGGCTCCTTCAATTAGAAATTAAGCACCTTAATTAATAAAATACTTTTTTTCTTAGTTTCAAACAAAACTCTTTTCTATAATTTTGCAACTTATACTTTAAAATGAATTTAATAACTTCATCTTACGGAAGAAAGGAATTGATCATGTAAAATTCCATAAATACTGTACAACGTGTGTAAATAAAATCTGTCTATAACAAAAAAAAAAAAAAAAAAAAAAAAAAAAGCAATTTTTTTATTATTTGAGTTTTAAGTTTTTCAGTGTTTTAAACATCCAACATCATATGGAGAAAGTTTCGAACTTTATTCAGTTTTTAATTCATTGTTGATTTTTCTTTAAATATATATATAATTCTGTCTTACATAAGAAAATTTCATGAACGTTGAAAGGAATACCACGACATAACTCGGTACATCTAAATGTCACTCCGGAAACTTTGTAATTTTGTGATTATAAAGTTGTAAAACTGCGATTTCCCCCGTAAATGTTATCAATAAATAATATAATCTAAACTTATTTAAATTATTCTTATAAGGAAGAAAATACAAGTTTTTAGCATCCGGTTATAAACATTGAAAAACAAGCGAAGCGAGAAATTTGTAAAGTTTTCTCCCATAGGCCTAACATTACCATTCCAGTTTCTAGTGTAGAGAGCGAACACTAGTAATGCAAAGAAACGCTCAAGCTAATGCAATCCTTTGGGAGTATCCTTTACAGATTTCTCGCTCGCATTTTAATATTTTTAAATGACTCTATTTTGCACAGGGTACCTGGGGTCCTGGGATCAATAATTTTATTGTATTTTTTCGATTTTGATAATAGTTTTCGATAAGAAGATAGTTTGAGTTTCTGAACCTCTTCCAATCAGTTCCAAAATAAATGTACCCGCAGAAAAAAACAGTTACTAAAATCGATAATTACAAACGCACAATAAAAGCTATCAACCTCAAATGGTAGGCGGAAAAAAGCGCACCGGAAAAAAGCGTCCCCGGAAAAAAGCGCACCGAAAAAAAGCGTCCCTTTTTATAAATCACATATTTAAATAAGTCTGATAATAATACACATGGTTAATCTTAGAATATAAACGCTAGATTGAGACGGTTTTATGAAATTTCAGCGTCCTTGCTCTCAAGGGACTGAGATGGGCGAAGGTGTGTGTGTGTGTGTGGGGGGGGGGTAAAAGTTATCTCAAAACCTGTTATTGCCTCAATGAAAAAAAATTTAGGATACGAAAAATAAGATAATAAACACTAAGTACTTAAATGACTTTTTAAATTCAGTCTCCCTTGTTCTTCTGTGGTGGTAGTTGGGGGGAAGGGGGGGGAGAAGGGGGCGATTGTCTACAAACTCTGAATCTATCTCTTACATTATTTTTTATATTATTTATTATTTGATTATTTATAATTTAAATTATACATAATTATATGATTATTATTTTTATTATTATTATCAAATTACATATTAATATTTTATTACATTTTATATTATATATTTATATTTATATAATACGTATTAATTAATTATTAATATATTAATAGTAAATAATTAATAATTAATAAATTAAGAATAATAATAATAATTAGTAATAATAAACAATAAATAATTTATAATAAATAAATAATAAATTAATAATACATAATTATAAATTAAATATAAAATTAAATAAAAAAAATAAAAAAAATGTACAAATAAATATTATTAAATATTAAAAATTATACTCATTAACAAAAATTTATTTAAAAATTATAATATTTTATTAACTCATAGTAATATCAACTCATATATATTTTTTTCATTCAGCCACCCTTGTTCTTCTGTGGGGGCGGGGGGGGGGGGGGTAAGTCTACAAACTCCAAATCTATCACTGCTTTAGACGATAACATTTTTTCGGAATGTTTTCTAGAATTTATGGAAAAAAATGACTGGAAAAACAAGAGCGCAAAATGTGATCAGAAAAAAGTGACAAGAAATTGATAAATATTGAACTTGTGGATAAATAAATGATAAAAAATAAAGTGGCAACAAATGTCTCATTTATATCATTCTCGTAGGACAGCGGTTCCCAACCTTTAATACGCGTACCCTTGGGGATACGTAGCGAGATTGCTGGAGGTATATGACAATAGTATCAGTAATGGCGGATGATAAAATATAATTTTTTAAATAAATTCTTAGTAGATTTTTTAATATTTAATTTTATATATTTATACACTTATTTTTATTATGTCCTATAAGTTAATAAAATATTATCATTTTTAAAATTAATTCTTGTTGATGAAACTAGATTTTTAATATTTAATTACATTTATTTTTAATTTTATATTTAATTTATATTTATGTATTATTAATTTATTACTTATTTATTATAAATTATTTATTCTGTATTTTTATTATTTTATATTAATATATTTATTACTATATATTATGTTATATGTTATATAAATATAAATATATAAATGTAATATAAAATATAATAAAATATTAATATGTAATTTTATAATAAAAATAATCAAATTATAAAAAATATTAAAAAAATAAATATAAGAGATATATTCCAAAGTTTGTAGACACCCTCTCCCCTCCCTCCCCCCCCCCCCCCCCACTCCACAGGAGAACAAGGGAGACTGAATTAAAAAAATCATTTAAGTATCTAGTGTTTATTATCTAATTCTTCGTACCTTACAATTTTTTTTCATTAAAGCAATGACAGGTTTTCAGATAACTTTTAAAGCCCCCCCCCCCCCCCGCCGCCCATCTGAGTCTCGATAAAGCAAAAATTTCAATTTCAATTAATTCTTAAATTTCATAAAACCGTCTCAATCTAGTGTTTATATTCTAAGATAACCATGTGTACTAATATCAGACTTATTTAAGTATGTGATTTGTAAAAAGGGACGCTTTTTTCCGGGGACGCTTTTTTCCGGTGCGTTTTTTTCCGGGGACGCTTTTTTCCGCTTTCCGTGCGCTTTTTTTTGTGATTCACCTCAAATACCCCATGCAAAAAAATAAATAAATAAATAAATAAAATAAAAAAAAATGTCTATAGTTATAATACTTTTTCGATTTTGGTTGCGATTTTTCTTCTTTTTTTATTGATTTGAAAAATTGTTGTTTCTGTCAGTCGAGATAGAGAAATCTGAAGTGATGTCCATATTTTATTCGTTCTCAAGTATTTTTTGTTTAAACCAAATTACTTTTACTTTCAGTAGCGGTTCCGAAAGTAAAAGTATAGTTATGCTAAAGAGGAATTTCAGCTGTTCGAAGGGGAAAAATAATTTTAAAATATTAAAATGCACACTAGAAAATTGAAAAGAACACTCTCCTATGTTTACATTTGCTTTCGAGTTTCTCTGTATTTCACATATGTATATACATTTTTTATGAAGCCTTCGCTCCCGGGGCACATATAGCCCCTCTAGTTTCGGCCCTGGATGTTTTATTTTATTTGACTAATAAACAATATCGCTATGTCCACATTTCTATAAATGTAAAAAAAGTGACATTGCAGATAAAATTGTAAATTACTTTTCACGCATTAAGACCAGGGCCGTAGCTAAGAGAGCGCTATGAGCGGCTCAGCCCCCCCCCCCCCTGGAAAAGATTCCGAGGTTACTAGATGAATTTCTGTTCTGCAAATTCAAATGAAATTCTGTTCAAAAATCTAATTTAGTTTTGAGACCCTTTCACAGTTTTGCAGAATTACTAAATTGTATCTAAAATAAGTGTTTCACCTCAATCTATTTGTACATATGAAGCTAACATGATGTTTAATATTTTACCAGTTACGCACTCAAAATTTTCATGATCATAGTCCTATCTTAGCATAAAATGAAGTTATTACAACAGTTTAATAAGAAACACAGTACCTACAATGTGACTATGCATTACTTTATCTTTCTGCGTCAGAGAGACAGAAAAAAAAAATTATGAGCCCCCCCCCCCCTATTGTTCACTTCTAGCTACGGCCCTGATTAAGACATGAATTAATTTTTTTCATTAAGGTTTCGATCAGTGTAAAATTGTGCAGCAGTCTAGACAACCGACAAAACAATAATTAAAAGTAAAAAATAACTGATTTATGAATTTGAAAATGCATGTAAAAGGAAAATTAAAGAAGAGAAAAATATCAAAATGCTCAGTCGTTAACATTTAATATTTATATAAAAATTATATATTTTTTATTTAATTTTGAGAAAAAAATAACATTAATATCATTATTTATATTTCTTGCTTATTCTAGAGAATCTAATATTCCTCCTTTATTTGTAAAATGAAACTTTTAATTATAATTGTTTTAATTATGAATTTTTATATATTTGTATGTATTTTATTTAATAAACAGAAAATTGTATTAATGCGGACGAACCTACCCCCCCCCCTTTTTCCAATCTTTTAAATTATATATTTAAAGTTATTAATTTTCAGATTGTTACGTTTTTATCGTATTGTTTGTGAGATTATAACTAAATATAGGTAAAAATAAATATATTAAAAAATCCAAAAGCTTATACTGTTTTAATATGCATTATTTTGTGTTTGTCCCCCCCCCCCCTCCCAAATCACTAACTAAAGAAAAAAAAAAGCCTAAAAGCAAAATGGCTTAGGCAACTTAATTTTCTCCTTATTAACGCAGAATAACGAGAACATGGCTTACACGTAATACCAGCTGAGGAGCAACCTACTCTGTTTTTGTTTGTCACTAAATAAATCACCCGATCACGGGACCTGTTTTGTGGGGTTGCTGAAAAGAGCCTGCTGCTTAAAAATCACAATTGGCTGAACACAATGACACAACACGCCAACATCTTACATATCATTCTGGCAACCTTATGTGTATTCTGCCAAGGCTTGGCGACTGGGTCCACGGTATCTACACTACTCCCTAATATTTAGATAAATTTATAATATTTTTCACGATGAATATAACTTCTTCTATTTATACATAAAACATTTATTAGACGATCACATCACAGGACATATATAGAAAACATAAAAATCGAAAACCAAAAATAATAATAATAACATATCAGCATCATCTCACGTTCATCGCCTGAAAATAAAAAACCTAATACATGGAGTCATGAAATAATGTCTATTGTCCAAAGTTCTTTTAAACAAAAAGCAATTTAATTATTGCCATGCGATTTCACTTACAAATCCCTCCTTTCGCATGTCAATAATGCTCAGCAATGCCCAGACTTGTAATATGTTTTTTCATGACATCATAACTCAAATTCTTAGTCATTATATCTGCCTCCAGTTCAGATGAATTTACATATTTTGTTTCAATTTCTCCTTTAGCTCTTTCATCTTTCACAAAATGATATTTTCTATTGATATGTTTGTTACGATTATTCACCCTTGGGTTTTTGATCCAATCAATTACGGACTGACTATCAGTACTGATTTCTGTTGGACGCTTTACCATTTCTTCTTGATTTAATTCTTCCAAGAGACCCATTTGCCATTTTCCTTCACAAACTGCATCACACAAACTTAAAAGCTCAGAATCCATTGTAGAAAGCGCAACCAGTTTCTGCTTATTACTTTTCCAACCAATTAAAGATTCTCCTATTTTTACTATATATCCACCAAATGATTTTGAATCTTGTGTAGTATACCAGCTAGCATCAGAACAAAGTGATAATTGACCCTTTTTACCTTTAATTCGAAGTTTGTAGTTTTTTGTGCCTTGGATATAACGCAAAACTCTCTTCACTGCCTGTAAATGAATTTCTCTAGGATCTTTTGCATATTGAGACAAATTACTTAAAGTGAAAGCTAAATCTGGCCTTGTTCCTCTTACTAGATATCCTATACTTCCAAGCATTTCTTGATATATTGTTTCATCATTTTTATTTTCACATTCATATTCATCTAAATTTATTCCGAGTACACCAGGGGTTTTCACACTTTTACAATTTTCCATATCAAATCTTTCTAAGATCTTTTCTGCATATTTAGTTTGCCCTAATAAAAATTCTCCCTTATTTTCTTCAATATCAATACCAAGGAATTTTATATTTTTCTTTTGCTCTTTAATTTTCGCTTCTTTATTCAATTGTTGTATGAATTTATTTATAAAATCTTCGGATTCACTAACGACTATCCCATCATCTACATTAGAGATGCACCGGATGTGGATTTTTGCCGGATACCGAATAACGGATATCCGGTACAAAATTTTACCGAATATCCGGTATCCGGCCGAATAATTTCTCATTTTTATTTTAATAACATTTCAATTTTATGCTTGTTTAAAGAGAAAAAAAATTATTGTAATTTTATATTATGCAAGTATTAATAGATTTCAATTCACTTATTAAGTCAAAGTTACTTAAAAACATAGCAATAATTAAATATTGAAATGTAATATTATTTTGCCTTTTCATTTTTACTTATAAAACTTCTAACTTTACATGCATATTTTTTTCTATCCTTTCTTTAGTCTATCACCAGATTTAGGTAGTGTCTTGATGTTTTTATAAATGTGTTGTATCGATTAACTAACAGAAAAAAAAAATTACCCTGTTGGCACATAATTAACAAAAATGGGATAGTTATGTATGTTACTCGTTTTCTTGACTCTGAGTGAGAGTTAGTTTTCCTATTAAGCTCTTTTTGCATTGCAGAGCAAGTTTCAGAATGAACTTTATTTAAAAGGTCACTTGCAATTTTAACATGACTGGGCAACTTATAACAAGGCATAATTCAATTGCTTTGGAAATTTTTACTAAAATATATATATATATATATATTTTAATGTAATTTGTATATTTTTCTTTTGTTTTTACCACATTTTTTTCAATTGTTGACTGCTTAACTTGTGCAATTGATGTTCCAGCAAAATTTGAATGGTTTCTTTAATATCAGCACCATTTTGTTCTTGATTTTCTAAACAAACACACCTTGAATCTGGAGTATGAATATTCATAAATAAACTCTTTAGTTTTCTGGAAACTTTATTTTTTTACATGGTTTTTAATCCTCAATACTTTAGCACTTATAAGATAGCCCCATTGTACACATTTCTGAATCAGAATTTTTGATTTATTAACGGTAACTTCATAAAACTTTTAGATTAGATATTTATACCTTCCTTTTTCGTTGATATTCATAACTCAAATTAATAATAAAGTTATTAACAAAGCACTTGAGAAGAACTATAAAAGTCAACTACTTCATTATAGGGTAAAAAAAAAAAAAAAAAAAAAAAAAAAAAAAAAAAACTGAAAGCAAAACAAAGTTGAAATAGTAGTTGATATTCTAGTTTTGGTTTTACAATTACATTTATGACAGAATAATTGAACATTGCAGTTAAATTTTGACTGGTGAAAATTACAATAAAACTTTTGAGAGGTAAAATTACTTCATTACAGAAATTTAAGAACAATTTTTAAGAGAAATAAAAAATTTGAAGTTGTAGTACATATTCTAGTTTTGGTTTTACAATTGCTGTTATACATTATGACAAAATATTGTCATATTTTAAACATATTTTCATTTACATATAAACATTAAATAATTTCATAATTGTGAAAATATACAAGTATTTATATTTGTTAACATTGCTTTTTAATAAGATAAGGTTGTCAAGGAGCA
The DNA here is from genome assembly GCA_964019185.1 of Maratus speculifer. Classification (NCBI taxonomy): domain Eukaryota; kingdom Metazoa; phylum Arthropoda; class Arachnida; order Araneae; family Salticidae; genus Maratus; species Maratus speculifer. Next base: position 15,609,404 of record OZ025292.1, read on the forward strand.
AATTAGTTTTACATTTTTTTTTTAATGTAAAAAACAGAATTTAAAAAATGTTTTACTATCTGGCAACCGGATATTAAAATATTCGGCCGGAACGAATATCCGGTTTGAGTGCCGAATAAGCAGGATATCCGGCAGGAGCCGGATATCCGGTGCATCCCTAATCTACATAGATTCCAACTGTAATAAATTCATTATCTTTTTTATTGACAAATACACAAGGGTCTGCTTTGCATGGTTTTAATCCAATTTTATCAAATATTTTAACCAATTTTTCATACCAGCATCTTCCTGCTTCAGGCAATCCATATAAATTTCCTGTCACGAGTAATATCTTCCCTCCTTCAATTTGTAGGCCTTCAGGTGGATTCATATAAATAGCAGTTTCTAGATCTGCATTCAAATAAGCTATTTCTACGTCAAAAAATCTAGTTTTGTAGCTTTTCATTGCTGCAACTGCCAATAAAGTTCTAAATGATTCAGTTTTCATTACTGGACTGTACGATTCTTGATAATTTGTTCCAAATTTAAGTCTTGATCCGTCTGCTACTAACCTAGCTTTATATTTTACATCTTCATCGCTTTCTTTTACATTAAAAATCCATTTGCTTCTCAGTGCTTTCACATCTTTTGGTTTGTCAACAATTTTCCATGTTTTGTGTTCTTCTAACGAATGTAATTCCTTTTTGATTGCTTCTATCCATTTTTCCTTATTTTTAGAATTTAATACATCTTTGTAATTCTTTGGAACTTCCTCGTGCACTAGATTTGCTAAATACTTTGGATTCGGTTTCCGAATTCGTGATGATCTTCTAGGTTCTCCAGAAAACTTATTTTTATTACTTTCTTTTTCTTGCAGTTCTTCATTTTCACTAATTATATTATTTATTTCTTTTTCCTCTGTCTCAGGAACATTCGTATCATTTGTCAATCTAATTATTTCTTTTTCCTGATTTAATTCTTCATCGTTTTCATCGAAATTGTTCTCTTCTTGTTCATCTATTATATTCTTATTACTGATTATATTGATGTATTCAGATTCATCAGTCATTTCTTTTTTATTTACTATATCTTCATACCCCATTTTTTCTTCTATAAACACAACATCTCTGCTTTCACGTATTCTCTTCTCCTTTAAGTCATATAATCTGTATGCTCGACGATCTCTTGAATATCCGATAAATACTGCAGTTTTTGCTCTTACATCAAGTTTCTTCCTATTGATGTCATCGTTGCGATAAAAAGCTTTACATCCAAATACTTTCATATGTTTTACTGTAGGCTTATTACTTGACCATAATTCTAATGGCGTTTTCTTTCTTGTAGCCGTTGGAGTAACATTATGTATGTAAACTGCTGTTGACACTGCTTCGGCCCAAAAAGATAAAGGTAGCTTTGCTTCTATCAGCAATGTTCTTGCTGTATTAATAATTGTACGATTAGCTCTTTCAGCAATCCCGTTGCTTTGAGGACTATGAATTGTTGTTCTTTCATTCTTAATACCCTTTCTTTTATAATAATTCATGAGCTGTTCGTTAGTAAATTCTCCACCGTTATCTGATCTCACTGCTTTTACTTTCTTGCCGGTTTCATTTTCTCCTCTCTCTATTATATTTATAATTCTTTCTTTTGCTTCATCTTTACTTCTTAAAAAATCTACAAAATATCTTCTACTATATTCATCTACTATCATTAACATGTATTTATTTCCTCCTAATGAGTGTATTGCCATTGGTCCACATAAATCAACATGTAGCCGCTCTAAAATACGTGTTGTTCCTTCTATCACTTGATTAAATGGCATTCTCGTTAATTTTCCTTGAATACATATTTCGCATTTTGTTTCTTTACCATCTATCTCTTTTAATCCCCTTACAAGATTTACAAGATTTTCTCTTGACATTCTTTGTAAGTATGCATAATTTATATGCCCAAGTCTTCTATGCCATAGTTCTTTCTTAGATTCCTTTGTCTGTAAATAAGATTCGTTTCTATCTTCAATTATTTCTCGTAAAGCTAAATTTATTTTAAATGTATTATCTTCAAAAGTTCCTTGAGCAATTAATTCACCTGTGTTCTTTTCATAAATGGCTGCTCCTTCATTATTAAATATCACATATTTTCCTTTTCTGACTAAACTTGGAACTGACATCAAATTTTCTCTTAAGTTAGGTACACAAAGAACATGTGTAAGTTTTATATTTGATTCGCCAAATTTCTGATCACAAGCAGTAACATAAACATTTCCGCGATATTTTGCTTGTATTGATCGCTCGCTGTCAGCAGTTACAATTTCTACATCTTCAGGTTTTCCTTCTACAACGATATCTTCTCTATGCGTCATATGCGAAGTGCAAGCTGAATCTAACATCCAAGTTATTTTCCTATTATTTTCAGATTCTTTACACTCATTTTTATGAAATTCATCTGAGTGCAATGCATGTTCATTTGTAAAGCATGTATATTCCTTTATTTTCTTGTTTGAAACATTATTATTCTTGTTAAAATTCTTATTGTTCTGTGAATATTCTCTCACATCCTGAAATGCTTTGACTTTATTACTAGAAAAATTTTGAAAATTTTTGTTTGGTAAATATTCCCTATTATTTCGCGAGTGTGTCATATTAGATTTATTATAACAATTTCGCGCTACATGATTTGGCTTTCCGCACGCGAAGCAATAAATTCTTTTCTTTTCATTAGCCCTAAATGCTTTAAAATCGCTTTCGTGAAATCTATCATATTTTCTTTCATATCTCAATAAAGTTTCTCGCATCACTTCGTAAGTAATATTTCGGTTTGACGCTATCGCAGTTGTTACTTCACTATATTTCTTTGGGAGTCCTTCTATAATAAATCCTATTAATTCGCTTTCATCAATTTCTGTACCCAATTCTAATATTTCATTTGCGATACCTTGAGCTCTTATTAAATATTCTTCAATTGTTTCCCTTTCTTTTTTTTCTATTCTCGCCAGATTAATTTTTAATTGAATTTTTCTTTGCTTCTCAATTCCTGCATAACGTTTTTTAAGTAGTTCCCATAATTCTTTAGCTTTCTTAACTCCTCTAACTGCCATTGTTTGTTCTGCTGACAACGTTAATATAATTATACCATATACTTCATCATTTTTCTCTAACCATGTTTTATGCACTTTTAAACTAGCGGGATCCTTTTCATTTTTTATCGGTTCATCATTTTCGATAACATCAAATAAATGCTTCGACTTAATTAAAGCTTCAACCCTCATACTCCATAATGTATAATTTTTACTTGTTAAGGGTTCTATTCTAGGAATTCCAAACATATTTGACTCAGACATAGTTAAAATACTTTATCTTCCTGAATATTTTAAGTGCGTATAAAATTCTTACCTCTTAAATTTATCCTATTGGCGGTTATTCCAATCAGAGAAATTTTCTTCCATTAGGCCTCATTTCACTCAATTCATATTTTTTATTTGATTTATTTATGCACTCAAAACACAAACATTTTCTCTAAAACCACCGCTCTTCTACCAAAATGTTAATAATTTACGTAATATTTAGATAAATTTATAATATTTTTCACGATGAATATAACTTCTTCTATAAATACATAAAACATTTATTAGACGATCACATCACAGGACATATATAGAAAACATAAAAATCGAAAACCAAAAATAATAATAATAACATATCAGCATCATCTCACGTTCATCGCCTGAAAATAAAAAGCCTAATACATGGAGTCATGAAATAATGTCTATTGTCCAAAGTTCTTTTAAACAAAAAGCAATTTAATTATTGCCATGCGATTTCACTTACAATTACAAGTATCAATGTATCTTGTAGGAAGATTTGTTTTGTAATTCCTGCTAATTCATACAGAGTAATTTTAGATTATTTCTTTAATTAATGGCTTTGGTCCCCACAACAGATAATGTCGAGATTATTATACAATATCGTCCATTGATATTAACATATCTACAGTTAAACTTCTATTTAACAAATCTCGCACTTCCCTAAAAAAAGAAAAAGAAAGAAAAGAAAAAAAAAATAGTATTGCAGAAATTTCGTAACAAATGACTATGGTTGGCGTATTTTATCGATTATCAATTGTATAATAATAATACAATGTTCGCTCTAGAGGTTAGTACTTTATATGTTTCCGCAATAAACTCCGTTTCAAATGGGCAAGGTCTTTCAAATATTTTATGAATGAATAGATATTTTTAACATATCAGACACTACTTGTGAAATAATAAAACTTGAAAAAAAGATCTGATGTTTGCGATACCAATAAGTGAATCACAAACTTATTTCCCCCATCTGCTATTGATAGCAAATTTGAATATCTTACAAAATGTCTGAAAAACTATAAAATTTTTGCTTTTAACGACATAAAATTCTTTATATCAATGAATAAATAAGTAGAATGTTATATTCATCTTTTAAAAAAGATAAACTTTAAATTACACTATGTGTAAATTACTTAAAGATGACAAAAGATATTTTAAAAGATGTAAATTACTTTTAATCCTTAGCACTTTCAACTGTAAACATGTGTTCTTTATATATTCTTCATATTCTCGGCTGTGTTTACAGTTTCTAAGGAATAAAAGTAATTTAACACCTTTTTAAATATTTTTTGTCATCTTTAAGTAATTTAACATTTTTTTTTTTTTTTTAATCTGTAAGTAATTTGCACATAGTGTAGTTTTAAGTTTATTAAATTCTTTAATTAATTTTTGGAGAAAGTTTAATAATTGCATATATAGAGGAGACTGGTAAAAAGTGGTCAACTTCTGCAGTTTACATTTTTTTCCCTTTTAATTGAAAGTGCAATCTGCCTGAAAATATTTTTGAATATTCTTTAAGTATTTTTAAATGCTTCAGTATTTTTTCAGAACACTGCTTCAAATACATTTTTTTTTTTTTTTAGAACAAATTATTTTTAGACATATATAACGTAGATCAGTGTGCTTCAGAAGCAGGACACAGTGCTCCAATATTAAGTATTAATGGAAATACAATAAAATTAATTTTTTATTAATTCAAATCCTATTTATTTCCCCTTTACTTCCAAAATAACATAATACAGTAGACTCTCTCAAATCTGCAGAGCTTGGGACTAGAGGTTGTGCAGATTTTAGAATTTTGCAGATTTCTAGTCACTGCTTTGTTTACATTTCTGAAACAGTAATTTTATTGGTAGTTAAGCATTGTAATTAATGCATATAATAAATTGAAACATTACAATATTTAAAAAAATAGTAAACTAAAAAAAATAAAAATTTAGAGAATTTTTAAAATATTAAAAGCAAAGATTAGTTAATAATCAATAATGTATGATTAAATATTCATTATAAACATGAAATGTATTTTTCCTAAATTATTCAATGAAACTTGCCTCGTAAAGGTACATTACTAATTCACACCAAAAGCATAAAATAAGAAAATTTTATTTCAAGTTTAGCCAGACTTAACCAAAAAAGCTTGATTAATACATAAATATATTTGGTAAGAAGATTCTGATCACCAATGATATTATTAATCTTGAATTTTTTGAGAAATGAATTTATTCTTCTTTCATGAAAAAACATGAATTTAGTAATATTAACAAAAATTAAAATACATATGGAATTGATATCAAACTAAAAAAGTCAAATTTAATTCAGCGAAGATTATGTAGTTTATTAATCATTTACATCCCATGATATAACACTTCTAGAAATTATGTAGTTCAGAAAATCTGATTTTACATCAGAAAAAATCAATAGCTAATTTCATTTTATTTAAATACAGAATATTCTGTTATCAATTAAAGCACATATTGCTGCTTTAATTTTCTGGCGGGAATTAAGATTTACGAACTAAAATATCTCGGGCGGTTTGGGATCCAGAGGCTTAACCAGCAACAAAAGTACAATAGACATAACTAATAAGGTATAGAAGATAGTCAGTCAGTCAATATCTTATAATTCAGTTTTCTGTTACCATGGGAGAAAAGGCAATTTATGAACATTTATTTGAGACAAAAGACCAAATCTATTGTCACCCTGTGGAAAATGCTCTGGTACAAGTGACACACTGTAAGCAAACAATCTTAATAAAAAATTTCTAAAAACCTAATCAAAAGATTCTGCTCCGAAGTCTTATATGTTAATATATTCTTTGTTTGGTACTACTAGGTTATCCCGTCGACCAATAAATTATCGCCAAACTATAAGATTAAATGCCAATAATGGATGATCGTGAATGTCACATTCAATTACATTAAATACGATTCACGTGTTTAAAATGTCATTAAGTAAATTTTTATTTCCACTTTTTATTAATATTTGTATTAATATTCTACTAATTATTTGTTTTTTCGTTATTTAAAATAAAAATTATGTCAATATGTATATTATGTCTATTAGTTTGGCGAAATTGGTCGACGGGATAATAGATTAGTACCCTTTTTTTAAAATTTGAATTGTAATTTAGATTTTTTTTCTTTTGTGAAAATAAGTGATTTACATATATTATTCATATTTTATGTATTTCATACTGTTATTTTATACTTTTCTTAAAATTATACTAAAGTGTTCCGAATTGCAGAAAACCCCCTTATGCAGGATATCAGAGGTCCCAAGCATTCTGGATACTAGATCCTATATTGTAATATTATTGTCATCCATCAGTATGGCAATTTCCATAATTCCAAGATGATGGCACATTAAAAAAAAACTACAGTCTGGTACAATACTGTTAAGTGTGCCAAAAAGGCATATCATGAGGTTCCAGATGTGTTATGTTGGCATGCATGGCTGACATGGATTTTTACCGATAAAAAGAATTTTTTCCAAGAAAATGGAGAAAAACTAGAACTTTATAAAGAAAATTTGCTTAAGACATAGAAAATATTATTAGTAGACTGTGTGTCTGAATAACTGTTTGTTAGTTTATTATTTGTATTTATTTTAATTTTTTCACAAATTTTCATTTTTTTTAAATAATTAATAACAATTAATTATACAAAATTATAAATAAGTATAATGAATATAATGATTATATATATTATAATAAATATAATAATTATAATAAATAATAAATATTTATACAAAATTATAAATAATTTAATAACTATTATTTTTTTTATCTTTATATTTCAGCCACAATAATTGCATTTACAGCTGAATAACTGAAAGCAGAAAGCTTAGTGATATTTATTTGAGTTTTGAAATTTCATTCGAAAGATATGAAGGTGTAAAGGTACGTGACTTTTATTACTAGACAAAATTTTAAAGTTATCTTTTTAAGAATAAATAGACAATGTTCTTTAAAACTATTCAACCCTTAAATGTCTGGCCTATTTTTTCTTTTATGTTTAATAATTCTTAAAATAATATTTATGAAAACTATTTATATGGGGATTTGTTACGATTTCCTTACATATTTATTTATCTTATGCACTGCAAAAAAATATTAATATCAGTTTTCTATTAAATCAGCAACTTGATCTCAAAGATTATGTGATGGAAAAACTGGGTTAGGATGCTTAGAAATATGCTTTTATATGAACACATATTATTAATTTCATTTCAAACTGTCTAACAAGAAGGAAAAAAAAGACAGGTTTGGAGTCGGCTTGTTTTTTAGTGACTCCACAGCTCTGGCCTGGCTAGGAGGCATTTTTTATTTTATTTTTTCCCTAAGCATGTTCATCATTCTAAGCCGAAGCTCACAATCTTATTGGTTGTTCTTTGCTCAGTTTTTAACATGTTGTTTTACTAGTTTTGGTGACTTTGCACTAGTTTGGAGAAAATATGTTCCAAATAAAATAAAGGAAAAATATGCTTTTTAAAACATAAAGGGCAGTTTGTTAAATATTGTTAAATGCATTTTGTTTAATTATAAAACATGATTTAATAATAAATTCAAAACTTTTTAAATTAATTTTTGAATGTAATATAATTATATCCATGTATACTTAATATTAATTTTTATTTATTAAGGAGTTAGAAAAAGTCAGAATTTTGAAGAAAACGATTTTTTTTATTTTGCATTTTTCTAAAGTATAATATCTTAAAAATATACTCTGAAAATTTGAAGTTCATCTGACAAATACTTTTCAAGATATTCGGCAATTAACAAAGGGTTCTCGGACTCCAGAGCAAGTAGCTAACGAAAATGCTGCGTGTGCAGCTCCTGGTGCTTTAGAAACTATCAAGTCAATTTATAAGGATCTGAGTAATGAAAATTTAATTTCAAGATGCGGGGGTGGATTCAATTTGAATAACAATGAGAGCTTCAAACAACTAGTGCGGAAAATATTCTCAAAAATCATAAATACAAGTTATACTATTGTACAAATAGCTGCATACAAAGCTACTGATATATTCAGTGTAGGTATACATTCATTATTGATAGTAATGAATATACTGGGACTTAATTATGGGCATAAAAGAAGAAATATCTCATTGGTATGCTGAAAAAACTCATATGGCACGTGTGAAGGTGTGAAGCGAACTAACGATAACACTCAAGAAGGTAGAATGTGATGTAGATAACAGCAAATTGATTCAATTAAATTCATACATTTTTTGAAAAGCATAAAAAACTAGTGCCTGATCAAAGGATTTATTTTTTTGAATAAAACTATGATTTTTATAAACAATTAACTGTTGGTGTTTTTTCGAAAATATGAAAATAAATTTTTTAAAGTCTCCATTTTTTTTAATTCTTTTTTTTTAAATAAAAGCTTCAATCAGGCACTAGATTATCTTATTCTTATCCGCCTGATTTTAGATGAATATCCATGGATCTGTGATGGTTACCGCTTGGCACTCCTTATGAAATAGAGTCCAACACAAACATCAGTTTTAATTATTAATAATTTTATTTTCAAATGTTTATGAAGTCGAGTCAAAAAGTAATGTTACCATGTCATATTATTTTTTTTATTTAGTAAATTGAGTTACAGATAAAAAAAAATTATTAAAAATTCTCGTTTTTTCATGCCGCTGACTATCCCTAACCCCATAAATAAAGAGGAATGAGTTATTGATTTTTTTTCGCTCCTTATAATAAAATTATTGATTTAATTTCTTTTTAATAAATGTAGGCAATATTGGATTCATTTCTTTTTGAAGGATGCTATTTTTATATTTATAAATACAAATTTAGTAATATTTGCCTTAAGTTTAAAAAAAAAAAAATTAACATTATAATTTTTGTAACTAAATATACTTAAATTTTATTTCCATTAACTTTTGCTTCCTAATACAAATTTATATTATATCGTTAATTTCATACTATGTTTTTAAATGCAGATTATATATAATTAATTGCACTAAATATTTGTTCCTACTTTGATATTATTTTTATTATATCTTAATTGTATTAATTATCAATTTTATAAAAATATTATTATGTATCTATTATATTATTTTAATAAATATTATTAAATCTAATAATTATAAAATATTCATGTATACAATTAGTCTGTTTTAAATAAATAATGACAAATATTTGGATGATATGCTTATTATAACTGTATTCATTTTGTACAATTAGCTTATTTTAAATAAATAATATAAAGTTTATACTGAATGTAAAATTAATCTTAACCATTTGGGCTTTTCTTTACATTGTTTTTTCTTTTCTAATAATTCATTACAAAATATTTTTACACATAATCGATTTTTCTTTTTTTTTTAATAATGATTATTCAAATTTCACTGCTTCTTCCAGAAAAAAATATATTAAGTGTGCTGCTGTATTTCATAATGACTGTCTGCAAATAAAAACCAGAATACCCTCCCCCCCCCCCCTTCCTCCATACAAAAATGTATACCAAATTAATGTTACTGTAACTGTAATTCATTTGCAACAGAAAATTAAAATTATACATTAAAATGTAAAATTTCATCTAAAATGACACTAAACTAGCAAAGACAAAAATAAATAAAAATGAAAATGTAAGTTATTTTTATTTCTTTGTTTCCTTTTTTTATCCCATGGAATGTACAATTTTGAAGTATATTCCATGAAGGTATAATAGCATTCAGTTAAAATTTCATGGAATCGTTATTATGGTCCCCCACCTTCTCAAGATTTTTGATTTCTTTTATGTTGTGGAAGTACAAATTCTCCCTGGAACTGCAGCTTGAAAAACAAAATATGTATAGTTTATATCACAAATAGCATTTACAAAAATATAAATAATATAAATATTTAATAATTAATAAATATATAAAATTGTTTATATTTTTAAACAAATATATAATAGTTCTTTTATATATATATAAATACCATTAAATTTTAATTTTATTCATAATATTATGTAATTTTACTGCATACTAATTAATAACTATTATTATTTTAATACTATCATGTATCATATTAATACTTATCTAATAATATAATATTATTTATATTTAAGAAAACTATTCATTAAAAGAACATAATAATGTTCTCCCTGGAACTGCAGCTTGACAAAATAGCCAAGGTTTTTATCTCAAATAGCATTTTTAATTATGTAATAATTGAAAATGTACTAATAATAATTAATAATATTTCAAAATTAATAATAGTCTAAAGTTGTTATTTATATATTAAAAATATATAATGGATTTTAAATATAAATATAATTTTATTAATATTATTATACAATTATTTAATAATTAAATATTATTAGTATTAATTTTTTAATACTAATATGTGTTATATTATTACTTATATGGAAAATTATATATTTTTTAAATACAAATAGTATAAATATCATTATTATCTAAGTATATTATATAATAATTAAATAATTAAAAATGAGAATTTATTAATTATTATTTTTATTATTAATGAAGTATTGAAAAAAAATTTTTATAACTTAATTAGACATTAAAAAATTTAGAAAAATATTTTTCATAATTTAATGAAACATTGAAAAATCTAAAAATTTCTATTTTTCCTAATATACTGCATGCTTGGATTCGAACTCCAATTCTCAAATTTGCTGCCAGACGACATACTGCACATATTCAAAGTTAAGCTCCTTAACTATAGATAGGTATAAAAACACCAGATGTACTCTTCGTCAAGTGTAATTACTATAACACTGCCAAGAGCAACAATCAATGAGATTGCAAAATACAGTTTTGATAAATGAACATGCGTAAAAAAAAAAAAAAAAAAAAAAAAAAAAATTATGCAGCTGGAAGACACAAAGGGACAATTATTAGTTTTTCACTGATGAGGACTGCATAAGTGTCATTTAAAAGCATTTTTTTTCTTCCTTAAAGGACTTTAATGAATTTTTAAATGTAATTTTACATTATGTTTTACACAACTTTAAGCAATGTATGTACTTAGGGTGGTCACAAGATACATGGGGAAATTTTTTTTTTTACCGTATCTTTCGGGGGACCCCTGTAAATGTTGCCAATTAGTTAGAAAAGGATTTTGGCAAAGTTTCAGATCAATTGAATAATATTAACCCGTGCCGCATCAAGGTTGAATTATTGAAAAAATGCAATTTTTTGCAAAAAATTGGGGTTTTTCCTTTATTAAATAAAAACTATTTATCCTAGAAACCTATTTCTTATCTTATTTCAAAGAACACTTTATTGACTTTGACGTTTACCCACTTTAAATCTTATATTTAATGACATTTAGCATTTTTCAGGCAAAGTAGTGAACGATACTCTCAAACTTTGCTTTTGAAAAAAGAGGAAAATGAGAAAGGAATAATTCTAATTACCTCGGATCTTCATTATTATTATTATTATTATTATTATTTGTATTGAAAGACAAGAAAAATAAAAAAATTTTTAATTAAAAAAGTACTTTCCCGAATTATAATTAATTCACGGGTATTTAGGCCTGCATCTCTAAAGAAAGAGCTATCTAATTTATATTGCAATTAAAATGCATTAAAAACAAATCTTTAATTATCTCTTTTTTTTCTTTTCCTTTTTTTTCAGCAAGAAACATTTCTGTTACATGCTACCATAATCTATTTTTAGAATCCGAAACATTCCGGCACCCAGCTATACTCAAACTGCACCCCTCTTTCCGAAATGACTGACAGGAGGTTTCACATTACCTCCCCCGCTTATTCGTAAAAACAGAAAAGAGCGCTTCAGTTACTGTTTAGATTTCAAGCGGTTAAGTTCATTTAGTGATTTTTTTCCTTTGTGAAGTTCGAGATACAATGGATTTAGAACATTCATGTTCTAAATTAACAGTGAATATGAGTTTAAGGCAGCAAGACCGGATTTTTCTAATTGGTCACATGTCACATCAAATAACTGGCAGTAAGTTACCCAGTAACTGTCAAGTTTTACGCAGTTTATTTTATAATATTCGCCAAGTAAAACTGATGACCAAAGAAGCTGCTAGACTAACAGCTCAAGAAGTTGTACTTTTCTAGGAGAAAGCCAAGATACCAACTAGGCATTTTACAGATTGTGTTGCAAAAATTGAAAAGCTTTATGAAGAATGGAGAAATCTACAAAAAAGTGCTAGCAGATCTAATTCAAAAGCACAAAATAAAAAAATAGACACATTTAAGTCAACTCTTGATGACCTTTTTGATATTGCTCATCAGGATGCCCTTAAAAACATTACTGATGAAGACAAACAGTTTTTGTTACTCCAGAGAAAGAAAGGGCGCCCTGGCTGCATGGCAGGCGTTGACATGAAATTTGTAAAAGTAGAAGAACGAAGAGAAAAAAGACGAGCAGCTGAAATGGCATGACTGGAAAAATCAAGAAAAACTGCTGGTGAGTTTTGTCTATTTTTTAATGTTATTCAAATTTATTAGTTTTAATTGCACATATTTTAATATTTATTAAGAAATTAATTAATTTTCTTTATTATATTTTCTGTTAAGATTATTAAATAAAATACAATTTTCTCTAAGGGCTCTTCTTTATGATGTTTCTTTTTATTTTTAGAAGATAAAGGTGCAAAATTGGAGCCTTTACTAAGAACAAGCAGCACCAGTCAGTCGGAGGAAGAGGAACCTTTTCAAGATGATACGTTGGAGAATTTTTCAGATGCAGATGAATGCGAGGCAAAAATTAAGAAAAGGAAGTACTCTCGAGGAACGGAGGAAATTATGACCGAAAAATTGTCTTTGTTATTAGATATGTGTAGCATTTCTGATAGAGATGCATTTCGAATAATAACAGCTACTGCAGAAGCATTGGGTCACAATCCACAGACATTAATTTTAAGCAGAAGTGTAATACGACTCCGCAGACAGTTATTTCGAAAACAGAGACCTGAACTCATTAAAAAAAAAGATTTGAAAATTCCGATTTAGAGGGAGCTGTTGTTCACTGGGATGGAAAACTGCTTCCACATATTTTCAATAAAGAAAATGCAGAGATAATAGCGGTTTTAATTAGCTGTGGGAATGAAGAGCAGTTGATAGGTGTTCCCCAGCTTGAAAATAGCATGGGAATAACTCAGGCAAAAGCTGTATTTTCTGCAGTTGAAGAGTGGGGAGCAGTTGACAAAATACAGGCAATGTGTTTTGATACAACTTTTGTAAACACTGGTCATCTGAGAGGAACCTGCGTTTTGCTACAACAGTTATTAGGCAATAATCTTCTGCATTTAGCATGTCGCCACCATATTTTAGAAATTATTCTAAAAGCTGTTTTTGATATCAAAATAGGCAAAACCACTGGTCCTCAGCCAGATATTTTTAAGAAATTTCAGGCTGGTTGGTCTAAGTTAGACAAGACCAAATACAAAACAGCTATTGAAGATGAAGATGCTAAACATAAAATACTCAATTTGGACGAAATTTCAAGTTTCCTTATCGAACATTTAAAATCTCAACAACCAAGGGATGATTATAAAGAATTTGCTCAGCTTTCTTTAATTTTTATAGGACGTTATCCTGTAAAAGACATTTTCTTCAGAGCTCCTGGTGCTATTCATCATGCCAGATGGATGGCAAAAGCAATATATTCTCTGAAAATTTATCTTTTCAGTGATTTGTTTTTATTAACAGACTTAGAAAAAGATGCTTTTAGACACATTTGTCTATTTATAGTCAACGTTTATGTAAAAGCATGGTTTAACGCTCCCATTCCCACTCTGGCCCCCAATGAAGATCTAAAACTAATAAAATCACTTGTTGAATATCGAAATATAGATAAAGAGATTGCGGACAAAGCACTGTCTAAAATGATAAAACACCTTTGGTACCTCAGCCCCGAGCTAATTGCCTTTTCATTTTTTGATGATACTTTGGAAAAAAAAATCAAAATAAGCATGGCCGCTAAAATAATATCAATTGAAAAAGAATATGATGAAGATGAGGTTGATAATAGGAATGTAAGAGCATTAATAGGTTTCAACGAAGTGGATAATTTATTGGACAAAGAAGTCGATATTTTTGTTTCATCTCAAACTGTAAATTTTTTTAAAAGGTTTGATGTTAATGTGCGATTTTTAAACGCTGATCCCGATTTATGATATGAAAACAAGGATTATTTGAAAGGAAAAAAAAATAGTGAATGGTTTTAAGGTTGTCAGTGACCCAGCTGAAAGAGGAATAAAGTTAATACAAGATTTCAATTCATGTTTAACAAAAGACGAAGAACAAAAACAATTTCTGTTACAAGTGGTGTCTGAAAGTAGAAAAACTTTTCCGGATTCTTCCAAAGCCACTTTATCTAAGCCATTATCATCTTAACGTGACAGTAGTAAGTGATAATGTTATTTCTTTATTAAGCTCCTTTTTAATAATAAAACTTTTGCATTTAAACATAATTTGTTCTCATTTTATACTTTATTTGCTCTTATTTTTTTTCTCATTCAGTCACTTTAAATTTCAATTTTTTTTCAATTACTTTGATTTTTTTTTTCTTATAATTATAACATTTTTTAAGTGCAAAATGAAAAAAATAAAAAGACAAACAGGTTAGAAAAAGAAAAAAGAAAATTTTGCATTTATTTTTCGCATTATCATAAGAAGTCTATTTTAAGGATCCGATTACGCCTGATCCTGAAAAATGCATATATTATACATCTATATATATATTTTTTAAAAGATGGTAAGTGATCCTTCTAGACAAAAGATTACTCTATCATATAAAACTAGGATTATGTTTCTATGTCTGTTTTTATTCATTTTATGAAGGAAAAACTGCATTTTTTTGAGAAAAATCACGTTTTTTCTGAACTTTGACCCGGATGCGGCACGGGTTAATATTATGCAAATGAGCTGAAACTTTTCCAATCTCATTTTCTAATCAATTGGAAACTTTTTGAGGGGTCCCCCCAAAAAAATTCGAAAATTGATTTCTTGTGACCACCCTAATGTACATATACTTGTATCTTTATTAATTTTAACAATTACATTCTTCAATAATGACATCGTACAACGGAAAAAATATTGCAATACATAGTTGGTTGCAATAGATTAGTTTCAATTGATGTGATAAACATTCATAAGCAAGATAAGTAATGAACAAAAATAATCTAAATAAATAAATAGCCAAAAATTTTTTTACATGTTTTTGTTATGTATTGTAAAATTTGTTGTTTAAAATTATAGATAGACACTTTCTTAAGTGGAGCTTTTTGGATTTTTTTTTTTTTTTTCATTTCAATGACATTTTTCTGCTTGTTTATTGGGCATTACAATCTCACGAATGGTTTTACAATGCTTTTAGCTCACAAACTATCAAAGTCTGATAGCTTATGTTCAGCCTGTTCTATTGTTCTATATGTATGTATATATCTAACGCAGTAACTAATGGTAAAATGATCTGATTAACTTGAAATTTCGAATGTAGGTTTATTCTGATAAGGCTTTTCCCTGATTAGTTTTAGGACTTCATTCGATAAGTATCTCTAATATCCTTATCCTTAATTTACATAAATGAATTTTTCATGCAGAATTATCAGATTTCACTCAAACTTTAATCCCCATAGCCATAGGATCATTCTGATAAGGGAAAATCCATGATTAGTTTTGGCAGTTCATTGAATAAATATAAAAGGGGGACGGGGGCTAATTCCTCCCCTTAATTTTGATAAATGGGTTTTTCATACAGAATTATCAGATTTCACTCAAACTTTAGACATAGGATCATTCTGATAAGGGCAACTGGATGATTATTTTTTGGGAGTTCATTGGATAAGTATAAGAGGGGGATGGGGGCTAACCCCTCCCCCTTAATTTAAATAAATGGGTTTTTCATGCAGAATTATCAGATTTCATTCAAATTTTAGATTTAGGATGAGTTTGATGAGGCGTCTCCAAGATAAGTTTTGGGTGTTCATTGGTTAAATATAAAAGGAGGGAAATGGAGGATGAACTTCTCAATTTAGGTTAATAGGTTTTTCATGCAGAATTTACCGATTTGCTTCAAATTTTGGATAGGCAGTTCCCTCATTTGTTTTGGAAATTCATTGGATAAGTATAAAAGGGGGTCGAGGGGGGGACTACACTTCTTAATTTAGGTAAAGGGTTTTGCATGCAGAATTAATTCATTTGCTTTAATTTTTGTAATCAGGTTCATAGTGAAAAGACACTTTCCTGATTAATTGTGGGGTTCTTTTGTTAAGTATAAAGTTGGGTATGGATGATTGCCCCTCCCCATTTTAAATTAGATAAATGGTTTTCTATGCAGAATTATCCAATTTGCTTTAAATTTTGGATGCAGGCTCCTTCGTATAAGGTGAATTTTTAAATACTTTTGAAAGTTTAATGGGTAAGTATAAAGGAGGGAACGTAGGATAACTCCTGTTAAATTATATAAATAGGCCTTTATGCAAAATTATTCAAATTGCTTTGAATTTCGGACATAGGTTTACTATATGTTAAGGCGTATCCCTAATTAGTTTTGGGAGTTCAATGATTAAATACAAAGAAGAGAAGTTGTGAGGGATTATTTCCCCCCCTTAATTTGTTTTTCGAAAGTCAGTATTCCTTCAAAATAGGAGCTGTAATATACAATTAGTGTGCATAGCCTGTGAGCTCATTGCAATCAGTTGAACTGGGCAATATTTTTTTTATGGTTGACATGATAATGGACGAGGTGTGAAAATTATAACTCATTTTTACTTTTCTTCAAATTATCATTGCAGTGTATACTTAGATACTTGAAATATTGTTTCTTTTATTTTTCCTCAAAACGTCACTGCGGTCAATACTTTGATAAGGGAATTATTGATCTATTCCCTGCCAGATGCTAACAGGTAATAATAGGCAATTTTATCGATTTTAAATACCCTGATTTCTAATGAATGCATTGGACAAAACGTATGTGATGATTGATTAAAATGTTGCACAAGAACCTTAACCATGTGTCATCATCAAACAATATTCTGTTAAATTATAATTTTTCCTGGAAAACTGCATTTAATATTTTCCATATAAAGAAAATCTATTTCTCCTTTAAAATCCAAATTTTTCCAAATTAGGGCTTTCCCTTCCTGATATTTAACATATATAAATATATTTTTTATTTTTTCCATTAATTATAAACTTCATACTAGATGTGGATCTGTTGTTGTGAGTTATGTTTAGGATTAAGATAATTTAAGAAAATATTTAGATATTCACAGCTTCTCTTTTCAAAAGTTACCTGAATTCAGTAATTTTTTTTCAGTTACTCTTCTTTTGCTTGTGTTTAAACTACAATTTTGATGATCCATCTCAGTTTTGCCGCAATATATATATTATTATTATGTCTGCAACATTCGATTTTTTAAATTTAAAATATCTGGGGGCCTTAAGCATTCACAAGTAGTATCTGTCAAATTAATATTTGCACTATGTGTTTCACTTTGAATTGAATAAATGCACATTGATTTTTTAATATAAGCAAATATTTGCAGCCTTTTATTTGAATATCTTTCCTCTAATAAAGACCATGCTGTTTCTTAATTACCATCCGAAATTGGTTTTCGATTAAGTAATTTTGCCAACTTCGGAGGGAAGCGAGGATTGCAAGGAAAATATTTATAGCACCTGAGATTGCGCTATTACTGGGCTTAAAACTATCAAGATAGTATATCCAATCTTGTTTATTTCAAATAAAGTTTATTTTTTGTAGAAAGTCAAACTTCTGTTACAGCTCTTTATTGTTTTGGTTTTCATTCATTAAGGATACATTTTTCTTTTTGTTTAATTCTTATAATATTTAACCATGTATCATATAAATCTGTTTAAATCTTTTTTTCAATTGTTGTTTGTTCCTCAAAATATTTATCCTCATTACACAATGAATAATCAAAAACGTCTTTCGCTTCAATATTAAAATGTTTAACAATTCTACAGAACATTCATTAAAATCATTTAAATAAATTTCACTTATAATTTTTGTTGTTTTATATTTTAAAATGTTCTAATTAATTGAGTTTTTAATTCAGTAGTCATCTTATATAAAGTGTAAGTCCTACCTTATTCGAAGAAACACATCGTCGCCACACTCATTTAAATTTCAATCCACATGCTTCAATTTTGATATTCAGGATCAAAGGACTAGTATATATGTCCCTATATTTATTGTCATACTTAAAAAAGAATATGAATCAAGGTAAACAGTATTTCTATTTTCAAATATTAGTTCTAAAGGAGGGAACAGACACTTCAGATAATTACCTTTGAAAAAAACTACTAGACTTGCTATCAGAGAAGAACAAATTCACATTAAAGTATAGAGCAAACACTGCACCCATATAAAATAGTTATTTTTCACAAAATAATTTTCTGTTTGATTGTTATTTGATGAATCAAAAAAAAGTGATAAAATAACTTAATTCTATTAATTTCAGATACAAAAAGCCATAAATGGGATACATCTTTTTAAGCGTGAAATATGCAGCAAGAAACTTCATCAGAACTTGTTGAAAAATCAGCTTCTGATTTACAGCAAAGAAAACAGTTTATTTGTGAGACATGCAGCAAAGAATTTTATCACAAAAGTGCTTTAAACAGACATCTGTTAGTTCATACTGGAGAAAAACCTTTTTCGTGTGATATATGCTACAAGAAATTTTCTGAAAAAAATAGTCTGGGAAAGCATATGTTAATTCATACTGGGGAAAAAACTTTTGTCTGTGAATTATGCAACAAAAAGTTCTATCAAAAGGGCGATTTAAGGAGACATCTCTTAATTCATACCAATGAGAAGCCTTTTGCTTGTGAGATATGCAAGAAGAAATTCTCCCGAAATAGGTATTTGAAGATTCATCTTTTAATTCATACTGGGGAAAAACCTTATGAGTGTGAGATATGCGAAAAGAAATTCTCTCGAAAAAGTGCGTTAAACACTCATGTGTTAATTCACACTGATGAGGAATCCTTTGTGTGTGAGATATGCAACAAAAAAGTATCTTGTAAAAGTAACCTGAGAAAGCATATGTTAATTCATACAGGTGTGAAATCTTTCACGTGTGAGATTTGTAACAAGCAATTCTTTCATAAGGCTGATTTAAATAGGCATACATTGATACATACTAATGAAAAACTGTTTGCATGTGAGATATGCAACAGGAAATTTTCTGCAAAGTGTAGTCTGAAAAAACATATTTTACTCCATACTGGAGAGAAACCTTTCGTGTGTGAGATATGCAACAAGAAATTCTATCGGAAAAGTGTGTTACATAATCATCTGTTATCTCATACTGGCGAGAAACCTTATTCGTGTGAGATATGCAACAAAATATTTTCGGAGAAAAGTAATCTGACAAAGCATCTCTTAGTTCATACGCATGGGAAATCTTTTGTATGTGACACGTGTAACAAAGAATTCTCTGTTATGAGTCATTTAAGACAGCATCTATTAACTCATATGGCTGAGAAACCTTTCATGTGTGATATATGTAACAAGAAATTCTCTGTTATGGGTAATTTAAAACAGCATCTATTAACTCATGTTGCTGAGAAACCTTTCATGTGCGAGTTATGCAACAAGAAATTCTCTCGAAAGGGTGATTTAAGCAGGCATCTGTTCATTCATTCTGCTGAGAAACCATTTGTATGTGAGATATGCTACAAGAAATTTTCTGATAAGAGTAACTTACGCAGACATCTGTTGCTTCATAAAGCTGAGAAAAAACCTTTTGTGTGTGAAATAACCATCTCTTAATTTATACTGTTGACAAACGTTTTGTCTCAGATATACCTGGGCCATAATTTGATTGAAGCTAACATCTGAAATCTTGATTTATCTGCTATCATAAATTTTGATTTAGCTAATGTCTTAAATCTCAATTTAGACATTATTGTAAATCAAGTTTGAGTCATTGGTTTAAATCGATATAAACAAAGACTTAGAGTTAACATCAAAAAACTGATTTATCTATTTTGATGTATTTATTGCTTGCATGGCGAGCTAGTGTTACCGTATATACTCGCGTATCAGTCGACCCCCTAACTTATGTTGTTAAAAATAAGAAAAAAATTCAAAACCCACGTATAAGTCGACCCCCTCCAAAAGGGAGGACTTATTCACTTTCTCCCGAAAAGCATAGATTTTCCGGACTCGTTCAGAAATGAAACGACTCCGAAAAGGAACAATTCCTCAAACTTCTTCTGAAATGAGATGACTCTGAAACGATTTTTCGGAATCATTCCGAAAAAGAACGACTCGTTTTAATTGTTCCGAAATGAAACGACTCCGAAAAGGACGATTCATCGGAGTCGTTCCGAAATGAAACAACTCCACAAAGAAACGATTCCTTTGAATCCTTCCGAAAAATTATGCTTTATGTCATAAATCGGAATCGAGAATGACGGCGAAAACTCGGATACATTCCGTTTCTTTCTTGGACTCGTTCCTTTTTTCTCAAAAATCGTTCCATTTTCTCGGATTTCTTCCCTTCTTTTCTTGGACTCGTTCCTTTTATCACGGATATGTTCCATTTTTCTCAGATTCGTCCTGTCTCGGAATGTCTTCGAATGACTCGTTCCTTTCGGTGAACGATTCCTTAAAAAGGACGATTTTGCCCATTTCTATATTTTAGTATTGGAAATGTGTTCTCGACATAAATCACACATTTTTTTGTTCTTTGTAACAGGGAAGGATAGATTATTTTTTTGAAAAAAAAAACTAAAAATGATCTTAAATTCAGAAACGTTGAGGTTGGAAGGGTTCCAGGTTTTGGATTTTGTACTCTGCAAACAATAAGGTGCTGCAGCACCGATTCGCTAGCAAACTATTTTTCGATATTTTATTTAGGGATTTTTTTTAGGTCTCGCGTATAAGTCGACCCCCCCCCCACTTTGAAGTTCTTTTTTTGTCTAAAATTTCTCGACTTATACGCGAGTATATACGGTAAATCGATTTAGCAGAATCAGGTTTCAGAAAACATTGCATGAATCAAATGCTTTCAGATTTAAGAAAAACATGACTAGCTGGTGTTAAAATCAGTTTTGCAGGACCCAACTTACGAAAACATAGCTTCTTATTCATTACTAGAAGACAGCCCGTCAAAATGACGTGTTTGCATTTTTAAAGGGATGATAAAAAAATACAACTGTGGTCAATCAGCCACTGGCTTAAACAATTTTTAAAAATACAGCAGTTAAACATGGGGGAAAAATCTATAAAAAAAAGAAATATTTAACAAAAATTTGCATTTAAAACTATAACAAAACTGTCTGGTGGATGAGGGAATTGTAGTGAGCAAATCGTAAATACAGAAATTTTAAAAGAATAAAGTAAGGCAAAAAAATCAATCATAAAAGAATATATTGTGAAACTACAGCAAAAATATATCGAAAAATACTGAAAGAAAATAGTAAAAATATCTAAAATGGATAAAAAAAATTTCCTATTTTGGCCCATTTTTTTTTCTTTTAAGAAAACACTCTATAAGATCGAAAACAATGTCAACAATAAAGAGTAAACAATGAACGTGTTTGGGAGATACAGGCGCTTCGAGCACGAACTCAGGAGTTTTTACCGAGTACTATTCTGCTGTAAGATCCACTCCATGTATTCTGTCTCCTGAGCGCGCGCGCTCAGCGCGCATAGATCCCGAGCTCGCCTGATCATTCTTGAGTCGTGATGTTACAAAGGAGTCATTCTAAAGATTCAATCGCGGAATTTGTCATTCTTGAATGGCAACAGTATTGATTTGCTTACATTGTTTGTTTGGTTTGGTTTTTCCGTAATTGCTGGTTGTTTTATTTAGAACTTAAACATTATAATTAAATAGTTTTTGTAGGTTTTAGAGAAAATGAGTAATGAATAAATCTTTCTTATGTATATCTTCATAAGTTGAACAGTTAGAATATTTGTGAACAGCTCGGAATAGTTAAGCCTAACGTGGATGCAGTTGCAGTAGGGAAGTTGCAATCAGCTGATAAACCATTGTATTCTAGTGGAGGTAAGGGTAGTTCAACCAATCAAGACTGCGTATTTTAGTCTTTTACCTCCAGCGTGACGTCAATTGCAACTGCCCTATAGGTTTATTTTTCTCGTGGATGGGCTGTCACCGGAATCGTCATACACGGAGGGGCTTTATATATATAATATTATTATATTTATTTTACATTTATTATATTATTCATTGCTTCTAATTTAATAAAAAGATGATTTAAAAAAAAGACATTATAGGTAAAAATTTATCTTTTGTAAACGAGATGAATAATATATCAGATTAGAATGTATATTTTTTAAAAATTAAGAGCTGATATTGTTGAAAAGAAAAAATAAACTTTGGTTTTTGAAATACAAATTAGTTGAATTTCAGTTTAAATGCTAATGCAAACTTTTGATGAAAAATTTAGTTTTCGCATATTTTAGTAATCTTGTAATAAGTAACTTTTATTTTCTATTATTCTGTAACTAATTAAAATATTTTACAGCAGAATTCTTTAATTGTTATAACAATGTTTTCCTGAAATTGATTCAATATTTATATAATTAAAAAATTAATTTTTCATATTTAAAATCCAAATTTATCGACTTTCTTTTTTATGATGAAAAATTAATTTTTACATATTTAAAAGTATTTTAATATTTATTGTTATTTTTTGTTATTTTGTAATAAATGAAAATATTTTATAGTTGAGTTGTGTTTTATTAGTTAGTTTCTCGTCCTTCATAGTGTAATAAGCTATTATGATGCTTCAAATTACATTTTGAACAAACTCTTTTTGATTGACAATTAGTTAATTTATGATCAGCAGATAAACATAAAAAACAAAGATTTTTATTTTTTACAAATTGCACTCTTTCACGAACAGATAATTTTAGAAACTCACTGCATTTAAGTATTTTATGACTAGGTGAAGAACAGTATTTACACTCACTATTATTAACAGAAGCAGTCATCGCAGTTAATTTAGTATAATTGTTTTCCTTATAAATACTATTTACTTTAGCAGATTGTAATGAACGAGCATAATCTTACAGAAAATTTATTAATTGATCTAACGTTGGAAGTTCGTCATTTTTTAACTGACGTTCCCACCACAATTTAATATTAAAGTCAAGTTTTCGCAAAAGTAAATAAATCAACAAAGTTTCTGAAAAGCCACTTACTTTCTGATCCAAGATTTCGAAAGATCAGACACATTCATTCGTCATATCCACTAAATTAAGTATTGCTGCCGGTGAATCGCCTTGCATGAATGAAAAACTTAATAATCTTCTTATATGAGAATATATCAATTCTCTTTTATTTGAAAACCGTTCCGTTAATAATTGCCATGCTACATTGTATTTCGAATCTTCAATAGGTACTGATTTTATAATTTTTAATGCCTCTCCATGACACGATAATTTTAAATATTGCAGTTTCTGAGCAGGCGACAAATTAGCATTTTTGTGTATACTTGCTGTAAACAAATCTTTGAACTTAACCATTCATGAATATTTCCACTGAAAGATGGTAAAGAAAGTTTAGGTAATTTCATTTCACTCACCTCCTTTTTTGGATTGTCCGTATTTATTTTTCTAGCATTAATTTCATGTTCAATTTTTACCGTTAATACATCTAAGATGTCTTGTTGTTCATCCTTCTCTTCTATAAATAAATCAATGTCTTTTTCTTCATATGCATAAAAAATCGATTTAAATAAATTCTTTAACTCTTCATCTAATTTTTCAATTTCCTTTTTAAATAACTGAATTTGTTCTAAGTCGCACACACTCAAATCAGTTTTGAAGAATTTATTTGTCACTCTTGTAATTGATGATTTTAAAACTTTTTTATCAGTCAATATTTTCTTATCCATTGTTTTTCTTATGTTATTCTATTTGGCACAGTTCCAATAAGCTCATTTTACTTTCAAATGAAATTTTACGCACGCATTATTCTATTAACTTTTTTACTTACATTTCGCAATACTCCGGCTGCGATGCCGACCAAAATGTTGTGTCGATATATTTGAAGAAACCAGTAGATTGTATAATCACTTTTCACACAATTTAATAACACATTTCACAAATAAAATCCGCTGAGGGAACACAATGCACATATCGTCGAGATTCACAAACTTAACTTGTAAAAGTAAACATAAGAGAACAACAATATCCCTGCGCAGAGGGAAAAACACATTTTATCCCTACGCAGAGGGAAAAGCACTGGAATAAAAATAAGCAGACAATTTTAAAAATTAAACAGTTATAATTACCTACTTATATTCAGTTTTGCTTTTTTCAAAGTATTAACAAGCTTTTAAAAGAATAGAGCACAATATTTTATTTTGACAATTTTGGCTTTCTCATAGTTGACAGCACACCAATAATCAATTTTAACAGGAAGGTGCTCTTTAACCACTAACGTTAAAACTAATATAACACCTACTGAATATTAAACACTAATACCATAGATTGTAAAAGAAAACCCCAATAAAACCCACTTTAACGTGTGTTTTATTGGGTTTTTTGCAACCCTGGTGTCATATGATCTTGGCTTAAAAACTGATGTAATTATTAATTTAGCATATAATTAATTAAATTTATATAAATCTGTTGGAATTAATTTACTTAAGGTTATAATAAGAAACCATTTATTGTTTCTGACAAAATTTTAAATTTATATGGCAAATTTATAAAGAATAACAGTTTCTTCCATTTCTTCCACTGCGGAAGAAACCTATTTCTTCCGGTCGGTTTTTTCTATGGTTTTTTCCGTGTTTTTTTCCACTACGGAAGAAACTTGCCAACCCTGAAAAGCCTTTTATCTATCTTTCATTGTAACTTCTATAACTATCCTTTTCTTTCTTCCTTTTCGCATGCTTATTCTGAAACACTTACAGACAAGCTCTGATTGCGTCAACTAGCAACCTGTTCTAACCCTTTTCAAAATCTTTACAAACTTTGTATGAAAAGCCTTAGCATTCAGACATTTACATAGTATGGTTGAAAAAAGCTCTTAAAAAGCAAAAAATGCTATCTGGGGACGCTCAAATTTCAGAAAATTATCTCAATCTAGTGTTTATATTCTAAAATTAATCATGTGTAGTATTATCAGACTTATCTAAATGTGTGATTTGCAAAAAAAAGTGAGGTTTTTTTTCGGGTGCGCTTTTTTCCATGATTCTCAGAAAACATCTGCATAAAAAGTTATCGTAGACCCCCCCCCCCCCCCTGAAACACACAAATACAAACAGAAGAACAAGTGAGACTGAATTAAATATATTTATTTATTTATTTATTTATACCTAGTGTTTAAATTCTAATTCTCCGTAGATTATAAAAATTTATAATTTAGGCAATAACAGGTTTTGAGATAAATATTAAAGTCCCCCCTTCCCTCTCTCTCCCATCTCAGATCCGAGAGACCAAGGAAAGCCAATTTCTTAAAAATCATTTCAATGTAGTGTTTAATTATCCATGTGTATTATTATAAGACTTGTTTAAATATATGATTTGTAAATAGGTACCCTTTTTTCTCATGATTCATTGATATATTAGATTATCTTTATTATTATTATTATTAGTTTGATAATCGACATATTATTACGTGTTTTCGAAATTATTGTGCAACATAGTGACCCTATTAAACAAAAGATTACAAAATATATATTATATTATAAAAAAAAAAGAAGCTTTTTACAATAATTTATAACTGAGATTAAAATAAAAATATGAATTTTAATATTTTATTGAAAAAAAAATCGTTACTATTTAAACAGAAAAATTTTCATTTTTGTTTTACAATAAAAATATATGTATATATAATGAAATCATTAATAGATGCGGAAATTCCAAGTTGATTATTATTTGATTTCAGGTTATATTTCCAAGTTGAATTACTTTTTTTCATGATAAAATGTATTAAAGATAGAAAAAAAAGAAAAACAAGAATTATAATCCTTAAGAAAAACATATATTATTTCATTAATTTAATTCTTTGCTGAAAACAGAGGAGTTGTTTTTTGTTTTGAAGTAGTTTCTGAAGCACTCCTTTTGTGTCCTTAAATCAATACTTTAAAACACTCGCATAATTAGCGAAATCATTAATAATATAAACGATTTCATGTTTCTATTAATTTCATAAATTTAAATATTTTTAATTGATAAAACTGTACAATTTATCCCATTTTATAATATATCTATATTTGCTGTCGGAAGAGGTCATTTATTTTCTTTTATGTTGGATCCAATTGAAAATCGCTTTTTCTTTTCTAACAATATTAGGTAATTTTCCTTTATAGATGTTGTATTTTCTTAATCAACTGTTCACAATTCTCAACAACAAAAAAGATGGGATGGATTATATAAGTCTGCAAATGATCCTTCAGTCGTGAATACAATTATTGTAATTATGAATTAATTTAGAATTCTTTTAAACTATTCCCAAAACGTATTTATGTTTAATGAGTGTGACTAACTTCGGCCACGAAAAATAGTAATAATTTCCAATAACTTTTTCGAAGAAAGAAATTTAAGAAAGATAAAAGAAAGATTAAAAGAAAGATATAGATAACATGTAACCTAATCTTTAATTATTATTGATAGATAATTTCATTTTAAAATATCAGTATGAAACTTTTAAGTAAAATTCGATACACATGAATTAAATAGAATTTTGTTTACAGAAAATTAATAAAAGTAGAATTTTATTAGTAAAAAATTAAATGCGTTTCATCCGTACACTCACAAAATTGTTATGTTTAAAATTTTCAGTTTAGTTTGAGAGACAATGAAATTTTATTTACTAACGGATGGAAGCAAACAAGGTCTCTGTTTTACAACTTTTATGAAAGTGAAACTACAGACTATTTCCTATGAAAGAACGTTAACCAAAGCATATGTTCACAGGCAGTCAAACATACCCGCAGGCAAATCTGCTCCCTTATTTCTAATGAATAGTGTCTGCATCTCCAACTGTGCCATAGCGGGACACGAGGGGATGGCAGAAAATGCTGATCATTATTCAAGACACTTTCCTTACAAAGTAGGGTATTTTTCGAAGCATTCTTTTTTCATGAACGAAAGCAAAAGCTGTCACAAATATCTCCGACTCATAAGGCAGTCAGAAGGTTAACAATAAAAGACAAAAAAATTAAATTCATGAAATGTTAAGGTTTTTCTTAAAAATTAATTTAATTTTATTATTATTATTATTATTATTATTATTTTTTTTTTTAACCATTTGAAAAATGGTTGTTGTTTTCGGGAGAATGGACCCGATGATGTTACCACTTTTGAATGATGTTACCACTTTTGAATGATGTGGTCACTTTTGAATTTAAATTAATTTCTTTACTTTTAGAAGAGTTTTTTTTGAATTTAAATTAAATTCTTTACTTTTAGAAGAATTTTTATTTGAATAGTAAATTAAAATGGTTAAAATCATTGTAATAAAGGAGAAAACTAACAAATTTAAAAATGGGTAGACGGAAATTAACAGATACGGAAAAAGCCGAAGCCAAAGAAATGAATGAACGTGAATATCGCATTCAATGATATTAAACACAGTCAACATGTATAAGTTGCTTATTAGTTTGGCGATTCGTATCATTTGGCGAAATTGGTCGACGGGATAACTGAGTAATACTGTATTTGGTTTGGCGCAAAAACGTCTTTCAATGCAGAAAATGATAAAATCAAAAGATTATTGAGCCGCTGAAAACCAATTACGTGTTGAAAGGCGATCACGAAAAAGGAAGCAATTTAATGCCGAACCGATTAATTGTAAAACATCATGTCGCCAGGGCGACCAATCCACTAGCCATGGCGTTTTACTATCGGTCGGTTCTAACCAGGAAAATTTGAGTGCCAATAGTGATTCTAACAAGCCGGAAAATGTTATAGCTATTACTCTTGATTTTCCACCACCTAAAAAGAAAACTAAAAAGCAATCGGCTTGGGAAAAACTGGGAAAAAACTTTTTTGATTCGATGTCTGATGGACCCATTCACAGATGCATGTGCTGCGATCGATTTTGGTTTAAAACCTCCATCACCAAAATTCTGCTCTGTAAAATCAAACAATATATGCCAAAGTCTTACAAGTATAACAGTATATGCCAAAGCTGTATTTTAATAATGATTACTTTTGCACCAACAATGTTAAATAGTTTGAAATGTTTCTTTCGTCGCCAACTTTTATGCTTGGCGACAATAGAGTGATATAACTTAAACGAACCGTACCTTCAAATTGCAGCATGTATAAAGTCATTTATAGCAGTGGCACGGATAATACACAATAAAACAACTGGTATTTAGCTTAAAATGATAGATGAATGTATCGAGTGAAACATTTTTCAAATGGTTGGGGTAATTTCTTAAATTACAATTTTTTTTTTTTTTTTTTTTTTTTTTTTTTTTTTTTTTTTTTGCTGCACATAATTGAAATTTTAAAACAAAACTATTTTCACATAATTCAGTTATTCAAATAAACACATAAAATGATTTATTATTTGTATCATTTCGACTCTTAAGATTAAATTTTCCTATTGCAGAGAAAAAATACCTGTATTTAATCTTAATAGTTAAGAAATGGTCTCATAGTTCTTTATTTAAGTATATTTAAAATATTATAGTTATATATTATTATTATTCTAATATTCTAATATTATTATTATTATAATATTATTAGTTATATTAAAAATCTCCAAAAAAAGGGATAGCTCTGTTTTGCAATGTACTATATAATTATTATAGGATGTATCTATTAATTCATAAAGCATTACAAAAATGTTGGACTTGAAATTTAAAACAATAGCAAACTCTATATATTTACTTTAAATGAAAAATATTCATGATAAATATTTGCTATAATTTGGAACGAATAAATAAACGTTTGCCTTTTTTCATCATGAAAATTGTTCTCATTTTCAGTTAGACAATATAGTTTGAAATCTATATTTTAATAAGCTGCAAAAGGATGTATACTATAATTTCTTACATGTGTTTTTGATTAAAGTATGCAGAATTATGAAGACAAATTTGTTTCGATATTTTAGAAACTGAGCTTAAATGTTTTATTTTACTGAAAGGTTTTATGGGTCGTGAATTCAAAGATGCACTTATGTCTGCATCATTAACTGTTTACATATCATTATCATGTGCAGGGACGTGCGAAGAGAAAACTGCGCCATGGGCAAATCTCAATTTGGCACCCCCTATCCCCAACTCTTTTTTGTGACAGGCTAAATTTGATGTTTTTAGTATAAATTTGGCGTCCCTACATTTCTGTGCCCGGAGAGACTGCACTCTTCGTCCCCCTCCCCACTCGCACGGCACTGATCATGTGAAACAAGTTTGTGATAAAATTTAAGCAACTGCTCTCAAAGTCTTTAAATGCTTTCTTGATTTTCTCTGTAATAAAAACAGTCTTTTGGTAATACATCAAGGGCATAAACATTATTTAAAAAAAAATATGGGAAAAGATCTAAAATCAAAGACTTAAAAATGCAGATTTCTGAAAAAGAAAAAAAAAAATCAAAATTCAATTTTCTATAATCAGAGATCTGTTAATTAAAATGCTGTATAGTTTTAAAGCCTTCAGTATTATTCAACTTCAAGATTCTTTATAAAATTCTCTACTTTAGAAATAGACATTTCACAGAGCTTTCCCTTCTCTCTCTCTTTCTCTTTTTTTTAACCCTTTATCTACCGCATTATGAATTTATGAAAATTTCTAATTCTAAAGCATTTTACACACATTTTTTAAACTAAATTAAAAGATTTACATAATCATTTATTAAATATTTGAAGGATTTTCGAAGGATTTAGAAGGATTAATTAAATTTGAATTTACAGGGATTTTGTGCAATTTTTATAACTCCACTTAAATCTTTTATTTTTAATAATTTTCTTAGTATTTTGTGGAATTATAAAATGTACAAATAGGATGTTCTTATAATATAAATATAGAAATATTTCTGCATTGAAAAATCCCCTTACTCCTCCCTCAGTGCCAAGAAAGCTGAAAACAAGCAAAGGCAAAATAAAAAAATCCTTTTAAAAATATATTTGTTTTGTGTAACCAATAATACTTTTGGGACAAGATATAGTGATGTGTCTGTACCTCATTCTAAATAGTATTACAATTAATTGGCATATTAAAATAATTTTATAATAAGTTATTTTAATGGTATTTATAACTATCGTCTGCAGATAAAGGCTTAAGGAGCAATCTTGGCTCTACATCTACAATGAATGCCCCAGATAGCATGCAAGCTTACGTAAACAGTCGATTTTTCTTTACTTGCCATCATCCTGCAAAGCTACATTATCTTACCTTATACCACGGGCACAGTGAATATTTTGAGTACTAGGTTTGCATGACAATCGTGAAGAAACCACTTTTCGTAAATTATCGATATAAGTATTCGAAAGGAATCGACTTGAGCGCATGCGCAGAGTCTGCTTCTGCTGGTAATGCCGAAAAGATGGCGGTTCGGTTGTTGTTAATGTGAAATCGTTTTATTAAGTATTTACAAAACATTCCGTAAGTTCATTATTAGTATATTATTATTATTTAAATATTTCTTCTGTATTGCCTTTTCTATTATTGATTCAGATCTTTTTTATAAATGTATCATATATTTTGGTTGCTTTTGTTCATTATCAAAGCTGTTTCACTTTGTTGTGCACGCTAAATTTTTAAATTACAATTATTTCTATAAATACATAAAATTTTTTACGAAGCATTGTTTCTGAACAATTTAGAGTTTTTAGGATTACAGTGTTAAACATGTTTTATCAACAATATAATCGAGATTCTTTTGTAATTAAAAGCACTTGTTTGCTTTTACGTTTAATATTTTTAAGTCTGAAA
Source organism: Maratus speculifer (assembly GCA_964019185.1). Classification (NCBI taxonomy): domain Eukaryota; kingdom Metazoa; phylum Arthropoda; class Arachnida; order Araneae; family Salticidae; genus Maratus; species Maratus speculifer. The sequence goes on from OZ025292.1 coordinate 15,640,596, forward strand.
TTTTTTTTCTTTACTACGTTTTAGATCACACTTAGAATTTTATTTTTACATTTTAACTGTGTGTTTTATTGGCAATTGTGAGCCGAACGATAAAAATGATTCGTATTTTACTTGAAATAAGGTTTACAATAATTAATAATAATTTATATAACATAGTAATAAAATATTAATCTGAAAGAGCAATTAAAAACTGGAGTATTATGGAATTTAACATATTTAGCTTTAAATCTTATCTTTATGAGTACAAAATATTTCAATTTTAAAATAATTTCATACGTCATAATTTAATCTACTGGATTTTAATGCTTTTATTTTAACCAAAATGTGTGATGTCACATTTCAGCAACACATACAGAGCAATATTTAAAATTTTATGTTCTAGTAGGATAAAAAATTTTTGTAATTTTGTTTTAAACAAATGAGGTACTGTAAAACAGTGGTTCATACAGCTTGGTTGCAAGCGTTTGTCGAATTTGATGCTTTTCCTTTATTACAAATCATTTTTTTAAATATTTGTTTGTGCTTTTCTTATTCATATTTTGAGCACAGATGTCATATATGCACCACTTTGGCACAATTTTATGTCTTGCATGGTAATGGTAACACGTCTACTGTCGTTTATTAATAAACTGTTGATTTAAATTTATTTTCTTTTTTTAAATGATATTAAATTATTTTCTTCTATAATTATTAATTAAACTTTATTTATTTATTATTAATTTCCATTTTAAAATAATAGAAAACAACTAATATAAATGAAGGGCTCACCAAATTGGCATTAGAAAAAAAATTTTTGCATTAATGTGGTGTGTATAGGACATCTGTGCTATATTTTGGACAATTTCTGATTTATAAGTCTTAAAAATGAAAAATTACGCACCAGAATACATGAATTAAGTAAGAATTAGTTAATTTTGTGCATGTGTGTAATTTTTTAAATATGTCATAGTTATTTGTATTAAAGGACATAGTTTTTGTATTGTAGCTTATATTCTTCTATAATTAACTGCTAAAACATAAATTTTGTCTTCTATAATAATAATAAATTTCGTTTTTAGAAATTTAATTGTATTCTTTATCAAACATTGTCAAATTGTTATTGTTTATCAACATTACATGTCAATTAAATATGAATTTCTAGGTATTTGTAATTATTTTCAGGCGATATTATTTAAACAGCAAATCTAACTAACATAAAAGTTCTTATACTAAGAGTAATTGAACTTGAAAAATTCTGGGTCTTTTTTTTTTTTTTTTTTTTTTTTTTTACAAAAGCGGGTTTCTATTAATAAATCATATTTATAGACGCAAAAATTTAACTTGTTTATTTGGAAAAAAAATGAAATGCAATAATTATTGTTTTAATAATAATTAGTAGATAATTAAAACCAATATTAATATATAACACTATGGAAATAATGATTCATGAGAACTTGTCATGAAAGGTTTAAATTTTTTTTCTGATTGTCATTATTTTATTTTGTATTTTTCAGTTACATCCTAATGACATCTGATAGAAATGCCAAAGCCATGGTCTCCAGCTTGTTGATAAAAATGATTCAATGTTTAAAAGAGGGAAGCAATTAAAGATCCAGGTCACCTGAAAAATAATTGGTAGAGATTTATTATATACTATTTTAATAACATTAGTATAATTTTGTAAGTTTATATACAATTTTTGGAGGGGTTGATTATTTTATACAAATTAAATATGTTTTTGTTGTAAAATGCATCGCTTTTATTATTTTTTTTTTTTGGGGAGGGGGGGGGGCATTATACACAATTAAATATTGTATATGCTTTTATATATTAACTTTAGTACTGGCATTTTTTTTTCTGTTCTCGGGATGGTAACACTGTTTTCAAATTGTAACATTTACACTATTTAATTGTAAATTATATAAAGTGAATGTTATTGTTCAGAAATAAGTGCAGAGTTATTTTATACAAATTAAATGACATGTTTTTGTTGTAAAATGCATCTCTTTTTTTGGGGGGGTGGGGGGAAGGCATTATACTTGATTAAATATTGTATATACTTTTATATATTAACTTTAGTACTGGCATTTTTTTTGGGGGGGGGGGAATGATAATGCTGTTTTCAAATTGTAACATTTACATTATTTAATTGTAAATTATATAAATAAAATATTTTTGTTCAGAAATAGGTAACATTGTGAAATAAGTGCGGGATTATTTTATACAAATTAAATGACATGTTTTTGTTGTAAAATGCATCCCTTTTTTATTTTATTTTATTTTATTTTTTGTTTTTTTTTGGGGGGGGGGCATTATACACAACTAAATTTTGTATATACTTTTATATATTAACTTTAGTACTGGCATTTTTTTTGTGGGGGGGGGGGGAGTGATAACGCTGTTTTCAAATTGTAACATTTACATTATTTAATTGTAAATTATATAAAGTAAATATTTTTGTTCATAAATAGGTAACATTGTGAAATAAGTGCGGGATTATTTTATACAAATTAAATGACATGTTCTTGTTGTAAAATGCATCCCTTTTTTTTGGGGGGGGGTGAGGAGGGGCATTATACACAATTAAATTTTGTATATACTTTTATATATTAACTTTAGTACTGGCATTTTTTTTTGGGGGGGGGGGGGAGGGTGATAACGCTGTTTTCAAATTGTAACATTTACATTATTTAATTGTAAATTATATAAAATAAATATTGTTCAGAAATAGATAACATTGTGAAATAAGTGCAGGATTATTTTATACAAATTAAATGACATGTTTTTGTTGTAAAATGCATCCCTTTTTTATTTATTTATTAATTTTTTTTTTTGGGGGGGGGGGGCATTATACACAATTAAATTTTGTATATACTTTTATATATTAACTTTAGTACTGGCATTTTTTTTTTGGGGGGGGGGGGTGATAACGCTGTTTTCAAATTGTAACATTTATGTTATTTAATTGTAAATTATATAAAGTAAATATTATTGTTCAGAAATAGGTAACATTGTGAAATAAGTGCGGGATTATTTTATACAAATTAAATGACATGTTCTTGTTGTAAAATGCATCCCTTTTTTTGGGGGGGGGATGAGGAGGGGCATTATACACAATTAAATTTTGTTTACACTTTTATATATTATCTTTAGTACTGGCATTTTTTTTTTTTTCTGTTCTTGGGATGGTAACGTTGTTTTCAAATTGTAACATTTACATTATTTAATTGTAAATTATATAAAATGAATGTTATTGTTCAGAAATAGGTAGCATTGTGAAATAAGTGTGGGGAAAAGCTATATTAACTAGTTTACTTAGTTATAAATTCTTTTGTTGGACTTTTCTTGACTCCTAAATTTTTCATTTTTACACCTTCGATTGGCAAGTTTGTTTCTATTAAAAGCTAAATAAAATTTTTTATTTTTTTTTAATCTTATCTTATTGAATGATAAAAGATAAATATACATGAAATAACGATTTAAATATTAGTAAAACTTATTTCAAAATAATTTTCATTTATAAATTATTTATTTTATAACTCTTGTTCTTACATATGAATATTTTATTACCAAGGATGTAGAAATACATCATTTTGCTCGCCAATTTCAAAGGATTTTCTGGCAAGGCGAGTTCATTTTTAGTTTCTGAAAAACTGTAGGTAATAGAGACATTATTAGACACTCTTTCTTAATCTAGATATTTTAACTTTGGGACCGTTCAAGTATTACGTAAGCACTAAAGGGGGAGGGGGGGTCCAGAGTCTGCTTATTTTTTCTGACAAGGGGAGGGGGGGGGGGTCACGACAGTTCTTACGTAAACATTAAACAACGAAGCAACTGCAGTTCAAATTCAACAAGCAAATAAAGTATGATGGGGAAAGAGTGTTCTACAGTCGATTCGAAATTCACCGTTTATTTTCGATTTTATTCTTTGCTTATCCATCGGCAGTCACGTGACCCCATATCTCCTACTCGCCCTTTGTCTTCATTGTTGTCTGTTAAGTTGTGTGCCAAGTCAAGTACATTGCAAGACTAGAGAAACACAGGAACCGGTGTGGCTGGATTCTGTTGCCAGGGTAACTGGTCAGTTGACTTTATTTTAGGTAAGTCCGGTATTTTCTTTTCTCCCGCTCAATCGGTCACGGAATTCCGGGAATTTTTACAGAATTTCTGGAAATTTTTGTCTTTCCACTTTTATTGTCGAAATTCCTTCTCTATAGGTTTTGGAACTTTAGAAAGCAGAAAACCTACTTGGGGTTTTTCTTGTTTCGGATACACAGCACAGATATTTATTGTCTTAGCTCAGTTGCATAGTGAATTTACATAGTGAATTTTTTATTGGTTCGTAATTTTAGTTATGATGCTTAGCGAGTAAGTTAAGACTTCTTGTATATCTTGTTTTATTGTTCAATGTGATAAATAACAATATATTTAAACCATTTTGTATTCTGTGGTTTGTTTAATGCAATAAGAAACAATATATTAAAACCATTTTATATATTTTGATATCACAATCCCTATATGCCTATATAAATTTGTAGGATTAATAATGTAATTGATTGGTAACTTTTTATAAGCCAAGAAGTATTGATGTAGAAACTCATAAAATCTTACGTAAGCAAAGGGAGGGGGGGTCTAGCATTTGCTTATATTTTCTTACAAGGGGGGGGAGGGGGTACAAAATGACTAAAAATATGCTTACGTAATACTTGAACGGTCCCTTTCCAAATTATTACAGTGTAAATAACTAAGTTTCAATTACAATTTAAGTGCTACTCAGTTCTATCATTTATTAAGCTTATTTCTGTTGTATATATTTCTTAATATAGAAAAAAAGAATTATGAAAATGCATTGTAGTAACAGTAAGTTTGTCTGGAATTGCATGCGATTCTGTCATAACTATTTTCAAATGTGTGTGTTTTGCATCTTGCTGGCTGATGAAATAAATACTTGGCTGGTAAGATTTTTGAAAGTTTCCCACCCTTGTATAATACTATTGTTCATTAATTATGCTTCTTGTTGTAAACCTTAATCTTGTTTCGTACAAAATAAGTACATGAATCATTTGTACTGTTATGCTTACAAATGGCATTAAAACACATAGTTAAAGTTAAAAAATAAAATTTGAAATATGATCTATAACATAATGCTTTGTATTTGAACTGAAAGTATGTTTAAGTAATATAGCGTGATATATGACAATTTTTAGAGAGGGGGGGGGTATGGCAAGTGTGACACTTTATGACAAATGGGGGGAAGACAAGGTAAAAAAATTCAACATCATTTATGGATAGCCCCTAAGTAAAAATAAGGTTTAGTTTTTATATTTTTAAATATGTCATGTAATTATTTGTATTAAAGCATAAGGTTTTTTGTATTATCTTATCAGTATTCTGTAATTAGCATTAAAGCATAATGATTTTTGTATTATCTTACAGTATTCTGTTACTAGGCGCTAAGCTATTATTAAATAGCAATATTTGCCTTATTTAATTTGCAATTAGATACCTCAATTAAATTCACCTTACAACTCTGCTGTATCATTTAATTCCCCATATTTAATTCCAAATTAAATAGGATGAATGTTATTGTCCAGAAAGAGGTAGTATTGTAAAATAAGAGGGGGGGGTGCTATATTACTTGCTACATTAACTGATTTACTGTATTATAATTTTTCTTTGAGGATCTTATTTGAATGATTTTGATATATCTTTGAATAACAAAAATAGACTGGGAGGCAGCAGAACAAACTATCACCTCATCGAGTTTATGGTTAAAATTCCAGGATTAGTTAAATCTTGATTTGTATTATAAAATGCAATCAGTCTTTTAAGTCATATCTTGGTGGAAAACACTTAAAAACCAGGTTTTAACAGTTGAATTGTTGGTTTACCACTATTCTTTCCCGCACCCAAAAAAATGAAATAATGGAGGATTGCGAATGGGAAAACATAATGGTTAACCCATGAGTCAACCACTAAAATCGGGTTATTAGGTGTTTTCCACCAGGATATGATATAGCAGACTGATTGCATTGTAATATGCAAATCGAGCAACTAATTCGATTCAACAATAATTCAACTAATCCTGGATTTTCATCCATGAACTTCATAAGGTGATTGTCTGTGCTGACACCTCCTGGTCTTTAAAAAGAAATGCACATTAAGATTAAATAACAGTAAATATTATATTTAATATTAGTAATTTCCTTAACTTAATATACCTATATATATTTAAAAAAAACTGCATAAATCAGTCATGAGATTCTTTTTTATGTCTGCTATTTCACTTTTATTATTTTGTCAATTTCTTATCATTATCCTTTTGTATAATTTTTATGACAGAACTCAGAAAGTCAAGAAAAACTCCTAATTTCTGACGAAAATTCAGAGCATCTTCAGTGAAGAGCACTGATCATCAGCAGCCTCAGAATTGATTTAAAAAAAATAAGTCACTGGTCTGCGGCATAAAATTTTAATAAATCCTTTTAACTCTTTGAGCGACCCCTCCTCCTAAATATAAACTAAACTTACTTTGCAATTATCCAAAATTTTCTAGATAATAAAATGTAAAATTATAAATTATTAAAAATTGAATAAAATCATGATTTGAAATTTGTTCTAGTATCTCATGGCCAAGAAAACTTACATTTGTCTGTCGGAGAGGGCAAAAAATGTTACCAGTCCTGCTGATCACTAAGTTTTTCCAATTAGTAGTTCGATTAAATTTTTGGCTGATTCGTACCAGTAGACCACTAAGGATTTCAAACACTGTCTAGGTTAAGATATGATAATATTTGTTTGAGAATTAAACTAACCAATATAAGATTTTTTGGTACTTCTAGGTTATCCCGTCGACCAATTTTGCCAAATTATACAAATCGCCAAACTAATAGCCAAATTATACATGTTGACATAATTTTTATTTTAAATAATGAAAAAACAAATAATCAGTAGAATATTAATAAAAAGTTGAAATAAAAATCACTTAATGACATTTTAAACACGTGAATCGCATTTAATGTCATTGAATGTGACATTCACGATCATCCATTATTGGCATTTAATCTTATTGTTTAGCGATATAATTTTTTGGTCAACGGGATAACCTAGAAGTACCAATTTTTTTTATTGTAACTAATTTTGTAGATTTATTATAAATTTTTGAAACAGTGTTAGTTGCTCAACCTCGTCCTCTGAGCTGCAGCCAGCTATCAAGGATTCAATTTAGCATAGAGTCTGCAATCTCACTGTCTGCTAATCCATCGCTTTAAATCTTGAAATTTTTAACGCTATCTGAATGTACAATTTTTTAAGTCAACAGTACTTTATTTTTGCTATGCATATTTGATTTGTGTGTTTATATTTATCTTTTTGTTTTCTAGAAAAAAAAAAAGAATGAATCAAGAAGAGGGAGAGACTTACCTGAAGTTCCTGACAAAATTATATTGATGTAATATTGATAAATTATGTCAATTCTTTGTATGTAAATAAATAGAATTTTATAAACTGAATATTTCATTTGTTTTCGAGAATATTTCCTTGGTACAGAGAAATACTTTTCATTGCTTCAGTCAGACTTCAGTTATTAAAAATTATAAAGGGAAAAGAATAATAATTTAAATCAGTTAAATTATAACTTTAAAAAATTAAGATAAGTTTAGTATTTACTGTGTTACTCATAGAAAAATATTTCTCTGGCTTAAAAAAAAAATTAAATAATAAAAAATAGAAGGAAGTGTTTGAATTATTGTAATTTGTAAAATTTATGTTGTTAAATAAATAAGAAATATAAAATACTTTAATGTAAAAAAGCTGGAATTGAATTTATAAAAAAGTTTCTTTTTGGAACTTTCTTTCTTAAACAATTTTCTTATAAAAAATCAAATAGCTGCTGTAGGCATCAAACTAAATTCTATGGAGGATTTTTAAAAATCTGCCAATATTCTCTGAATAATAATCAAAATTCAAAGAAATAATTAAGTTTAATAAATGAAATAATTAAGAATTTAATGAAGTACTAATATGAAAAATCTGCAATCTTCTACTGTCATAAAATGTATGCTGTAATGGAATTTCACATATTCGATTCAATATTTATTGTAAGTAAACAGATTTGTATATACAATAAATAATTAACTGATCCTGAATTTTGAACTGGATTCGAAAGGTAAGTAATTAGTGTAATCAAATTTACTATGTATGAGCATAGATATAGAGTTGTGTATTCTTAAGTCCCATCAGCAATTTTTAAATGCTTTTTTATCCTACGTATTTAAAAAAAGTCCCCCCCCCCCACAGAGATATGACATCAGAAAAAAATCCCTCTGCTTATTTTTATTTCAAATGCTCAATCAATAATTTATAAGCCTGTATGTATAAGGTTGTTGTTGTATGTATGTCGGCCAATTATCTACACTGTGGGATATAGGCCCTAAGCCTATATGTATAAGGATGAATTTCAAATGTTAAATACATGAAAATTTTTGCATTTCTAACTGAGCGATTCTGTGTGTTATCAGCAGAGTGAGAAATGCTCCATTGAACTCTTAATCACGCTTAGTTATGAATGTGAAAAATTTCAGTAATTTTAGGTGTAATTTCACAGTTGATAATTAAAATTTTTCCCTCTAGAAAGTTTTAAGTAAGATATTACTTTGTTCATGCATAAACACTTGTATGCTATTGTTAATCCTATGAGAGAAAATTCTTGACTATCTCATTTGCATTTCCATATTTTAGATTTTAACTGTGGATAATCTGTACAAAGACTAAGTTTTCTAATTTGTTTACAAGCTTCTTTTTTCCCAAATGAATAAACCTTTCCTTTCAAACTTTTGAAAATAAAAATATCTTAATAGAAAAAAAATAATAATAACCTTATAAACTGCATTGAAAAAGTAAAAAAAGGCCTTGGTAGAGATCAACCTCAGGTATCCAATGGAAAAAGAAAAAAAAAATACAAATAAGTTTTTAAAAAAATATCCCCAGAGGATTAACATTAGCAATCAGGTGTTTTTGCATGAGTAATATAACCTTAAAATATAATTTAGGATTATGTATTTATTTATTTTTTTAAGTATTAAATCTAGTAATGCTGTGAATTGATACAAATTCAATAGATATTTTATACATACGTAGTAAAAGATTATAGGAATGTTATCTGATTAAAAAATAAATAAATAAAAGGCCTAAAAACAGGCTATTTTTTATCAAGGCCCCCTTATCATAATATCAAGGCCTCGCATTCAGGAGAAAATTTATTGTTGAAATTGTCCCTATAATTGCCAACTTATTATATGACTTTGTCTCGTATGTAACGCCACCTGGTGCATACTACTGTTAATAATCCCATAGGAAATAATGGAAAACATTGCAGTTTCTAACATTAGATGGCGCTACCAACGTGAAAATCATGTAGTTCAGCTCCCCCTGTACTGTGGTCAAAGGAAACTTGGTGAATGACAAGCCTTTATATTATGATAAGTTAGCCTTGTTTTTTATAATTTAAAAAGTAATTCAAATTCAAATATTATCTGTTATATAATAAATATGTATTAAAATAAACTATTTGATAAATATGTGACTAACAAAAAACTATAATTTTAATTAATAAATAGTGTTTGACTAAAACTTGGTTTTCTGTAAAAACACACAAAACGAGCAAAAAAAAAAAAAAAAAAAAAAAAAAAAAGTAAAGTCAAATCAAAAAATTGTAAGTTCAGTTATTTTGCTTAAAATCCCATTTTTCTATCAAATATTTACATATGATTTATAAAACACCTCATTTTAATTTAAAAAGTAAAGTATATTGAAATTTAACCATTTATTTAATAAATATATTAATTATAATAATCGAATTTATAAATACGTGACTAAAAAATAAACTTTTTTTCAATATATAGATAATATTAGACAAAAATTTAGTTTTCCGTAAAAACAGATACAAATGAGTAAAAAAAAAAAATTGTAATTTAAGAAATTACCCCAACCATTTGAAAAATGTTTCACTCGATACATTCATCTATCATTTTAAGCTAAATACCAGTTGTTTTATTGTGTATTATCCGTGCCACTGCTATAAATGACTTTATACACGCTGCAATTTGAAGGTACGGTTCGTTTAAGTTATATCACTCTATTGTCGCCAAGCATAAAAGTTGGCGACGAAAGAAACATTTCAAACTATTTAACATTGTTGGTGCAAAAGTAATCATTATTAAAATACAGCTTTGGCATATACTGTTATACTTGTAAGACTTTGGCATATATTGTTTGATTTTACAGAGCAGAATTTTGGTGATGGAGGTTTTAAACCAAAATCGATCGCAGCAGATGCATCTGTGAATGGGTCCATCAGACATCGAATCAAAAAAGTTTTTTCCCAGTTTTTCCCAAGCCGATTGCTTTTTAGTTTTCTTTTTTTTGATTTTATCATTTTCTGCATTGAAAGACGTTTTTGCGCCAAACCAAATACAGTATTACTCAGTTATCCCGTCGACCAATTTCGCCAAATGATACGAATCGCCAAACTAATAAGCAACTTATACATGTTGACTGTGTTTAATATCATTGAATGCGATATTCACGTTCATTCATTTCTTTGGCTTCGGCTTTTTCCGTATCTGTTAATTTCCGTCTACCCATTTTTAAATTTGTTAGTTTTCTCCTTTATTACAATGATTTTAACCATTTTAATTTACTATTCAAATAAAAACTCTTCTAAAAGTAAAGAAATTAATTTAAATTCAAAAGTGACCACATCATTCAAAAGTGGTAACATCATTCAAAAGTGGTAACATCATCGGGTCCATTCTCCCGAAAACAACAACCATTTTTCAAATGGTTAATAAAAAAAGCATACATAAAGTTCAGTAATTTTGCTGAAAATCTACTTTTTCTATCAAATAAGGTATTGAGATTAATAAAAAACCTCATTTTCATTTTTTTTGCATGCTTGTTATAAAAACCTTTTTAACCATTTGAAAAATGGTTGTTGTTTTCGGGAGAATGGATCCGATGATGTTACCACTTTTGAATGATGTTACCACTTTTGAATGATGTTACCACTTTTGAATGATGTTACCACTTTTGAATTTAAATTAAATTCTTTATTTTTAGAAGAATTTTTATTTGAATTTAAATTAAATTCTTTACTTTTAGAAGAATTTTTATTTGAATAGTAAATTAAAATGGTTAAAATCATTGTAATAAAGGAGAAAACTAACAAATTTAAAAATGGGTAGACGGAAATTAACAGATACGGAAAAAGCCGAAGCCAAAGAAATGAATGAACGTGAATATCGCATTCAATGATATTAAACACAATACGCGTACTTAAACAATCATAAAGTGATTTTTATTTCTTCTTTTGCTATTTAAAATAAAAATTTAGTCAACATGTATAAGTTGCTTATTAGTTTGGCGATTCGTATCATTTGGCGAAATTGGTCGACGGGATAACTGAGTAATACTGTATTTGGTTTGGCGCAAAAACGTCTTTCAATGCAGAAAATGATAAAATCAAAAGATTATTGAGCCGCTGAAAACCAATTACGTGTTGAAAGGCGATCACGAAAAAGGAAGCAATTTAATGCCGAACCGATTAATTGTAAAACATCATGTCGCCAGGGCGACCAATCCACTAGCCATGGCGTTTTACTATCGGTCGGTTCTAACCAGGAAAATTTGAGTGCCAATAGTGATTCTAACAAGCCGGAAAATGTTATAGCTATTACTCTTGATTTTCCACCACCTAAAAAGAAAACTAAAAAGCAATCGGCTTGGGAAAAACTGGGAAAAAACTTTTTTGATTCGATGTCTGATGGACCCATTCACAGATGCATGTGCTGCGATCGATTTTGGTTTAAAACCTCCATCACCAAAATTCTGCTCTGTAAAATCAAACAATATATGCCAAAGTCTTACAAGTATAACAGTATATGCCAAAGCTGTATTTTAATAATGATTACTTTTGCACCAACAATGTTAAATAGTTTGAAATGTTTCTTTCGTCGCCAACTTTTATGCTTGGCGACAATAGAGTGATATAACTTAAACGAACCGTACCTTCAAATTGCAGCATGTATAAAGTCATTTATAGCAGTGGCACGGATAATACACAATAAAACAACTGGTATTTAGCTTAAAATGATAGATGAATGTATCGAGTGAAACATTTTTCAAATGGTTGGGGTAATTTCTTAAATTACAATTTTTTTTTCTATATCTGTTATCATACTTGAATGGGAATGAAAGTTTTAATGATCAGCAATAAAGAAAAAAGCTTGTTTTCCCCGTACAATTATAACTTTTTTTTTTTATCTATCTGCGATTGTAACTCCTGTAACTATCCTTTTCATTCTTTCCTTTCGCATGCTTATTCTGAAACACTTACGGACAAGCTCTGATTGCGTCAACTAGCAACCTGTTCTAACCCTTTTCAAAATCTTTACAAACTTTGCATGAAAAGCCTTTAAAAAGCATTCAGACATTTACATAGTATGGTTGAAAAAAGCTGTTAAAAAGCAAAAAATGCTATCTGGGATGTCTACCAACCGTCTAGTTATTGATGTTTAGCCTATTCTCTTTCCAATATTCTGTGTTTAAAACTTCCCATTTTGAACTATAAAAAATAGATATATTGTAAAAAGAAATATTTTTCATAATAGGGTTCCATATTTGCAGATATACACATCCCCTTTCATTGTGCTGTATTTTTCTTTCAAGAATGATGAAGTTTTCTTTTAAGGTAGGATTTAATCATTTGGTATGATCCCTGATTATGAAAAGATACTTATTATATATTCATTACTTAGTAAAAAAAAATGAACTAAAGGATTTTTGTAATTATTTAGTTAAGTGTTATTTTTCCGATTGAGCAAAAGGAAAGAAAAGAAGTATTTTTATCTAATAATAACACATTGCTCAGTGGTGCACAAAACAGGAATTTTAATATACATTAGTACATATTAAAATAAAATAAAACTTTCAACGTTTCGCGCCGTCTTCTGCGGGCGTCTTCAGGAAAATATGAAATGGAAGGACTACGTTTGCATCTTGTTCGAGAGATAATATTTCTACTAAATTAAAAACTAAATGAATTAAAATTTTTAAAAATGTTGCCAATTACACGTGAGTAAAAATTAAAATATTGCAAGGAAATAAAAATTTTAAGATTTTATGATGTTATGCCATATTATTTATTATTATAATTTATCCTACAATATACCAAAAATATGGCATAACATCATAAAACCTTAAAATTTTTATTTTCTTGCAATATTTTAATTTTTACTCACGTGTAATTGGCAACATTTTTTAAAATTTTAATTCATTTAGTTTTTAATTTAGTAGAAATATTATCTCCCGAACAAGATGCAAACGTAATCCTTCCATTTCATATTTTCCTGAAGACACCCGCAGAAGACGGCGCGAAACGTTGAAAGTTTTATTTTATTTTAATATGTACTAATGTATATTAAAATTCCTGTTTTGTGCACCACTGAGCAATGTGTTATTATTAGTTAAATTTTATGGTGCAACTGTCTTATATATATTTAAGTATTTTTATGTTACTACAAATGTTACGTTAGTGTAACGAACAAATATTTTTTTTCGACTCATGTGGTAATCAATTTAAAAAATTTTTAAAGTTTAATTTTGAAGTATGACAAAAAGAAATAAAAGGATTTTTTTCTGTGTAAGTTTCTAAAGTAGATATAAAGGGTTTATATTCCTCAAAGAGACTTTTCGCGGAAATTGTTCATTGTAAAAATCTCAGAAAAATTCAGCAATATCTCCCTAAAACCTGGAAAAATGGTTCTATATGTTCAGTCATTTAGTTTGTACTTATTGATTGATTTGTTTTTAAATGAGAAGCTAAAGATTTTCTTTCTTCCTGTATGAATTCTTTTAATGAGTATGATGTTTAGTACTATGTTAGAAAATTTATTTTGTTCAATTTACTACAATGAATTTAATTTTCTGTGTGAAGCTCATATGCCCTTCATTTCTTTTTTTTTTAGTTATAAAATATGATGTAATAAAATAGTTTTTATTTTGCAGATGCATAAAGCAATAAACGTAGTTAAAGGGATAAGCTGAGTTTGAAATCTGTGTTATCACTGAAAGCAAACAAAAGTATTTAAAGTGTGTATAATATGGAACAAAGTATTTCGTTACAAGAGCATTTTGAAAAGGGATCTTCTAACTTTCACCCCAAAAAATCTTTTATATGTGCAGTATGCAACAAAAATTTTTGTCATAGGAAATCTTTAAGCAACCATCTCTCGATTCATACTGGTGAGAAATCTTTTATGTGTGAAATATGCAATAAAAATTTTCGTTTGAAAGGTAATTTAAATCGACATTTGTTAACTCACAGTGCCAAGAAATCTTTTACTTGTGAAATATGCAAGAAGAAATTATCTCGTAAGAGCCATTTAAACCAACATTTGTTACTTCACACTGGTGAGAAACATTATGTTTGTGACATATGCAATAAGACATTCTCTCAGAAAAATATGTTAAGTAGTCATCTGTTAGTTCATTCCGGCCAGAAAACTCTTGCATGTGAGATATGCAGTAAGAATTTTGCTCGAAAGGTTGATTTAAAAAGACATCTCCTACTTCATACCGGCGAGAAACCATTTGTTTGCGAGATATGTAACAAAAAATTTGCTAACAAGACTAACCTGAGAGGCCATCTGTTGATTCATACTGGTGAGAAACCTTTTGAGTGTGACATATGCAACAATAAGTTTTCACATAAGAGCCATTTGAAAAGGCATGGCTTAATTCATACTAGAGTATAGGTATCATAGTACAGTATTCGTAATCTATTATCCAGAATCCATGGTCCTTGAAGTAGTATGAATAAGAGTGTTTCCTGCTTTTTGGAATATTTTACTATAATTATAAGAAATCTACAAAATACCAAATTCCACAAATAGCGATAACTATGAATTAATAGTGAATGCATACTTAAAATTTGTTAATGTATTACTTATTTATGTGTTACTTATTTATATAAATTTAAAAAAAGATTCTAGATTACATTTTAAGCGATTAAAATATCATCTCAACACACAAAAATTAGTTTTGGAATTCGGAAGCAGAATACTTTGATTTGAATTTTCGAAACATTTCTATTAATTAAAGTTGATTGTTTGTATGGTATATGTTCCACTAATTGTTTCTGTGTCTCGTATACTGTCATGATTTATTGTTAATGGAAGCATCTTAACTACTGCATTCCACAAATCAGTTGTCTAGTAAAACACTTAAGTTGTCCTTCTTTTTTAAAAACATGTTAGTCCAATATTTTTTGCACTATAATTTTTTTATGATTTGTTGAATATGTAAATGAGAGAAATATAGTTTATTTATTTATTTTTGCTTACTCTAAAATGAAATTACTGCTAAGTGGAAATTTTAAATAAAGGTCGCATTGATTTAAAATGGAGAATTTTAGTTTATAAAAAGGGTACACTAATTTAAAACAAGTGGGAAAGTGTGATCGCAGATCGCACAGAGGGTTTCGTAATGTCTCCTTCAAAACATTTAACCATTAAATTAACAAACGAGAAACGATTTTTCGACGCTATTTTGAGATTTCTTCGTCAATTATGGCAGTTAGAATAAAATGTTGAATTCTTCCTGTAAATGCTGCCTTTATTGCGTAGATTTGTTTATTTCTCTATCTGAATCTGCAGATTTAGTGATGATGCGCAAGTAAATAAAATTATGACTAAAAGTAAAATATTGCAAAGCTTAGCATAAATTTAACGGGGAAAAAAATGGTCACCAGAGGTGGCAAGTGATTTAAATGAATAAGAGTTTAATAAATAAAAAATATTTCACTTTGCGTGTCAAAATAAATAATAAATAAGATTGATTGATTATCGGAGCTTAAACTCGATGTTGAAATTTGTATTGGGTGAGTGCAAAAGTCAGGGCTGTAACTATAAACTTGGGGGCCCCGGGGCAAAACCTCCGGGGGGGGGGGCCCAGGGAGTCAAATTGAAACTTTGCGCCGGGCAGAGTTTCTTTTTTCGCTCACAGCTGTTTAAATGTACATAGTATGATAAGCCCAAAAATGACTAAAAATGTAGAATTGGGCAACTCTACTCGGCAGCTCGCTCGTCAGGCACTTGGCGGCGACGCCATTTTTGCCGATCCCACTGAAGTTAGCATAGGGAAGAAAATAAAAACTTCTGATTGGTTGAATACTTTAAAGAGCATTTTATTTAGGTTCATTTTTGAGTATATGTAACTTAATCATGCGTTTCTGTTTAAAAACCTTTTGAAAGATAGATTGTGATAATTTTTTTTTTCGATTTTATGTATTTATTAATACTAGCTGACCCATTTGGCATTGCCCGGGACCCGTTATGATAACCTTAAGCAAACAATTAACACTTTAGATCTACAATTAGTCAAAATTAAGCATAGGATATGAATTATTCGTTAAATAATAGTTTAAAGAAGTGCATAAAAAATGAGTATATGCTTTAAAAAAGGACTTTGGACCTCAATAAGAACATCAGGATGTAGGTCCTGAAATAAGAGTCCAAAACTCAACTTTAAATTTATGCATTGAGAAGGTTTGATAATAAGTGGGTGAAATATGCATGGAGAACAAAAATTTCAAGGTGCCTCAGCCGAGACCATAGAGAGTCTCAGGCTATTAAATGGAATGTAAGAACATGGGAATAACTAAGTGAAAAAATAGTTCCAAAAATGAAGATTGGATTAAGAGAGGGCAGTTTAATAGCAATTTGTGGTACAAAATCTTCAAGGTGCCAGGAACTTATTTCGCATGTAGTTGGGTATAAGATATTTTTTGTAGTTATTAAAGAATGGGAGGGCGCTAAAGCAATGTGAAAGAAAATTGCAAGCAATCCGGATCATTTTTAACCCGGGAGAACACGCGCTATTCAGGGTATGAATAGTTTTAACTTTGACACCAATAAAATCAAATTAAAACAGTCGGTTTATTTAGACGGAGTCAATTCTTACAAATTTTGCGGTAAAATAAGTTGAAGATTATTTTAAAAAAATTAGTGGTTGCAAATGTAAAAACCATACGTACTCAGGGTCTTTTAGGCCCTGCGCGCGTCCTCCCGGGTTAAAGAAATTGCACCAACTGCCCCAAGAACGCGATTAATATTCAAAATTGGTGGTAGCTAGACTATGACGGTTTCTTAGTAGCTGATGGATTTAAGAAGTTATTTAAAAAAAGGAGTTAATTGAACCATTTTAAAGGGATTTATAATAAGGGCCCAAAAAGGACAACTGACAGTTAAAAAGAGGGCCCTAACAGGAAAACATGTTAAAATATCTTAGTACTTAGCTCTTTAGATCTACAATTAGTCAAAATTAATCATAGGGTATGAATTATTCATTTTAATAATATTTTATCGAAATGCACAAATTGATTCGGAAAATGTTTAAAAAAAGGGTCCTAGCCGCGGATGAAAATATGAGAATCTTGTCCCTGAAAGAAGAGTCCAAGACTCAAATTTAAAATTTTTGCACTGAGAAGGGGAGAAATTTAAAGAGTGAACTATGTTTGCCTCACAAAATGTTCAGGGGCCCTAGACTGAGCCCTATGATTCCACAGTAGGCCAAAGTGTCTTATATGGAATGTCAAAACATTAAAATATCTAAATGAATAAAAGAATCCTAAAATTGAAGATCGGTTTAAAGGAAACAATTTATTAACAATTTATTATTACAAAAACTTCAACGGGCCCCAAGGGGCCAGAAATTTATTTCGCATGTAGTTGGGTATAAAGATATTTTTTGTAGTTATTAAAATGATGGAAAGACGCTATAACTATGTTAAATAAAAGTGAAAGCAATTTGGTTCATGTTTAAAGAAGCTGCACCAAGGGCCTCAAGAAAGCAATTGACAAACAAAATTAATGGTAGCTGAAGTCTGAGAAATTCTTTTGTCGTTCATGTAATAGGTAGAGGACATAAAAAGTTGTTAGAAAAAAAAGCCAGTGAATTGGACCATTTTTAAGGGAGCTATAACATGGGGCCCAGTAGAGACCAACTGACAGTTAAAATCAGGGCCCTAATATGAAACCATGTTAAAATATTTTAGTACATAGCGCTTTAGATCTTTAATTAGTCAAAATTAAGCATACTATCCTTTGGAATGATATAATTTTTAATGCACCAATTGATTGGGCAAATGCTTAAAAAGGGGCCCTAGGGTCCGAATAAAAACATCAAGTTTTCTGGATTGGTCCTGATAGAAGAGTCCCAGGCAACTTTAGAATTTTGCACTAAGAAGATCAGAAATATAGGAAGTGAAATATGTTTATTTCACAAAATGTTAAGGGGCCTGGGCTGGACCCTATGATTCCAGAGGGGAACACAGGGTCTTTTATAGAATATCAAAACATTAAAATATCGAAATGAATAAAGAATCCTAAAAATAAAAATCAGATTAAAAGGAAGCAATTTATTGACAATTTATTATTACAAAAACTTCAAGGGGGTCTGTACTGGGCCCTAAAGGGCCAGGAAATTATTTCGCATGCAGTTGGGTATAAAAATATTTGTATAGTTATCAAAATAATGGGAAGACGCTAAAACTATGTTGAATAAAACTGAAAGCAATTTGTATCATTTTTAAAGAAGCTGCACCAAGGGCTCCAAGAAAGCGATTAATATTCATAAATAGTGGTAGCTGAAATCTAAAAATTTTTTGTTGTTGTTCATGTCGTAGTTGGAGGACCTAAAAAGTTGTTAAAAAAAAGCTAGTGAATCCGACCATTTTTAAGGGAGCTATGATAGAGGGCTCCATAGGGGCCAACTGACAAATACAATCAGGGCCCTAACATGAAAACTTGTTAAAATGTTTTAGTATGTAGCGCTTTAGACCTTTAATTAGTCAAAATTAAGCATAGAGTATGAATTATTTGCAAGAATAATATTTTTTTAAAATGCACCAGTTGTTTGGGTAAGCGTTAAAAAAAGGCCCCAGGGCCCGAATAACAATATCAGGGTGTTGGTCCTGACATAAGAGTCCAAGATTCAGCTTTAAAAATTTGCACTAAGAAGGTGAGAAATTTAGGGAGTGAAAAATGTTTAGCGCACAAAAAGATCAAGGGGCCCTGGGTCGGCCCTATGATTATCTAGGGGGCCCCAGTGTCTTATATGAAATGTAAAAATTTGGAAATATCTAAATGGAACATGTATCCCAAAAATGAAAATCGAAATTAATGGAAGCAATTTATTAACAATTTACTATCACAAAGACTAAAAAGGGGCCCTAAAACGGGCCCCAAGAGTCCAGGGTCATAACTAGAAAGTAAAAAGACGAAAATATTTAAAAGGAGAAAGGTACCTCAAAACGGAAAAGATTAGATAAAAAGGAATCAAGCTATTAACAATTTGACGCATAAAAATTGTAAGGGGCCCACGGCCCTGGACCTTAAAATATTAAAAATCTGAGCCTCAGGTGAATCAGGACCTGTCTTGGACTATCTTCACCTAAAATATCAGACTTCTATGTGCGGTAGATTTTGCTAACCATCGCAATCACACACTCACACACACATACGCATACATACACAAACAGAGCGTTTTGTTAACTTATTAGTATAGATAAGAAGAAAGATTTTCTAGAATTTTTTAGATGCTTTTTATATTATTCAATCGATTAGAAGTCCATATTTTCTTCCTTATACTAGCTTCGGTGGGGTCAGCAAACATGCTGGCGCGACATGACACATTCGACTCGACATTTTGCTGTCTGCTGTAGAACTCCTTTTCAGGGGCGGATTTAAGGGGTCGCGATGTTCGCAATCGCGAGGGGCCCCGCATCCCAAGGGGCCCCAAATCTTCTTTAGAGTTAAAAAAAAATGTGATGATGTAGTGAAAAAAAGTTTTTATTAGTGTTCCCCTAAAAGTTCCCTTTTAATTTTTAATTTAACATTATACCATTTTCATGTAATAAATAATTTTTTCTCTATCATTTGCTACTGCCAAAAATTTTAGCTCCCCCCCTTTTTTTTTCTTTATGAATTATTAGGACAATGATCGGTTGTAAAGGGAATGGGGTAGGATTCAAAGGAAATTTGGATCTAAGCCAAAAGGAACCCTGTTAGAGACCTTCTATGACGATTTAATTATATAGATTGAGGGGCTGGTTAAATCATGGACCATCATCATGGGGCCCTTGACTTTTAGGGGCCCCACACTTGGAATGCAGTTTTCATAAAACTGATATTTTAAAAGTATTTTTACTTTGTTACTGATTAATCTATGCTAATAAAAGAAACTTTCATTCTGTCTGTCTATCTGCGATGGCTAGCAAATTCTACCGCACGTCGAAGTCTGGAAATTTGGGTGAGAATAGCCTGAGCCAGTTCCCCATGCACAGATTTTTAATTTTTTTACACCTGCGCCCTTTGGATCCTTTCAAGTTTTTATGTCCTAAATTTTTAATAACGTGCTCTATTTCTATACAATCGTCTTCGTTTCTGGGGCCCTTTCTTCATTTCCCTTTGTAAACCCTTTGTTGTTCCCCTCAGTTAAGATTTTGGCCTGGTACACAGCCAATGAAGTTTTTGTGTCCTAAATCTGTACTAATAAAACAAAGTTTAGCTCTATGTTCGATGGCTAGTGAAATATACCATGCATAGAAGTCTGAAAATTTAGGTAAGGATAGTTCAAGACAGTCCCTCAAGACGGCCTCCTTTAAGTTTTTATGCACTAAATTTTTAATAACCTGTCCCTTTTTATGTTTTATCCAGTATTCTTTGTTTTGATGGACCTTTCTCCATTTAGTTAATCTCGCCTTTTTAACCTCCAGGTTAAGATGCTGGCTCCATGGGGCCCGATACAGGACCTCTTAAAGATTTTCAGCAAATAAATTGTTAATAAATTTATTTGCTGAAAATCTTTAAGGTCCTTTAGGAAACTTTAGGAACCGTTTTCAAGAAAACCTTAAAAAATCTTTAAGGTTCTTATCTTTTTAATCTGATTTTCATTTTTGGGATCTTTTTTTCTATTTAGTTATTCTCACGTTTCTACATTCCAGATTAGTTCCTGGGCAACCGTCCAGGGTGCCGTAGAACCTAGTCCAGGGCACCTTGAACTTTTTGTTCTCCAAGCATTTTTCATTCCTTAATTTTCCCACCTTCTCAGTACGTAATTTCAAAGTTGATTCTAAGACTCTTCTTCTTAGACCAACACCCCTCATATTTTAAATGGGACCCTAGGGTCCTTTTTTAAATATTTATCCATTTTTGTACATTTTTAAAAAATAATATTTGAATCAATAATTCATACTCTGTATTAATTTTGACTAATTGAGGACCAAATTCTTGAAAATTAATGTTTAATACACTAAGTACTTAGCCTGTTTAACATATTTTCATGTTAGATCCCTAATTTTTAACTATCACTTTGTCCTTTTCGGGCCCACTATTATAACTTCCTTTAACCCTTTCCGGCATGGGCAAAATCTGTACTAAAATGAGAAATTATCGACTGACACCGGAATTTACAAACGAATTTTTTAAATATTTTGAATTCCTTAATTTAAGCTTTTATTGTAAGAGCAAAATTTTACTAAAATATTATTGGTGCCGTTTGCTAGTTTGGAATTAAAATTAGGTATCCCAGACCGGGCACAGTGTGCCGGAAAAAGTTAAAAGGATCCAATTTAGCATTTTTCCTAACGATTTCTTAGGTGTTTCAACTACTACATGAACAACAAAAAAATTCCTCAGACTTTAACTGCCTCCAATTTCGAATATTAATTATTTTCTTGAAGTCCTTGTTGTAACTTCGTTAAAAATTATCCGAATTACATTATTTTTTTAAACATTAGCATTCATTTCATTTTAAACATTAGCATTCATTTAAAAACTAGCATTCTCTGATTAATATAATTTGACAAATTGTAGATCTAAAGCATTAAGTACTAAGACTTTTTAATAAGTTTTCATGTTAGGACTCTGCTTTTAATTATGAGCTGGCCCCTTTTGTGTCCCCTATTATAGCTCACTTAACCCTTTCCGGCACACTGTGCCCGGTCTGGGATACCTAATTTTAATTCGAAACTTGCAAACGGCACCAATAATATTTTAGCAAAAATTTGCTTTTTCAATAAAAGCTTAAATTAAGGATTTCAAAATATCTAAAAAATTCGTTTGTGAATTCTGGTGCCAGTTGATTATTTGTCATTTTACGTCAGATTTTGCCCGTGCCGGAAAGGGTTAAAAATGATCCATTTCACTAGCTTTTTTTAACAGCTTCTTAGGTCCTCCAATTACTTCATGAATAAAATGACAAAAACATTTTTCAGACTTTAGCTGAAACCAATTTTGAATATTAATCGCCTTCTTGAGGTCTTTGGTGCAGCTTTTTTAAAAATGATCCAAATTGCATACTATTTTCTTTAACATAATTCTAGCATTTTCTGATTAATTTAACAACTACTAAAAATACCTTTATATCAAACAACGTGCCAGTTAAGTCTCTAGTAACTTGGGGCCTGGTATCGGGCCTCTTGAAGTAGTTGTACCATTAATTGTTAAAAATTACTAACTCTTAATCCGAACTTGAATTTTGGAATCATTTACCATTTAGTTATTTTCCTGTTTCTGGATTCCAGTTAAAACTTTGGGCATACTAGGTCATGAAAGAAACGATTCTGGGCTTCTTGAACTTTTAGTGCAGCATGCATTTTTCACCTTTTATTTTCTGGCATTCTCAATGCAAAATTTAAAAGTTGAAACTTGGACTTTTCTCTCTGGACCAAAAACACGGCCTTTCTTGCCCATTTCTTCAAAATTTTATTCCAATGATTTTCCTAGATGTGATTAATTTTGACTAATTGAAAATCTAAAGTGCGAAGAACTAAAACCATTTAGCAAGTTTTCATGTTAGGGTGTATTCGAAAAAAAGCTTTTCCACCTTCAACAGCTCGAAATTTTCCGATACAATTTCAGACACATTTTTAAAAGTAGAAACATGAAACTTGCTGAGGGGATTCTTGAAGGGACGTATGAGGTGTCGTGTGATGTCATTTTACGCTCAATTCATTAGAATTTGATTTATAAACAATTACCTTATCAGTATGATCCTTTTTTTCCCAGATCTCCCGCTTCAGAAAAATCGGTTCAAAATGGCGTTTTTGATTGCTTTTTTAACAATATTTTCTGCGTTTATCAAAGAATTGACAATCACGGCACCTTGTGTGCTTTCCAAGTAAGAGATTTTGAAAGTGTAGTGCATTAGAGAGCAAAAATGAATACAAAAATAAATCGGAAAATAAGCAATTTGAATGGAAATACACCCTTAACTATCAGTTGTCCCCGTTTGGGCCCTCTCTTATAACTCCTTAAAAATGGTTCGGTTCACTAGTTTTTTTTTTTTTTTTTTTTTTTTTTTTTTTTTTTTTTTTAACACCTTCATATATCTTCCAGCTACTACTATATTAAGAAAAACATTTTCCAGACTTTAGCTACTACCAGTTTCGAATATTAATGGCCTTCTTGGTTGCTGAAGTCTGAGAAATTTTTTTTTTTATTCATGTAGTAGCTGAGGAACTTAGTGCAGCTTTTTTAAAAAAATGATCTGAATTGCATGCAATTTTCTTTAACATAGTTCTAACATCCTCCGACTGTTTTAAAAACTACTAAAAAATATCATTATATGCAACTACATGCCAGTTAAAAACCAAAGCACTTTGGGACCCGGTACCGATCCTTGAATTTTTTTACACCATAAATTGTTAATAAATTTTTCCCTCTTAATCCGATTTTCATTTCTGGTATATTTTTTCATTTAATTATTCTCCTGTTTCTACATTCAAGTTCAAATACTGAGCACCCTAGGATCACGTAGGCACTGGAACTTTTTGTGCGTCATGCCTTTTTCACCTCCTAACTTTCTTACACTTTCAATGTTAAATTTTAAAGTTGCGTCGTGGATTCCTCTCTCTGCACGAACACCCTCAACTTTTGGCTAGGAACATGCCCTGTTTTAAGTAATTTCCCCAATTTTTGCACATATCTTCAAAATTTTATTCTAATGATTGTTTTATAGCTATGTTTAATTTTGACTAACTGAAAATCTAAAGTGCTAAGAACTAAGACCATTTAACATGCTTTCATGTTAGGGCGCTTTCTGAAAGCCCCTTTAAAAATGATCCGATTCACTAGCTTTTTTCACTAAGAACTTCTTATGCTCTTTAGCTACTACAAGAACAATAAAAAATTTTCAGACTTCAGCAATTTTGAATATTAATCGCCACCTTGCAGCGTTTAGTACAGCTTCTTTAAAACTGGTCCTATTCTCTCACAATTTTCTTTAACCCTTTCTGCCACAGAAAAATTCTGCTTGTAAAATGATGAAATAATTGGCTGATACCGAAATTGAAAAACGACTTTTTTATAAACTAAGAACTTACTACTTTAAACTTTCAGTATAAAAGCAAAACTTTTTGAAAATATTCCAGGTGTTGCTTGTAAAATTGGAATTAAAATTAGGTGGTTCCAATGCGGGACCACAGTAACATAAAGGGTTAACGTAATTCTAGGATCTTCCGGCTACTTTATAAACTACTAAAAAAATTTCTCATGCCCTTGCTAACACCATTTTTGGATATTAATTTTATTTTTCGGCACCAACTTACGTTTGCTTATACTACAGCCGGAAAGAAAAAAAAAAAAAAAAAAAAAAAAGGCTACTGTTAAACGCAAGTCATTAACTCTAACGGGTAAGCAAGATTTCATTCATAAAACACGTATTGGGTTAATGTTAAAGGTAATTCGACAAATTTATTATTGAAGGGGACCTCCCACAGCTTTTTTTCCCCCAAAGATTTTTTCATTAGCTTTTCTTTAAACAGCTTCTTAGGACCTTCATCTACTCCTAATACTTTTATTGGTGCCGTAAGGCCCTTTTTAAAGAATTTTCCACTATATTTTATACATTTCTTTAAAATTTTATTCTAATGATTAATTTATATCTTATGCTTAATTTCATCTATTTGACGATCGAAAGCACTAAATGCTAGGATCTTTTAAAATGTTCCCATTTTTGAGCTCTGCTCCTAACTATCAGATGGCTTCTTTTGGTCCCCTAATATAGCTTCCTTAAAAATGGTCCGATTCACTATTTTTTTCCTTACAACTTCTTAGGTTTTCCTGCCCACCAACATAAATAACAAAAAAAAAAAAAAAAAAAAAAAAAAAAAAAAAAAAAAAAAAAAAACAGACTTTATTTATTACCAATTTTGAACATTGTCTTCTTGGAGTTCTTTTCGCACTTTTTTGAAAAATAACTTAATTATCTTGCTATTTTCTTTTTCATAGTTCTTGGGTCATCCGACTACTTTATAAACTAGAAAAATTTCCTTATACCAAATTGTATTCCGAATTGTATTGTAATGTTCTGACTACGGCCCACCAGAACCTGGTATAGGTCCTCTTGAGGTTTTGTGTCTTAAATTGTTCATGAATTGAATCCTTTTAATCCAACATCTGTTTTGAGGAAACTTTTCATTTAGTTATCCATCCGTTTCTACATTTCATTTAACACTAGAAACACGGAAAAATTTACTCAAGTTTTATAAAAATATTTTTACACCATACTTTTTATTTAAAACTATTTAACTTTCTTTTTCTTTCTTTCTATTAAACTTATTTTACGAAGGGATTTTTGGTACGAACAGAAATATATTTATTTTAAGTACGGGCCAAAATGGCTCCTCGCTGTATTTATAGTGTTAAGGCTCTGCCTAGTTCCGAGCTCCTTGAATTTTGTACACCATGCTTTTTTCAAAGCTTAATTGTGTCAAACTATCCATGAATAACTTTACATTGAGTGATGGATTCCTCTCTCTGGATCAATACCCTTATATTTTAATTGAGGCACTAGGAACTATTTTTTAAGCATTTCTCTCCTCCTTTTACGCATTTTTTTTTTTTTATTCAGATGAATAATTTATACCCTGTGCTTAATTTCATCTAATTAATGATCTAATGTGCTAAATACTAGGACCTTTAAACACGTTTTTAACTTAGAGCTCTGCTCTCAACTATCAAATGGTTCCTTTTCGTGTCCCTTTATTATCACTCCCTTTTGATGTGGAATGGTTTTTGGAAAAAAATGGAAAAATGTTTTTTTTTTCTAACAAGTTTTTTGGGACCTCCATCTGCTAAAAACAGAAAGGAGAATAAGGTAGATAATTTTACTACATTTATCCGCCACAGCTTCTAAGTTAATCCACAATTCTGATGTAATTTTAATATGAAATAAATTTTGTGTATCTAATCCTTAACGATTTGAGTACATTTTAATTAATTTGTTGGTAATTGTTATAATTAAGCTTTCAATATCTATTATTTTAAAATTATAAATGTACCCGATTTTTCAAGTTGGAAGGGCCCCAAAAAGTTACAGTGTGTAACATATATGTATATACTTTATATAACAAAAGAAAGATTGGCAACGGTTTGTCAATGAACGGAAGTGAGTTCAGTTAGTTGCTTACCATGCGGCTGCTGATGAACGTGTGTTTGGTATGATGACTAAGTAAAGTTAATTTACAAATATAATGTAGTGTTTGAATTATTCAACAAGTATGTACGAACATAAAACATGGCGTAGTCGTGCTTGTTTTTAACTTTACAGTTACTAGTATGTGCACGTTGTTATAAAGCCTTTGATAAAGATGGAGTTTTGTCGACCACCGCAAGGCCTAAGTTTTGAAGGTAATGTCGCCGAAAATTGGCGGCGTTTCAAACAACTTTTTGAAATATGGTTAAAAGCTTCAGGGAATGATGCAAAAGAACAAGATGTTAAGCTTGCCTTATTTTTGAGCGCTGCAGGCGAGGAAGCAGTGGAGGTATATAATACGCTGCCGTTAACCAGTGAAGAACAGCAAAAATATGACGCTGTAATAAAACAATTTGAAATTTATACAACGCCCAAAAAGAACATCGTAGTTGAGAGATTTATCTTCAACAATAGAAAACAGCAAGAAACTGAACCTTTTGACGCTTTTGTGACTGACCTAAAGAAATTGATAAAATCCTGTGAGTTCGGTGACCAGTCAGATTCGGTGGTTCGAGACAGAATTGTTTTAGGGGTGGCTGATATAAATCTTCAGGAAAGGATGCTACGGGAGACGGATCTAAGTTTATCTAAAGCGATTGAGATCGGAAAAGCTGCTGAATTGAGCAAGCAAAGAACCCAAACAGTACAGGGTCAAAGTGTCGATAGCTTACGCAGAGAATCGTCAAAAGCAAGTTGGAGACCGAAAAAATTTCCAAAGGATCATCTTAGAGGAGACACTGAGTCCCCTAGTGGTGAGTATATCTTCTGCAAGGAGTGTAATCGGAAACATCGAAGGAATCAGTGCCCTGCATATGGAAAAAAATGCTTTAAATGCAACCGACTAAATCATTTTGCCAATGTTTGTAAATACAAGCCTGTCCAGGAAGTGAGACTTAACACCGAGGCCAGTGAATCGGAAGATTTTTTTGTAGATTCTGTGTCAAGGGTTAGGTCAATTCATGCGGCTACCACGCTAAGAGAATGGACAAAAACTCTATTCATCAAAGACTTATCTGTGACATTCAAAGTGGACACTGGAGCAGAAGTGAACATTCTACCTTTAAGTGTTTTGAGAAAATTATCCTCAGAAAGTGAACTTAAAAAGTGTAACATTATTCTGGAAGCTTTTGGAGGGTCAAAACTTAAACCTCTTGGATCTGTATCCTTACCTTGCAGTGCTGATGGTGTAGATCATATTATAGAATTTCTGGTTTTGTCAGATAATGTAAGGCCATTGTTAGGTCTTGAGACGTGTAGTAAGCTTAAATTAATTCAATTTTTAAATAATGTTGAAATTCCAAATAAAGGTAAGTTTGATTCCTATATCAATTTAACATTTTTTAAAGAACAGTTTATTCAAAATCATATAGAGGTATTTGAAGGTGTAGGAAAATTTAATGGAACTTGTACTATAACATTAAAAGATCAGCAAAACCCTGTTGTCAGACCACCACGTAGGGTACCCTTGAGTTTAAGAACTAAACTTGAATCTAAATTAAAAGATCTAGAAAATCAAGGTATCATTGCAAAGGTAGATAAGCCTTCAAGTTGGGTTAGTAACCTTGTAGTTATTGAAAAAGCTAATGGTACATTAAGAATTTGCCTTGATCCACAGGATCTTAATAAAGCAATTAAGCGGGAGCATGTATTAATTCCTACAATTGAAGAAATTTTACCCAAATTATGTAATAAGTCAGTGTATTCTGTCCTAGATCTTAAGGATGGGTTCTTTCAAATTGCTTTAGATGAAAAGAGCAGCGATTTGTGTACATTTAGTACACCTATGGGGTGTTATAAATTTCTTCGATTACCAATGGGAATATCATGCGCCCCTGAAATTTTTCAAAAGCGTAATCAGGAAAATTTTGGAGATATACCTGGTGTATTGGTTTATTTTGATGATCTTCTAATTGCAGCTAGTTCATTGGAAGAACATGATGAAATTTTGTCCAAAGTGATTGCCCGGGCTAAAGCTCTCAACATTAAATTCAATAAGGACAAATTTCAGTATAGGGTTACTGAGGTTAAATATTTGGGTCATTTGTTTAATGCTTCAGGTATGCGACCTGATCCTGACCGTGTTAAAGCAATTACTGAATTAAAAGAACCTAGAAATAAACTTGAATTACAACGTGTCTTAGGAATGCTCAATTATCTAAGAAGGTTTGTACCAAATTTCTCTGATAAAACTGCTTCATTAAGAGAGCTTTTGAAACAAAATGTTGAGTGGCAATGGTTAGAGCTGCACACTAAAGCGTTTATCAATTTAAAAAACCTGATTTCAAACGCACCTGTTCTAGGGATATTTGATAGTAATAAATCAATAACTATTCAAGCCGATAGTTCTAAAGATGGTTTAGGTTGTTGTTTGTTACAAAATGGTCAACCTATAGCATTTTCTTCTAGGAGTTTAACAAATGCCGAGAAAAACTATGCTCAAATTGAGAAGGAGTTTTTAAGCATATTATTTGCTGCAAACAAGTTTCATTATTATATTTATGGTAGGGAGGTTGAAGTACTTACAGATCATAAACCATTAGTCTCTATTATGAATAAAAATATATGCAATGTATTATCGAACAGATTACAAAGAATAAAAATTAAGCTTCTAAAGTATCATTTAAACCTTAGATATTTACCTGGTAAATTTATGTATATAGCTGATTTATTGTCACGTTCATTTTTGGATATACAGGAAGATGGGGGGAGCATTGAAACAAGTGAATATGTTCACTCGCTAACAAAACAATTACAAATGTCAGAGTCTAAAAAAAAAGATTATTTGGAGGCTACTTCTAGAGATCAAGGGTTAAAATTGGTGCAGAGCTATTGGCAAACGGGTTGGCCTGCTGGGGTTGATCAGGTCCCTCGGGAAGCCAGATCTTATTTCAAATTTAAAAATGACTTGACTGTTGAAAACGGTTTGGTATTTTTAGGTAGTAGAGTTGTAGTGCCAACATCTTTAAGAAAAAGTATGTTATTGTTATTGCATGAAGCACACTGTGGGATTGAAAAATCGAAAGCTAGGGCCAGACAAGTAATGTTTTGGCCTGGAATTAATGAAGATATTGAAAAAATGATTTCTACATGTTTAGTTTGTGATAGATATAGACGTCAAAATATTAAAGAACCATTAATTAATCATAAGATTCCTGATTTGCCATATGAGAAAATTGGTGTTGATATTTGCGAGTATGGGGGAAAGAACTATTTGGTGGTTGGGTGTTATTTAACAAAATGGATAGACATTGTTCCAATAAATGAAAAAAGTGCTTCAGAAGTAATTCAAAAGTTAAAATCCATTTTCTCAACGCATGGCATACCCAAAACTATGATTTGTGATAATGTACCCTTTAATAGTTGGAAACTAAAACAATTTTCTAAAGAATGGTATTTTGAAATTGTTCCCTGTAGTCCTCGTTATCCAAAAGCTAATGGATTTGCTGAGAAAATGGTAGGTATTGCTAAAAGCATTTTACGAAAAGCTGGGGTTGAAAAACTGCATGATGCATTGCTTGAATACAGATGTACTCCAATTTCAGGTTTAAACTTATCACCCAGTCAAATGCTCTTTAGTAGAAATTTAAGAACTAAATTACCTATTGTACAGGCAGAATTAAAACCCAGAATAGACAATACTTTTAAAAATAAATTGCTAAATAAACAAAAACAAGCTAAATTTTATTATGACAGGCATGCTCAGATAAGACCAGATTTTCATCCTGGGGAAAAGGTATTATTGAGGGTAGGAAACTTATGGGAGCCAGCTGTAATAGTGGGAAAACACTCAACACCAAGGTCTTATTGGGTTAAAACAAAAAACAGCAGAATTATTAGACGCAATAAATATCATATACGCAAAACTAAAAATCAAAATATAATTCTTTCGGACTATTCTGATTTGTGTAATGATGCTCAACAGGGTCAAAGTGAAGAGCATGATACAACACAAATTGATCATCACCATCAGAGCAGTACCAGTGATAATACTTCTGTGTATAAAACAAAAAGTGGGAGAAGTATAAATCTTCCACAAAGATACAATGATTATGTAATGTAATGTATTATAATATGATCGGGTAATTCAATGTGTAATATAATGATATGGTAATTTAATGAAATGTAATATTGGGCTTTCTCCTCTAAGAGAGGAAGATGTAACATATATGTATATACTTTATATAACAAAAGAAAGATTGGCAACGGTTTGTCAATGAACGGAAGTGAGTTCAGTTAGTTGCTTACCATGCGGCTGCTGATGAACGTGTGTTTGGTATGATGACTAAGTAAAGTTAATTTACAAATATAATGTAGTGTTTGAATTATTCAACAAGTATGTACGAACATAAAACACAGTGAGAGGGGCCCCTCACTTCATAAATCCGTCCCTGCTCCTTTTGCATGCGAAGCGTAAGGAGTGTATTGACGGACACGCAAAAACATCTATTCTAGCACTTTTTTTTTTTAAATTACTAACTTTTAGGTATGTGCTAGGCATTTTATAGGAACTTAGACTAGAAACTAAAATCAATAGTTTTTTAACCATCAGTTTGGGGCCCCTCAGGCTTTATTTACTCAACGCTATATGCACCATTGTTTTCTATAATCTGTTTTCAACATTTTGGCAACATACGGATGCCCCGATCATAAAAACTGCGTGGTTTTGATTCTAAGAACGAAGACACAACGTTTCTTAAGGCATCCAAAGTGTCAAGTTTTTTTCCATTTAAATGATTTTGCAATGACCGGAACAAGTGATAATCAGATGGTGCAATATCAGGAGAATGTTGTGGATGATATAGGATTCCTATTTCAGGCTATTTAGCTTGCACAGTGTCTGTCTCGAAACATGTGGTCTGATGTTGTGATGAAAGACTACGCCTTTGCTATTTGATAAAATCGGACGTTTCTGTTTGATTTCTCGATTCAGGTTAGCTAATAGGCGACAGTATTTGGTGGGGAAAAAGAAGGATTCTTAACAACTTATGCGTCACGTATACGTGACGCTTGTTAGAAGGAGTTAATGTATTTAGATTTATATATGTATGGGGCTAAGAGCTGACTTTAAGTTTTCCGAGATTCAGTTCCAAATGAACTCGAATATAACAACACATTAGAACATCTATATGAGATTAAAATGTTGTTAATTTTTTTTGTTTACGATTAATGGGAAATAAATAAATAAAGCTCTACTATACTTAGCGAACCAAATTTAAACAATGCAGCCAGACATTGTGATGATGAGATGGTGATGTCATTAACACAATTCAATTCAGAAATAATTTCAAATCAGTGTTTCAGCTTGGTATTAAAAAAATATGTTTGTACTTAAAAATTAGTGAACTTGAACACTAGAAATGTAGCATTTACCATGTGCAGCTGGTTAAATATTCTATCTCTGCTGGCGAAGACACTCGCGAGCTAATGCTATCCTATGGGAAGGTTATTTTCTAACATCTCGTTTGCATTTCAACATTTTTATTTTTTGCATTGAATAGCTGAGGTTCTTCTCATGTTCGCTCCTATTTTACTTTTTCGATTGTGGTTGAAGACAATTTTTATAAAATTATTTTCACTTCCAAAACCGGTTCCAAAAGTTAAAGTAACTTTATAAAAAAATACCTCTGACCAAAATAGAAAAAGTAAAAAAGAAGCGATATTGAGAGGAACCTCAGCATCCAATGAAAAAATAAATAAAATATTTAAAAGTATTGACATACAAACGAGATATTAGAAAATTACCTCGCCATAGGAATAGCATAAGCTCGCGAGTGTCTTCGCTAACAAGGACAGGAGTCTTAAGTAAAGAAATGAAGACAAAATATTTCCTTAGTATAATATGTTTATTTAGGAATGTGAAACTCATACGTGACATACAAAACAGAAGGTTTAATACCAAAAAATATATAATTTGAAACTTTGACTATTTAAACATATTGGAAATAAATGACAAACAGTTAAATCTTAAAAGGATGTTCTTGATAATAAATGACACTAAATATTTTTAAAAATAAATTTTGCTGATATTACCATTGTAATATCTGTAGAAAATTTCAAAGTTTGTTACAGTTTAAACATGGAGACACTTATTTTCTGAACATAAATTGAAAGAAGAGATCATTTCTAGTGAAATGGGTATTTGCATCTGTAAATATAGATAATGTTATTAATTTAAACGCTTAAAGGTTACTCAAATGTACATTAGAATGTTGTCAAAGAATAATGAAATACTAGAAAAGAATTCCATGTCATTGCATCATACGCAAGGTGTACAGGAAAGTCCCATTGTCCCATTAAACCTGAAAATACTTACGAACAGAAGGAGCTACAGGTATGCAAGTGAGCGACTTGCTCTACCTCTTTTCACTTCTAATTCGTAATGTGTATTTTCCAAATTTCACCACAAAGGGAGCTAATGTCGTTTACATTAGATCCACTGAGCTCCATATATAATACGGAGGTTCTACTCGCCGGGATCGCATCACACTTTTCAATGCACACATGTAATGAGTTCTCTATTTTTCTTAATATTACAAGTATTTTTCGCAAACTTTTTATTATTTTTGTTTATTTCTATGTGTTTTTGATATTTTTATCAGCAATATTTAACAAATGTTTCTTTATTTTTTGTTGGGTAAAAAATGTTGTTGGCTAAAATTTCCTTTTTAATTAACATCAAATAGAAAATTTGCAATGAATTTAAGTAAAATCAATAAATTTTTAATAAAGTAATATATGTCAGTGAAAATTGTAACAATTTCATCTTAATTTTAAAGGAAAATTTAATTTGGAAATATCTACCTCATAGGGGAGAGGGGGGGGGCACATTTAAACTGGGGGCACCTTTGAACACTCTGAATATTTTCCTTTAAATATATTATTTTTAAAAAATGTAAATGTCAATATATTACTGCTGCTACAAGGGAATAATTATACAAAGCTGTACCATTTTGTATGAACAGTACTGTCTAAACAAGATATGCATTTTTCTTCCTCTTGAACTTAAATTTAACAAAATAAAGTTGTAAGATTTTTGTTTACAAACTTCTATCCCTAAAATTTTAATTTATTATTCAATGCTTAAACAAAGATGTTAGCTTTAGTTTAAAAGTTTTGTTTTATTCAAATTCTTCAGCCGAATTGAGTAATGCTGAAGTACATGTGATGGGGCACCATTCAACAAAAAAGTTGGGGCACCTTTGAACAGTGAAAATATCACCGAATAAATTGGTGATAAATAATAATTGAAATAATTTAAAGAAAACACTTAAAACTATAAAGTAAAGAGTTTTTAATGTATCTAAATATTATTATTTTTGACTATTTTGTGTGAAAAGAGATTAATTAAGAATGTCAAAGAACATGGACTTATACTGCTAACAATGCCCCTTGCTCCAACCTCTATATGTATCAGTGATGGGAAGTTTCATATCTAAATTCATTTATTGGATAATTGCAAATCCTGGATACAAAATAGTGATTCATGATTTAACAGGTTTCCAAACATTATTTCTGGTTTCCGTAACGGATAAAACGGAATTTTATATTCGGTCTCTTAAAAAAATAGCAAATGAAAAATTTTAATTTTCCAGAAGTTTCGTATATCACTTTGGTGTATTTCAAGGATATTGTAAAAAAAAATTTTCGCGCACCAAACACAACTGGAAGGACACTTTGTGTTTTATCAACAATGAGTTTTAACATCAACTTTGACGGATTTAAGTTTGGTTAAATAACAAAAAAATTAGTAATTTCAACAAAATGTAGTTATTTAATTTTATTCATATTACTTTAAATTTCTGTAACATATGCAACTTTTTATGAAAACTCGGAATATTTTCATATTTTATTCATTTGTTCAAAGATGTTCCTTGCTTGTTCAAAGGTACCCCTACATGGGGAAGGTTTGAACAAAAAATTTTGAACTTTTTAAATCCTTATTACTTGTGAACTGAGTGATTATCCTGAACTTATTTAATTTCTTT
Organism: Maratus speculifer; assembly: GCA_964019185.1. NCBI lineage: Eukaryota > Metazoa > Arthropoda > Arachnida > Araneae > Salticidae > Maratus > Maratus speculifer. Next base: position 15,675,158 of record OZ025292.1, read on the forward strand.
GGAAAATGTTTAATTTATGGTTCATATGATGAAGAAATGCATTGTTTTTATTATGTAATATTTAAAACTCAATAAATATAATTCAAGTAAGAAAAGAAATATATTGATTTTCTGAAAAAATGTTCAAAGGTGCCCCCCCCCCCTCTCACCTACTATCCTATGGGAGGAAATCTATGTTTTGCCAAACATTTTCATCGGAAAATCTTTGGCATTGTATTCATGGATGGACCGCTGGATTCAATGTATCAGAATAGGGAGTTAGCTCTCCGTATTATTATCGAGCTCAGTGATTAGATCGGGCTGTGATCGTATGTTGGCGCTGCAAGTAATAACCGCTATATCCAGGGTCGATTTTTCGGCATCTCTGCTCTTTCATGCGAAAAAAGCAAATTAAAATGTCTTCTTTTTTCTGAATGGATCCCAATGTTTCAAAAATCACGTCTGGATTAAGTATCTATTGCCCTCAACGGCATCTTTGTTTGAAATTCGAACTAAAATCAAGAACTGCAGGAAAGAAAAAAAAACTCCTGATATCATACACAACCCTCCTGCAAGATTTTTTTAGTATATGTCACTGTTTCTAAGTTAATGAATTTTAAAATCCATCAGTCATTTTTTGACACATGGTATGTGCTAATTAAATTGAAAAGTTTAAACATGTTATAATTAAAGGAAAAATAGAGTTTATAGGACAAAAATTTCATCTTCACAATATTTGTTACTGCCATAATATGAAGTAGACTGATCGAATAATTTAGTCTATTAATTCTTTAAATACGAACTTATTTTTTATTAGAAATTGCTACAACTACCGATTATTATTATTTTTAAAGTTTTATTAGTACCATTGGCAAAATTTTTTATATGAAGATTCAGCCTGCTTTATAGAAAACTATCCTGACACGATGTAAAATATAAAAGTTCAGTCACTGCCTGAGTTGAGAAAAAAATTATTAAAATCAAGCCTGCCTGACCCGACTGAATTCCGACACAAATTTATGATACAATCGGCCGTCGTTAATTCGAACTCGTTTTGACCGCAAGAAATATTCGAATTATCCAGAGTTCGAATTATGGAAAGTATGAGAGGAAAACAGAGCAGGCCTGTTCAACCTTTTAGTAAACAGGGGCGCATCTCAGCTCCTGTACTCAATGAAGGGTGCCATTATTCACACGACTGAAAACATGCTGCAGTGATATCGAACAATTGTATTAGTATACACGCGCGTCTTAACAGAAAACAAATGAATCTTAGAGCAGAAGATAAAAGGCCCCTTAGATTCTGGAATTGTATGTATTAAATCTCAAAATATATATATTTCTATGAGAGGTCTATCTAAAAAATGTTTGTAGGGTAAGGTGCCAGAAATTTCAATTGCGCCTATAATGACAACAATAACAATTAAATAAACAAACATGGAAATCAGCGATATTGCTAAGTTTATTTGAGAATGTGAAAATATGCTTTGACTTATTTTCAAGGCATGAATTTAATTGCATAAAAAAGGGGAATGGCATGATCATGACCAACCGATATGGGCGATTCCAGAGAGAGAGACAGTCTGCATGTGTTTTCATAGAAAGAAATCATTTTTCACCTTTCTACTGATTGCTCTGCACTACTCATTCTTAATTTTTCTAAGCAAATCGAAAACAAATTTCTTAAATTTCAAAAGTCAAGAATTAAAGTTAAGCCCTTTATTCGTTGTTCAAAAAAACCAATGGCCAGCAAAAAGAAAAAACGTGAGCATTAATGCTTATATATCTTCAAAAAGAGATATAATGTGGGAAAACGCTTATTTTTTGTTACTTATTAATTTTTAAAAAGAGCTATTTCCATTTATTACCCCAATTGGCCGTCATGATTACAGATTTATAAAAAAATATCAACAAGTTGTGAAAATATGCAAGATTAAATTTTTCAAAGTATGTTTTTTGTTTTCAATGCATTTCCACAGGTTTTGAAAATATCTCTTATGCAAATATTAATGATTTCACAGAAAGTATTCCTTACCATGGAATTTTACTTCAGAAAAGTCTAGTAACAGGAAACCTTCAAAAGGGCACCAAGAAATTCTTCAAAGGGCGCCTTGGCGCCCGCGGGCGCCGCGTTGGACAGCCCTGTTATAGAGTATCTAAGTGTTTAAATTTATTTCTACTGTTATTCTTAGAATATGACTTAATATAAGATGAAGTAAAAGATAAAAGATAAGAAACTGTAAAATATATAAATACACAAACTAAATAAGAGGTTAAGGAACAAGCGCAATAGAAGGGGTGTCATTAATAGACAGAATGGTCACAAAAATAGCAGATATCAAATATATGGGGTTATATGTGTACTAATTCAGAACAATTCTGGCAAAAATGAAGTAAACAAAGTTATTTCAATTATCTGAAGTCTGTGTGAAAACAAGGAAAAATGAAAAAACTGGTTTGTGTTAGTTCGAATTAAACGAAATCAAGTGAAAATGAGTGAAATTTTTAAACATTGTTCTGCTTTTGAAATTTTTGGGACTTCATGTTTAGTTCGAATTACGCGAAGATTCGGTTTATCCGATTTCGAATTAGCGAGAGCCGACTGCGCGCTAGCCTAAATTGTACTACAATTATTATTATTATTATTTTTTTAAAGATTTTGCATACATATAAAAGAAAACATGTTAAATTGCAGTATTTTCCAGATTATATTTCTTAATTTTGGATCTTTGTAAGCGAAAAAAGTACATTAAAAAAATATTCCTTTTCATTAGCTCACAGGCTATCAAAGCCTGAGAGCTTGTGTGCCCGCCCACCCTGTATGTATGTACGTGAATACGTAACGCGATAACGCATGATAAAAATAACCGATTTACATGAAATTTTGGATATAGGCTTATTATGATAAGACGCTTCCCTGATTAGTTTTGAGAGTTCATTCGATAAGTATAAGAAGGGGAACGGGGGCTATTGCCTCTCCCTTTAATTTATAGAAATGGGGTTTTCATGCAGAATTAGTAGATTTCGTTCAAATCTTAGATGTAGGATCATTCCAATGAGGTGCCTCCGTGATTAGTATTGGGTGTTCACTGGAAAAGTTTAAAGAGGAGGAATAGGAGGGGGAAATTTGGAGTTAAAACAAATTTAATGAGTAGAAAACACCTTTTTTTAAAACATGTATTCGAATTCGAAAAATAGGCATAATACCCAGTTGAACAGTACCTCCCGCATTTGTCTGTGACACTATTTTAATTAAAAAGGAATGGGGAAGTTCCCCCTCTCTCTTCTTTAACTATTGTTCAATATCATCAATTTATGCAAAAAAGAAAAAGAGAAAGATGCCGTCAAGTAAGAATGAATTTTTGGCCTGGCCCTAAGTTGAAAGATTTTGGGTATTATTAAAGGAAACTGACACGAATCTGTAGATTGCATTGTCGAAAGTAATGTTGCAGTTTAACGATTTTTTTCATTCGAAATATCTACCAGAATTCTTTCACTTTATGAAACCACACAATGTCTATCATTAAATAACTAAAATATTAATAATGAAGTTTCTGGTAAAAGAATTAAAAAATCAGCCAAATTTACAACATTGGTACAAATGGAAGAGTACTGATTTGTTTGGAAGTGAAGGGCCTTGTGAAAGTTCTTGCTCCTGGCTTTGCTTTCACTAAGGGTGGCTTTGGCTGTAGTTCTCCTCGTTTGCAAAATTTTGAGCTAAAGGGACATTACTATACACTCTATATGCCCAAAACGGAAGTCTTTACCTTCTGATTTATTCTGATGCAGATTTTGCTGGTGACTTGGACACAACAAAATCCACTACTGGATATAGTACAAGAGCCGACCGCACAAAACCCTATGTCATCGAGTACAAGAAAAAATCCTCTATGTTATGGAAGAGTAGTAATAGGGGAATCTAATCATCCATGTCTGCCAAAAGCGAAGTGGTGCATAAGCAAAAAATTGATACTTACACTAGTGTTTGATTCGTAGGTTTAGCATTGTGTTTTCCTGCAACCAGTTTTCCATGTTTTCATACTTTTGATTGTACGGCAAACGAAACACAATGCTAAATCTACGAGTCAACCACTAGTGGTATCATTTTTTGGCTTATGCACTATTTCACTTCTGGCAGACAGGGATGATTAGATTCCCTTATTATTCTCTTGCATATAATAAAGGATTTTTTTCTTGTGCTTGATGACATAGGTTTTTGTGTGGTCAGCTCTTGGACTAATATGTCTTTGTATTGTCAAGTAATACCATTACATGAAACACTAATTGAAAATCTTCAGTGCTAATATCAACCACAAAATCAGAATACATCTCGTTATGAGTCTACTGCAGTGAAAGAAATGGCAGTCCAGCTATAATGTGACATCGATGAAAAGTTAATAAGTGAGAAAAATGCCACCTTGCATAAAGATAATCAAATGACCATAAAATTAATCAAAAATCCCATGTCCTGTAAATGCACAAAACACCGTGATATTAGGTACCACTTCATCAGTGAAAAGTATCAGGATAAAACTGTGAACATTGATTATGCTAAGAGTAAGGAATTGTGACAAAATATATTTACAAAGTCTCTTTGCCCAGAGACAAATTAGAAAAACTTAAAACTATCATAAATTGCCTTGCTAAATATTAAATTTGTAAGTTTCATGTTTTTAATTTTATTAAGTGTAAATATTATTGACAAATAAGAATTGCAGGGAGTGTTATGTATAATAAATTTTTCCTTGTCCCATTATAATAAGCAATCATCTTTGCATCGTTGCTGCAAGAAACATATCCAAGCCAAGATTGAAAATTTTTCAGAGTATTAGGTATAACTAAATAAAAATGAGCTAAATGATTTCTGTGTCTTGTATTATGGGTAAAAATTGATCATTTATCATAAAAGAAAGCATTTAGAAGTTTTTCTAGTTTAAATTGCTATCAGTGAAGTTTATAAAGTAGAATTTACTATCAGTCAAGAATTTTCGAAGGACTAGAATCAGTTCTGAGACTGAAGGCTTTTACAGCCCTGATTTGAATTGGTCTTCTTGTATTTTCTTTGGGTACTACTTGGTTATCCCGTACCAATTTCGCCAAACAGCCAAATTATGCATATTGACATAATTTTTATTTTAAATAACAAAAGAACAAATAAATTAGTAAAACATGAATAAAAATGCAAATAAAAAGTCAAAATAAACTCACTTGATGACGATTTAAACATGTATTTCGTGTCTAATGTCATTGAATCTGACATGATCATCCATTATTATCATTTAATCTTGTAATTTGGCAACAGTTTTTTGGTCGACGGGATAACCAAATAGTACCATTTATAACTAAACATAGCTTGTGCATCTAGAAACTTGATCAAAGTTGTTGCCAGTTGGCTTCTCATACTGTGTGTGTAATTTAGCATGATCACTGCACCAACCAATAAATCACACTTAATCTTTATGTAAATTTATTGTTCAGATAATTAGTAGTAAAGTTTTTTAATAATTTCAATTTTGTTGTAATGGATCAAATTAATTTTACATGATTAAATTTCTTAAATGTTCAAATTGGCGATTGGAAAGTTTTGAGAATGCTCCGTTTTTAGTGAAAAAAAAATGTGCATTATCCAGTTTTAAATTGAAAAATCTTATGAAATATCTTAAGAACTTAATATTTTGTTAAACTAATCCATGATACGTTAATTGCTTCTTCAGCAAATTTTAAATTGTAGACATTAGTGATAGAACGGGAGGTAGAATGGCAGCACAGACAACCATCTCATCAAATTCACAGCCAAAGGTGGGATAAAGTGGAAGTATCAAAACATGGGGTAAAGTGGGGGTAGTTGCAAAATTAGTGTACATTTAAATGAAAACATAAATATTCAGAATGCATTAATTTCTATCATTTAGCAAATTAATAACTCGATGTCTGAGAATAAACCTTACTTTATATCTTTAAAATCTACTTTTATATTATCCACTTAATTTCTTTTCTACCTTCACTTAACCTGTTCTCAGAGATTTTTTTTTAACAATTAGTTTCTTTTGCATATTTTTTTTTTCAGTTTTTCTTGACTGAATTTTTCTTTATGGTCACAGCACACCTTTCTAAAACAGTTTCGCTTGTTAAAACCTCACCATTCTTGCACTGTAACTGTTTTATATGTCTGCTGTCATTTTGTTGTAAAATATAAAGCATCAGACATTTAAAGTTATCATGGAGATAAAAATTATCCCTATTGTACAACACTTTACTAAGCCTAATCATACCACAAGAATAATCCATCTCAGAAAACAACTTATAATAAACAGAATTGTAAAACTTATGTTTAACCTTTTATGTTTATCTGTTCCTTAGGGTTTTTTCTACAAGTTCGAACTAAAATCCTTTTAAAATTCCAAAATAAATGCAAAATATGTATCTAATAGAATTTATTTGTGTTCTTAAACTTTATAATTTTGTGACACCTGTTACAAAGAGAAATGGGGGGGGGTATGGTGTGTGTGTGTGTAGGGGGGGAGCCAAACTAAAACTTCATCCTGGATGCAATTTTCTCTTCGCACGCCGCTGAATAGATAGTTAAGAATAGTGCTGATAGTTAAGAATAGTGCTGTAAACATAACGACAAAATGAATACCCGTATGATATCATTATTTTCGATCTCTCTACCCGTTAGAAAATATTTGTTACGTTACTTGTTATTTTCGTTGTTGTTCAGAAACCAAGTATTAACAAGCATCGTACATACTACAAAATGAAACATTCCGTACATAACAGTCTTTGAAAGAATTAGTTATTGCTGTGCTTGTTAAGTGCTGCCATCTATACACAAAAAAATTATGTAAAATGCTATCTTAACAACATTTATGAAGCATTTTTTGTATTTATAAAAAATGAGAAATGTTTCAATTGCTTGATGTTTGAATGGAATCTGTAAATTATATATTTTTAGGAATACTAATGGAAAATTCTTCTATTTACAAATAAAAATGAATTAGATAAAGTATCAGAAAAATCGTCACTTTCATTTTAAGTGCCCCCCCCCCCCCACCTCTCAAAGAAAAAGTGTCATGACCTCCCTCCCATCTAAATTGAGGGCGGAATCTGCTTTTGTATATACTTTTATATAATGCTTTTGTTACTCTATAGAAAACAAAAAAAAATCGTAAATACTACCAAGGCGTGAGAAGTGGGGGGGGGGGGGCTATCGCCCCGGGCGTGGATATAGAGAAGGCGCCAAATTTATACTATCATCCTCATTTGTTTCTTCATTTATTGTAAAATATATATATATATAAACATATTGCATTTTTTTTGTGTGTGTGTGTGAAAAATACATTTTCAAAGTTGGATATTGCTTCTTTCTTGGAATTCAAAAGGGATTGCAAACTGTTTTACTGTAGTGTTAGATGCATTTTCTTCAACATGTGTTTTTAAGATCCCCTTTGCCAAAATGCAAATGAAGTATTCTTTTATATTACTTAGTTGTTAAAATTAATCCTTTTAAAATTCCAAAATAAATGCAAAATATGTATCTAATAGAATTTATTTGTGTTCTTAAACTTTATAATTTTGTGACACCTGTTACAAAGAGAAATGGTGGGGGTATGGTGTGTGTGTGTGTAGGGGGGGGAGCCAAACTAAAACTTCATCCTGGATGCAATTTTCTCTTCGCACGCCGCTGAATACTAGCACATATACATTCGTTGCTTTCTCTAGTTTTCAGAGAGTTGCTTCGTTAGTTTTAACTATTTTTTAAAACAAAAATAAAATCTATATACCAGCAGTGATTTAAAATTTCATAAATTATAAACCTGGGCGTTTAAAATACTTCATATGAAATATAATGTCACAAGATTGCAGCAAATGTACACATCGCTATACCATATATAAGCTAAGCTATATACCATACATGAGATTACAATTCGTTACCGTTACCTAAGCCCATAATGAAATTTTGTTAAAAACCTTTTTGAAACGGAAATTTGAATAAAAATGAAAATAATTATAGTATAAGAAGAAATAAATTCATCCTATGAAAGTAGAATTCTACTTTGAATGGAAATTTCCAAGATAAATTTCCATGAAAATTATACAATGCAGTTTCATCTGATAAGATGGAAAATCTGTCTAAGATAAAATGTTTTTCTCGTGATTCCGTTTCAATAAATATATTATTGTATACATTAAAAAGAAATATAGCAATTGAGTATCTTAATAGAAATGTCTATTCTTTATGAAACCAGTAAAACATGCGTCAACGAAACCTCCCTGTAACGGAAATTAAAATTAAGCAGCTCTCAAAAACATATTTTCCCCCACTCAGCCTCCAAAACTTTCCTGATATTTGTTCCTGCGTTACCTCAAAAACTTCCCTCCTATTCCATCCGCACATTTTTGGCAAATAAACGAATGCTAAAGTAATGAAACGACTAAATGAAAAAACCTAATATGGGAACAACTGATTCCCAGTTTAAAGTCCGAATACAAGCTCTCATCGTTCTCTGTCAGACTACTGGTGCCGTTCTTGAATCACGAAATACTGGGAACGTATGATGATTGTTTCATCTAGTTTTGCAGTACATTCATGCCTAACCACTACCGAGTAATAATCGAACGTAACGATTCGGTATTTCATATTAGAGAGAGTACCTCTTTCTCAAAAACGAATATGTGCGTTTTGCAACAGCTCTAGTTAAGAATGATTTTACAAGGAAGTTCATCAGAAGCTTAAACTAAAAATGCCATATGGAAATAATTTGTAAATACTAAACTTCTTTCCAGTTTCTAAAAGTAAAATAAAAATACTTGGCGTAATCTCAATAAGTATCTCCAAAAAGAATTAAGTAAATATCTTAATTTAAAAAGAGAAAATAAGTGTTTTTCAGTTTATCTAATATTACCCCACCCGATTCTATTTTAATTTTTATTTTCTTGTTGTACAAAATACGTTTCATTAATTCCATACAATTCTTCCGCATAGCTATTATTGAATTGCATATGATCTTTATGATACATAAACATTAGCACAGTTACTTGAATAATAGTGATACCATAATGAAATCTGGGTATTTTATTTTTAATGGAACCATGATACAATAGACAGACAAGAATGAAAAATCTTACATCAAGTATGGATTATGAAGTCATAAAACTATATAAATGAATAGTAAAGGTCTTTAATATAGACCGGGAGGGGGCAACACAGACAATCACAGATGAAATTCCAAAATTAATTAAAACTCGATTCGCATATTAAAACTCAATTAGTCTGCTAAGTCATATCTGTGTGGTAAACATCTGAAAAATAGATCGTAACGCTTGACCTGTAGGTTTACCTTGGTATTTTCCTGCTCCTAGTCCTCCGTGTTTTCAAACATTTGGGTGCTAGAAAACCCAATAATAAACCTAAGAGTCAACCGCTAAGATCGGATTTTTAGATGTTTTCCACCAAGATGTGACTAGGTAGACTGAGTGCATTTTAATATGTGAATCAAATTTTAACTACAATTCTGAAATTTCAGCCGTGAATTCGATGAAATGATTGTCTGTGCTGCTGTCTTTCAGACTAATATATTTAATGTACATTTCACATTTTCATAAATATAAATTATTAATTGTATCCTGGGCCACAGATTATTATGTAAAAGTACAGTAAAAACTTTTTATCCTTATTTAACAGAAAGAATATTTTAACGCTTCAGAAATTCATATGCATTTTTTTCAAAAATTTTTGAAATAAAAGATGAACTGTAAATAACTTTCCTCTATAGATAATAATACGATTGATTTTTTTAAACACTTTTCAGAAACATTTATGTACAATTTAAAACTTTGTAAGATTGTTAATTCTATATTAAATATTAATCACTATCAAATTTAATCGGAATTGTTCAAACATTTCAAGATTTTTATTTTTAATATTACAGGGTATTAAAGGTCAGCAACCCTTTAAAAAAAATTATTTATCTTAAAATTTTATAAGTCAGTTTTGCAAATTAAAAATTTTGCTGTGTTAAATTATGTTTACACAGTTATATTACCATTATAATTTAAATATCCTTCATTATAAGAAGATCGCATAGGCTTATCAATGAATAATGTACAAAAAAATAGACATCCGTAAGAATTTTGATACAATGTACATTAAGGTAAAAATAAAAATAAATTTGGCATAGCCAATATTGAGGATGAAATTCCACAGAATAGCCTTCATGTACTCAGTTGTATATGAAGACTCCTAAAAAAAAGAAGTATCAAAATAAACTAATCTCAAATAGAAAATTATGGGAGTCAAAATTAATACCTAGATTAAAATTTTTATGAAATAATTTCTTATGTATCACATACAAGCTTTCAATTTAATATGAGTTTTCAAGTGTCTTTTCAAGCAATCCTTTAAAGGAAATTTCTTGTTGCATACATCACACACAAAAGGATTGTCACCAGTATGCATTGCCAGATGCCTAGTTAAAAATCTCTTTTGAGAAAATTTCTTATTGCATGTCTCACACACAAACGATTTCTCACCAGTATGGATTAAAAAATGATTGTTTAAAACATCCATTCGAGAGAATTTCATATTGCACACCTCACAAACGAATGGTTTTTCATCACTATGAATTAACATATGCTTTTTCAGGTAACGCTTCACAGAAAATTTCTTGTTGCATACCTCACATACAAAGGGTTTCTCAGCAGCATGAATTAACACATGTTGATTAAAATTACTCTTTTGAGTAAATTTCATGCTACATATCTCACATATAAAAGGTTTCTCACCAGTATGAATTAAAAGATGCTTATTTAAACTACTCTTCTGAGAGAATACCTTATTGCATATCCCACACACAAAATGTTTTTCCTCACTATGAATTAACAAATGTGCGGTTAAAAAACCTTTTTTTGAGAAATTCTTGTTGCATATTTCACACATAAAAGGTTTTTCACCAGCATGTATTGATAGATGTTGTTTAAAATTACTCTTTTGAGAGAATTTCATGCTACATATCACACATATAAAAAGTTTCTCACCAGTATGAATTAAAAGATGCTTCTTTAAGCCATTCATCTGAGAGAATGTCTTTTCGCACATCTCACACACAAAAGGTTTTTCATTACTGTGAATTAATAAATGTGTGGTTAAAAGACCTTTTTGGGAGAATTTCTTGTTGCATGTTTCACACATGAAAGGTTTTTCACCAGTATGAACATGAAGATGAGCAATTAATTGAGACTTTCGAGAAAATTCTTTGCTGCATATATCACAAATAAACGATTTTCCTTGGTGTGAACCAGAAGCTGTTTTCCCAGAATGCTCTTGCAACGAAATATTTTGCTGCATATTTCACACTTCAAGGGCTCTTTTGTGTGATGCAGTGTGTGTATACACTTATGGCTTCATGAATCTGTAATAAATGGAATTAAGTTAACCAATCAATTTTTATGATTTTTCAAAAAAGAGCTTTAACAGAAAATGAAACTTTTAATGAAAAGTATTAGGTCATGCATGAATTGAATCGTCAAGGATTAAATTTGTAGTTAATAAATAACATTGTTAATCTTAACAGTTAATTATTTGACATAAATTTAATATTTTATTGCTCTGTTTTTTAGAAATGTATGCATCTCCCCTTTTAAAGAAATTATTGTAAACGTTAAAAAATATTTAAAACTTTTACAAAAATTATGAGCTTTTATGTGAAATTATGTGATCACATCACAGACTGCACGAAACATAATGATCTATTTGGTTCAAGTGTTATTACACAGCTGTGTCAAATCAGTTTGCTAAATTTCACACAGATAACTTTGATTACACAAATGAGTTATGTGGCTGCTTAGAATCAGTTGTCAGTAATGATGAACTAAAGGTCACTGTTGAGTTTGACTCATTTTAGAGTGCCCATGAATTGTTTAAGTTTCTATAAACTAATTCCTTAACTTTATATAAAATAAAAATCTAACTTTAAGTAAAATAATTCCTTATATTTTTAAGCTATCAACTAAATTTGCTTTTCTTCTTTGTCCCGAATTTCATCTTTGATTACATAATGCAAAATTCAATTGAAATAAAATTTCTACCATAATATTAAAAACAATACGAGACTCCCAAATATCCAATACTTACAGTGGGAATTGGAGTTTCAGTAAAACATGGGGCCGATTTATATAACTTGTTATTTACTTATTGTTACTAGAGAGCAGCAAATTTTTTTTTTTTATAATAGAGCTTTAGATATTTTTTGATTTTGGAAGTTTGTTTTTAAGGGACATGCATGTTTGGGGTAGAGAAATAATTTATTTTATGTGGCATATAATCTAAATATTTTTACTAGATAGCAGCAAATAGAGAAGATTTCTGCAAATAAGAGTTTTAAAAATGTTAATCTTTATATATTGGGAGAATGAGAAGTAAAAACGAATCTTGAAGAGATGGGGTTTGTTATTTACTTATGTCAAGAGAAATCAACATATAGGACACATTTCCTTTTTTCCTATAGATTGGGAAAGGGGCACACCAGACATTTTGGAGAGTTGAGCAGTAATTGTCATGGTTGAATATTTGTTTATTGTTACTAGAGAGCAACATATGGAGCATATATACTGCAAACTATCGAAAGTAAGTCCCCCTTCGAATATCAGTTCTCCCCCTCATATAACAGATTTCATTCTTTTTTGAAAAAGTGCCATTTATAAGCTCTTCCCTTCAATCTTTTTCCTGACCTTACAATCTTTCTAATTTTTCAGGAAAATCTTAATATTTTTATTTCTATATCTCCTGAATTATATCTTATGCAATTTAGTTTTATTTAATCCCTTTACACATCATTGTATCAGAATAGCACATGTTCTCATGTTAGAGTATTAATGTTTTCCTTGAATTTTATGCTCTAAAATTTAATAGATAGGGGAAAGTGGGGATGAATGGGACAACATAAATTTATTTATGTTCCACAAACATAAATAATTTGATAATTTACCTGATAGATGGTAGTACTGAAGTCATTCCATAAATATAGTTTCAAAGCAATATCCATAACAGAAGATTGGCTAGCCAAAGTAAATTTATCCGTTTAATCTTTTTAGTATTTAATTGACAGTTAACTTTCTCAAAACCTTATAATTCTTTTAATGTTAAAATGATATAATCCCTTGTTGCACTTATGATGCAAATGGACAATATTGACAGTGCTTGCTAAGCCTTATCACTGTTTTATATAACCATGTGGCTATGGGGATGAATGGGACTGTCACATTCTACCCCAGGGCTATTCCACAATAGATAAAATTACATTTTGTCATTACCTAGAAACCAGATGTTAAGAGAAAATGAGGCGACTGTCGTGTTCTAACCAATACACAAGAAATACAATATTTAAAAAAAAATAAAAAAAAAACTAATAAGAAAAATGAATTTTTCGCTTTCAAGAAATATTTTTAGTAAAGGTATGGACAGTAGTAATGAATCTGACAATTTACCACTTCATGATAAAGATAAAAGTGATTTGAGCATGATTTCAAATGATATGGACCACGAAGCTTGCAACTTAGATAATATGATGGAAGACGACTTTCTCCTAACAAAGAAAGTGGAAAAAAATATTTATCATTACGTTGCTAGAGTTTTAAAGAACAATAATGCAAACCTTCAAGTACAATTCTTGAGAAAAAAGGATAATAATTCCTTATTTTTAATATACCGATCCACCAGAAATTTATTTTGTTAATCTAGAGGATATTGTTATGAAACTACCAAACCCTAGTCCTCTGGGAACTGCCAGAACCAAAGGACTGTTGTCATTTGATATTAGCTTCAGTCAATATGTAGTAATATAAAATGTATCACTCAGTTTTCAAATAAAATATGTTTGGAATACTTTTTTTTTTACCTGTCCCGTTCATCCCCACCATGGGAATGAATGGGACAGTATGCATGCATGTTTTAAAAAATTATTAAAAATTTAAAAAACAACTGTTTATTGAAATTAGTATGTCAATAAGTTGCTAAATGCTGAAGTATTATTTAAGTAATATTTTTTAAATTAACAACTGTATACAACTTAAGTTATTAGTAAAAATGTAAAAATTGTCCCATTCATCCCCACTCTTCCCTATAGTTATGATTAGTGTAAGTTTTATAATTTTTTTATTATTTTATTATATTATATCATTATTTTATTATATTTATTATTTTATTTACCTAAATACATTATTTTATGTAGATTTTTTCATTAATTTATTATTTTCATTAATGAAAACTACTTAGCTTCCATGGAAGGGAATTTTTAAATTAAAATATGTTTCTTTGATCTGGTTTTATTTAGCAAAATTGTATAAATTCTGTGAAATTTCATAAATTCCAAATATATAATGCCCAGCCCTTACTCTCTCATACACATGCACACAATCTTCCAATTTTTATATTCTTATTTAAAAAGTTCCATTTATAAAGCATTCTTAAAATAATTAGAATTTAATGTCTCCTAAAGGGGAGTTTATTTTAAATACTTTGTAGTGTATAAAGATTTTAAACTTTGTATTCTGAGAGGAGATGTATATAAAGAGGGAGGGGCAGGAGTAATTTAGATGATTGATCTATTTTCTAATACTGGAGAGCAACAAATAGGACAGAAGAATATTTGAAAATAAGGTTTTTAAGATTTGATTGTTTTAAGTTTTTAATATAGCTGAAAAGTGTTTGACTGGTTTGTCTTGCTATCTGTCTGCACTCTCTCTTTAAAACACCGAATACCTCTGAAATTTTTCTGTGCAGTTAACATTTATTATAGTATAATAACTACAATCATTTAGGATAACATTGACTTATAAAGCTAACTTTGGGCCAAGAAAGAAAAAGATTAAATCTGCTACATCACCTCAGTTAGCAGCAAAGTTTTAGTTTCAAAATATAGACAGCAGCATTAGTGTGAGTGTAGCAGCTCATTGGAAATAATTCATCATGATCTCACCATGGCAGAATGAATGAAAGTTTCATAAAGGTGGAACAAATTTACCCTGATTGACTATATTGAAATTAAAAAGTTTAGCAGTTATAGTTCATTTACATGGGCCAGGTTGGTAGAAAACTAAGTTAAAAAAAAATAATAAAAATAAACATGGTTTTTTGGTTTCAACTGGTTTTTTTAGATATGTTTTCCTATTACATATACATGCATATTTATCAATAAAAATGAATACTTTTCAATGCATGAGTAATAACTTGATTTAAAAGTAATTCTAATCAGTGAATTATTTAATATAAAATCATTTATGTAGAAAATTGAAATCTTTTCAAATGTTAAACATTTTTAGAAAAAGCTGTCTTATACTTCATAACTAAAATGTTCTATATAATGAAACATTGATACCTTGAAAATATTAATAAACAATCTTTGGATTACTAGCACTATAAATAAATACAGTTGAAGATCGAAAATCCGCGCACCCATAATCTGCAATTTTCTATAATTCGCGTCACTTTACAAATGTACACAATGAAATAAACAGTTAAGATAATGTAAAACTTTGTGATCCAAAAATGATTTTTTAAAACAAATAATAAAATAATTAAGAAAAAATCACAATAAAACATCTACTTTTTTAAATATAACTCTTTTATTATATTAACAGTAAAAAACAAACTGTATTATGGATTATGTATGTGATTATTTTTATTTAAATACAATCAACTTTTATAATAAAATAACTTTAAAAAGGCATTTTTTGAGATAGAATATTAAATTAATTATTAGATTTCTTACTGATATTTTCAGATTATATTGATTATAGAATAATAATGGTGTCTAGAAATAATAAATGACGCATAATCCATAGTATTCTATAATGCACAATATTTCATAGTCCGCACATCCTTTGGCCCCAGCTTGTGTGGATTATGGAACTTTGACTGTATATGATATATTTTCATATATTAAACTTCATATATATTATTTTCACATTGCTATTCAAAATAATTTCTTTGAAATACTTTGTATATGAGATGTCTGATTGTTCTGTTAGAAAACTCTGTGAATTATCTTTTATTGAAAGTAAAGCTTTTTATAAAGAATTTTTGTAATGATTTGAATTTAGCAGTAGAATCTTTACACACTTGATGAAGTATTGTGTATTGTTGCTACATTGTTGTGAATTGACACTTCTCCTCTGAAACTACTAGGTTAAAAGAAAAAAAGAAAAAGAAAAGGCAACATTAAAATAAACAAAAACACCTTATTTAACAGTTTTTTAGACTATTGAAAACATTGATCTTAAAATACAAAGTAGTTTTATAAATATTGTCATTCAGTAAAGCATTTAAATAGCCACCAGACAACACGCTATGCTATAACGCTTTATATTTTTAAATGTCTAAACTAAAAATTACATCCTTTTAGGCATTTTATGAGACATTTTTTCTGTTATGTCTCAAACAAACTTTGTCTTGTCCCCCCTCCCTACTCCCCAATTTTCTTGGCTGATTTAAGTAATGAGTTTGGTTGTGCAATAGAAGATTTAAATATATTTTATTGCATAATTTAGTTAAATGCAAACAGGTGTTTTACTAGCACTCGATTTTTCAATGTCTTCTTATTTAACTTCATATCTAAGTTCCTTTTTTATTCTTAAAAGATAATCCCCCTCCCCTACTCAAAAAAAATTTCTTTTAGAACTTGACTGAAATCTTAAAGGTCATTTTATGTTTTTAACTGTACATCTGTGTTTCTCAAAGGAAAACATTTTTTTTCTAAATATTGCTGTTTTTAATCTATTTTATATTTGCTAAATTTACACAATTTAAGTATTTTCTTAGCTTTAATTTGCATTCTACATGCATATTAACATGACCTAGACTTGACTCACAATGTCTCATGGTGACTGCTGAGATAAGACTTAAAAATAGAAATTACTTGCATCCAATAATTTGAAACACTTTAACTACAAAAATGGGAAAATATTATATTAGATTTGTTCTAAAAACCCAATTGGTTTAAACTGTGCCAACCCAGCTGGTAACAAAATAAAATCATTATGCAAAATCTCTAATCCCAATTTGTGAATGCGAGAAAAACAAAAGCTTATTAAACCCAATAAACACAGAACAAAAAACTCACTGCCAATTATTCATTAGCATACATAATAAAAAGAAATCAATGGAGAAAAATATTTAAGACTATGTTATATTTAAGGCTTTGGGGAATGATGAAATCCTTAGTAAATCTCAACTAGTCAAGCAATTTAAATAGTAAAAGTACATTTTTAGCTCAAATCTGCACTTCTGGCTATATATCTATAGAACAATTAATGGCTTTATAAAAGCCATAAAAAAGGGGGGGGAGAAAGAAAAACTATTTTTTTCTCTAACCAACTAATTACAGAAAAATTAGTAGTATGTAGCCACATAGATTTATAGCTTATACAAAAAGAAGGATTGATTAAAAATGTTTGTTATTTTAGAAATTTATTAATTCATCATTTTTCTACAGCTTTGCTTGTCGCTTCTGCATAACTTTGATTTTGCATTTTTCAATAATGTTTAAAATAAAACATTAGGGAAAAAGAAAAAAAAAAACAGCATGGTTTAAAAAAAACCATTGGTTTAAACTACAATTTAAGCCAACTTTGTTTAAACCAAACAACCATGACATGGGCAGTGAAAAATGTTTTGTTACATAACAGTCAACAGAAAAAAAATAGTTTCAAATGAATGTTAATTATGTTACACCTTTTTAAACATAATGAAATTCATATGCTTTTATAAAATACATTAAAACACACTAAGTTACACGATCCAACAAAGTTGAAAAGTGTTTATGTTTTCGGTTTGTCTGGCCATCTGTCCATGCTCTAACTCTTGCAAACATACTCCGATTGACATGAAATTTTTCAACTATTGAAAATGAAGTTTCTAACAAGATTAATTTATTTAGAGGGGCAGTCAAAAGTTTTCTGTTACATTACAGCCTATGGGGATAACTCATTTCAATTGAACTTTAAAGCCCGGTCAAACATATCCGAATTTCTATACATCTATAAAGTGCACTAAAATATGCAGTGAAAAGAACATTTATTATTCATTTATGTGGCCACACAAAAAAATTCCATTACATAATAATAAAGGGTAATTAGTAAATTTTAATAGTAAATGCTTTTATGTATAATCAAATTGATATAGGTTGCTGAGGCTTAATAGGAGTTATTTCAGGAACAATTCAAAGTGAATAGCATTTACAGGGATGCACAAAAGATTTCAAATAGTATATTCTATCTGAAATACTGTATATTATGGATGATGGCTATTATATGGATGGAATGCATTTTTCATTATGATATATGGTTTTAAGTTTCACTAAATTTATGCACATTATATGGTGTGTATAAATGCTAATAGTTACACAACTTAGATATACAGTGTTACACAAAAGAGCTCGGAAAGTTTACTGAATAAAAGCATAAATATGTCTTTAAATAAATTTTGCATTTTTATGTTGAACTGCATTCAGTTCTAAGAAATGTTTGTAGAATATAGATAAAATGATACACAGGATCACGCAAAGTACTGGATACAGTGTCGCCTATGAATGATAATTTCTGGAAATGTGATTTAAGTAATTTAAAGAGTATTTTTGTTTGAACTAAATTTAAGCAAAACACTTTTGTGTAATAAAGGTATTAGGCAAACTACAGGGGCTCAACAAATGTATTAAAGTATGTTTCCATATATTAGTATAAACTGCTGAAAGGAAATTTTAACCAGATAGGCATTTTCTTGCAAAACTAAATTTACTCATTATATAGTATATATATCAACCAACAGATCAAATACAGGGCTGTTCAAAAGCATTAGAATAATATCTGGCTATGGACAGAACCACCTTATTTCCCTGGATAATGAAGTTTTGTTAAAGATTTCAGGAAGTGTTTCATAATCTATGATAATCATTTCATATTTATGATTTTCCTTACTTGTTAGATAAGATAAGTGTTTTTAACAAAATTTTTGCATAGTATGTTGTACATATAAATGCTAAGATCAGGTGAGGTGGAATGGGTAATGCTGTTTTCTTTCTGAATCAAAAGAAATAATATGTACAAAAATATTTGTAAATCATGTATATAATTTATCAACCATTCAATTTTCATTTAAGTTTAGCAAAAAATATTGACAACATTTTGTCCATTTAGAATCAATTTTGAAATGTATATGGTGAATGTTAACATCACTTAGTGCTTGCATTAACTTTATTGTAATTTTAATTTCTTTGCAATTTTTTTATGCACAGCTTGTGCAAAGCAGTTTTCTTTATTGACTGAAAAAAATGAAAAGAAAAGTTCATTATTTTTTAAAAGTTATAATTAAAAATGCAAAGTAGGGTGAAATGGGTGTATGATTAGGCTTAACATTCAATACACAAACAATCCTCTTTTTCATTGTAAAATTTTAAATATACTCTAAAAACCATTTTTTGACGCCTGTCTGATATATATGTCCATGGGCATATAGAAAATGAGTTTGTTATAGTAATATGAATAACACCTTTCAGTTAACACAACAAAAACTTCAAAAAACAGTGCAAACAGAAGTAGGAGAAGTTTTAACATTGAAAGAAAATGCAAAGCATTTACAACTTGAAGAAATAGAAATTTAAAACAAAAAAGGAAAAATTTTTTAGGATTACAAGCTTCTAGAATTTACTCTAAAATGGAGTCAAACATGGGTGATTGGCTTATACTTAGGGAGGAAAATTTAAAAATATTTTATTGCCCAAGTGCCTGAAACATCAGATGCTGTAAAATTTCTGCATAAATCATCAGTAAGGAATTTCTATATCTTTCCAAAGAAGACAAGGTAGAAATCAACAATAAACAACTTGTCCCAAAAAATGCAACAAAAACGAATCACTTCTGAACATCTACTTTTAAACCACTTTTTAAAATATATTTAGAAGCATATCATCATTTAGTGTTTAAGTTAGTGGTGCAAAATCCATAATCTGCATTGTTCATTTTTTGGATGTCTTATTTGAAGTATTTAGCGACTAATTATAGTTTTAAAAGAAACTTTCTTTCACCATTGTGTTTGCTTCAAAATAAACACATGATTAAAAATTATGCATGTTAAAAGAACTGCAACTGGTACAAAAACTTTATTAATAAAACAGGATATGAGCTATTCCATCTCAATTCAGGCAGACAGTACTGATATGCGTCAAGTCACCATCACAGATTTTTTTCAAAAAAATTCAGTAGTTAGAACTAAGTGATTTATAAAATTTCCTAAAAGGATTTTTCCCTAAAATTTTTTTTTCTCTGATTACAGCACTTTAAAATTTATGATAAAATTGGCAGTTTTCAGAAAAACTGAAAAACGCTTCATTTTGAAATGTACACAATACCAAACATATTCAATATATTCAGTCAATTTATTTTTTATAAACAGTTATTAAACTCAATTTTACTTTGGCATAGTTTTAAAGAATATAGTGACATTTTTACTTAATTAAAAAAATTAGATTTTAAGTATAAAAAATATAATTATTAGTGAATTTAAGATTTTTTTTCAGAATGAAAAAAAATATTTTAAAGCTAAACATTGATGGCAATCTAAAGACCTTTAATGGGAGTTTTACAGCAAATTTTATTTTAACTCTAAGGTGCTTACAACTTCTGTAATTCAATTTTAAATTTTGCAAAATTTTGTAAAATCACTACTTTTGAAATGCAATTTCTCAAAAACACCATTTTTTAAAAATCTGATAATATGCTCAATTCATACCTTATTAGTCTCTAATAAATACCTTACAAGCAAATCGTGTGTTTTTGCTTAGAAAATTTTATATGATTTTTTGAAAATAACATGTTGTGTGTATTTTTCAACAGACCACAAAGGCAAGTTCTTCCTTATTTAACCGAACTTGTAATGTAATTAATATTTCAAACTAAAAAATACATCACTAGTACATAATTATTACTGTTAAATTATAGCTAATCATTTGCTTAAATTTAAAATTGCGTAAAATACAGCCAATAATAAAATTAGTATTGATGATATGTTATTTCATTCCATACTCATGAATGTGTTAAATCCATCTACAGTGTGTAAAATTTTTTTTATATAGTATGGATATAATATATTAATGTGCAAATACATACATAACAGAAGAATTAGGTAGTGAAGGTTTCTTAAATTAACTTCAACTCCTTATCGTTGAAGGTATGAAGTCGCTCAGATTGTCCTATTGTAACTGATTTTTCTGTTTCTAGAAGCACATTTTCCAATGGTTGCACATTCATATTTTTTCTTTCCAGATTCTTTTGGCCACTGGAATGCTTTATCTATGGACCATGTTGGGTACATGAATGATACTTTAATGTCATTTAGTTCTTGTGATTGATATACCATTGATTTGTCCTATCCACCAATTATTTTCATAAATGCATCCAATGACATCACCGATTTGGAAACTATGTATTGAATATTGTCTTTTCATTTGGCTGAAGGTTTCAACTTTTGTCAATTCATTTTTACTTGCTCGTTCCATATAATTTTCATTATTTACAATCACCCTATAATGTTTATATCTAATACCAACAATAGATTTTGCATTAGCATATTCTTTCTCATTATTAGTTCTATAGGATTGAGTAATATTTTTGTCTGGATGGACTAGAATGTTATTTTTTAGCAGAGAAGATAGTTCAGCAACAAATGAGACAGAATTTTGGATAGCTTTTATTGGATCCTTTTGGAGATTAAATTTTGTTGCATAGTGCTTGTCTCAGCATCACATGCACTTTTAACATGGCCAGTACCTGAAAATATCCTCTACTTTAGTACAATTTTATTTTTGTGCAATTCATAAAACTGATACTTGTTTTTAAAATGTGCTCCAGCTCCATCTGATATATACACAGGTGATTCCAGTGTTTGTAATTGGTACAACTTAAATAATTCTTTTTTTTACTTTTTCTATGTCACAAACAGCATGAGCTGTATCATGAGTTAATCATCAGAAACTGTGATAAAACTCTTTATTTCTTCTCTAAAGTATGCTGTGCAGGTAACTAACGATATCTGAGTATTCTGCCAGTGGTAGCTTTGTACTTCATTTGGCAGTATTAGTGAGTAATTTTCAGCAAAGTCAAAATGCATCACAAGCGCAGATTTTTTTAAGGGGTTTGGCTTATTTAATTTTATGAATAGGAATTTTTGAAGATTAGCTTATATTTATCTGCCATAATAATGTGCATATTATTATTTTTTTATTAAAAAATATTATTATAAATACAGAGAAATAAGAAAAAGCTTGATCTTCTGGTTTTCTGAGAAAAAAAAAACTAATTGGGAAAAAAACTAAACTTGAAAAAAAATCTAATTCAGTTGTAATGTATGTATTTGCATTTTAATATATTATATCCATACTATATAACAAAATATTTAACACACTGTAGATGAATTTAGCACATTTATGAGTATGGAATGAAATGACATATGATCAATACTAATTTTATTATTGGCTGTATTTTACGCAATTTTAAATTTAAGCAAATGATTAGCTATAATTTAACAGTAATAATTATGTACTAGTGATGTATTTTTTAGTTTGAAATATTAATTACATTACAAGTTCGGTTAAATAAGGAAGAACTTGCCTTTGTGGTCTGTTGAAAAATACACACAACATGTTATTTTCAAAAAATCATATAAAATATTCTAAGCAAAAACACACGATTTGCTTGTAAGGTATTTATTAGAGACTAATAAGGTATGAATTGAGCATATTATCAGATTTTTAAAAAATGGTGTTTTTGAGAAATTGCATTTCAAAAGTAGTGATTTTACAAAATTTTGCATAATTTAAAATTGAATTACAAAAGTTGTAAGCACCTTAGAGTTAAAATAAAATTTGCTGTAAAACTCCCATTAAAGGTCTTTGGATTGCCATCAATGTTTAGCTTTAAAATATTTTTTTTCATTCTGAAAAAAAATCTTAAATTCACTAATAATTATATATTTTGTACTTAAAATCTAATTTTTTTAATTAAGTAAAAATGCCACTATATTTTTTAAAACTATGCCAAAGTAAAATTCAGTTTAATAACTGTTTATAAAAAATAAATTGACTGAATATGTTGAATATGTTTGGTATTGTGTTCATTTCAAAATGAAGTGTTTTTTAGTTTTTCTGAAAACTGCCAATTTTATCATGAACTTTAAAGTGCTGTAATCAGAGAAATAAATTTTTTAGGGAAAAATCCTTTTAGGAAATTTTATAAATCACTTAGTTCTAACTACTGAATTTTTTTGAAAAAAATCTGTGATGGTGATTTGACATGCCCTGCCTGAGCTGAGATGGATTTGCTCATATAAGAGTGCAGTAAAATTTGCATCAGGGCATGTACTCATCGATAAAAAGCCAAAGCAAGATGTGGAGCTGAGCAAATGTTTACATTGATAGCGTGATGACAAATGTAAAAAAACAATTTATACTATGTTTTTAATTGCTACAGTCTAATTTTTATAGGAAAATGTGGCACCATAACATAAGAACTTAGCTAATGCCGAGACTGATTAAAATAAAATTTTGAAAAGAGGCTGTTAAGTGAAACAAAATGTAAAAAAAAAAATGCATTTTCAGAAACTTACATTGTTTAAAAATTTAGTACAAAAATATAAAACAGCATAGAAAGTTTAAATAACTAAGTATTAATAGAAATGAAATAAACAGATTAAAGTAATTAAAGTTACAAAAAGAAAAAAGGAAAATATGCACACAACATATCCAAATGTTAAATGAATCTAATGAGGGGTTCTTTAAATGATATAAGATATTTAAAAAAAAGATGTTTTAATTGCCAAACATTGTTTTACTATAAAAAACGGTATAGAAATATTAAATACACAAATATATAAAAAGATTAAAAAAATTAAAGTTATAACACAAAAAGAATATATATATACAAAATATATATATTGGCACTTTTGATTCACATTGTTTCGATTCAGAATACTATTTCTTAGAGATTATTTTGAATTGAATTTTTAAAACATATTAAATGCAGCATAAAATAAAGTAGTTCAAACCAAACATATTACACAGAAAATGGATACATATACAATACAAATTTTTATTTGATTAAAAGAAAAATATTATGGTACTTTTCAACCTAGTGATAGATGTATTTATTTTTGACACATGTAAATGCAAAAAAATTATTGCATACTTAGAAAGAAAAATTTCTTGCTGTATGCTAATTTCTTCTATATATATTTTTTTCCCTGAAACACTGTGAAGTCCCTGAACCGGAGCAACTTTGTGAACCTTTGCTATAGAGCAACAAATAAGGCAGAAGAATATTTTAAAATGGAGTTTTAAAGTTTTTTTTTTTCTTGTTATGGAATTGCAAAGGGGTGAAATAGATATTTTTGGGCTACAGAGATAATTTAAGTGGCTGATTATTCAATTAAAATTAATAAAGAACAACAAATACAGAACTTTTTTTTTAATTAACACATTCGCTGCCAATAACTCTGCCCTCTGTGTTAAATGATTCAGAATTTCACGCGCTAGCACATGACCGGCAGCGAAAGGTTTAAAGACTAAAGATAATTAAATTTTGTATGCTGAAAGAGGGGAGGGAAAGTTTAAATTAAGAAAGAAAGGAGAAGGTTGTACTAGTATCATAGATCATTTTTTTTGCATGTACTTATTGTTACTAGTGAGCTCTGTGACAGAATTTTTTAACGCTTTTTACGATGCATCAAACTAACAACAAATTTTTCTGCAACGTGATATTTTTTAATAGTAGAAATGAATGCAAATTTATTCATAATACAATTAGAAAACAGGCACTGAAGAACTAGTATATCATATGACAGGCATTGTATGTTGTTTACATATCATGGCTGACAATGAAAGTGGATTAATGCTAGATAACATCCAGATGAATTCCTTAGACAACATGAAAGAAAAAGCTTCAAGCAGATTAGAAGAGGTCCAAAGTAATGTTTAAACATAGAATAAAATTATAAAGATTTTAAATACACAATATTTTTATATATTTAGTTGTAAAAATGCATAGAAAAAAAACAAAATATTATTAAAATTAATGAAAAAATTCATTATTTAATAGCATTAGATTTTAACAATAGTTTAACTTCTAAAAACCTAAAAAATTGTGATTTTCGAAAAATCTAGGCGATGATAAAAAATCAAAATTATAATAAATGCTTGCAATACAGCAAAATAATAGATGAAGCAACAAACTAAAATGATAAAAAGCAAGATAAAATAATTAATAAATAGTTAAATTATTAAAAGTAAAAATGAAGTACAGTGAAACTTGTTTAAGATAGGCTTGCTTATGATACGATCCCACTTAATATGCAAATTATCTCCGGTTCCTTGAAAACTGCCTATTAAACCTGTGTAAAATTACCTGCTTAATGTATGTACACATAAAATATGATCCTGTTTAATATACGAAGAAAATTGGTCTCTTGATACTAAAAAAACCCACTTAATATACAAATTGATACTTAATTAATCTATACGTGTCTTTAGAACACAACATGTACAATCTTATTTATTTTTCATAAAATGCTGTTTTTTTTATTTTTTTTTCTTTCACAAATATGTTCTTTTCCACTGCATTTGCATGCTGAATTCTGATTGGCTCCCTCTTTTTCAACAAAATACAAAAACAAGTACTGCTTTTATTTCTTTTACCATCACACCTTTACATACAGAGCAGTGGATTGATCTGAAATTTCATTGGTTCCTCTATCTCTTGACTGGATGAGAAAACTTCAGGTGAAATCTGCCTATATTTTTATGCTTTAAGTTTTATCTAGTTGCTTTTTATTATTATATTATTTTTATCACTACATATTGTCCTCAGGGTTGCCCATTTTATGAATTTCTTTTTGTCACTTGCTTTTTCAGTGCCAGGCTTGGACATTCTACATTCTGGGTATATTTGTCTTCTATGTGCTGATTTTTATACAGACATTTTTCTACTGGAGGTAAAGGAATGTTTTTATTTTGGAATTCTATAAATTATCTCCTCCAAGATCCAAGAATATGTAAATAGAGGAATTGAATTGCGCTTGAATCTTTCTTGCTGTCTTACCTCTTTTTGTTTCTTCTTCCCTCCCCCTCGTGCTAGATATAGTTCAGAGTCTCTATGAAAGGTTCAGATAGGTTTTCCTTTATGTAAAATCATGTGATATGATGCAACTCCATAGCATGCTTTTGAAATCTCAGTTCAGGTAAAGCTCTCAAGAGGACATTATGCAGATCTAGTGTTTTGTTTATCCACTAAGTAGTGATAGGAATAGATAATGGATAAGCAATTTAAGGTAAAGAGAAAAGCACTTTCTTTGACTGAAAAATTGGATGTGCTTAGGAAATATGACGCCGAGAATGTGAAGAGCAAGACACTTTTTGCCAAATCTGTGGGAATACATGAATCAACACTTTGATCTGTGTAGAAATGAACAGAACTGAACAGAAATTGGAAAACATTGTATCAGGTGTAGGTTCTGGCAGAAAGAAAATTAAAGTGGCCAAATTTGAAGAATTGGAGAAAATTTCATTTGAATGGTTCACTCAAACCCGATCGATGAATACCCCAACTAATGGATTATTGATTTAGGAAAAGGCCTGCAAAATTGCTATACGTTTTGGAATGGATTTCATGCTTAGCAATGGTTAGCTAGACCATTTCAGGCAAAGATACGGCATAGTTTACAAAAATATATGCAGAGAGTTGGCAGCTGTGAATATAGATGTATCAAATCATTAGAAAAATAATGTGCTCATACCAATATTGAAAAAATATTTAAGATGTGATATTAACAATGTCAAAGACATGGGCCTTTTTTTTTAAATTAATTCTGGATAAAACAATGGCATTTAAAGGTGAAAAATGTTCCGGTTGTAAGCTAAGCAAAGCTAAGCAAGAAAGAAAATTAAAGTGGCCAAATTCAAAGAATTGGAGAAAATTTTGTTTGAATGATTCACTGAAACCTGATCGACAAATATCCCAACTAACGGCTCATTGATTAAGGAAAAAGCCTACAAAATTGCTACACATCTTGGAGTGCATTTCATGCTTAGCAATGGTTGGGTAGGCCATTTCAGGCAAAGATACGGCATAGTTAACAGAAATATATGCAGAGAGTTGGCAGCTGTGAATATAGATGATGTCAATCGTTTAAAAAATAATGTGCTCATACCAATATTAAAAAAAATATTTAAGATGCGATATTAACAATGTCGAAGACATGTGCCTTTTATAAAAAATTAATTCCAGATAAAACAATGGTATTTAAAGGTGAAAAATGTTCCTGGGGTAAGCTAAGCAAAGAATGTTACACTGTTCTCTTTGGATCAAACATGAGTGGAACAGATAAACTGAAACCCCTCATCATCCTCGCTGTTTTAAAAATGTTAGAAATCTGCCTTTCATTTATAAAAGTCAAGCCAAAG
The DNA here is from genome assembly GCA_964019185.1 of Maratus speculifer. Lineage (NCBI taxonomy): Eukaryota > Metazoa > Arthropoda > Arachnida > Araneae > Salticidae > Maratus > Maratus speculifer. The sequence continues at coordinate 15,702,634 of OZ025292.1, forward strand.
CATGAATGACAAGTGATATATTCGTTAAGTGGATCTGCAATTTTGATGAATGAATTTAAAAGAAGTATAGGAAAGTATTGTGTCCCATCAACATTTTTCCTGCCCATCCTAAGGCTCCTATAATACGGGCTGAATCCCGCCTCCATTAAGTTTCCAAAACTGTTGCCTGATTTGATGTCTTATCCCGTAGATAGCGAAGCGAGTAATTTTAGTTACTCAATCTCTCTCACGGGAAAATATAAGAATAAGGATTTAAATATGTTGTATATTAAAGGCTAAAATAATAACATGTAGTTATGCTTTTGTATAATGCTATATTAGAATAAAAAAAATTATTCCCATCAATTTATGTTTATTGATATGTTTTACATGGTTATTTAAGAAAGAAAATATAAATGGAACTAATTCTAAATTTGATTTAATGTGAGTATACATATATATTCACAAGCATTAGACTGATTTTATTCTTTTTTTTATTTTTACTGTGAAATTATAATAAATATTTTTCTAATAAAAAAGCTTCAAATGCTAATATTCTATGCTATAAGAATAAGTTAGTAAATTAAGGACACTGTTTTTACGAATTAGTCGCATGTAAAATAATTTCTAATTAAAAATCTAAAAAAAGAAAAATTTAAAAAGGAATAATAAAATCCTTCCATGTTTCTGGTTTCTTTTAATTTCATCTTAACTTGCCCTCCCTCTCTCTACACTCTAAAAGTTTCAATCAAATGTTTAAGATTTGTAAAACATTTTTTTATTTACTTTCTTCCTTGTTTATTACTTTATTGCAACAATAAATAACCAATAATTTAAATCTCCACCTTTCGAAATTACCGATTTCGCCCCCCCCTCCCCCCAAACAAAGCATTCAAAATATAAAATAATTAAACAATACTCTTTCATTTTCATTATTTTTTTCCTGTTCTGTTTGGAATTTTATAGTAATTGTAGGTAAATAATAAACTGTTAAATCAAACGCCTCTCCCCATGCCAAAAAATAAATAAATATAATAATAATAAAACATGACACCTCCCCCATTTTTATCTTAAAAATAAAAAATCTTTTAAACTTATAATTTTTTCTAATGCTTTTATTATTTTTTTAAACAATAAATTTATAATTATAAAAATCCACCTCCCTCTGAATTTTTGACTTTTTCCCTTTAAACCCCCCCCCCTTCTTTTTCTCTCTCAAAAGTAATCTTTTTTAATTTTGATTAAAAATATCTCTATTCTTTACTTTAAGTTTCAAACAAATGCTTAAGATTTGTAATTTTTTTTTTTTTTTTTTTTTTTTTTTTTTACTTTTCTGTTTATTTATTACTTTATTGCAACAATAAATAATCAATTATTTAAATCTCCACCTTTCGAAATTCCCCCCCCCCCACACACACACAAACTGAGCATTCAAAATATAAAATAATTAAACAATACTTTTTCATTTTTATTTTTCTGTTCTATTTGGAATTATATTGTAATTGTCGATAAATAATAAATTTTTAAGTCAAATGCCCTCCAACCCCACGCCAAATAAATAAATAAATAATAAAGTATGCCACATCTCTCATTTTTAGCTTACAAAATTTTAAATCTTATGATTTTTTTCTAATGTTTTTGTTATATATTTTTTTTAACAATAAATTTATAATTATAAAATCCCACCACCCTCTGAACTTTTGGCTTTTTCTTTTTTAACTCTGCCCCCCCCCCCTTCTTTTCTCACGCAAAAGTATAATACCTTTTTCAATTTCGATTTAAAATATCTCTATTCTTTACTTCTTATATATTAAATGAAACCAACCATTTAAATCAATACCTACACTCTAAAATAAAAAAATCAAATAAAAATAAATAAATGAATAAGGTGAAATTCCATAAATGAGGGAACGAGGAAATTTTGTCTTTTCTTTTCTCACCCGTCTGGTCGGCTTCAAAGAACCGGTTTGTTGTATACAAGTGATTAGGTTGGCGTGATATTTGGCGAAGTTCTCCAATTCAGGGCTATTGTTTTAAGTATTTATACACAAATTATTCCCATTTTTTTCATTTATATGGAATTTTAATACTCTAAACCCATTCCTGAACAGGTCAGAATAATTTTCTGCTAAACAACCATCCATTTTTAATGATTTTGTAGCTTTAAAGTCATTCAAACATTTCTCGCCCCATAGGAATCAATGGGAAACAAACAGTGACTGGGAAACAAGATGCTTGACAATTCAGCCTGAGTTATAAGAGCCTTAGCCCATTCCAAAGATATCCCAGGTTTATAAAACATTGAACTAGTCTTTTTACTACCCAATGTGACTGGCGTGGTTCAACCCATGTATCAAAGTACAATTCATGTTCTGAAAATAAAATACAAAAGACATGTCGCTGTACATTGCCTACACCAAATAGATCATTGCAAAAAGGATCTATCCTGCCCAACCTGTAAAGCCTATTAATCTCTTGGACTCCATGCATTTCCTCAGTGCCTCCTGGGAAGACGTAACATCAACCACCATTGAGAACTGTTTCTGTGAAGCTTTTGATATTACAGCACTTTACAAAATGTTGACATCACAGAAGAGGAGCCATATCAAGAAGAATGCAAAGATTGGGACTTATTTGTAGAAATTGAAGATCAGGTTGTGACAAGTGAAGTTCAGTCTATCACAGATATAATTGCAGAAGTCAAAAGTTCCAATAAACCTAGGCCTTCAGAAAAAGTAGAAGATGGCGCGGATGAAGAAACAGATGTACTAGCCATACCATCAATCACATAAGTAATTAGCTCGTTCAACTTACTTTGACTATATGCCTCTTCGATGGATGCTGGACCTTCTGTTGAAGATTTTTTCTACCACATTAACAAGGCAAAAAACTTCCTAATAAAGTCTCGTCCTAGGTTGCACAAAACCAAGGTAATGACTTTTTCTCAATAAACAAACTACATCAAAATTTTTATAATGTGTCAAATAATTATTATTCCTTGCATACATTTAGTTTGTCTTTAAAAATTATTATGAAAATTTGTTATTTGTTGCATGTAATGTATTTTAGTTACTTTTTTCTAAATTTATATTTTAGTTACTTGGCCATAATTATATGAAATGTACTTAATATATTTATTCTAAAAAGAAAAAAAAATCTCTCTCTCACACTTTAAAAAAAATTTTGTCACATATAATGACGTAAAGAATTATATGTTCAATATAATGCAAGGAAAATGCCGCCCTGAGGTGGCTACCTCACCCTTAACACTGGCCCTGGTATTATCAACAATATCTTGATTAAAAAAAAAAAAAAAAAAAAAGTTTATATTCCTTTTACGGAAAACCATGAGTGCAGTCATAATATTAAGGAATTGTATATTAAAATATATATGGGATTAAATTAAACTAAAAAATTCTGTAATCCTACATCTGAAATGAAAGTTTTATTTTGTACATCTGAAAAGATGTATAGATTTTAGACTTTTGTAGATTTGAAAGAGTTCACTATATTATTTTCCAGTAAAAAGCATAATAATTAAGATGAATAATTCGCATTATCTCACCTTTGGAAAATGTATTGGAAAATATGAAGATAGGCACAGCATTATCTTTCAACTTTGCACTTGAGACAGATTTTCTGGTCCATGCTATCTTCTGTAAAATAAGTAGAATGCAGTGACAACATGACGAGACAGAACTTCAATGATTACGAGAACTGTTAATGTCCACCTTTGTTTTCGTATAGGATCATTCGAAAAACTATAAACAAATCAAGAAATGTTAAACAAAAATAACACTACCAACGTAATTTTTGTCAGAATCTTTACACAGAGTTCATATAATATATTTGATGCCAGGGAGTGAACCAGGATTAAAACTGAGTCCATTTTACAAGCACATGAGAAAATGATAATTCATAAATAATTATTTTTTTAAATTTTTATATTCGAAATAGACTTTTCAAGTATGCATAAAAAACATAACAACTGTTCTTAATGAGCATTTGTCAATTTTGTGATGTATAAGCAATTATTAAAAAAAAAAAAAAAGTTAAAGTAATAAAAAGAAAAATTTAATATAGATCAATAAAAAGTAAAACTGAATGTGATTTTCTGGCAGAGATATCATATATGCACCATACTGGCATGATTTTTTTTTTTTTTTTTTTTTTCTGATGCCCATTTGGCAAAAGCTTAGTTTTCAAATATCAGTTACATATGTCATTTTCTATTATTTTAAAAAGGAAATAATAAATTAAAATAAGTGTTTAAATAATAACTATAGAACAAAATAAGTTACATCATTTAAAAAAATAAATAAATAATTTATTAATAAATAAACAAAAATAGTTGGGCTACAATGCAAGGCATAAAATCAAAATTTTGTTGCAATCGTGCCAATGCAGAGTGTATATGACATCTGTTCCGATTTTCCTTATAAATTTCAATACCAGGATACTCTTATATACTAACCGTGACACTGACAATTTAGAAGCCAATGACAAATGGAGATGACAGAGTATCTTTATCATAACCAGAATAGTCAGCTTTTAAACTTTACCGAGCTTTTAAGATACTTTTCCATATGATTAAACAACTTTACTTTTAATACAGGGTAATTCTTTGTTTGGTACTTACGTATTAACGCCACCACAGCAGAACTTGTGCTAATGAGTTAATAAAGAGCAATCTTGTTGTTTGCACATGCACAAAAATAATGGCATCAAAAATGAGCAATAAAAATGCACTAAAAGGCACTAAAACACTAAAAAATAATGTTAAAAATGAGCAAAAAACAAAGCAACAAGGAATCCAAAAAATAACTGTGGTGGCGTTAATACGTAAGTACCCTTTGTTTAATTAAAGGCAAGGTGCAGTTGGTGCAAGGAAAGCCACTTATTATACCGGGTGTCAATTCTCAATGGTGGCCAATGGCTAATTTCAAAACCATTAGTAGAGACATTTGGTTTTGTTGCAAAAATGTTCTAAATGAGGTAAAGAAATATTTTAAAAGTGATTTGGGTCAATAAAAACATTTATTAAAAAATTACGAAATTTAAACTTATACAGTCTCACGGACCTAGTTATATTTAGTAAAATTTTCCTATTACATTGACAAGTAAGACAAAAATGCCCTCTTATTCTACGATTAAAATTAACTGAATAATAGATGTTTAAAAGTTAGAGACCATTTTTTGCTGCTGATTAGGGTTCATTCACAAATTTAGTAGGAATATATTTCAACAAATATATTACAAAAATGGTTGAGAGTAAAAAAACCTTCTAATGTATATTTGAAACCTCTAATTATTATGACATTTATGAAAAAATTTTGATGTGTTGACCAGAAAATAAAGATCATTTTCAGATTCAGTGCTAAAAAATACAAAAAAGTTGGTACTTACGTATTAACGCCACCATAGCAGAAGTTACGCTAATATGCCAATAAAGAGCAATCTTGTTGTTTGTATGTGCACAAAAAAAAAGCGGAAAAATGAGCAAAAAAAAAAAAAAAAAAAAACACTAAAAAACCACTAAAGCACTAAAAACTGATGTCAAAAATCAGCAAACAACAAGGCAACAAGGAATCCAAAAGATAATTGAGTGTGCGTGCAAACAACAAGATTGTTCTTTATTGATTCATTAGCGCAACTTCTGCTGAGGTGGCGTTAATATGTAAGTACCAAAAAGTCAAATATCAAAAGTTAAAAAACACAACCATCTCATCTATTTCATATTTTAAAAAAAAGTACTACTCTGTTATCCTTTCAACCAATTTCACCAAATTATACAAATCGCCAAACTAATAGCCAAATTATACATATTGACATAATTTTTATTTTAAATAACGAAAAAACCAATAGTTAGTAGAATATTAATAAAAATACCAATAAAAAGTTGAAATAAAATCATTTAATGACATTTTAAACACGTGAATCATATTTAATGTCATTGAATGTGACATTCACGATCATCCATTATTGGCATTAAATCTTATACTTTGGCGATAATTTTTTGGTCGATGGGATAACCTAGTAGTACCAAATAAATAAATAAATAAATTCCAAAGAAAAATACTAAAACTAAACATATAAAAATTATAATTAGCAATTCACTTAATAAAGTTTTTGTCTTCTGCTGTCATATTTGTACATCATATGAATAGCCTCAGATATTTTGAGATTTTTGAAAAAGGATCAAAATTTTGGAGGAAATAGATTAGAGAAAGTGTAGATGAACAACAGTAGGGAAATTTAGATCTGGAAGATGTATGATAGTACATCTGTGCTACATATAAGGAAAGGGCATGTTTACAAACAAACACTTCTGTCAACCAATCTACCGCTACATTTTTTGTCATAGCAATCATTGTAGGAATCATCTTAACGACGTAGCCCAATCATATCATACTTACTTATGCAATGGCAAACTTAGACCAATCAAATTCCCTGAGTTCATCCGTACAGTGTCAGTCGTTAAAGAACGGACTGGTTTTTCTCTCTTATCCACAGTAATTCATACTGATGTACCGTGCTTGCAGTGGCCCCAGATGGCAAAATGCCAGGCCGAATCCATTCACTGAATAGGGAAGATAGCCCGGCGAAAGCGGACGAAATATTTTTCACGTAACCAAGGCAATGGTTTTAAATATTGTTTTGAATTTTTATTCTGAGTGAATACTGATATTAATGCTATAGAATATGTTTGGGCAGAAATCAATCCGGAAACAGAATGTGACAGGAGAAATTTGCATGTCAAAATTATTTGCATATACACATGAAGCCATTGAAAATGTTACAGTTGAACACTGGAAAGAATAATGTTCACATCATAAATTCTAACGATTGTCATCGTTAGAATCTATTTATGGCATAATTGAAGAAATGTGTGAACACTTGAAATACATCTTTATGAAATGGATTCTGTTTGGGATTTATCATCTGAATCCAGTGATTCATAATTGTCTACGGGAAGAGTTCCATATCCTGTTCTGGTTTTTTATGGGGAGATTTTTTTTTTTTTTTTTTTTGCATTAAATGAATCGACATGGTTGCAGTCTCCAGCCTTTGGGGTTGTTTTTTACTACTAGAAGAAAATTTATCAATTTGTTTTTTATGTATTTTTATCTATTTAGCATATTTTTTCGGAAAATTTTATAGATTTTGTTTAAATTTGTCATATTTAATAAATATATAAAATTATAAAAATAATATAAGGTACTACTTAGTTATCCCGTCTACCGATTTCGCTAAATTATACAAATCGCCAAATTAATAGCCAAAAATTATACATATTGACGTAATTTTTATTTTAAATAATAAAAAACAAAAACAAATAATTAGTAGAATACTAGCGGCCTTCGCCCGCTACGCTGGTCGGTTTATCTAAAGAAATCTTGAAGAAGTAGTTAGATAAGGTTCAGACATACATTAAAAAAAAAAAAAAGCAAGTCGATCATTCAAAAAACGTTGGGAAATATCAAATATTTACTGTAATTTTTTAAGTAAAACAAAGTTTCGAAAAAAAAAATTAAATCGAAAAAAAAATTACACTGACATATTAATGCAAGGAAATTTTCCCAGAGAGAAAATTCGCCTTGAATACAATATTTCAAATTCTTTTAATTGCTTATAGGCGTTAATGCCAACATAGTGAAAAAAAATTCCATGCTGGGAATCGAACCCGGGCCATCAGTATGGCGCACTGACGTTCTACCGACTAAACCACATGGAACGACAGCCAGCTTGAAACTTTCTCATACTTAAGTAGACTGGCGAAAACATAACGATAGCGCGTTTTAAAATCGCACAGTGACATCTATTGGATTTTATATGTACTAAAAAACGTTATGTACTAAAAAACGTGAGCAGCGCACCTAATAGTTTCTTTTGTTTCTTTTTGTTACTTTTTTGTCTGTTGTCCGATTTTGATGAAACAAAGCCTATACACTGCCCGGGAGTGTGCATTCTTCATTAGTGAAAACCGCATAAAAATCCATTCAGTAGTTACGAAGATAACCTCGAACAAACAGACAGACAGACAGACAGACAAAAAATTCAAAAAAAATTTTTTTGTGTTTCATTGGTTTTCTTTTATCGCCCTGACTCCATTTTTGTCAATTATCTTCAATGTACAGACACACCGGGTCCTACTGTTTTATTATATGTATAGATTAATAAAAATACAAAAAAAAGTCAAAATAAAAATCAATGACGTTTTAAACACGTGTATCGTATTTAATGTCATTGAATTGACATTCACCATCATCTATTATTGGCATTTAATCTTATAATTTGGCGATAGTATTTTAGTCGACGGGAACCCCGTATAGAACCCCGTTAGTACCCGTTTATTAAATAAATAAATCTTTATAAATTATTTAAAAATATTGTTTATCCACCATCTTGAGAAATCTAATAAGTTGCTAAAATATCTTTTTGTCACAAATTTCAATTTTTTCGCCAATCGCGCCAACCAGAACAGAGTATGTGTCTCTTCGCTTGTCTACAATCCATTTAATAAAAAAATCCAATGAATAATGATAGGCATGGATGTCATATATGCATCACATTGGCGCGATTGCAACTAAATAGCGATTTTATTACTCACTTCGAAACCTGGCTATAGTTGTTTATCTGTTAATAAATTGTTTAACGACTATGATTTTATTTTTACAGTGATATAAATTATCTTTTTTTCTATAATTATTAATTGAACTTTTATTTATTATTATTTTCGTTTTAAAATAATAGAAAATAACTAATATACATATATATATGTGTGTGTTACTGTATTTGAAAAAGAAGTTTTCACATACAGTAATTGTGAACAATATTCTTTCCAGTGTTCAATAGTTACATTTTCAATAGCTTCATGTGTATATGCTAATAATTTTGACATGCAAATATCTCCTGTCACATTGCGTTTCCGGATAGTTCAGTTAAAATTGGCGACAGAAAAAACTCGCGCCAACATGGTGTATATATGACATAAAATCTGTGGCAAAAAAGTATCAGATTGTTGCAAATTATTTGCAAAAAATGTTATGATTCGTTTTTTTTATTATTATTTTACTATTAATAAATGTATTTTTATTGTTACAATATCTTTAAATAATATTTTTTACTACATTTGTCTTTTTATAACTTATTTTAATATGATAGTATTCCAATATAATATTTGAGAATATATGATTGAATGACAAAAACAAATAGGTATTTTCAGTGGGGGAAAATGACATACCCGTGATGTTTTAATAAGTAAACACATCCCTCCCGAGATGATACGGACTTCCCTATTTTCGACATAGACTAGCCTTTTCTGGTCATGCGCAGTTCGCTTCAGGTTCCTATCAAACGTGGTTCATCAGTACACAGTGACGTCAGCTGCCCTTTCCTTATAAAGATATGTAGCACAGAGAAACACAATGGCAAATTAAGTCTGGCTGCATTTTGCATTTCTTTTCATACATTAGTTCAACTTTATCTCCTATATTCAAAACTTTTTAATGAAAAAAATTGCTATCATTACAGAAACATTTTTGAAAAGGAGTAATATAACAAATGATTTGGTCCAGGTATAGTTGGATCATATTCATAAAGTAAATTAAACAATGTGGAATGATCTATATACAGTAGAGGACCGATTATCTGCAATCCTCGGGACCGGGAGCTTTCTGGATTTCAAGTCTTCTGAAATTCAGAATGCCCACAATTGTTTTTTTAAGAGAATTGTAATATAAATTAATTTGACAGAAAGACAATTTTTTCCTAATTGCAGGAGCGGAAAAGAGGGGGGGGGCGCGGGGTCTGTGTTACCTCGCAATTAAAATAACTTATTTCGTTGATTACACATTGAAATATTGGGCTGAAAAAAAATATTATAAATCAGTAAAATTTCTAAAAATTTTCAAAAATCACAAAATTTTTGTAAAAATTTACAAATTTAGTAAATTTTTGAATATTTTTCTTCTTTGGATTTCAGGTCCATCCAGATTTCGGAGTTCTGGATAATAGGTTCCCTATTGAAGCTCAAAAATTTATAATTATGATAATTCTAGGTGACAATGAATGCAGTAAAACGATACCCTAATGTATTTTTGTATGCTTCAGATACATTTTGGTCATGTTTACAAGGCGACTTTAATCAAGTGTGAAGTGTTATTTATATAATAAAAAATTCTAAATAAAGCTCAGCCTTGTATTTTTAGGTTTGCATGATAAAGATCTTCTAGTGTATTGAGAAAACTATTGCAGACAAAAATAAGAAATTTGATGGCATTATAGAGAAATTTTTGATAAACATGCTGAAGTTGACAATTATTGAATCAAAGAATTATATTAAGAATTATAATATGTTAAAGTTTGTCAAAATGATTACATTAAAAAAGTTTTATAAGAACAAAAAAAATGCTTAGGAATTAACCACTTAACCGTCTGCCCCGAGATAATTCGAGGTTAAAAGTACTGTTTCCCCATACCCATTGCCGGTGAAGTGGTAAACTAATTTTTTTGTAAAGATACATTTTACAAGCATTATGATGACTGCATATTTATTTCTTTAATTTGACTAATTTTTTAAGTGATTTTTCCAATTTTTTAATCTAATTTTCTTTATAGCAAGTGATATTTCTTTCATATTGTAAAAATGGTTATTATTTAAAATTTTTGCCAATTAAAAACAATGCAAGGAATGCTATTTCTTTTTAATTAAAAACATATTTACATATAACTATAAAAAACAGAAGAAACTTTAACATAAGAATTATGTGTTAAAAGGATGGAAATATTGAGAATGCATTGCAAAAATTGTATTTATGCATGAAAATTAAGAAAGGAAACTAAAATAATATATTCATTAATATTTGTTAGAAACAGTAAATGGGGGGAAATTATGTCCGATTTAAAATGGTCAATAATAATATTGCCAGAAAGTTAAAGAATATGTTTATACAAGATATTTTTTTCATATTCTTATATGGCCTTTTCTACTACAGCTAATTGTAAGACAGCACAAATAAATAAAATTTCCGACTTTATTTTCAAAGTAATCATAAATTATTTTCATGTAAATATTATAAAAAGAAAAAAATCTTCTTATGCCAGATTTATTAAAATGATTTATTTCAAGTTTTTTATAGCATTGCTAAAAAAATTGCAGGACAAAAGGGGGGGGGGCAAAGATGGTGAATATTTAGGTCATTTCACATTAACTGATTTTCAAATGTTCAAATAATTTTATTATTATATAACAGAAAAAATACCATTAAATACCAAAATAGGGTACTACTCTGTTATCCCGTCGACCAAAATACTATCGCCAAATTATAAGATTAAATGCCAATAATGGATGATTGTAAATGTCAATTTAATGACATTAAATATGATACACGTGTTTAAAACATCATTAAGTTATTTTTATTTTGACTTTTTATTTATATTTTTATTAATATTCTACTAATTATTTGTTTTTTTATTATTTAAAATAAAAATTACATTAAAATGTATAATTTGACTATTAGTTTGGCGATTTGCACAATTTGGCGAAATCGGTCGACGGGATAACAGAGTAGTACCCAAAATAGCAACTAATTTGCCCTTAAAATCCTTTAGCCTGGTAACATCGTTAGCCAGATTTTCCCTCAAAATTGCCCACAACAGTTTGATTTCCCCCTCATAATTAAGTCTCTGATGCTGCCTTCTGTTGGGAAAAGTTCTAACTGCTTACCTCTTATTTTTAGCTTTATAAAATTAAAAAAATTGTACATTTTTCAAAAGAAATATATAGTAAAAGTAAACAACTAAAAATTTTTGAATCATTTTTTTTACTTCATTAAAAAATAAAGTACTTCCTCAAAGACTAACATATGAATATATGGGTGGTTCTCAAAATAGGGGACAATTTATGTCTTTCGGCATACAAAAAAAATTGAGAGGTTTTCTGTCATGTTTTTATATTTAGATATGTTTGTCTTAATATTATTCATTATTTGCACTCAAGAATTACTCACTAGTTAAAAACACCTTAAAATAACAGAATAAATGTTCAAAATGTCATTAGCATGGATATCCACAGCAGCTGTGCCTCGTATATACTAGCTTTTTCAAGAGTTAATATCATGTTTATAAAATAGAACAAATGTTATTCTTTCTTTAAATTAATCAAGGAGAGGATTTATCCAATAAATTTCCTTTTAAAAATAAAATTATAGTATATAAAAAAAGAATTAAAGTTTGTCCTCCATATTCTATTTTCAAAACAAGGTCATACTATAACAGCTGGTTATTAATCAAAATTTCATTTTCACATATGACAATAGTTTGAAAATATAAAGTTTCTCCATGGCAACAAGTAGCCATTTTATCCCAGCCTGAAAATAGAAGCATGTATTGTATTTTAAGAATAGAAGTTGAATATTAGGGGCATACATCAATTGTTTGTCATTAGAATGGATAATAATTTTCATGTTTATTTTATAATTAAAATTTTTATTTTACTTATTTGCATAGGACTTTTGTGTTTTAAAAAGCCCCAGAAAGGACTATTGCATTGTGATTATATTATGGCTCATAATCTTATTTAAATTAAAATTTGTCATTAGCATGGACAAATATCAGTGTCATTAGCATGGTTTTTCTGTCCATGTTAATGACTCCTATGTGCATAAATGTAACCATTGCTTATATTGTATCTTTTATAAAGTTTAATTTTACATATAAATTTAGGTATTACATTTATTATCCCTAAAATATGCATTAAATCTGTCAGAAAATCACTAAGACAGCTTCTTACATTGTTAGTGTTAGAATGTTGCTCATGTAAACAAAGTTTGCTCTTTGGTAATGTGTTTATTCTCCTTATATGTATATATGTAAAAATGGAAACCATTTGCTGAAAAGAAAAGCTAATAAATATAGAAAAAAATATTTAAACAGGAAGAAAATAAAAATTTCTTAATATATTTATTCCATGCAATTTGTTTTGTCATTAGCATGGCTCAAAAAATACTAATTATTTTTTTAAGTTAATTTTTAAATATTTAGCTCTGCTGACTACATATAAAGTATACCTAATACTATATTAACAACACCTATTTTTTTCAGAAATTTCGCTAACAATAATTTTTTTAAGATTTCACTTTTGAAATTGTCCCCTATTTTGAGAATCACCCATATATATATATATATATATATATATATATATATATGAAACTTGGTTATTTTAAACTAATTTTTCGACCATTTGTAATAAATTGAAATATTTGATTTAGGGCCGTACCGAGTACTTGGTATTTATTCGGTATTCGCCGTACTCGGCCAAAATTTGAGCCGAGTACCGAGTACATTTCCGAGTAGTTGTAAGGATTTAATTTCTAAGCATTTATTATGTTACAATAAGAAATTATTTGGCACAATACATTACAAATGAATAAATTAAAGTTTAAAGCACCAAAATAGTTAATTTCTTCTTGCAAGCTAGTTTTGGTCGCCATAGCATACCATCATCATCATATTTTGCACTGATGATGGTATGCTATGGCTACTGAAACTAATTTGAAAGTAGAAATAAAATATTTTGGTGCTTTAAATTAAATATTTTTGATTTATTTATGATATTATTGAAGACAAAAGAATTTATAACTGACCTGTAAAAGTTATTTGAATATAAATGTATAATATTTGCAATTATTCAAAAATTAATACATAATTTTATTTAATACATAAAAATGTCTATGAAACATGGAAAAGTTAAAAAAAGACACAAAATGCAAATTCTTCCCTCCAGCTTACTTTTAATGCGCCTTTCATTGTACAACAATTAAAATGACCGAAACTTTCTTTTTCCAAATAATGTAGGAATGTTTTAATTGATAATTTAACTCCTAATATGGGAATCTATTCATTTGAGCTCATCGATGTTATGATTACTCTGAATGAAAATAACAATTTTATTATACTTCACAGTAATTGCTACTAAACTGTGATTAAATTTATCTTACTTTCAGCAGCATAAAGGCAAAAAAGCTGTTTTAATTCATACAACATTTTCAATATATTATATTTTGAGCTCCATCTTATGGTTTACTATAGTTAATTATTCTAATAAATAATTAATCTTTTTGGATCCAGGCAAGGAAACTGAACCTTTTCAAATTTGAGCATGCAACTATATGGAATGGTCAAAATCTTCCTACAATGTTTCTAGCTATAGCTAACATGTCTAGCCTGTTAAGCAATAAGTCTGATTTTATTGTAAGTTGCATATTGTGAATAATGCAAGCTTACATCATTACTTTTAACATTCATCAGTTCTTTGAATTATTCAAAATTACAGCAACCAATAATCATTCTTGATACAGATTTCCAGTATCAAAATGAATTTGTAAATTGAAGAATCAGTAAATTTGGTTGAATTTAATTTTTATGTATCACTTTTATTTTCCTTTTTTTTTTTTTTGCAAATAATGCAACTGTTTGAAATTAAAAAAAATATCTTTAAAGAATGTATAATTAAATTTCAAATTAGTTAATTAGAAATTATTTAAACTATAATTAAAAAATATATGATTATATGTTAAAGAAGTATGTTTATTATATTTATAGACATGTTACTCTTAAAGCTCACTTCATGTGCATTGATAGTTCTTTCTTGTACACAACTACTCGGTACTCGGCCAAAGTGCTACTCGGTGCAGCTCTAATTTGATTTTTAATTAATTTAAATATACATGAAAAAAAAAATGTAAATAAAAAAATTTGAGCTCCTCTATTGTTGCATAAGTTTAAACAAAAGAAAGCAATTATACATATTAGAGAAAAGCTTTAATAATGGAATTAATTAACAATTAGTTCTGATATTTTAAGGAAGGTATATTACATTTCTTAACATAACATTAAAAATGTCATATAATTTGCATTTCCATTGAGAAAAGGATGTTTCTTTCTTAGAGTTTTTGCTCTTAAGCAGTGAAAAACAATTTTATAATACATCTTGTAACTGGATAGATAACGCAAAAACTTTTTTTAATCAGTTTTAGCCCGATTCTACAGTTTTCTCAGAAAAGTGGATATAGAATAATAATAATAGTAACAAAAAGAGATCTGAAATATAATAGTAGATTGCAGCGAGCAACAGTTAACACAAGAGTGTCATACATCCATTATATCTTCCAAAAGTTAAACAGTAGTCAGACATATAATGCAAATATCCAGTTTGATTTCTTCCATAATTGTAAAAATGACCACTCTTCATACTCTGAAGAAAAATATACCATTCAGAATATGAAATGGGCAGCCCAGATCGAGTTTTGAATTCACCATGCTTTCTTTCTATAGTGTTAAGAGAATTCCAGTCTGAATGAAGTTTTAACAATCATACACAGTAATCTAGCAACAATAAATCTTACACTGCTTATTTCGGGGAAAAATAGCAAAAGAAAAAACTTCTTAAAAGTATAAAATCCCCCTTTCTCCTCAGATGTGGGAAATTTCCCATGAGTTACCATCACTAAGCCAAAGGGAAATGAATAGAAATTAGTTTACAGGATTGTCATACACTAATTTACTGGTTTTTAAATTATAATTAAAAAAAGGAAGGATATATTATATATTTTTTTTTTTCGAAAACAGCATGCGAAATTATTACTTATCAACTAGTTAAATTTAAGTAGAAAAATAAAGAAAGCAATTCTAAGCCAGATGGCCGCAATAATAACATTAAAACATTTATCGTCGTAAAACTTCGCCAAATTTTCCGGCATAGGTACAGGGAGAATATAGAACTTTTCCCGACTGTCAGAATTAGAAAAAGAAAGAAACAATATTATATGTAAGTAAAAGATAAATAATAATAAGTACAAAATGCAAAAGCACAATTTAAATTAAAATATTGTGTAAGCAAGTCAAATAAAACCAGAACGCAATTTTCTTTAACATGTTGAAATTCTTCATAGATGAAAAGATTTAATTTTAGATAAACTAAACGAAAAATTTAAATACCGAGTGAAAACGCAGCAAAACAACAATTAACGATCGTCTATTAAATAATCTTGAGCAAAAGTTTATAGTATTATTCCAAAAAGAATTAGGTTTTATCAAGATCGTTAGCTTGTAGAAGAGCGATTTTAAAGCTTTGAAAATGAGTAGAAAATAGTTAATATTTCATCCGGTAGATAGCGTTGTTGGTCTTTAAAATTTCTTATCCTACCAAAATAGGTAATAAGTTTGATAAAAATTCATCTTTATGTTATTTTTTTCATAATTCTCCATTGTAAGTTTTACAATCTATATTTGTGGTGTATTTAACTGTAACCGCAACTAAGACAAAATGTAAATAGAATGTTTTTATGTAAGCGGCAATTGTGTTCTATGCCGATTGTGTGTTTCTGTGATCGTCTGCTGTAAATAATGTGTCCATATTAAATAAGTTCTTTTAGTAAGATGAAAGTTTTATTCTTCCAAAGTACATATCACTTGCTAATGATATTAAATCGATATTTAGTTCACATATTAAAATAATATGTGATATCTGGCGACGATGTATGGAATGAAAAAGTATCGGATCCATGTACATTAGATGCTGAAGACTGCCAAGGTAAAAAATTCTTTTTGTATTTATCTTTAAAGAAGATTTAAAATGGAGCAGTTGGTTCAAAGTTTAATAGAACAAAATAAAATTTTATTAGAGAAATTAGCCACTTTTGCCGATCCGAAAACGCAAGAAGCTAAAGTTTCAGTTCAATTTGAAAAATTTGATGAAACGAATGAAGCTTTTGATTCTTTTTTAGAACGCTTCGAAGCTTTCATGGATATTCAAAATGTTCCGGATGGCAAACGTGGGAAAGTTTTTATTTCTAGTTTGTCAGCAAAATTATATAATTTGTTGAAAAACCTGCTAGCTCCTGACAATCCTTCCGATAAAGATTACCTTATTCTAAAAAATACATTAAAAGCTCATCTCACTCCGACGCCGCTTATAATTCCTAGTAGGCATGTTTTCCTAAATCGTAAGCAACGGGAGGAGGAAAGTGTCAGTGCTTTTATGGCTGAACTTCGCTCCTTGGCAATTCCTTGTCAATATAAACAAGAAATGTTGAACACGATGTTACGGGATGTTTTCGTAAGCGGGCTAAGGGATAGAGCAATATTAGATAGACTTTTTGAGGAAGATGATATAGATATTGAGAATATTTTGAAAATTGCTTTAGCTATGGAGAAAGCTATGAAAGGGGCAAATGAGATAATGGGTAAATCTTTAGAAATTAAAGAATTTAGCGTGAGGAAAAATAATGAGCAGTCAAAATTTGTTTCGCAAAAGAAAAACTTTGGAAGACAAAATCTTTCGGGAAAGAAAGTAAAAACGAGCTGTACACGGTGTACAGCAACGGATCACGATAAATATTCCTGCAGATTTAAATTAGCTAAGTGTCATTTTTGTCCAAAAATCGGGCACATTCGAAAAGCTTGTTTTGCAGCGAAAAAAGGGTTAAAAGGGAACACGGTAAAACAAAAGCAGGTAAATACCCTGTATTCTAGTGAAAATGTTATCCCAATGTATTCTTTTGATTTGAATTCGCTGAAAGAGGAGGAGCAAAGAAAACCTCCAATTATGTTAACAGTAAATATTGAAAATAAACCTGTGAGTATGGAACTTGATACTGGAGGGGCCGTCTCGGTAATGAGCATAAAAAAATTTCGTGAGATTTCGAAAAAAAGAATTCAACCCACAAAAGTAGTTTTTAAAACATACAAAGGTGAAATAATTGTACCTTTGGGTTTTGTCACTGTTGATGTTGAATACAAAAATCAAAAATTTAAATTAAATTTGTATATTGTTAAGGAAAATTTGGATACAATTTTTGGCCGCGAATGGCTTTATAGTATAAATTTGGACTGGAATTCTATAAAAGCTGTAAGAACATCCTATGACTATAATTTGAGTAAATTGTTAGAAGAGTATAAAGAGCTTTTTGACGATAAGTTAGGGGAAATTAATAATTATGAAGTAAAGTTGGAACTTAAATCTGATGCAGTGCCAAAATTTTGAAGAGCTAGACCTGTACCCTTTTCTTTAAAATACAGGATTGAACAAGAAATTGATAGGCTTGAAAAGGAAGGCATCATAGAGAGAGTAGAGACCTCTGATTGGGCAACACCAGTTGTCCCGGTTGTAAAAACAGATGGGTCTATACGCCTATGTGCAGATTATTCTGTTACCGTGAACCAAAATATTATGGTACAACAACATCCTTTACCAAAATTAGAGGAAATTTTTTCAAGCTTAAATGGGGGTAAACATTTTTCAAAAATCGATTTTAAACATGCATATTTACAAATGAAAGTACATCCAGATAGTCAAAAGTTCTTAACGATAAATACACATAAGGGATTATATGTATGTAAAAGACTTATGTATGGTTTAAATTCTGCTCCAGCAATTTGGCAAAGGTATATTGATGGTCTTTTCCAGGGGATGGAAGGAATCAAAGTTTTTATGGATGATGTTAGAGTGACTGGATCAGATGATAAATCACACTTAGAGGCCTTAAGAAATTTTTTTCAGAAATGTAAAGACCATGGGCTGAAATTAAATGTAGATAAGAGTAAATTTTTTCAAAAAGAAATTCAATTTTTAGGGCACAAAATCGATGCAAACGGTATACATAAGACTGATGAGAAAATTTCTGCCATTTCGAAAGCTCCTAGACCTACTAACGTACAGGAAGTACAAAGTTTTTTAGGACTTGTTAGCTTTTATGGAAAATTTTGTCCTAATTTGGCTACAATAGCGAATTTTTTGTATAAACTAACACAGAAAGGTGTGAAATGGGTTTGGTCAAAGGAATGTCAGGAAGCTTTTGAAAAAATTAAAGATGAAATTTGTTCTCCGCGTGTCCTAATGCATTATGATCCATCACTGCCATTGATATTGGCAACTGACGCATCTCCTGTAGGAGCAGGGGCGGTTCTTTCCCACTCTTTACCTGATGGAACGGAAAGACCAATAGCTTTCGCCTCCAGAACCCTCACAAAAACTGAGCAAAAATATGCTCAGATTGATAAAAAAGCACTAGCAATTGTGTGGGCTGTCAAGAAATTTTTTCTTTACCTAAAAGGGAGACGATTCACATTATTAACTGACCACCAACCTTTAGTAGCCATCTTCGGATCGAAGAAAGGTTTTCCAGTTCTGGCAGCGACAAGATTGTTACATTATTCTTTAGTATTACAATCTTTCCAGTTTGACATTAAGTATCGTAATACAAAACAACATGGTAACGCTGACTTTCTGTCTAGGCTGCCGTCCACTTCTGAACAGCTAGACGTTAAAGATGAAATTGATCTATTTCAGTTAGCACAAATCGAAACTCTTCCTGTCACAGCCAGAGACTTAGCCAAAGAAACTCTGTTGGATGCAGACCTCGCCCCATTGCTGAATATTTTACAGAATGGAGGAATTTTAAGAGGGAGAGAAGCAGAATATAGTCTACAAGATGGTTGTGTCATGTTAGGCCAGCGTGTGTGCGTTCCCAAAAAGTATCAGGCTCAGGTGCTTGAAGAGTTGCATCATGGTCATCTGGGTGCTGTTAAGATGAAAGCTATCGCTAGATCATATGTTTATTGGAAGAACATCGATAAGGATATAGAAAATTGCTCAAAGAATTGTGTAGACTGTGCTCGGTACAAAACCGACCCACAGAGAGTAAAGGTGCATTGCTGGGAGTATCCTAGTGCACCGTGGCAACGTATTCACATAGATTTTGCTGGGCCTATCTTTGAATATATGTTCCTGATTATAATAGATGCTCATTCCAAGTGGTTGGAAGCTTATCCAATGAAATCCACCACAGCAACCAAAACCATCGAATGC
This sequence comes from Maratus speculifer, assembly GCA_964019185.1. Taxonomy (NCBI): domain Eukaryota; kingdom Metazoa; phylum Arthropoda; class Arachnida; order Araneae; family Salticidae; genus Maratus; species Maratus speculifer. Next base: position 15,722,483 of record OZ025292.1, read on the forward strand.
TTAAGAGATTGTTTCGCTCGATTTGGATTGCCACTTATGCTGGTAAGTGACAACGGTCCACAATTTACATCATTGGAATTTGAGATGTTTATGCGTAATAACGGTATCAAACACAAGACCACTGCGCCATTTAAACCATCTAGCAATGGGCAGGCCGAAAGATACGTCTTTACAGTCAAACAATCTCTAAGAGCAATGCAAAATTATAGTGGCACAATACAACAAAAATTAAGTACGTTCCTTATGCAATACAGAAAAGCTCCGAACCTCACGACACTTCATAGTCCAGCCATGCTTATGTTGAAGAGAGAGATTCGGACGAGAATCGATCTGCTGCGTCCTGATCTTAAACGCAGAGTGGAAGAAAAAGTTCGTAAAGGAACTTATGAATTCTCTGATAGAGGATTCCAAATTGGCGACAATCTCGCTGTACGAAATTACCGACAAGGCGACAAGAGATGGAGGTTTAGAAAAATCGTTAGAAAAGATGGACAGCTACATTACACTGTCGATGTAAATGGCCAATTGTGGCGTAGACATGTCGATCAAATACGGGATGGAGGAGACATAGAGGAAAAAGAAAGCGAGCTCCGACGATCCTTTTCAAAACCTGCCATTCCTGTCCAAAATGCTGATGTTCCGACAACTAGTGCTGAGTTAGCAAAATCACCCACTAGTGTGGAGGCGAAGACGACTGATGCAACGCCAGTCTCAATTACTACACCAGAGCATGCTCCACTCAGTGTCCACGGTTCAACTCCAACACCACAACCAGTTCGCCGATCTACTAGAATCCGGAGACCTCCTCAGCGATTGGACTTGTAGTAGAAGTTTAGGAAGGGAGGAGATGTGGTGTATTTAACTGTAACCGCAACTAAGACAAAATGTAAATAGAATGTTTTTATGTAAGAGTTATTCCATGTCAAATCAACACACCTATTTTACCTCACCATCTCAGATTTTAATGAACTGTGGTGCATAGTTAGTATTTATATAGACTAAGAAAAATACAAAATTTTTTCGAAATATATCTATCGGTTTTGAAAATATGGCTTGATAAAATTTCAAAAATTGTCAAAAAATGGCAGACCTCACCATCTCAGATTTTAATGAACTGTGGTGCATAGTTAGTATTTATATAGACTAAGAAAAATACAAAATTTTTTCGAAATATATCTATCGGTTTTGAAAATATGGCTTGATAAAATTTCAAAAATTGTCAAAAAATGGCAGTTTGACACATTTTCAAATCCTTGTAGAATCTTTTCTAATTAAGATAGGAAGATGTAAGAAGTGTCATATTGCAGCATTTCTCATGGACTTTAATATGATATGCAACATGATACAGTTTGTAAAAAAATAAAAATTCAAAATTTAAATTTAAATTATAAAATTTAAATTGTGAAAAAAACGTTTTTTTAAAAAATTTCAAAAAATTAGAGAAAGTAAGTTATATTATTGTAAAACAATACAGAAAGTTTCAAAATGGGACAACAATGGCTTCATAGAAAAAATAATTAAAAAAAAAAGTCATTTTCCATAAATTTCAAGTATGGTGCATTCATGAAAATTTTACTTTTAATTTATTGAAACAAGATAGAATTTTTCTTTTTAAAAAATAAATGTAAATTCAAACTTTTGATTTTAATTTTAAAATTTAAATCATGAAAAAACGTTCTGATTTTAAATTTTTTTTTTCAAAAAAAAAAAAAAAATATTGAAAATAAGTTGTAAAAAGGGACAACAGGAAATTCACATGGAAAATATTTTTTTAAGAAATACATTTTTCTAAATCATTCTGAAATACCGAAACATTTTAGAAAAATCATTCGAGGACAATTTAATCGAAAAAGTTACATTTAGACAATGGATTTTTGTAGATCGCTGCAATTTAGAAACTCTGCAGAAATCATCAGCAGAATTCATAGAATTATTTTGTGAGAAATTGTCAGCCTTGGTCAGACATGATTTCATTGCAAGACAGCAATCATCCTTTATGAATTATGTGAAAATGAATTTGAAAGAATCTGAATCTGCTGTTGTGCTTGATTTTTCAGAAAATTACAGCATGGTTATTCAAGATGAAGCTCAAAGTTTCCACTGAACAAGCCACAATTCATCCTTTTGTAGTGTATTACAAAAGGGAAAATAAAGTTGAACACCTAAACTATGTTGTAATTTCAGACAGTTTGGAACATAATACTGTTGCTGTCTACACCTTCCAAAAGTAACTCATTAATTTTCTGGCAAATAAATTTCAAGAAGCTCCAATAAAGATCTTCTATTTTTCAGATGGATGCCCTGCCCGTTGCCCGATACAAAAATAAGAAAAAATTCTCCAACCTGTGTTTACACCAAGATTTTAATATTGAAGCTGAATGGCAGTTTTCAGCCACAGCTCATGGGAAAGGGCCTTGTGATGGTCTGGGTGGCACAATTAAAAGAGAGGCGACAAGAGCTAGTTTACAACGACCCTATGAAAACCAAATAGTAACCCCTCTTCAACATCCAATTTTTCTTCAAAAATAAACTTTACATTTTCAACACAGGAAGATTATATTAACTCAGAAATATTTTTAAAAGATAGATTCAACAAGACAGTTACCATTAAAGGAACACAACAATATCATGCTTTCATTTCAGATAAACTGAATACATCAAATATATTTGTTAAAACATTCTCTAATTCATCAAGAACATTTAAGGCAACCGTTTCAAAATCTGAAAATAAATTAGCATTATCAGATTGCAGTGGTTATATCACTGCTGCATATGACAAACATTGGTGGCTTGCATACACTTTGGATAAAAAATAATGAACTTGATGAACTTAAGGTCACATTTTTACATCCACATGGGCCATCTTAATCATTTTTTTATCCGAGCAAGCCAGATGTACTATGGATACCAATCATGGATGTTTTATGTTCTGTTGATCCTCTGACACCAACCGGGAGAACTTATGTTTTAACACAAAAAGACATTCTTAAATCTAACAATTCATTGTCCAATACAATTTAATAACAAGATTTGTTAAGGATACAGATTTGTAAGGTTTTACGTTATTTAAGAATTTGAAGGTTTGTAGAGTGTTATTTTAACTTTTTTATAATGTTTCATGTTGTACTATATTATATTTAATTTTATATTACATTTTGTCACATTATATTATACTGCATCATTCATTTATAATTTATACGTCATTTATATATAAGACTGCACCAGGTATTAAATTGTATCATACTAGAAATTGATAAAAAATTTTCTTTTCAAAAATTATTTTTACTATGAACACATTGTTGTCCCATTTTCAAACTTAGTGTAGGGTTTTACAATAATATAATTTATTTTTTATAGTTATTTGAAAAAAAAAAAGTATTTATATTTCAATTGTTTTAGTGTAACATATTGTATTACTTGAAATCTAGGAAAAATGACTTTTTTAAAAAATTATTTTTTCTATGAAGCCATTGTTGTCCCATTTTGAAACTTTCTCTATTGTTTTACAATAATATAACTTACTTTCTCTAATTTTTTGAAATTTTTTAAAGAAACGTTTTTTTCACAATTTAAATTTTAAAATTTAAATTTAAATTTTGAATTTTTATTTTTTTACAAACTGTATCATGTTGCATATCATATTAAAGTCCATGAGAAATGCTGCAATATGACACTTCTTACATCTTCTTATCTTAATTAGAAAAGATTCTACAATGATTTGAAAATGTGTCAAACTGCCATTTTTTGACTATTTTTGAGATGTTTACTAAGCCATATTTTCAAAACCGATAGATATATTTCGAAAAAATTTTGTATTTTTCTTAGTCTATATAAATACTAACTATGTGCCACATTTCATTAAAATCTGAGATGGTGAGGTAATTTTTTTTCAAAAAGTGTGTTGATTTGACACGGAATGACTCGTAAGCGGCAATTGTGTTCTATGCCGATTGTGTGTTTCTGTGATCGTCTGCTGTAAATAATGTGTCCGTATTAAATAAGTTCTTTTAGTAAGATGAAAGTTTTATTCTTCCAAAGTACATATCACTTGCTAATGATATTAAATCGATATTTAGTTCACATATTAAAATAATATGTGATAATATTGTTGTTTACCAGCTTCACAGCAGTATAAGACAAAATGAGTTAGATTAACAATTAAATATTTCGATCACATTGTGTAAACGTTAATCAGCACTACAGATTTAAAAATGATTCTATCCTCACCCTCCTTAGATTAGTCCAGTCACTTTAGCATTTTCCTTCGGAAAAATGTTCAATAAAGAGGTTTTTTTTTTTGTTTACAGAGCGATTTATAATGTCATTATAAATGATATCTCAAAAGTCCCCAATATTCTGAAGTACGCTTCCCCTCTTTTTTTTTGGGGGGGGGCATTTAGGGGGGAAAAGGGGCAAAATATTAATTAAGCTATATAGGAAAGTGATGTAGCATTTTCTATGTATTTTTTAACGCTGAATCGAATAAAACTAGATCAAGAATAGCCTCGACAAACTGAGGTATAAATCAATATAGTTGTATAACCAATATACAAAATTATAGAAATATATTAATAATATAATGTGAAAACTTGTATTATATATAATTGTAAATTAACAAACAAAAAATAAAAATGTACAAACTAAAGATCTTTAGTAAAATGTGCGATTTTCAGAAACAACTTTTTTTCAAGATGCTTTTGTAGCAGTTTACAATACATATATTTTTTAATTAAATTTCCAGCAGAGATAGACTTTTTTTATTTTGTATATTAAACTTGTGGATTGTTAACAATATTTAAAATTTTTTGTTTTACCCTAGAAATATGTTGATCGAGAATTAGTCTGGTCCACCCCATATGTTAGTTAAATGTTATTGTTTTTGTTTACCTTTCTTAATTTCTTTATAGATTTCTGAAAGATCCTACACACTTGTGGATATCAGCATTTTGCAGCCTCTCACAAGTTTCATCAATATGCTCTGTTAATTTAAAGGAGGATATAAATTACAACATGTCACAGGCTGAGAGATAATGCTATGGTTGTGCATACACCAAATTGTGTTTCAAAGGTGAGATAATGAATGGTAATCTAAATAGTTTTAAGATTCTGTGAACTAATTAACTAAGTAAACATATTTATTTATTTATTAAATATTGTATACATTTTCATGCACAATGCAGTAACAGTAAATAAAAGTTCTAAGAGAAAGTGATTGAGATTTATAAAAACAAAATATTTTTTTTTGTTTTCTGCATTTTTTAAACTAGTTGAGAAATATTTGTAATTTGTCTAGATGTCAAATCTTTGTCATCCAATTTTTGTGGGATCATAAAGATCTGTAAGAATTTCTAAAGGTTAGGATGATTTTTCTAGAAAATAATAAGTGTAATTACCAGCTTTACATTTAAGAGAAAGAATGTTAATGTTCTATAAAATAGATTCAGTATAACAGATAAAAATCACACTGAACTTTCTCTGCTTTAAGAGGCAATGCAATTTAGCAGGTAAAAAATTGTTTTATGCGAAGCAAGTGACTGAGAATAAACAGTTATTGGTAGAAAATTATTTTGCAGATCATATAAAACCAGATTAAGTCACTGATAACCAGGGGTGCATAAAATGCTTTTACCTCCCCAACATTTTCCTCTATATTCATATGAAAATTTTACATGTTATAGTTTTGCATTAAGCTTATATTACTGCAAATATTATTATTGTTATTATTATTATTATTTGAAATTTTTTAACCTATGTTCAAATACAAAACATGTTATTCTAAGATCAATTTTGTGAATGTCTCCATACAGATCTTTTTATTTATAGTGAAAATATTTCTATCTTAGGGAATTATGTAATTCATTGTTAAAATTGAATTCAATTTACGTATTTTTCTTCAAATTTCCCTAAATTACTAAATTTTCTCATAATCTTAGATTGCTGGATTGGATATATTCTGCGTCTTATCTGATAGATATTATAGATAGATAGATATATAGATAGATATTATCAGATGGCTGATAGTAAAGTTATCGACACTGTTTTGAAATTACAAGATGTGGATTCTAATGTTGATGGCTCTGATAATCCAACTATGCTGAATTCCATTTAATTCATTAATTTTTCAGGAAATTTTTAAATTGGTGAGCATCTCTTATCCAAAAATTTTATATAGATTGAGTTTGTATTAATTGCAATACAAGATGAGCAATATTTTAAAATCTATCTGCAATCCATGTAAAAATTGTTTTCCACAAAATTCTATCCCTTTAACAAAATTTAAAAAATATATATGATGAATTTGTTTTCTTTTTTTATATTTTGATTGTGTTTTTTAAATGTGTGTGAATGTTTAAAAGTTTAATAATTGGTGAAATAATTCAAATTAGAATGTTCTTACTCTAAATGAAAAAAAAATTAAATTTGTAATTTTATTATTGTGTAAAAAGTAAGTTACATTTTATTTCATAATGTTAAAAAAAAAAATATTTCTTTAGTTATATATTGTAGTTATTTGTTCATAATATATTTGTTGTTCTTTTGAATGATGTACATTATACTTTTTGACATGTTTTTGAACTAAAGTGACCAAAATGATGAAAACAAACCTTTGACTTGTTCCTTCATTTTTGGAGTTGAGCTTGAATGATTGATTTTGCTGATAAGATCTGATTGGTCATGAATCTAACTTACACAAGCATTAGCATTTATCTGTGCATCTATACCTAGTTACAAACCAGTCAGCTTTTAAAAGACAAGTTCACTAGATTCCTTTGAAACCACAATCCCAAAATCCATACATGACGACAGGTATAAAAAATTAAACTCACTTCAGATGTAGTGCAAAATTACAGAATTTTTTAATTTTATATTATTCTGTATGTATTTTAATATATAAAGTAGACTCCCTCAAATCCACACAGCTTGAGACCAGAGGTTTTGCCGATTTTAGAATTTTGCTGATTTCTGGTCATTTTATTGTTTACATTTTTAAAAAAGTAATTTGAATGTAATTAATAATGAAATCAAAAGTTTAATGAATGCTTACAATATGCTAAAATATTAAAATAAGTAATAAACTAAGATAATGAAAATTTAGATAGTTTTTAAAATGATAAAAATACAAAAGCAAGGGTCAAATTAATAATCAATAATGTACAATTAAATATTCATTATAAAGATGAAATGTATTTTTCTTAAATTATTCAATGAAACTTGCCTCATAAAGGTACAGTATTAATTCACATCAAGATCATAAAATAATGAAGCTTTATTTCAGGTTTAGCCAGACTTAATAACTAAAAAAGCTTGATTAATACATAAATATGTATAGTAAGATTGTGATTACCAATGATATCAGCAATATCTTAATTTTTTCAGAAATAAATTATTCTTTCTTCATGAAAAGACATGAAATCAATAACCTTAACAAAAATTACAAATTACAAAACATATGTCATTGATATAAAATTAAAAAAGTCAAAATTTGCACCTTCATCTGAACTGAATGTTTCATTGTTTACAACCATAAAATATGTGCGGATTTTAGAGAGTTGTGGATTTTAGGAGTGCGGATTTGAGGGAGTCTACTGTAATTATTAATAATTTGACTGAATTCATAATTTTTCATATGAAGGAAGTATAAATTTATTTCTGGAAAAAAAAAATCAACCGATTTGTTTGAAATTTAAAATATATATTTACTACATAATTTTGTCGAGTCATTTCAAATTTTATGAAAATCAGATGCATAGATCAATTACAGTGAGAATCAAAAGTATTCCGATACATTACAGCCAATGGAGAAAAAAAATTCAAATAAATTTTAATCATTTGAAACTTCAAATGCATAATTATTAGATAATTTTGTCAAATCATTTCAAATTTTATGAAAATTGGATGCATAGATCAATTATAGGGGCAATCAAAAGTATTCCGTTACATTATGGTCAATGGGAAAAATAGCATCAAATGCATTGTAATTGTTTGAAATTTAAAATACATAATTATTACATAATTTTGTCGAGTAATTTCAAATTTTATGAAAAACAGATGCATAGATCAATTACAGGGACAATCAAAAGTATTCCATTACATTATGGTCAACAGGAAAAAATAGTTTCAAGTTTATTTTAATGCTGTTAAATTCTTTCAAATATAATAGAATTGGCATGAACCTATGAAGTATATTATGTATATGTATATATATATATATATATATATTTAAATAAGACTGATATATTAAACACAAATCGCACACCATATTTAACCAACTAAAGAAATATATAAAATATAAAATATAAGAATTAAGATTAAGATAAGATAATTAGAATTAAGAATTAGATAATTAGAATTAAGATAATTAAGAATATAAAAATATTCTTAAAAGCAAAAACTCACGAACATCTACACCGCTAAACAAACTTGAAAAACCACTACGTGAACAATAACTAATCCATAAGTTATAAACTGATCCAACAAATAACAACTCATAAATAACTTAAACAAGAAACTCGAAAAGTAACAAACATGGAGACGGGCAGCATGGCTTATGACATGCACTGCTGGGTTAAATCTGATTTTATGCATGCAACATTCCCCATGCCCGTCACAACCATAAATGAATTTTAGCTAAAAGCATTCATACTAAAAATAAACTATCGACCAGCAATAACCTTCAAATGACCCTTAAACTAAAACATTAAACTTGTCGAACTATCAAATCCATTCAATAATGATTTCAGTTCATTTCGACGACTACTGCCCCTAACGAAATCATTCATAATATTTTTCATAAAGTTCCGAGGGTAATCTAGTTCAGAACCCAGTCTGTACCACTCTACAATGTCATTAATCGCATCTCCAATTTCTGAACTCAACCTATCAATACGAATTAAACCATTTCTGAAAATATTTCTTTTTACCGAGACATGTACACATGAATTGAAATTCATTAACTATGTATACTAATACTGTATATATAATACTGTATATATATATATATATATATATATATATATATATATATATACAGTAGAACCCCGATAATCCGGATCGGTTTTTTCATTTTTTTTTCCACTTTGAGAAGCGATTGGCGAAAAAGTTTTTTTTTTATTATTCAGAATACGACGCTGCAACAAGTTAATGTTAAAGAAATTAGCCAATCGCTTCTCAAACTTGAAAAAAAAAGCGAAAAACCCGATCCGGGTTATCAGGGTTCTACTGTATATATATATATATATATATATATATATATATATATATATATATATACTAGAATATACATTCTGTACAATCTGTGATGCAAAGAACGTATATTGTTAAATTACAGGGCCACATAAAAGTATTTCAGTACATAATGCTATACGGAGAAACATTGTTTAGGGCATGCTTTAATTATATTAAACAATTTCACATTTTATGAATATGATATGCTTTGCTTAGGTATAATAATATAAGTTACTTCCTGTATATTTACAGGAGCATAAAAAAGATTTCTGTCACTATACTGTATCCGAAGTACTGTCTACTATAAAAGCAAGATCTGAGTATTTAAAAAACTTTGTTATCGTACAAACGCACCTCATTTGCTACGCTTCACATGCAATTTCCAACTTGTTTAAATTATTTCACTTTTTATCATTTTAATTTATTACTTTAATTATTTTAATATTTTACTAAATAGTCAAGGATCAATATTCCATTATCTGCAATTTTCTATAATCTGCGTTGCTTAGCAAAAGAAAGTATCTTGAATTTTACCAGTTTGTTGTTGAAAAATATTGTAAAATTTGACAGAAAAAAAAAAAAAAAAAAAAAAAAATCACTTTTGAAGAATTACAAGTTACATTAAACAAAAATGATGCAAATTTTGTGAATTGATCTCTAGAAAAATCATGAATTTCATTTAAGGATTGTTAAATATCTTACTATTTATTTTTAAAAACTTTTTTTTTTGTTATAATTTATTTTACTAATGGCCATTGTAAATAAATTGGAACTAAAATCTTATAAAATTTATTTAAAAGATGTTTCAAATGCCCATTTTTTTAGCCAGTTATTAATAATTAATGCACAAGAAAAACCTCACAAATAGCCAATGTGACTCAAAGAAATTTATACAATAGATCCAGTGACACTTCCTATGCTTAATGTAAGGTTATATTCAAATAATGTGCAAAATAAAACTGTCTATAAAATACTTCACTTGGACAATGACTCCTAGCATGTGTGAATGTGTTAGTACCTATGAATAAAAATATGTCAGTTGTTTATGTGAAAAACTTTTATACAAGGCAGCATTTCACTTTAAAAATAAGAAAATATAAATTAATAATTACTTTTGTCATTATCATAACTTTTATATTCATTTATCTTTCTAAATACAATGAATTCTCTGTAAGGGGTCTGTGTGTATATGTTGAAAATCTGTCTAACTCGGAAAGATTTTCACTTCTCTGTGAATCCATAAACATAGAGTAAAACTTTCAATCGATTCTGCCTTATACAGAGTTTACTATACTTTTTCCTTCTTTTGTTTTTCCTTATAAGGAAAGAGCAGCTGACATCAATGTGGGTTAAATTAATGTGGAGTGGCAAAGGTAAGAAACACTTGTCTGTTTCTTATGATTACTACTGTGTCAGTCAATTTGGTTGGTCTCTGTTTAACAGGTCTATCATATGATTCACCTGCGTCCCCATGAAAGTTCTTGCAATGATCACTATGGCAAAATTGCAGGAGTGTGGTAGATTGGTTGATGGATGTATTTGTAAACATGCCCTTTCCTTATAGACACACTGACTAAATAGTTTGTTCTTGTTCCTCCATAAATCTACCCATACATTAAAAGGAGGAGAATTGATTTGGGTCAATTAGCACACTTTTCCATCACACATGGTATGTGAATATTGATCAGAAGACGCCATCACAGATAGTCACCTCATCTAATTGAAAACTGAAATTCCAGGATTTGAGAAAACGATTTGCATATTAAAATGCAACTGATCTGCCAAGTCATATCTGGGAGGAAACCACCTTCAGACTCAATTTTAAATGTTAACTCATAGGTTTATTGTGTTTTCCTGCTCTAAAAAGTATGAAAACATAGAGAACTAGGAGCAGGAAAACATAATGGTAAACTTATGAGTCAACCACTAAATTTCAGTCTGAAGATGGTTTTCTCTCAGATGAAAGTTGGCAGACCAATTGCGTTTTAATATGCAAATCGAGATTTAAGTAATTCTGGAATTTCAGCCTCCAACTCGATAAGGTGATTATATGTACTGCCTTATCCCAGTCTATATGAAGTATGTGATATTTTGGATTCACATGTTTGAAGCTTATATAAATCAATTTATGTTTAAATTTTTGTAATATGTGTATATTTTTTGGTATTGATTTACATTTTGTACTTTGTAAAAGTAATAAATATTCTATAAAAATATGTATGGTATTTATAACCTATAAAAACAGAAATTAATTTTTAGAAGCTGCAAGTGTGAAAATCCAAAATTTCAGTTCATTCTGCCTTGTAATTTTTGAGTTATGTTTTAAAAATGCTTAAATTACATTGCAATTTATTTTGCTATTAGCAGTGAATTGGAAATTTTAAATGTGCATAATCAAAAAATTTCTGCACTGAATGGCTTTCACTTTAATATTTAAAACTAAGATTTACTATCAAATCCAATAATAATCTCAAAATTAGGTGTTCCTATTGAAAATTTGAAAATTTCTTATATTTTCAGTATAAAGATGACCCCTAAGATTGTTTATTTTAATATAAGCTGAAAGAAGAAATGAATTTCAATGAAATCATAATTTTATTCTAATCCAATTATTCAATTAGTAAATGAATCATATGAGTTGTAAAATTCCAAATTGGTGAAAAAAGTCCAGACTAGGACTTGTATGCCTTGGATGGAGATGCCAATGCTCTATCTATTCAGCCATCCCGGATAAATCTGGAGGAATAATTCACCCAGCTAATCTTTAAGGATCACAACATTTCGTCTTATATCTGAATAAGCTCAACAGAATAAGTTGCAGGGTTTTTTTAATGGAACTGCATTAAACTCTGTGTAATTTTTAACACAAGTGACTAATTGTGTAATTAGCAATAACTTTAACAAAAAAATCTTGATGATGAATCTGTAATCTGAATCTAGCATGGCATATGTTTTTGTTCTCTCAGACATACACCCATAAAAGTAGTTCCTGTAGCTTTGAAATTATTTTATGCTTGTAACTTGGTGACTAGAGTTGAATCAGAGGATATTATATATACAGTAAAAGCTGATCAGTCAGCATTGCAATGGACAACAGAAAATTCCTGCCTTTACAGGAACACTGCCTATTATAAGTATATTACATTCTTTAATAAACACTATTTCTGTTTTGACAAGTTGTACTGTAAATTTAAATAAAATGAAATAAAAGTTTAAATACTTTTTTAGTATATGAATATTTTTCAACCCCCTAGCTTCAGGCGATTAAGTTATTTTCTTGTATGAAAATATAACCTATTTTTATTATCAATTTACAGTAGTTATAAGAATTGTATTAATCAAATGTAAAAAGAAAGCAAAAATTTTAATGCAAAGTTGAAGTTTTATTAATATTTATCATATATTATCCAACAGTGCTGTTTTTGCATTCAATAAATAAAACTACTATCAATATTTTTCAGTATGTATGCATTGAAAGAGGGTTCCATACACAAAGCAACATTGCACTCCCCGCTCAAGTTTCTTGTTTTTCTTCTTCTTTTTTTTCTTATCTCAACTTTATTATTAATTGTTTAAACAGCTTACCACACATCTTCTCTGTCGTTATTTTTTGATTGGATTTGATTAGTTGTGTGATATGAAGTGCCTTTCTATCAATCTTGTATTTTTATCTCCTTGCACACGTCTGGATACACTTTGTAAATATTTTTCAAAATCTTTCCAATAACCTCTATTCTAAATCCCAAAGAAGTGTTTTTAGAGCTGTGCTTATCTTTTTTGTTACATAATAAATGCATTAAATAGAGACTGATTGATGAGATGCCAAAATACTTTTTTGTTATGATTTTTTTTTTTTTTTTTCCTGAGTCTGAATTGTTTTGAAAGTTCTAGATCATCCTTGTCAAAGCTGTCCACTATTTCATTGTATTTGCATATCAAATGAAGTTTTGTCATGTTGCCACATTTCTTTGATTTTACTTTACAATATGATGGGTTGTAAATTGTGCTCAATGCATTTATTTTTCTTTTTTTAAATCTTGCCATTTTAGGATTATAGTTTTTCCTTTGAGGTACTCTGATTTCTCCTTTCTTATGTTTTATAGCTACAAACATTGATAGTAGATCGTTTCTATTTTGCTTTTTATACTTTCTTGCAGGATTCCATACATATTGGTTCTGCATTGTCACAAATTTTTAGCTGATTAGGAAAATGTATGGAATTATTCAGTTGTTACACAATAGCTATTGGCTAATAATGGATCTATTAGATGTAACACAATTTTAGTGGACTTTACCACAAATATACTTTTATCTACATAAAATAAGAAATTCCATATGTAGCCTGATTGCAATTCACATAAAACAAATGTATTTATGTTGAAGCAGGAAATTTCAGAGGAATATATTGTTTCTAATGCAGGCTTCCTTCGAATAATAATATACCCACACTAACATTTTTTTCTTCAATTAAAGTTGAACTACTTGTTACATAAATATTTTGTAACATCATAAAATTTATATGCTAAATCAGAGTTGCAAAGGATTAAAAAATATTTTCATTTTAGGCATGTTTTCATCTTTTCAACTTTGCAGATATACTCAGCACTTTTTGTGTTGATTTTTTTTTATCTTTTTGAGAGAGACTGCTATGTTTCACTTAGCTTTTGTTATTGATCATGATTCCTGATCATAGTATATTGACTTTGTTGATTTGTGTCTTTAAAATGCATGAACTGCAGAATTTATTCTTAAGAAATTGTGGAGTTTTTTTTAGGATAAAGCATTAGGAAAGAAAAAAATATACAGGGTTCCAGCAAATAACACCCTGATTTCAAAATTAAATTTCTCAAAAACTAAGATTGGTAGAATTATGCGATAAACGGTTTGTTTATTAGGTAAGCTGTAAAAATGTTATACAAAAGTTTCGAGCAATGAATATTTTGAAAAGATTGTGTTTCGATTGCAAAGAATACTGGAGTTGACATTTTTCTTGTTTTAGATTGTCTGTAGAGAATGAGTTTTTCAGTGTACAGTGCCATATTTAATGATTTTTCAAACTTAATTTTTGAAAATTCGAAACTTTTTTTCCAAAAATCGTTAAAATATGGCACTGCAAAAAACTGCTCTGCAAAAAAAACTAAAACAATGTCAAATCAGGCATTGTTTTAATTAGAACACAATCTTTTTAAAATGTTCACCGTTCGAAACTTCTATATAAGATTTTTACAACTTACCTAATAAACAAACCGTTTACCGCATTATTTTCTGGATCTTCGTTTTTGAGAAATTTAATTTTGAAATCAGGATGTTATTTGCTGGACACTCTGTATTTTACTACAGATGTTACAATATTGTAGCAAACAAATATTCATTGTTGAGACAAAAGAATAATTAGACTTTTAAAAAATTGCTCTGTTTCTTAAAGATATGGCAATATGAATAAGAAGAATTAGTTATATTATTCTCTCACAAAACTTTTTGACATATTTGCAAAGAGTTTTTTAGTCCTTAGAGAAACCTGAAAATCAAAAAAGTTGTTTGGTAGTAAAATCATTGGAAAAAATTAGTAATCTCTCCAAAACAGGAAAGCTAGTTAATTTCTCTGGAAAAAAAAAAAAAAGTCCAATATATGCAAGGTATTTCAGAAGGGACTCATCAACTGTGAAACAGTGTGAAAAAAAAGGAAACAAGCAGTATGTTAAATAGACTGGCCTGAAATTTGTTATATGCAGGTATACAGAAATAGTTTCAAGATTGAATATCAAAGGGCATTGCAGTCACAGTGTCTTTGAAATAGTGTCTGAAAGTGTGCTTGTGAACAGAGGTTAAATCACATTACATAATTTCAATATGGTCACCTTTTTGAGAAATAACATGACACAACAGCAACTAAAGGGTAAAGTTCTGAGTCACTCATTTAGTGAAATGGATGTACATGCCTCAAGATGAGTTGTTTAAGCTGTTACATTATTTGAGAATTTTTAGAGTAAACAGTGTTTTTCAAGTAGCCTCACAGGAAGATGTTACATGGATTGAGATCCATGGAATAAGTAGACTATCCATATCAATGCCTGTCCATACTTTCACACTCGGGGATACTTGAAAGCAAAATCTCGGGCACTGAAGTATTTTTCAAGGAACTCAATACTGCTGTATCAAGTATCGTCAGATCCCATCCTGCCAACCAACCACAAATTCTCTGGCGCATCCTTTAGAAATTGAAATGTGGCACCAAATTACTGTAACTTTTCAGTATATTGGAATGAGTTAATTGTGTCTCATGCCAAAATGCCGAATAACCCCTTTACTGGACAGTTCAACCCAAACTGTAAATTTTGCAGAGTACAATGATTTTGCAAGACACACAAACAGATTTTTAATGCTCCATATTTGCTAGTTTTATTTATTCACAAATCCCTCTAAATGAAAAACGACCTCATTCCCGAACCATATGAAGACGACATCAATTTTATTCTCTTTCATCATCTGGAGTAATTCATTTGCAAAGTCTTCTCTTTGTCACAGAGCTATATTTGCAGTCACTTGATGTTAGTTTATTTTATAGGGAAATAGCTTCTGGTCCTTTTACATTGTTCAGCATGTAGTAGTGTTTGAGAATCACACTTCAGCAGTGGCTCATCTGATCAATTTCTGAAAACTGTTAAACAATTTCTTCCACTGCATGCACATTTTAATGTGTCATGATCGATCGGCTGCATCACACATTTCTGGCTAACTTATTGGTCACATTTCCTCTTCATTCAAACTTGTTGAATAAATTATGAATTGTTTTCTGGTCTGGAGCTTTCTGAATATTAAATTGTTGTTGAAAGCTTCACTTTGTCAGTATTGGACTTCAACCTAATTACTAGTATTTTTGTACAATAAAAACATGTTGTTCCAAGGATATATCGCATGCTGTTTTTTCATTTCCATATACTTACTAATATAATGCAACTCCCTTACACTTGTTAGCTATAAAACAGATGCATGAATGAGCTTTCTGTACTTCTGAAAACTATTTAAAGCTTTGTGTGCTTGTTCTTCCACCCATTAATCCATATTAGATATCACTTGTTTCATCTTTCCGTCTCTTATTGTTTCACAGTTATATAATTTCAAAGTCAGGGAATCCTTTCTGAAATACCCTGTATTTTAGAATCATATTTTCAAGCAATCACTGCTATTTGGCATGCTTTACTGTTGATTGTTTGCATAAAAAAAATTATTCATAGAAGGTATTTTTTGAAAATGAGAATGAAAGCATTTTATATGCCTATTTTTAAGTATTAACATAACACTAACATACTATTGAATGATTTGAAATTGAACAGTTTTTCATTTGGAGTTAAAGGAGTTCAATTTTGAATCAAAACTAACTATATGATAACCTTTTTCATGCTACTGTACCTTGAAAACTTGCTCAAAATACCAGCATTGAAATAATTTTCTAAAAGATCCTCTGTTTTTTCTGAAAAAAAAGAAAGAAATTTTCAATTTGCAGTTTCTTAATAAAGCATCTGCCCATCTTATGTGTAAATAAATTAAAAATAAATTCAGTAGTGTGTCAGAAAGCAGCCAGTTTTGATTAGAAAATATCCTTAATAGAATGGTCTAATTTGTTAACAATTGTCACTTACGAAAAATTTCTTCATAAATTTTTCTAATAGATATACTTTTATGTACTATGCTAAAAAATTTTATTTTAATTTACAAGTGTGATTTTTATTTCCTTGATAAGACTCTTTCCTCTTAAATTTATCTACAATTAATTATGAGATATAATGAATTAACATAGTTTTATTTATTGTAGATGCATCAAGCAATAAATTAATTAAACAGAAAAACTGATTTGAAATTTGTGATATTACTCAAAGAAACTATAAGTATTTAAAGTGGGAAAAATGGAACAAAGCAGTTCTTTTCAAGAATATTTTGAGAAAGGATCTTCTAACTTACACCAAGGAAAATTGTTTGTTTGTGAGATATGCAAAAAGAATTTCTCTAAAAAGAGTCGTTTAAACAGACACTTCTTAATTCATAGTGGTGAAAAACCTTTTGCATGTGAGATATGCAAGAAGAAATTCACACAAAGTAGTCATTTAAAGAGTCATCTGCTAATTCATACAGGTGAAAAGCCTTTTGTGTGTGGAATATGTAATAAGAAATTTTCTATCAAGAGTAATTTGAAAACCCATCTCTTAATACATACTGGTGAAAAATCTTTTGTTTGTGAGATATGCAGCAAGAAATTCTATCAAAAAAATGAATTAAGTGAACATTCATTAATTCATACAGGTGAGAAACCGTTTGTGTGTGAGATATGCAAAAAGAAGTTTTCACAAAAGAGGGTTTTAAGGAAGCATCTATTAATTCATACTGGTGAAAAACCTTTTGAGTGTGAGATATGCAACAAAAAATTCTCTCGCAAAGCTGTGTTAAACAGCCATTTATTAATTCACACTGGTGAGAAACCTTTTGCATGTGAAAAATGTAACAAGAGTTTTTCTCAAAAGAGTAATTTAAACAGCCATATCTTAACTCATACTAATACAAATGCTTTTTTGGGTGAGACATGAAACACGAAATCTTTTCTATTAAAGGATGATTTTTCGAAGGTTACTTTGAAAAATCATCCATTATTTTGTACTGGATATGGTGAGAAATCTCTTTATTTTATATTTATGCTACAAGGAATTTTCTCTTAGTAAAAGTTTAAGTAGTCATCCATTTATTTATGCTGTTGAGAAACCTTTTGTTACTAAGATATGCAAGAGAAAATTATCACAAAAGGACAACAAGT
This sequence comes from Maratus speculifer, assembly GCA_964019185.1. Lineage (NCBI taxonomy): Eukaryota > Metazoa > Arthropoda > Arachnida > Araneae > Salticidae > Maratus > Maratus speculifer. Next base: position 15,740,511 of record OZ025292.1, read on the forward strand.
GCTGAACCCAGCTCTTATAATTTAAGGTTTGCTGTCTATTAATTTGATCATATTTTGTGGCTTGTTATAAGTTTGTTAAAAGAGAGTTTGATTTCTTATTAAAAGTAAACACTCACCAAACTGAATTAGTAGTTAAGGAAAAAAATTATAATTTTATTCTTCTGAGTTATCTAAGAGACATGTCATATTTTATATTGTATTTTTTCATGTTGTTTTTATATACATATCAAATAAATTTTCTGAAGAATGTGTAAGTATTTAAAATATCCATTGTATGTTTGATGTGTGTATGAAACAAAAGCAGTGTCAAAATTTGCCCAACAGGGAGATGGGGGGCATAATATACATGACTAATTTGTAATCTACAAGTTGATTATAATAAGTTTAGCTTTTAAAAAAAGATGAAAAAAAAACCCATTGATCAGTGTTGTGGTTACCAACAGATTCTCATTAGTTTGAGATTGAAAAACTAATAATATCATGCATAATTCAAACTTTAAAAGGGCTGCAAGCAGTGCAATCACGTTTTTAACAGGGAGCTACATATGTCAGCAACTTTTAAAAGTAGAAATGAGTTGAATTTTTACTTGTTTACTAAAAAGATGAATTGCAATTCACACAAGAATCAGAATGACCTGATATTTCATCTGAGTATACAGTAAGTATCAGTAACTCTATCAGGGTGAGTAGCGGTGCTTACAGGTCCTTACAAGGTGCTTCTTTTTTTCCCAGAGTGCTTCTTTTTTTTCTCTCTCCCTTGAAATGCCTATTTTTGAACGAACTGCTTGTTTTAAGTTTGCGATCCTGAACCAAAACTATTTCAATAAAAGCGAAACAACTACAACTTTTCCTTATCTAGAACGGGCGATGATGCGTCGTTCGTACCCCAGAAATGTTTCTATTGTCCACTTTTAGCTCCTCCCTCATCTTTCAGCCTTTGATTCTCGGAACTCTGAACGTAAATTCTCCGTTCTGCATGCTTTTCTGGAGTTCTGGAATTTTTCTTTTGTGACTCTCGTGTGCACATGTGATTATTCATTATTGCCATTTGAATTTTTTATTATACCAAAGTAAGCTGAATCAGGGGCGTAAATCACCCTAATCGCGTAGGGGGGTGTCGGCTCAAAATTTTCCTACTCCAAGAAGGAAAATTTCCGAGTACTATAGCCAACATGAAGACTAATATACATATATATATTATATACATATTATATATATATATATTATATCATAATTCGCACGATAATTATGACTTAGTGTATCGAGATAATCAAATAATCTTATATTATGTTATTATTATTTTCCCCATTATTAGGCGATCTCCTGATGGAATACAATAACCGTTCCACCTGAGAGAGACACGAGTCGTGCATAATACGAATAAGCAGTCAAAGGGCTTTCCAGCAATATATCACATGAAAGGTATCGGCTAAAATTAGAAAAGTGGTTGCCCGTGAGGGCAAAATAGGAATCCAACGATATATCACAAGAGAGATGTATTCCAAATTTAGGAAATTGTCCTCCCTCCCAGAATAGACCCTTCCCCTAACTATAAAAATTTCATATATTATAAGTAATATTTATCGGAGGGCCCCCCCCCCCCAAAAAAAAAAAAATCCGGTCTAAAATGATAAAACGTTACAATTTCAAAAAAGATCGAAAATTGTCCCCAATAGAGGATAAGAGGAGGCGGGGGGAGAGGGAGAAAGATTTATTATATGAAAGAGTGATTTGAGGGCTTTCCTATGATATGGCCAAAAAAGTATGGAATTTTTCCACCCCCATTTAAACTCCTCGGGGGTGGAAATTTAAAATATCGCTGAAACACGTATTTAATTAGCTTTTAAAAATTTTATTTTCTGCTGTTTCACGTTCTTATTTGAAAAGACTGTTGAGATGTGCCAAATGTTCTAAATTTTTCGACCGCCCCCCCTTTTAACCCCTTATGTTGAGATTTCTAAAATCACTGGATTATGTGTTTAATAATTTTTTTAGTAGATTTATTTTCTGGAATTTTACGCTCCTACCTTAAATGTTTGCTGAGATATGGCAATTTGTTCCAGAATTTTTTACCTCCCCCGCTTGTCCCTCTTACGGGGGGTCTCAGGTTCTGAGACCACACCTGCTACAGATTGGAATTTCTGTTATTTCTCTATCTTAATCTTTTGTGTATTGTATGGCTGTGTACTCGAATTTTATAGGTGACATTCTTTCTTTGTTGAAGGGAGAATCGACAGGTAATCCTGTACAGGTGGGGTTGGGAGAAAGAAGGAGATTACTGAGAGGCGTGTTCATCCGTCAGTGATGTATGTGGATGATGACAAACTAGGAACATGTCACTAGTCAAGAAAGGAATGTGGGATGTGTCCAATGGAGAAGCTCCACAGGGGGTGTACATTGGGGATGCAGTGATTTGAGAAGAGCAAGTCTTGTCTCAGATTAGTTCAGTTCGTACGTGGAGGTGTGTGTAGCACCGAGGTCCTGATAGAGTGTGCTCTGTGTTGTAGAGCGGAAGTAGTGCGTTTCTGGAGAGCAAAGGACACAGACGTCCTGGTGTTTAGTGCTCTGGGCCGAGAAGTGCAGGCCGAGTATCCTTGTGTTGGGAGATTCCTGGTTGATCTCCGATAAAGTGAATCTAACGTGCATTGAGTGTGAGTTGGAAGGTGTAATTTGAATAGTACACAGTCAACCTTTACTGTATTTAATTTAATGTTGAACCTGATCATCTATATCCGAGTTGTAATTGTATATAATTGTAAATAGCGTATTTGTTGTGTACATATATTCTAAATAAACTGTTAATTCAGTTAATTGACAGCGTCAGTGTTCATTCACACAATCCTCACAGTGGGTGACCGATATCACCTAATAATATCGGTGGTGGCAGCTATAACTACCACGGACTTTCTTCAAAGTTGTGCGGGCTGAGAGGAACGTCCGACAGGGGGTAATTTCAAAATTTCCATCTTAGTGCATGCTTACATCATAAGAAATACTTTCTCTCCAATTTTCATGGTTCTAGATTCAGTAGTTTGGGATGTGCGTTGATTATCACTCTGTCGGGACAAACTATTTTATATATTTATAGCTATCTCTACTAGCATTAGATAAAATATATAATTAGATACATCATATACGTATATTAGATGCAATATATAGATAAATAACAAATAAATTATTAAAGCAGAGTATGTAATTTTTTAGGAGCGAATTCAAAGGGTTTTCAAATTATACTCAAAATTTTTAATAAATAAGGCAATTGTACATAGTTTTTCTGACTCCTTGAGAAAACATGCGCAAAGTACCAAACAAATAAACGAAATACATAAGCCAAAAGTAAAATTCTGGTTCCTTTTTCATCTACCCCTCCCCCCCCCCACACACACAGGCACATCAGGCACAAAAAATGTACCAGTAAAGTTCAAATGCCTTTTTAAATTTTCAAATTGCAAGAGGTTTTAAGATCCATTTAATCATCAATTAGCTTTAAACAGTCAAAAGTTGCGCTGTTTTATCCTCCACCAAGGCTAAAATTATTTTCAAGTTTCAAATGATTAAATTTTGATTCTTATCTATACACACACACACAAACATCTATCCTTAAAATAATAATCAAAATACTGTTATGCAGGGAGACAAAATTATTTTTACTTGTACTATAACAAAGTTTTAAAAATATAGAATATTTTACATACTTTGACATTTGAACTTCAAAAAATAAATGAACTTTCTTAGTTGTTGAACCTTGAGATAATAAAAATGAAAAGCCATGTAGGCAAAAATTTCTTAAAATACTACATTACTCTTAAATAACGATGAAATAAAATTGATAAAATATAAAAAGATCTATAATACAATTTTAACTTAGTGTATAATACTAAATACATTGACTTGCAATTGCAAATTGTAAAATGGTTGGCGAAAAAGAAGGCAAATATAGTGAAAGAAAAAAAATGTAGTTAAAATGATAATAATTTCATGAAATTTAAATAACAACTAGCTTGTCATCTCCAGTTTATAACAAAACTAGCAAATAGTTAGGGAATTGCGATGCTAACTGTTAAAAACATTTATATATATCGAATAACAGTACATTTTTACAAGTTATTAAATCATTTATCTGCTCCCTCAAAAAATAAATAAATAATAAATAAATAAAATAAAATAATTCATTTTTAAATATGAAAGCAATTCAGTTATTTACACATTTTACATATCTAAAATTTTCTGTAATAAAATAGCTAGCTTACTTCAAAAGGATTTTTTAGAGATCCAACAATGCAAAACGGTATATGTATATCGGCTGAAATTTTATCAGCATGCTTTTGTTTATTAAGTGTGTTCCTGTAATCACTATCGAAAATATAATTACATAACCCACATTGCACTTTTTGTCTCTTACATTAGGTGGGGGCATAACTGATAAAAAAATTTGAACTAGTAACTATATACCAAAATATTCTCCCATCAACACTTTTTAATTGAATGATTTCGTACTATGATCCAGAATACTAACGGTTTAAACAAAGAGTTAACGTAGGCGCAGTTTGTTTTGTAACTGACACATAGGGTGGGAGGTGCAATGTCCAGTCATTTAGGTTCCCAAGCTTTACGTTGAAGAGAAAACAATGTTTTATCTTTCTATTTTTTAGCATTCAGTTAAAATCTCTTTAGCGTTTTTTTTTTTTTTTTTTTTTTTTTTTTTTTAGTAAAATTGAAATCTGTTTGCTTGGGGAATATTTCAGAGACAAAAAATTGTCAAAAATACGGGATTTCTTAATATAAGTTTTAATTCTTTCTAACGACAAACTTAAAAGCAGCGTAACAATTTGGTGTTACAACTCATTTTTCTGACTAAACAAAATGTGATGGTAATAATAAAAATATTAGAAAAATTTAATACAATTGACTGAGGAAAAAGCTAACGAAAGTATTACTTCTGAGAGAAGTAAACTCGTATAGGCTGTAAAATATCCAGATTATTTCGAGATGAAAATTCAAAGTATTTGGGTATTTTCAGTTTTCATTCTGTATCATATAAATTTCTTAAACAATCTTTTAAATCAATCAAAAATTATGTAAAAAAGTAAGTATAAACAATTTCGCCTTTATTATTATTTTTTTAAAATAAAATAAAAAGAAAACACAAATTTAGATAGTAGGAAAAAATGAGACTATAATTATTTTCAATTAAAGGTAAAATTTGAATAGAATGGAAAATATCCAGATTTTGATATGAAAAAATACCAAATATTTGTATCTCTATAAGTGAATTTTCATCGTATACCACCTAAATTCCGTGATACATATATCTAATTAAATTTAAAGTTTAGATTAAAAAAATAGAAGTTTCTTCACTTCGATCAGTATATCTTAAAATTTCGAGATTAAACTAAAAACTTTCCAACTGTAAAAAAAAAAAAAAAAAAAAAAAAAAAAAAAAGAAAAAGAAAAAGAAAAAAAAAAAAAATACAAGTAGATTTCGATATATCCATATCCAAGTCAAAAGACACAGAAAAAAAAAAATCGGAATATCAAGGTTTTACTCAAATATCACTGTTATAATTAACGGTATAACTTTAACATTACTAGAAAATGTACAAGAATATTTTTTTCGTCATATCGAAGTTTCCGAGAACACAATATTTGACAAATCAACATTTTTCTGAAGAGTTTTATCAGAAAAATAAAATCCTATATATTAATAAGTTATATTGATTAATTACTAAATTATAGTAAATAGTAAATTAGCAATTATTTAAATTAATTAATATTAGTTCCGGCTAAGAATAAATTTGTTTTCTTCATGCTAAATTGTTTTTTTATTATTATTATTTTTCTTATCAGAAACTGCAAGCGGAAATAAATCCGACTCAGAAAATTTTTTTATAGGTTTTCTTCGATCTAACTTGTTTTTCTTATTTAATTAAAAACTACAAAAATATTTCTCCAATTCATAAATATTTATAGATTAATACCCTTTTTTCGGCTAATTTACTTTTTTCCGATCGAACAAGAATTTTTCGGACTGACTTTTCCGTTTTTCCAATTTATAAATTTTTATAGGTTAATACGTAATACTATTTTTTCCGACTAAAGATGCCTTTACCGGTAGAACAGAAAACTTCCGATTGATATTTTCGTTTTTCCAATTTATAATTTTTTTTATAGATAAATGCCATTTTTTCCGATTTAAAAATTTACAAGTATTTATAGGTTAATACGTAATACTATTTTTTCCGACTAAACATGCCTTTCCGGATTGAAACGGAAAATTTTCCGAATGATATTTTCGTTTTTCTAATTTATAAGTTTTTATAGGCTAATACCATTTTTTCCTATCGAACAAGAAATTTTCCGATTGACTTATTCGTTTTTCCAATTTATAAATTTTTATAGGATAATACTATTTTTTCCGACTAAACATGCCTTTTCCGATGGAACGGGAAATTTTCCGAATGATACTTTCGTTTTTCCAATTTATAAGTTTTTATAGGATAATACCATTTTTTCCGATTAAACAAGAATTCCGACTGATTTTTCTTTTTTCCAATTTGTAAGTTTTTACGTAATACTATTTTTTCCGACTAAATACGCTTTTTCGGTTGGAACGAGAAAATTTCCGAATGATTTTCAAGTTTATAAGTTTTTATAAGTTAAGAACATTTTTTCCGATCAAACAAGAATTTTTCCGACTGATTTTTCCTTTTTCCAATTTGTAAGTTTTTATAGGATAATACGTAATACTATTTTTTCCGACTAAACACGCTTTTTCGGATGGAACAGGAAAATTTCCAAGTGATTTTCCAGTATATAAGTTTTTATAGGTTAAGAACATTTTTTCCGATCAAACAAGAATTTTTCCGACTGATTTTTCTGTTTTTCCAATTTATAAGTTTTTGTAGGATAATACGTAATGCTATTTTTTCCAACTAAATACGCCTTTTCCGATGGAACGGGAAATTTTCCGAATGATTTTCCAGTTTATAAGATTTTATTGGTTAATACCATTTTTTCCGACTAAACATACTTTTTCCGATAGATCTGGGAATTTTCCGACTGATTTCTCCTAGGGGGGGGTGTTGCACCCCCCCAAACCCTCCCCGGGATTTACGGCCCTCAGCTGAATATATCGTCGAACGATCGATCAAAATAAGTTGCAAATATCGTAAAACAATAAAGAAAATATATCTATCAAATGACAGGGCGCGCGAAGAGAAAACTGCGCGCGGGACAAATTGTAAATTTGACGACCCCTCTACCCAACTTTTTCTTGTAATAGACGAAAAATGACATTGGTAGTATAAATTTGGTACCCCCTAAATTTCCGTACCCGGGGCGGCTCTCCCCCCCACCCCACCCCCCTTTTCGCACAGTGCTGTCAAAAGATCATGAAAATGCTCAAATTTGAAAAAATTCGTTGAAAAACCAAAAACATTCATCAAAAGATTAAGGAAAAAAAAGCAAATTATGTCAAAAGAATGCGATCAAATCACACACAAACTTTACTGAAAAATCTCAGAATAAAACTACAAATTTCCTCAGAAAATGGCGATGAAACCGCAAATTTTTATCAAAAAACAGCAATAAAACCCCAAATTTCATCAATAAACTGCGATAAAACCACAAATTTCACCAGAAAACCAAAAAAAAAAAAAAAAACTGCTGAAATTTCGCCGAATAATCGTGAAAAAATTGAAAAATTCCGTCTCAAATTTTTATTAAAGAACGCGAAAAAATGCAAATTTCGACGAAGAAATTTGCATTTGCTAAAAAACACTAAGTTTGTTAAAACATTTGCAATAAAATTAAGTTTCATGAAAAGATCGCGGTAAAACTTATTTTTGACGAAAACTCGCGAAAAAACTGCACATTTTATCAAAAGATTGCGATAAAATCACAAATTTCGCAAAAAGATTTCAAATAACTACAAATTACGTCGAAAAAAAAAAAAAAAAAGATCGCGAAAATACAAAAATTTCTACAAAAAATCACGATAAAACCACAAAAGATTGCGAAAACCAAAAATTTTCTGCAAAAAAATAAAAAAAAATTGTCAAAGATCAAATTTCTTCAAAGGATTTTTAAAAAGACTTAAATTTCATGAACCCCAGAGAAGAAGGAAAAAAAAACCCCTGAAAATTAATACAAAGTAAAAAACCGTGAAAATTATCAAATGCAAAATATATTAATGTCAAAGGTCATATTCACTCAAAAACATAATTTGAAACAATTTTGGAACACAAAAAACAGCTTTAGAAAAAGCAAGAAATTAAGAAGAAAAAGCCGCAATAAAATCAGTTTTTAATCCTTTAAAACCTAAGCCGCCTGTATGCGCCTGTGTCGCTAAGCGATGAAGGCAGCCGAATCCGGGAGGGTATGGAGAATTTAGGGGGAGAGGGAAGTTAAAGAGATGGGCTCCATTCTGTCTTGAGGGTTGTTTCTCTATATTCACCGATTTCTTTGTTCGATTGACAGTGATGGAATATCCACGTGTGGTTTATATTTACTTCTTTTAGCTGGATTCTTTTGAGGGAATGTTTTTTTTTTCTTTTAAAGCTTTTCATTTCAAAAGAGTATGTAATGGATACTTGTTTAGATTATTACGTATCAGGGTTATTATTAGTTTAATTATAATTAATCCAAAATGAATAAAAGTAAGGTAAAGGGGGAAAACAATTAGAAATAGATGCGATATTACTTGGATCAGATGAGAGATACTTAGAAAATGACGATAATGGATAATTAAATAAGCAAAAAAGAAATTGCACATCTTCTACAATAAAAATTTGACCTCACACCCTATCCCTACCGATTTTCAAAATCCCACCAAGGAAAAATAACATATAAATTCAAAAATTAATGATCGCCAATATTTTTGATATTACAGTCACATTTCAATTAAGCGCGGTCCTAAGAAAATATAAATAAATAAAGTTCATCAGCGGAATATTTTGTTCTCAAATTTACATGCTTATTTAAAAAAAATTACATTAGCAATCAATTAATTACAAATGAACTGGTTTTCAGTGGAGAAAACTTTTTTTTTTTATCGAAGAATTATTTGTATATTTATTTCCTAGCGATTATTGTTGCATGACGATTATTATCAGCGCTGTCGCATTGAAGATTTGGTTTTAAAAAATATTTTTGATTTTTTTTTCAAAATAAATAAATCGAGTTTGATTAATTTTTTTGTTTAAAATACAGATAAATTAAATTATTAGTGTTGTTATTATTATGTTAAATATTTACATCTAAATTTAGCATAATTTCCTTTTTTTTTTTTAATAATTTATAATTTTTTTATTCCATAAATAATTTTTTGATCAGTTTTGAAGTTAAAATAAATATCAAATATAGATGCTGCATTTGTGCATCATATTTCTTTTATAGTACAATGTTTAATTTAGAGGTTTGTAGCAAAATTATATCTGGCTACTTTTAGAAACCCATTTCTATCTTTAAATGTGCGAAATTTCCTTATTCGGAATATGCTATTTCAGATGCTAACAAACCAATATTCTTTTTCTTTTCTTTTCTTTTCCTTTTTCTTTTCTTTTCTTTTCTTTTCTTTTCTTTTCTTTTTTTTAATTACAAAAGCAAACATTTTTTGTAAAATGGTGTCAAATTTGACTTTTAAACAGATTTTTAACATATCAAAATGCACGAAAGACCTACGTCGTAAAGCATACTATGATACTCATTTTATTCGTATTTATCCAGACCTTTAGTAAAACGCAAAAATCTCTATTCGATTCTAAATCACATCGATAATTATGCTTACAGTTTTCATGCTTTTATGTATGAAAATGATTTCGTGACTGTGTAAGTGAAGAAAAACCTATTTTTAGAACAGATTTAAGATTTATTGTAAATATAGCAAAAACATATGAAAATGGGAACAACATTTTTTCGTTTTAGAGAAGTTTACATTTTGAAAAGTACAATTTTATGATATATCTTCAGGCTATCCTTGAAAATTTTCCACTTCAGTCATAATTTCTTTTCATTAAAAGAAGAAAAAAAGAATCCGCAAAAAATAAGTTTTACCATTGCATAACAATTAGATGGTCATCCAAATCTTAGTGAGATCTGAAAGGGCATATTTGCTGGAGACCCACCGTCAAGGCTGATTATCGCTCAGGCCAGATGAGCCGGGGCCTTGGGCTCACTGGTGTTTGGGGCCAAAAAATGCATAAAATATTTTACATTTGAGATTTATAAACAATGCTTATACTACTGAAAACAAACAAAACGTCAAAGAATTTCAAAAAATTTTTATCATATACCTACAGATACTAACATCTTTGGTTATTTTTTTTTTCAAATAAAGAAATATATAACTAGTGAAAAACTGTGACTTTCACATCTGCCCCAAGTTCACATGCCCCAGTCTCTCCTATGTGTTCCTTTAAGAAAATAGATTGTTATTGAAAAAACAGTGAAGCAACAATCAACACCGAACTTTTAATAATAGATGCATTAAAGCAGAAAAAATATTTTTAAAAATACTTTTTTCGGCTATCATGTTGACAAATTCGATAGTTACAAATTAAAATCTAGCTATCTCCATTTTTAATACACAACATTATAATTAAGATAAATTTAACAACAATGATGTGGATCATTTTTAAAATATAGATGATTTTCGAATATAGGAGAAAAAAATTTTACAATTTTAAAAATTGCAACTGTTTGGGACATCCAAATTAAGCGCCCTGTGAGCTTTTGATCTGTGCACTCCACTTGCGCTAATAGAAATTGAACATTTTTTTCAACGATATTGGAAACTGGTATAAAAAGAAAAGGTGAACATTGTACTTTCCTGAAAATTAATTCTTGTCTTTAAACACTTGAAATTGGCAAATATTCTTATTCAGAAACTATAAATCGAATATATAATGGAATTTTCCATCTTTACACTGGAGGCAGATGATCTTTTAAAAAATTGTCAAAATTCACATTTTCAATCGAATTTCTTTATGCGACAGACCGATAAATGATCCTGAATCGATCAGCAAACAATCGCTTTCAACTCAAGATCTAATTTACCTATCAAAACACGATCACACATCCCAGCCCTTAACGGCCCCAATGGAATGGCCTACAGCAACCTAGACAAGGCTGAGCTCATTGCTGACAGTCTTAGAAATCAGTTTACTCTAAATCACGATGTCATCAATCCTAGCATGACTAGGATTGTCAATTCCAATGTTGAAGAGTTTCTAAACACAAACCATAATAATACTCTCACACCTGCAACCCCATCTGAGGTTGTAGCCTATATCGGGAATCTTAAAAAGAATAAATCATCTGGTCTCGATTGCATTTCTACAAGCATGCTTATGTACCTCCCTTTAAACTTTATATTTTTTCTAACCTTTCTCATAAATACTATGCTTAACCTCTGTATGTTTCCCGACTGCTGGAAGCGAGCACTGGTTGTACCAATCCCAAAACCTGGGCAGGACCGCCATGCTCCCTCTAGCTTTCGACCTATTTCATTACTTTCCTGTACCTCAAAAGTCTATGAATACATACTAGCTAACCGTCTGAAGGAGTTCATTACCACTAATTCGATAATTATTCCAGAGCAGTTTGGCTTTCAACCCAAACTCTCTACGCAACACCAGCTTTGGAGGGTAACTGAACTCATTCACGAGGGTTTTCTAAACAGACAAAATACTGGTGTTGTATTCATAGACATTGCTAAAGCCTTTGATAGAGTTTGGCATGAAGCTCTAATCTATAAACTCATTCGACTTAATGTAAACCCTCAACTTATTCTCATTATATATAATTATCTTAAAAATAGATCATTTTCTGTTAGAGTAAACCATTCTATTTCTTCTTTTCGCATAATCGAGGCAGGAGTTCCCCAAGGGGGATTGTTAAGCACCTGGCTCTTCAACATCTACATTAATGATATACCTCAGATTCCCCGCATCCTCTTAGCATTATATGCGGATGACACGGCCATACTTTTCAGAAACATATCACTACACATTGTGATTGAACAACTCCAATCCTACCTCCATATTCTTTCTGTTTGGCTGAGAAATTGGCGTATTAAAGTAAATGCTTCTAAAAGTGCTGCCATGATTTTCTCAAAAACTCCTATCACCCCTGACATTAATCTTACTCTTAATGATGAAGATATACCCTGGGTCAACGATTATAAATATCTGGGAATTTACCTAGACTCCAAATTAAACTGGGCACGGCAGATTTGTGACATACGCTCTAAAACTACCGTTGCCAAGTCCTCCCTCAATTCTTTATTAGCTAGACATAGCTGTCTGTCAATTCCTAACAAGTTACTGCTTTATAAAGCCTTTATCAGATCTACCATGACTTATGGGTCAATTGTTTGGGGATCTGTATGCGAAACTCAACTACGAAAACTTCAAATCATGCAAAATACTATTTTAAGGTAGATTGTAAATGCAACTACGTTCGTCCGGAATGATGTCATTCATAAAGATCTCAAAATTCGGCCAATTTCTCAAGTTATTAAAAAACTTGCTCAAAATTTCCATAGAGATCGTTTTCTTATACCCAACAATGCGTTGCGGTCAATAAAGCCATACAATATTAACGACTCAATTGGTAAAAAAAGACCGCTTGTCATCCTAAGTCGAGATGATGGTTTTGCTCCACCTTCTAAACGAAGACGGCAAGAACCACCTTAAACGTATTGTTGTGGTTATTCTAAATTTTATTTCTTTATGTATGTATTTATCCTTTATTTTAATATCTATTCTCTTTTTTTTTTTTTCTCTCTGTTTTATTTTAATTTGTATTTCTGACATTGTTCCTGCCTATACATTTGGCATCGGATTTAATCTACTTTCTTTAAAAAAAAAAAAAAAAAAAAATCCTATTGTATTGTTTTTTTTTACTGCTATTTATTCTTTTTTTTTTTATTATTCAATATTGTTTTATTTAATTTATATATATATTTAAATAATTGAAATATATTTATCTGGCTCTGGGGGGCCCCTTTCTATTTTTCCCTTACCCTCTGTTTGCTTCGACCAACCCAATGCTATGGAGTTTGTATGCAAACTCCACCAATATGCTCAAGATCTATGCATCAAGATAATTCGACTGATCACCATCGATGGGAAGTAAACGAGAGCATTGCGACTCTCGTAGGAATTCCAGAAGACATCTGCATTGGTTCATTGGTATCAAAACTTAAAAAACCGCTATTCGAATAGAAATCATGTCAATTATCAATCCTGAATATTTCATGACTTTTACAAATTAGTCAGTAAATGTGACAGAAAGTATCAAGTTCTAAACTGACACTTTTATTCCCTTTTTTCATGACTCCCCCCTCCCCTCCGCCCCATCCATAACTATTAAATTTAGAACCTAAATTTTTTCAAAGCAAATACGGAAAAACCTTTACATTTGCTGTGTGTTGTCTAAATAGAGTTTTCATGGCTCTTACTGTTACCTAAAAATTTTCATTCATATTTTTTGTTACTTTTTATAGTCATCCTTATCTTGTAAGTATTCATTTCAAAATAAGTCTCATTTGTTTGTTTTTATGACGTTTCAGTCTTTGTACCTGTGGAATTGATCTCGCACTTGTATGAGTTGATTGTGCGTGTTTCGAGTGTTCTTGGAATCAAGTTCCGCTTAGTCAGGCGGATTGGATCTTGTGTTTATCGCATGTTAGATTGGCTTGCAGAAAAACTGCTGATCGCCTGCGTAATGTTATCTCGAGTGTAATGATAACACCCTGTATACAATTGACAAGATGACAAAAATTTTTAAAGAAATGTAATCTATGTTGAGCTACTAAATTTAAGAGTTTAAATTATCAGAAAGCTAGACAGGCACCTACAAGGAATTGAAGAGGTGACTCGTCGTATGCTTTTTAAAGAAAAAACAAACTGTTTACAGTACTAAATATAAAAATTTTGTCATTCCAGTTTCAACTGATATTAATGCAATATCCCAAAGCAGTTTCCGAACTAGTCTGCTACGCTAGCAATCTTTACTGCATGATACTGAAAGAAGATCATGTATTTGTGGAATTCGGAGCGATAAACGACCATACAGATACCTATTTATCGGAATTTTTCAGTCGCTTATCGATCGATGACTGAAATTCATTTTTAAAAAATGACAAAGTTATTTCTTTAAAAAAAATCATGATTTGCTAAAATCATTTATAAATTTGTTAAAATTTATTCAATTGGTTCGTTTTTTAGTATAAAAATGCACAAAATGCCTGCATTAAATCAAGAACCAATTTTTCAGCCTGCTGATCACGTTTACTAAAAATCACTAAAAATTGGACCCTGTATATATATTTTTTTGTTATATGTACCTCATTTCCAGGCTTCTCGTACACTTAAAGCCCACTGTTGTGTTATTTTTCCTGCACGAATGCTTTAGCAAGTACGAGCACAGTGATGTTACACTATTTCAAAATGCCTGCATTGCTTTAATGACATATAACAAAGGTGGAGGTGGGATGCGGTGGTGGTATTCCCAGTTCCTGTGTCCAGTGTGTTTAGTCCGCAGCCTGGTTGCTCGTTTTGGCCGGACTCGTGTGATGTATTGGACAGCGGCGATGAGTTTGAACCGAGCCCTAAGCGTCCAAAATAGCCTTGGAGATGAGGTGCGCTCGCAAAGGGTAACGTGTAAATTTTTTATATGCCTGCTAGATTAAAAATTTAAACTAGTCGCACCACCCTTACATGCGACACAAGCCTGCTTATTAGAAGCCTGCTTTTTTTCCGGAAAAAAATGTTATGTTTTTACAGCCTTCTATTGTAAATACTTTGTACATAATTCATTTATTGTGATTCTATTTAAAATAAATACGTGCACTAGCACTTTAAAACTTAAAATTTGTTTGTTTGTTTATTTCATTAACAAAAAATTTTAATTTTCAGGCTTTATTTTCAATAATTCCTTTAAAATTTCTGTATTTAAAATTTTAGAAATTATTTTATATACGTCCTCTTTCTCATTTTTCAGAGGCTACTCATGAAAAAAAAAAATCATAAATAATCAGAAGCCACTGTCCTTTTATTTAATCTGTTTACGTAGCGGATTGAAAGAATTTATAGATAAAATTCTTCCAAAACCATACCACTCCCCCCCCCCCCTCCATTCTACAGAACAACCTCTAATGAATACCGGACGTATCCAATCAACAAATACATTTTCAATACACAGCATCTGTTCTTAAAAAATAATATCTATAATGACAATTTATGTAAGTTAAAAATTAAATAAATGTAAAGTTTCAATTTTGCCAGTTAATATTTTGCATTTCTTGTTTATATATTATGCAATGCTTTATCCACTTTTCACGTGTTTCTAAATATTATATTTAATACAGATGTGTATTTATATTTGAAATATTTTCTATTGTACACATTATAATTACAACTATCATTTTTTACTTTTTTTTTCCCCTCAATCTTATGGCAAACCTCATTGAAAAATCATACTAATACTATATGTACATTTTTTTTCAGAAAATTTATCCGATATTGAAAAACGTTAAATGACTTCAGTAAATATACTTGTGAATTCTAACATCAATGACGTGTAAATAGGGATTTTTTTTTTTTTTTTTTTTTTTTTTTGTTTGTTTGTTTTTGACTAGATTTAAAATATCGTCGGAATACAATTAAAAAACTTTCAAGATCACGATATGTGATTGTATAGCTCTTGCATCGAAAAAAGTCACTTCATTACCTCACAAAGAAAATGCCATTTCAAGAGAACAGTTTTTTTTTTTTTTTCAAGTCTTTCAAAAGTCTAAGTTTGTTTATGACTATAGACCATACCTACCCCAAGTTACCAAGTCCTAAATAATCTACAGAATGGCATGAAATATAACACCATTTTACTGTGAAGTAAATGAACTAGTTTGATTGGCATGATGAATCCGTTTCATACATTTCAATTCTTTGCAAACAGTTTGAAGAAGAAAAAAAGAAATCCCTTCCCTCGTTAAGTGGATTATCCAATTTTTTGTCATTATTTCAGATGGCAAAATCAGACACAGAAACATGACAAAGCTGTAAAAGGCATCAAGTTAAGTACAAACTTAGACAGCATTGTTTAGCATCGCAACTATTCGTTTTTACGATGCAGGGCATATTTGTGCTTTTTGAAAAGCGATGAAATGATTTTGAAGACATACAAAAGGAAAAGAATACATATACATATGTATATATTACGTACTTAAAAGTAATTATTTTTATAACAATTGACATGTCAAAACCAATATTTACAAACACACACACATACACATTATATAATGTCTATATATGTATATGTATCACATTATATATATATATATATATATATACTATATAATGTCACACTAATTTTATTAGAAGATTAAAAATATCAAATTACAGCTCTTTCCATTGAAGAAATTCTGAATCGAACAGCATTTTACATTTTTGATAAATATCTTATCAAGATGCAAGATATTCTTGTCACGTGAAAGCAGATTTTTCTCCTTTCCCATGCTATCTCTTCCGGAAATTTGATTCTGAATGCTTTGACAGTATTTAATCAAAGATATACTATTTTTATATAAATGAGAACCTCAGAAGCCTAGGGGTACAAGTGCAAAAAATCAATTTTGAGTAAATTAAGCTCAAGGATAATTGACTTTAAATTTGAACATCAATAATAATTGACTAAATTGATGTAGAAAATTGCCACTTGCTTTATTGTGATCTTTTAACTCTTATTTAAATACATTACATTTTCAGTTGAATTTATAATTAATCAATATTGATTATTATTCGGCAAAAGTATTTGATCTCTAAAATGCAGCACATAATTAGAAAACCACTTATATTTCATCACCTGAAAAGAAAGAAGCATATTTCCAAGCCGTCTGTGCATTTAGTTTTTTTTTTTTTTTTTTTTTTTTTAATCAATTTTATTACTTATACTCCCTAGCTTCTGAGGTCCTCATATATCAGACTAAATGATGAGAACAAAATTTTTGAAACCTATTTCTATATCTAAGAATTGATAAATTTAAAGAATGGAAAAAAATAACAGATTTTTGTCAATGGATTGCAAAAAAGCACAATTTTCGTCAAATGATTGCAAGGGAAAAAAAAAAAAAAAAACGCAAAATTCACTAATGAATGGCAATTTAGAAACCAAAAATTAGTCGTCAAGTAAAAGAAAAGAAAAATGTTACGTGACAACTGGCGACTGTAAATCTAAACTTACTTTAAACAATGCGAAACATTTTAACAATTAGCAAAATCCTTTTTGAGTAAAAAGTAACAAAATTTACAGACCTTATCATTCATATATTGATGAAGAGAACGATGCTTTTTATATTATCGGAAATTCTTTTCATTTTGGAACATAATCATTTAATGCGTAGTGATTAATATTATTATTTTAATATAATACATTAAAAGTCGACTTAAATCACGATTTCTGTCACCGCATTCTAGAAAAGCTTTTGTCTGTATAATCAAAATTCTAATTATTTCATTTTTAATGGAGAATGCTGCATTGTGTACCAAATAACATTATGAACGTGTAAAAAAATAACAGTTTGGATTTGAGAACAGTTTTAATATTGCTTATTAAATAATAATAATTAGAACTATTTTCAAATTATAATTAGCTATTCTACCTCATGAAGTCATTTTTAAATTTAGGTACGTGAAATGTTCAGGTATTTTTATTCAGAAGCTATGTAAACTATATCAGCACTTTTTATTTTTTAATAGAAAACACTCGTTTTTTCTGAAAATACTATCAAAATTGACGTTTTGAAAGAAAATTCCCGACGGGAAGCCATAGAAAAGTTGTCATGAGACAACAATCGATGTGCAAATCAATAATGCAAAATGTTATGCATTTATCATTAAAAAAAAAAAAAAAAATCATTCAAAAGTGACTGGCTGATGGCATTCTCATGACTGAAATTTCGTGATTTTATTTTTAAAAATAAATTTTGAAATATCATGGAAAGTTTCATAATTTTGAGCAGGAAATAACTTTTTTTTTTCTTTTTTAATAATCACCTTAAGTGTATACGCTCTCAAATTGTACCAGAGACATTTTAGAGGACAACTTAAAAAAAAAACTCTTTAAAAATTCAGGAATTTTAAATCTTTAAAATAAATATAAGCCCTATCCTAAAATAAGCAAATTTCTGTTTCAATTTATTGTAATATATAGTACCAAAATATTGCATTAAAATGAAAATGTAGTTGTGGTGAATGAAGAAGTACAAAAACGCTAAATTGTTCTGATACTTTCATTTTATTCCATACATAGAATGTTTGTCGAATTAATTTTCAGATTTTAATTTTTTAGGGATATGAGGTTCCCTGTGTCATTTTGACTATTTTTAGTTTGTCTGTGTTTATCATTTTTGCGCTAAGATACTTCTGCGAAAACAGCATTGAAAGCCTTTCTTTCAAATATTGTAATTTATAAAATTATGTATCCTATAAAATATGTAGAGTAAGAATGCAATGTGGAAAGGGATAAATAATGTTTATTCTAGAATTAACACTCCAAACAAACACATCAATATCATACATGAGGAATCAGTTAAACCAGAAGTCATTATCACTCTTTTTCTTCAGTTGATTCTGATACCAGCCAAAGAATGGGGATAAAGAGAAGAGTAAGCCATACATCAAAATGACAATTCTGTCACGCCTCCGCTTTTTACAAGTTAAGAAACGGAAACTAAACCAGTTTATTTATCCAAACAGCTGCATTTAAAAGCCAGGATTTGAAGGTAGAAAATCTTTCATCTCTCTAGGTGTTAAAAGGTTAAAGTAGCAAAAACAGTTTTTGTACAGAAAGTTCCATTCCAGCAATGACTTTTTTTTTTCGCAATCTTTTGCGGCTTTTTCGCGATCTTTTGAGGAAATCTCATTTTTTCGCAATCTTTTCACGAAATTTGTCGTTTTTGTGAAATTTGCTGTTTTTTCTTCTAGAAATTTGTCGTTTTTTCGGGCTTATGTGACGAAATATGTCGTTTTTTCGCGCTTATATGACAAAATTGATCAATTTTTGCGATTTTTTGACGAAACTGATCTTTTTTCGCGATTTTTTTTCTTTTTACAAAATTTGCTTTTTTTAAAACGAATTTGCGTTTTTACCCCCGGATTCTAGAAGGAAATTTGTTCACTGCACGATTCCTTAAAGAAATTCATGTTTTTTCTTTTAATTTTTGACAAAATTCACGATATTTTTTAAGGTTTGAATTTTTTACTAAGTGTAACGATATCATAAAATCGAAAGGATCGATCGAAAAACTCGGAAATCCAGGGTACACCAGGAACACAATCACCCCTGTAATGTGTATATGTACATAAATAGGTGCTTCTTTTTCTCTAAAAGTGTGCTTACAGGTGCTTATTTTTTAAACTAAAATGTTGCTACTCACCCTGTCTATACTGAATTCTATAATTAGAGACTAACACTACAAGAACTATACATAAATAAATAATGTTTCTATCATGTATTTTTAATTATCTCAAATAAATTTCAAGAAATTTAAATATGGTAAATTCACGACTATTTTATCACCCTTTTTCAAAATATTGACTTTGATGTGTTTTTCTGATTAAGGCACAGAAACAGGGTAAATTTTAGAAAATCTGAAAGTTTGCATAAATCAACAATCATTAATTGGATATAGGTTTTGATTGGATTTTTGAACAAATAAAATATTTTCTTTTCTAGCTTAAAAATATTTGCTTTTGGTAAGAGAGAGAGAAATAACAAGAACAATGATTTTGGAAAGCAGACAATTTATGAGATATATCTAAAATCAGAGATGTGATTTATGTATAGAGAAATGATATATGATGCATTAATACTCCATTTATATTTAGAATTTGATCTACTGAATTATGTTACACATATTTGATTTGCTCAGGTAACAATTTTAGTCTGCTAATGTTTGGTTTCTTGATTTTTTATCAGGGTAAATGTAGTTTAGTATGGCGAGTGTTGTCAAAATATATGATAATGTATCATTTATTTTAACCCTATTAAGTATTTTAGCCATAAAAAACAGAGGATACATGCAAAAGCAGTGTTGAATTTGGACTTTTTTTATCTGGGAGGAATTTCTGCAGTTTTATGGAGATATTTTTTAGATCCGTTGGGAAAATTGCATTTTTATCCATTAAAAAGCATATCTCAAACTTTTTATTAAGGGTGGGAGGGGATTTCAATATTTTGACATGGAATATTCCTCCGAGTCGCCCAATACTGCACTAAAGTCACGAACGCCATGCCTATAGTACACACTATAGCTTTATTTGTGAAATAGAAGATATTGGGCATATACTCTCCACTACAACTATGACCTTCACTGTGTAAAGTTTTTTATTGCAAATCATGCTAAACATTGTGATACTGCTTATTAAATATGAAACATTTATTAAATTATTATTTAATCAACCATGTAAAATATATTCATTTGCTACTTTTTAAAAAGAAAATTTTTATTACATTTTAATTTACATTTTTCACTGGCATTGAATTGGATTTATTATTTTACATTTATCTGATAGTGAGGAAAAAAATTGATTTGGAAAAATGAAATTATGCGTAAACAAATTTGGTACTACTTGGTTATCCCATCAACCAGTTTCTCCAAATAATACAAATTGTCAAACTAATAGCCAAATTATACAAATTGACATAATTTTTATTTTAAATAACGAAAAAATAAATAATAATTATAATTTGAATAATTAATAAAAATACAGATAAAAAGACGAAATGGAAATCGCTTAATGACGTTTTAAACACATGTAGCGTATTTAATGTCATTGAATGTGACGTTCACGATCATCCATTATTGGCATTTAATCTTATAGTTTGGGGAAAATTTTTTGATCGATGGGATAACCAAGTAGTACCCAAATTTGTTTTGTAGATATTGGCTCTGAAAATTTCCCAAAAAATCGCAAATATAATTTTTTAAACATAATATTGGATGTCTACTCAATCTGTAGAAACAGCGTTACACATTGCAAAAGTTAGTAGTAGGTAAAAAGTAAATGTCATGATAAAAGACATAGGAGCAAGCTCATTAGCATTCTTCAGATTGGTTTTGATGTTTATTGTTATGCAAAAGGTATTTTTTTTGCTGAACTTAGATTTAATTTTCTGCAGGCAATGGCTTTTGTTTTGTTTTGCCTAGCTATCTGCACTTTATATTATGCATACCCTCTCATTACAAGTAAACAAAGTTTAAAAAAAAATAAAAAAATTTCATTAATAAAACTTCTGTTCTATTTGTTACTCTCTAGTAAAAATAAATAGTTTGGTATCTAAATTATTGTTCTACCCCTCTAATATCGATTTTCTTGCCTTTCAGAGCACTTAGAGTGCTATTCCAAGGGTTCCAGGTTCGATCCCTGATTTGGATATTAAAATGAATTAAATTATTATTATTTTATGATTGCATTTCTAAAGAAGAAGTGATTGCAAAAAGTCTGATTTCTTTTTAACTCTCTGAGTGTCTTGAGGACTTTCTCACATTTTCATAAAAATACTTGTAAAAATAATCTTAATTAAAGTTTTCTTTCCCTGTTGTTTTCCAAAATACAATTCATGCCCATCTATTTGCTATACATCTTGAAACTCAATTGTGTTTAAAACATTTTTGTCTACAACAAATTAAAGTTGCTTTTGGGAGATGAAAAATTACTGCAAACCACTCAGAGGATTTAAAAAATCGCCTGATTTTTTGTGTTCTGGAACCTAACAACTTTGCCTTCTGATAATTTTAAGAATGTTTCATTTATTTCAACCAATTTCCATAAGACACAAATTATGCTCTTGAAAAACCGCCACTCCATTCCTTGTTTATACTGCAGTTTTGTAATAATGTTATGAAACTGAAATTGCAACTTCTTATCCTATTTGTGTATTTAAGAAATATATTTTCACCAAAATTTTTTATATAGAAGCCACTTTTATGTAACATAATTTTGTGAAGTGCCTACAAAATGAATCCAATTTTCCCCAGTTCTGATCCCTTATATCAAATCTGTTCCTTTCTGTTCTGAGTTAAGGTTCTTAAAAAGAAAAAAATCTAGTACAGTAGATTCCTTCAAATCTGCGACCCTCTAAAATCCAAACATATTTTATGGATGTAAAGAATTTAACATTCAGTTCAGACATAGGGACAAAATTTGACTTTTTTAGTTTAAAATAAATATGGAATCAATATAATTTGTAATTTTTTCATAAAGGAAGAATAAATTTATTTCTGAAAAAAATCAAAATATTGCTGATATCACTGGTAATCACAATCTTCTTACCAAATATACTTATGTATTAATCATGCTTTTTTGGTTATTAAGTGTGGCTAAATCTCAAATAAAACTTCCTTATTTTATGATTTTGATATGAATTAATAATGTAGCTTTATGAGGCAAATTTCATTGAATAATTTAGGAAAAATACATTTCATATTAATAATGAATGTTTAATCATACATTATTGATTATTAACTTGACCTTTGCTTTTAATATTTTAATCATTTTAAAAACTATCTAAATTTTTATTATTTTGGTTTTTTACATATTTTAATGTTTTATTATATTGATTCATTCATTCAATATAATTCGTAATATTTATTAATAATTACATTCAAATTACTGTTTAAAAAATGTTAACAAAGCAAAGACTAGAAATCTGCAAAATTCTTAAATCTGCGTAACCTCTGGTTCTGAGCTGTGTGGATTTGAGGAAGTCTAGTGTAGTAATATTTTTGTTTACATTTTTTAAATTCATAGTTTTTTAAAGATTCTGTACTAAGACAGTTGTGGCCGTTAATGTTTCGTCATAGAGACTGTAGTCTTTTCTCAGCATCTGCTTATTTTACTTAGGATATGGATGATTAAATGTCTATCTCATGTGCCATGCTGAAAGATAATGCTGTGACTATTATCATCATATATTCCAATGCATCTTCTGAAGGTGAGATGATGAAAATACATAATCATATTGAGCTCCATATTTTCCTGCATACAATCCACAAGGGCTTTATTCCAAATCATAGGACAAAAACTTCATAAATAATCACATTATGGAATGAGAAAAAAAATCATAAATTTCATCAAACGATTACAGAAAAAGCTGTGAATTTTATCAGTTGGTCATAGAAAAAATCCGAAATTTTTTGTCAATCGGTTAGGGACAAAAATGCGAATTTTATCAAACAATTCCAGAAATTAATTGCAAATTTAATCATACAATTGTGAAATAAAATTGCAGCTGTCTAGTGATCATAGGAAAAAGTTACAAATTGCATCTTTGATTGTAGAGAAAATTGTACATTTTGTCAATCAGTCTTTAAAAAAAAAAAAAAAAAAAAAAAAAAAAAAAAAAAAAAAAAGAAGAGCAAATTTATTGTTTAAATCCAAAAATTAATCATAAATCTTATCAAATAATCACAGAATAAAATTGCAAATATCATGAAACAATCGCAGAATAAAATCACGAATTTCATTGAATTACTAAAGAATAATATTGCAAATTTTGTCAATCAATTGTTCAAAAAATCATAGATTTTTCCAATTATTCATGATAAAATCCTGTGAATTTTGTTAAACCAATTGCAATAAATAAACACGAAATTCATCAGATGATCGTGAAATAAAATCATGAGTAAATTGTTGGGCATATATACCAGAGGCCTAATTTTGAATTGCTTTATCGATTTACGCCAATTTTTATTGACCTTAAATAAAAAATCAGCCATTTTTTAACAATTTTCAAAACTTGATTATTCAGTTGAAAAAAAAATCTGTATAATATGTGTAATGAAATTCACTATTTTTTAATTTATAATCTCTGGATTATATGCAAAAAAATATGGTTATACTTTTAACTAGCAAACGTTATTAATATTGCATTTATACCCACAAATTTACGTATATTTGTTCTTTATAATTTACAAATAAATATTATACTGTGCTGCCCTCTAAAAAAAAACCCACTTTTTGAATTTTTCATTAGATAAATTTTAATAATAAATACAAACCAATTTCAAATACCTAGCTACAATTTTAGGGCTTGTTCTGACTAAGATTTTAAGATTAGTATTTTTGATTCTATCAATATCTTGCAAAATGGCAGCCAATTAAACAAGAATTTGAAAAAAAAAAAAAAACCCACCTTTTCCTAAAAATAATCCATGTTACTTAAAAAAAACGCACATGTAAAAACATTTTTAAAAATCAAAATTTTTGACAGCAAAGTATTTTTTTCATTATTAATATTTTTAAAACACAATTATGTAAAATGTGATATTTTATATTAATTGTAAATTAAAGGGCTTATACAAATAAAAAATTATAAATGTAATTTTGTGGCAAATTTTCCCCAAACTTTTCTAATTTCTTGGCATGTATCTTGAGTAAATTCTTTAGCATTCCCTGCTATTGATCTGATCCATAGAAAAATAAAATTTAAACTGGTATTCTTAGTTCTAAATTCATACCCAACAAATGCATAACTAACGGGCCGCTTATGGCTTCGATAGCCTTGGCCCCAAGCGTCTGATTGAGGCCCACTAACATTGGCCGTAACGGCTTCGTAAAAAATGTGTCACGGCGGCCGCATTATGGCCACAAGCTAATCACGCCACAAACTTTTTACCATAAATGGTGTATAGCCTCAAACTGGCCACATTCACTCTTTTAAAGGCCAATAAAAAATAAAGGCCTGATGGAAGCTCGCCATCTCCCTGCCAGTCGTGTTTCCCAAATATTAAATTTAACCCACAGCTGCCCATAAAAATGCCTTTTAAAGTTATTTAATGATGTAAAGCTAGCCACTAAATTGCCTTAAAGATTATTTAGGCATAATTCAAAATTTACTCTAAAAAATATTAGAAGGTTAATTAAATGATAAAATGTCTTTATATTTAAAAAAAATTCTTAGGTACATATAAAAGTAAATAAATAAAATTTATAAATCCACTTATTATGAACTTTATAAAAAAAATATCCAAAACATAATATCTGACATAATGAGTTATTTTTTAATTATATATTTTTAAAATTCATATGCAATGTCCTTTTAAATATTTGCATGTCGTGCAAATTTTAAAAGTATATTATTGAAAAAATAAATAAATTTATTAATTCACTATATCATGTACTGTGTTTTTAAAAATTTTTATAAAGTTTAATCTAAATAAACTTATAGTTTTCCTGAAAAGTGTATGTAAATGAGCATTTTTTTTCCACACAAATTGAATTTTTACTCAAATTATGCATATAATCTTAATATGATCTAATATATAAAATGTATATTATAACTTAAAATGTGTTTGTGTTATACTTTTGTTTATTGTTTTTTATACATTTATTTGCAAGTCTTTTCCAGTATTTTAGGCTTATTCGTTAAAGAATTATTTAGTTATTTTATTATAATTCATTTTATACATATATTGATTTTATTTTGTAAGAAATTTTTAAACGCTTTTATTTTGGCAAATGTAAGATAATATTTACTTTTATTGCGTGATGCACCTATATTGTAATACATTAAATTTCTATTTAACTTAGAAAATAATTAAAGTTTTTGTTCTCTTTTTTTTAATATATAAATTTTCAGGGCACAGTTTATCAAAGATGAAAAATATATAAAAATTATTTTAACTTTTCCTAAATAACCAGGATTATTTTTTTAACGATAATTTTAAATTTTACCAATATTTTAATCAGTTTTCTAAATTTTATTCTGATTTTCTAAACTTTATTAATTTTTATTCAATTATTTTAATCAAATTTTATTATCAAATTTCTCATTTAGAAAAAGAAAAAAAAAGTTTTTTCTCAAGCTTTCTCTCTTTTACTTTAATTAAAAAAAAATTCCACTGAAGCAAATTATTTTAAAGAATCTCAAATGATATATATACATATAATATTTCAAAACAATATAGACGCTCATTAGCAAAAAGAAAATAAGTCATCAAACAATTATCTATTGAATTAAATTTTACAATAATTGAATTAAATTTTACAGTATTTGAAGAAATAGAAAGGGAAAATAAAGTATTTTCCATCTATAAGAATAAACCTTATTTAAATTAATCTGCCCAAGCTTTCGCTATGTAATCAATTACTTTGTAAAAAGCATCAGTATTTGCTAATTTAAACATAATTTTAATGTAACATAGCATTAGTAAATCCTGTTATTTAAGATAAATATTATTTTACATTTGCCGAAATGAAAATGTTAAAAAATACTGTTCAATCTAATATATAAATTCCCTAAATTATACAAAATAAAATCAAAATGTATAAACAACACAGATTAAATTAAAATTACAATTCTTTAATGAATAAACAAAAATTAATAAGACTTACAAATAATTTACTAGCACACATATAAGCTGTATGAATTACTTGTACAATCCTAGAACTTTTATAAATAACCACCCATTCCCTCCTCACTGAAGTGCAATTCCAAATGAATGAAATGAAGATGCGTATGTGTGACTCTGCAAAATTGAAGGGAAGGGGAGGGGGCGAATATGGGGGTCCGAGTTCTTTTCCGAGAAATTTTCCTGCACCTCATATGACCTTGGCCAATGTCCGCTCTGTAAGAAGGCATTGGCGAGAGATTTCCTTTCGAAAAAATATTTCGTGGGAAATTTTTATTAAAGAAGTTATAACATATATAAGTTCTTTGGTTTTATTATTATGAAAACAATTATTTTTATACGTTCTAGTAAATGTGGCGAACCATTAAATGAAAGTTGTTCTAAACAATTGTTTAAAACGTTTATCCAATGATTCATCATGTTTATCACTTATAACCAATGCACCAAACATATTATATTTGCACTTTTCTTCCTATTTAATAAATTTACATTCCGGAAATTAACAATATTCATTTTTATTCCAAAGTGCTCACAAAAATATATTTATTTAAAATATTATTGCACATTTCAAAACCAAATCATTAAGCATTTTATGATTATTTTTTTCATAAAAAAATCTTTTAATTAAATTAGGGAATTTTTATTTATATAATAAACATATTATATATTTATATAGCAAAATATTAAAGTTTTCAAACAAATCCAGGTTTTTGCTTCTTTAAAACCGGGTATATGACATCTGTGTTTTTTAATAATAATTTAATATTAATCATAAAACAAATAAATATACATAAATTGTAAGAAATTTGATAAAATCATTTTTATTTATTTTTTATTTTACACTGAATTCAGAACATTAAATTCCTTTTCAAAGAATTTTATTTTACATGAAAATATATTTCAAATGATATTAAAAAATTGTGTTATAGAAACAGTTTATTTTCCACTTTTTCTACTCTCTTATATTCAACAAAATGTGCTTGTTGAAACAAAGAAAGCAATATTTTTTTCACTTGTTCATAGCAAATATTTTTTTCATGAAACTTGGAGGGAAAAAAATCACGCTTATCATTAAATTTCAAGTAGATTTTTTGCACAATATAAAAGTTCAATAAATGAATGCATCTTATTGTAATTAAATACTTTGTGTTGTTCCGAGTCTTGTGTACTTCCTATAAATTTGTATTTTGTTTATTTCAGCTATTAAAATCAAGAGAAATTGAAAATTAATACATTCATTGTTTCTAGCATAACCATAAAAATATAGCCATGCAAAGATATCGAAGTATAGTTTGGAAATATTTTACATTTTTTAAATGTAAATGTTTGTTACATTTATATATATATATATATTCCTTAAACAGTTTTAAACTAAAAAAAATCTATTTTACTGTCTTAAATATAAATCTCATAATGTATCTACATTTTTAATAAGTGCCACAGTTATAATAATTAAGCTTACTTTAAAATAAATAAAGAAAAAAAATACATTTTCTTGCGTTAATGTAATTAATATTCGGGTCGGATAATATTGGGCCTGTACTTTTTAAATGATGAGGGGCCATTTCAAGCTTGCCCGAAACTGCCCTTCAATGATGACAGGTAAAAAAAATGCAACCGTTTCCTCGCTGCCGAAACGCGTGCGGTTCGGCAGCTATTGTTTGGCTACAAATGGCCTTAACTGAGTATGGCCGCAACGAATATGGCTTGAGGCCGTAAGTCATGTGTTTGTTGGGTAAAAATCTAAAACAAAATAATATTAAATGAAAATTTTAACTGAGGTTAAAATTATTGTAGTTTCTGTATGCTGTCTTTTAGGGCTTTGTTCATCTGACGAAATCCTATTTATTTCATTACTATGTCTGTCTGTCACAGAGTTCATTCTCAGAAACTGTATAAGTTAGAGACTTGAAACTTTGCATACCATCCTCAATTACAAGTTATTAAAGTCTTATTAAAGATGTTTTAAACATGTGTATTATATTTAATGTCATTAAATGTAACATTCAACGACCATCCAATAGTGGCATTTAATCTTATAGTGAGGCATTTTTTTCTTTCAATGGGCTAACTAAGGCTAATCATGCTTTTGACTTCACATGCCAATGCTGTATCAACTGAGTTGGAACTCTATTACTAGATAACTCTTGTCAAAATAATTCATTCAAATAATCTGTTGGCAGATTGGATTTTATTGACAAGTTGTTATTTGAATGATTTTTGCTATCCAGGATTAGTCAGTAGAATATTGGCATGTGAATCCAAAGACCTCAGGTTTCAAACACGTGCCATGGCCTTTTAAATTCAGTTAAAATTTAAATTAAAGTATTTTGACATAAATAATAAAAATATTACTACACACAAAAAGTAAAACTTTTATAACAATAATTTTTAGAAGTAAACTTTTTATATAAATTGTTATTAATAGCTGATTACCAAGTACTGAAGTAAATATTTTGGAATACTCCACACACATGCAGTTAAATTATTTCATACTAGCAGTTACCCGTGACTTCGTTCACATAACATTTAAAGAAGAAATAATTGATCAATCAAGCAAAAAATTTCGATGATGAAAAGCATGTGTAATTAACTTTTTATCGCGAATTTATGGTAAAAAACTTCTGATAATCCCTATTTGCTAATTTGTTTGCTGGTTAAAAATTTCCTTTCAGCGATTAATACTAATAGATAGAAAAATTCTTGAATTCTTTTGTTCAGCCCTGTAGTTTTCCAAGTGCCTTTAATACACAAAAGTATCTTTCTAAAATTTAGTTCAAACAAAAATATTTCTTATTACTACCTAAATTACATTTTCAGAAATTATCATCCGAAGACAACCTTGTATCCAGTTCTTTGCGGGACCCTGTATATCATTTTATATATATACTATAAACATTTCTTAGTTTACTAAATGCAGTTCAAAATAAAAATGCATATTTTATTTAAAAACCACCTTTAAGTAAATTACGCTCATATTCAGTAACCTTTCCGAGATCTTTTGTGTAACCCTGTATATCTAAATTTAACTATTTATAACTCTTACCATTTATACTCTCCATTTAATATGCATACATTTAGCAAAACATAAAAGCACATATCATAATTCAAAATGCATTTCATCCATGTAACAGTCATCATCCATCATATACAGTACTTTGAATAGAATATATAATATTTGAAATCTTTTGTGTGTCCCTGTAAATGCTATGCACTTCGTATTATGCATGAAATAACTCACATTAAGCCTCAGCAACGTATATCAATTTGATTATACATGAAATCGTTTACCATAATTAAAATATGTCGGAAACTGTTCCTCCTTTTATTCTTATGCAATAGAATTCTTCTGTGTAACCCTGTAAATGAATAATAAGTGTCCTTTTTACTACATACTTTACAAAATGCATATTTTAGTGCACTTTGTAAATGCATGTAAATTTGAATATGTTTCACAGGATGTAACATCGTTAAATTTAATTAAAACGATTTTCCCCATAATGCCGTAATGTAAGGAAATTTTTTGACAATCCCTGTAAATAAACTAATTATGGTAGAAACTTTATTTTCAATAGGTATTCTTGCTAGGTAAACGTTAAGAACGTCCAAAAATTCCATGGAAATCGGAGTATATTTATGAAAGTTAGAAAGCGACCAGACAGACAGACAAACCGAAAGCATAATAACTTTTCAACTTTGTTCGAAAGTGTTAAAAAATCGAGCCAAAAATATATTAATCAATAGTTTTATTTTCTGCCTTTTCCCCACAAAAAATTTCTTCCATTGATAAATAATTAAGAGTTTTGAATAAAAATATTCATTTGTGTGTAACTTATAACTTATTAATTAATGCAAGTAAAAAATATTTCTGATTCATTTTAAATATGATGTCATTATTTATCTCGCTCCATTAGCTACTGATATTCATACCCCTTGTATTTTTAACGACTGCTATGAAGTACCTGTTTTATTTCAACTATGACGTCACATTTTCATAAGTGAACCCTTTTATTAAAAATATAATTCTTTTCATTCTTTTTACTTTTAATTTATGTCGCCACATTTTACACAAAAATTCCCATTAACTAAACAAAATATTATAAAAAAATACACCTTTTATTTTTATTTCAAACATGACGTCATATTTATTTTCTTTTAAATTATTTTATTATAGTTTTTCGCGTGGAAATTTTTTTATTAAAAATTCATTGCCGCTGAAAAATTATTATTCCAATTTTTTATTTTCTTGGCAACAGGAAAGGAAAATGGTTAAATTTTATCTGAAAAATGCCTATTGATTTTGTATGAAAAATAATTAAATTTTGAATTATTAAGGAAAGTATTAGGAAATAAAAATTAGCCTATGTTCATTTCACTCCTATAATCTATCCATATGCAAGGATTCAAAGACATTAATCCATCCGTTTTGAAGCCAAGTTCATTCCAATTTTTCGGACACACTTTCACATTTATAATATATATAAGGATAAATGCCTGTATTTCATCAAATATTCAATTATTCATGTTTTAATTGCAGTACAGTTGAATTTTGTTTCAACAAATCTCTGGGAAGCATTGATTAAACTCATTATATTGTGCAACAATTAATTAATTTAATTATTAATCAACTAAATGTTTAAGTGAATATTTTTATGATGAAATTGATATTAGAATATTTTAACAATCCAAATAATATTCATTAAAATGTCATTCATTGTGGCAAGATTCTGCTGTATACTGTTTCTATTGTTTGTTCTTTATTAAGTTTTCAGCTTTGGTATTAAATTTGGTTGACAACTTTGTATGCTACAGAAAAAAAACATTTGAATTTTTCACAGAAGTATTAGCATCTTCATCAATATGCAAGCAATGTTTACACAATTGTTGAACAGGATTCACACAGTATATCGATTCATTCACAGAGCATTTTGACTATTTTTATTACATGGGTAATCACAAATATTGTTTCATTATTAAATTTATTATTAGACCCTTAATTATCCCTCAGACTAAATCTTCACAAGAAAATAAAAAGTCAAACATATTCTTTATATCCTCAAAATAAAAGGACACTTCATCAAGAAGTTTGGTAGACAAACATGGCAAAACTGTATTTTAACAAAGTAACAAACTGTATAACATCGAAAGCGTTCAGTCACTGAACATTAATTTTTGAACATGAGTGTAGGTTACATTTGTAGCTTGATTAGTGTAGTTGTTTTCCATCTACAAAAGAGAGCTCCCCTTTCTTTTCTTTCTTTCTTTTTTTTTTTTTTAACAATAGTTAATTAAAAACTGCACCAACAAAGTTATGTATTGTTTCCATTTTTCATCATCTTTGACACTGTTTTTTGCATTCAAAGTACTTCTTGTTCTGTAACTCAAAAGCCTACTTTTTTAAAAAAACAAATTCTTCTTTTCTTTTACTTGCTTATACACATGAGTTATTTC
The DNA here is from genome assembly GCA_964019185.1 of Maratus speculifer. NCBI lineage: Eukaryota > Metazoa > Arthropoda > Arachnida > Araneae > Salticidae > Maratus > Maratus speculifer. Next base: position 15,772,378 of record OZ025292.1, read on the forward strand.
TCACAATTAGGATTGGGTGTTGTACAAGTTTCTTAAATCAATTTATCATACATCTAACATTGAGATTCAATACTAATTTTATCATTAAAAAAATAAAATGTTTTTAGTAACAAAATATGGTATTTATGCAGTGCCCACTCTTCTGTATGATTAGTTTACTTAGCTTTTAATTTTTCAAATACCTTTGAAAAGAGGTGTATTTCATATCTGAAAGCTTGAATGCCCCAAACCACTCTTTTTTTTCGATTTTAAAAATAAGTGACCTATTTTAATACATTTTATAAGCTTATTCTTTAAGAAATTATATAAAAAAACGTCTTTTTTTCTGTCTGACTTGTTATGGCTGCTACAATTTAATTTTCTTAAGAGGAGAGGATTACTTCCCCTAGTCAACCCATAAAAGTTATTATAATTAATAAGTTATTTAGATAAAATTAAGACAATTAGTCTTTAGATAAAACAGAAGCAGATTCAATTAATTCAATAATAAATTTAACTGTCCATTTATCACTATGAGAAAAGTAGTAAAAAAAAGAGAAACAAGATATTGGAGGTAAGATTTAATTTAATTTCCTTTTAACTTTTAGATTATAACAAAATTTATGATGACATTCATATGATGACATTCATTTAAAGGATGGACAAGGATTGAAAGTATGATCCTTGGAATACATTAATGAAATTGCTGGTTTTTTTCGCAACCGTTGACAACCTGTAAGATAAATTGTAAAATGTAACCTTAAAATATATCTCTTTTTAATGATCACAAACTATCATAAAAGCAGAAAGTCGCTGATATGCAGAAAAGTTAAATGAATGCTCACTCTTCATGGCTATCCTATTCTGCTGCAAAAATCAAGTTACTTGACTTATGACAGAACTCTATTAAAGTATTTTTTAAATTACTGTATGGAATCATTTATCCGGAAACCAGTTAACCGGAAAACCAGTTATCCGGAATGAAATTTCTAATAGACTGATGTTAGAATCTGTTTAGAAAAAAGTGTCATACACAATCAGTTTGACATATATATTGCTTGAAAAAATTGTATAGTTTGATAACAGCATATAGTATTTGAAATAGAAGCATACAGTCATATTATAGATTAATAAATAATATTATAATAATTATAGATGTTTTCATTTTTATGCCAAGAAAACTGAAGAATTTTCGTTCCCAAGGAGTTCTTGTAAATTATCTTCTTTCAAACTCTAACAATTGATCGTACTTGCATCAGATTCTTGGTTCAAGTAATCTAATAATCAATTTAAAATTAGAAGTAATACCACAACTACATATGTTTCACAAAACTTATCAAATGGATGCTGCTTTAATGCCCAACCAGTATCCGGAATACATCTGACCCCAACCATTCCAGATAAATGGTTCTGTACTGTAATTACAAAATAATAATAGATTAAAACAAAAATATTCCAATATTATCCAAATGTATAAAAATTAATTTTTCATCAAAATAATGCATTAAAATATAAACTGAAATTTGGGTTTTAACCTTAAAACTTTGATCATCATCAATAAAAATACATAAATAAATAGTTGATCAATTTCAGCAAGGGTCTCAGTCCACATGGAAGGTTTTAAAATTGATGTAAAACCTAATGCATGACTATTTTAATACATTTTAATTATTGAATAATGTAAAATAAAAAATGCATATTAAAATATTACCCAACTATATGAAAATGAATTTTTCATCAAACATATATGCATAAAATAAAACCTGAATTATAATGCATTTGTATTTTAAATAAGAAGCTTTATTGTTTTTCAATCACTTTCAGGGAAAAAAATATTTGAAAATTAAATATATTTCTTGCAAATCACAGCCATATCGGGATACACGAAATAATTCAAAACTATACTTAAAAATATTTTCCTTAATTAAAAAATATTAGAAAGTAAGAAATGTGTGTTAAAACATTACTAAAATGTGTAAAAGAGGATTTTTCCATCACAAGAATACATAAAAATGTAAACAAAGTCTAAAAATTTGGCTTTGAAATAAAAGATTTTATTATTTTTAATCATATAAATAATAAATCAATTTGAGGAAAACATTTTATAAACATTGCAGGATTCTATTTTAAAATATTTTACTTTATTATAGAATGATGAAAAATAAAAAACACATATTAAAATATTCTCATTATGTGACAACTTGATTTTTTTTTTAATCAAAAGATTGCATTATCATATGAACTCAAATTTGATGAATTTGGATTTTAATAATTAATTAAACTTTACTTTTTCCTTTCAACCATCCAAGTTCTTAATTTCTAAAAAAGACTCATTGCAATCTTATAAACTCTGAATCTCGTTTACAAAGTAAATATTAATTTTTACTTAGCTAGTCATTTTCTTAAATTGGTGAACATTGAGACTCGATGTTTGCTTAAACTCGATTTCTGCTAAACCGGTTTAACAGAAGTTTACTATGTTCTTATTAAAATGTCTTTTTCTTTAATCGAAAAGTATTGTAGCTTGCAATATTGGCTTAAATCAGATCCTGCTAAATCGATTTTACACCAGCTTGCCATGCAAGCAGTAGAGATACATTAAAATAGATAAATCAATTTTGCAATATTAACTCTGAATTGATTTTTTGTTTAAATTATTAAATTGATCTAAAATCAGTGGCTAAATCACAATTTAAGACAATGGCTGAATCACAATTTAAGAAAAAATAGTTTTATTATTTAATAAAAATAGATTTAATAAAATCAGACTAAGTACTATTTTTTAGTTATGAAAATGAAATATGTATTCATTGTTTTGAAAATTAACATTATCCTAATATTTGTCGCTAAATATTTTGAGAGATAGGCAGAAAGGTTACTAATAACTCTGTTAATTTACAGCACAATTTTTAGGGTTTTAAAGAACCAAAATTATTTCATTAAAAAGTATTCTCAGAGGTGGCTTGTGAGCGACATATTTTTGAGCACTAAGTGCTCATCTTTAATTAACATTATTTTTTTAAACAAATCTTTCTTTTTTTAATAGGAAATTTTTCTGCTCTTAAATGAGGTAATGAATAAATTAGCACCAATGCCAACTAAAGCAAGTCAAAAGCTGCCACTGATTATTCAAATTTTAATTTTTGTTCCATCCCACCTATCGTATTAAATGTCATGTTAAATGTATACTGCCGTGGGTGTTCACTGGGATGTACTATGTATCACCATTCTTCTAACCATTATTTACAATCAATATTATACTAAACTTTACACATTTTTTGGACTTCAATTTTGTATTTTTAAGACCTTTATACAGGACACAGGGAAGAACATTCATGTTCTAATAACTAGGTTTTCTAGTCTGAGTAGTCCCTCTCTGGCAATCAATGTAAACCATACTACAGTGGCAGGGCCCGACTAAGACTATGTGGGCTCCCCTTCTATTTATCTATTGAATTTTTTTTGTGAATAATGTGCAATTGGGTAGTACTTTGTATATATCGTACATGCATAAATTTTGTACTCAGTACTGCTCGCATCTGTATACAAGATATCACAAAAAGATGTCACAACTTTTATTTAAAAAAAAATGCTATTTTGATAATAGAAAAAAAAATGATGGATTGATTGACACGAGTATTTCTTTGCTAACTGTTACTATGCTTATCTACGTACATTATAAAATGTCAAAAAAAAGAAGGTTCAAAACTGGTCTTAATTAATGATTTGAACTTTTCAATTACAAGAAAATATTAATATGGAATTTCTTTTCAAAACTATGGAATACTAAGTTGTAATAAAATTTTAATTAGTTTTCAAATGATATAGTTTGTTTTCTGCTTGTATGGAGGGAATACTGGAAGCAGAGAGGGAAAGAGGGATCACACTGCTTTTCAAAATGTTTGAAAACGTAAAAATGTTGGTCACTTTTGGCTAATTTTAAGCATTTGAAACTCATTAATGGAAATCCCAACTACTTTCATAGGGGGCTTGGGGCAATTACTCTGTATGCCTCTGCATAAGTTGGACGCTGTAACAGTAACCTCTGTAGCACTGTCCACTGTAACAGTACAATCGTTAAGGAATTAAAAAAAGACCGTTTCAGATAATTTTTCTACTTAGCGGTTATAATTGTATAGTATTTATTTCTCCACAGCCTTGATTCTTCAGTTATTACTGTACTTAAACAGAAAAACTTCATGGTCCCGACAGAAAGAATGCCATAAAAATATGCTTGTTAAGACATTTGTGTTTAACAGATTTCAATATTTCTTTCTGTAAATTATAAGTGCACATGAGTAAAACCTTTGAAAGCAAATTATTTTTTTAATATTCACCAAATATTTTTAATTATTTAATTGAATAAATTCTGGATTAATTTTCTTTAATTGGAATGCTTTTTACAAATCTAATTTTGGTGTTTTTCGAAACATTCTTCAGTCATTTCAAGACTAAAATGCAGTAAATTTATAGATATGGTTTGTGAAAGGATCAGAAATATTCGCAATTTACATTAGTTTAAAAAAATTTAGAACAACCTAAAATCTGTTAAATACTGTAAGTTGTATAGGTAAAGTACAATAGGAAGAATTATATTTCATTGTGTTATTGAAATATTTCATAATGCTAACTTAATGTTAAAATGTATTGTTGGGTTAAAGTTCTGCTTAGTTTACATAACAGAGTTATGTAATATTTTTTATTATATGAATAAACATTGAGTATTTAAACAATCATTGTATCTTTAATGAAAAGAACCTGCAAAATTATCATAACTTAAATTATGAGTAAATTAAATACACAAACTCTTTAGAATGAAATTTACATAAAGGATATTTCAGCTGCTGTTTAATGTATTATAGGGCAAATAATCAGAGCAGTTTACTTATATGCTTTTTCTTACCACTGTTTAAAGATAAAAGTTTGCCTCAATTACCAGTTTGCCAAACCAAACTGTGAATGTCAGATAATTGGAGGCTTTCTATAGTTTTTAATATTATTATAGAAATGTTATTGGAATTCTAATTTCTATTTGGTAATCAGATTCATGAGAAGTTTTTTCTCTTATATATGTTTTAATTCAGTACAAAAATTCATATATTAATTAACTCTTTTTATTGCAGATGCATATTGATAATGTAGATAAACATCACATTACTCAAAGCACTGTTTAAATTGTAAATTATGCAGCAAAGTATTTCTTCACTAGAGTTTCCTGGAAAAACAACTTCTGATTTACACCAACAAAAATCATTTGTTTGTGAGATATGCAGTGCACATTTTTCCCAAAAGACAAATTTAATCAGGCATGTGTTTGTTCATATTGGTAAGAAACCTTTTGTATGTGAGATATGTAATAAAAAGTTCTTACAAAAAGTTAATTTAAACCGTCATCTATTAACGCATACTGGTGAGAAACCTGTTGTGTGTGAGATATGTAACAAGGCATTTTCTATGAAAAATTCTTTGAAAATGCACATGTTAACTCATAGCAGAGAAAAACCTTTTGCATGTGAAATGTGCAACAGGAAATTTTCTCTAAAGAATAGCCTAAAAAGACATATGTTAATTCATACTGGTGAAAAACCTTATGTATGTGAAATATGCAACTTGAAATTTTCTCGAAAGAATAGCTTAAAAAGGCATATGTTAAATCATACTGGTGAAACCCCTTTTGTGTGTGAGTTATGCAATAAGAAATGCTCCTGTAAGAGTGATTTAAACAAACATTTGTTAACTCATTCTGGTGAGAAACTATTTGAGTGTGAGGTATGCAGCAAGAAATTCTTTAGCAAGAGTAATTTAACACACCATATTTTAATTCATACCAATGAGAAACCTTTTGAATGTGATATATGCAAGAAGAAATTCTCTCAAAATAATTATTTGAACAGCCATCTATTAATTCACACTGGTGAGAAACGTTATATGTGTGAAATATGCAATAGGAAATTCTCTCATAAACAGGTGTTAAACAGGCATCTATTAATACACACTGGTGAAAAACCTTTTGTATGTGAGGTATGCAATAAGAAATTCTCTAGGAAGAGTGCATTAAAGACTCATGTATTAATTCATTCTGGTGAGAAATCGTTTGTTTGTGAGACATGCAACAAGAAATATTCTCATAAAAGTGCTTTAAGCAGACACTGTTTAATTCATACTGGTGATAATCTTTTTATGTGTGATGTATGCAACAAGAAATTCTCTCGGAAGTATAATTTAAGCCAACATTTGTTAATTCACTCTAGTGAGAAACCTTTTGCGGGAAATATGTAGCAAAAAATTATAAGAGGTATTTATGCTAGGAGCTAGGACCTGTTAATTCATACTGGTGAAAAAACTTGTGCAGAAAAATTTTCTTTCAAGAATGCTTTGAAGAGTCCTCTCTCTTATCATATTGTTGATCTGTGGGTGTGTTATTTGCTGTAGTTCTGTTTGAAAAACATTGAATTCTACTTCACCTTATCCTTTTCTAATAATAATTATTACTTCTGTTAACTATTACAGGAGTTAGGTAAAATTTTGTGCAATTAAGATAATCCTTGACAGTGTAATCAGATCAGATAATTTAGTGTAGCCTTATTTATAGTCTATAAATTTTCATACACATGAAATAGTATATTTAACATTAACTGAGCTTTAAAGCATTTGTATTATGTGTTGATATTTGTACATATCATTTAGTATGTTAAAATTTAGCTTTCTGAAAAACACTTACACAAATCCATCTCTGTGTGAAGTTATTGTAAAGACTAGGTTAGCTAATAGACACTAAATTGGTTTCTTGATTAAATATAATTATAATAAAAGCTGGATTACATATTAAATAAATATAATACATCACATGTGTAAAGCACACCGCGTCAAACTCAACAGTAAACACCGCTAGCACTACAGTTAATGGTTACAGTCAAAGTACAAATAGTTGAAGTCAAAGTTAGAGCATGGTTGTAATAATAATATTTTTAACAGTCCCCCTCAAACATGACTCGAACACCTGAGTCCAAATTCTGACCGTAATTTCTGAAATTGGATACGAGGTAGGGGCTTTGTAAAAATGTCAGCTATCTGACTTCCACTATTTACATGTTATATCTAATAACCCCTCTAGATATTTTTCTCTTACAAAATGGAATCTAACTTCTATATGTTTAGATCTCTTATGAAATTCAGGGTTTTTAGCTAGTTTTATGGCACTTGCATTATCAACAAACAGAGTTGGTTTATTTTGTGATGCTAAGAGCTCATTTAATAGTCTTTGGAGCCAAATTATTTCTTTTGCACCTTCACTGGCAGCCACATACTCTGCCTCTGTTGTTGACAAAACGACACTTTTTTGCTTTTTACTCATCCAAGGGACAGCACCTTCATTGAATTTGCTAACCACACCATTTCTTGAATGACGAGTTTTAATATCCCCAGCAAAGTCAGCATCACTGAATACTTCAAGCTGTTTGTTTTCACATTTACTTGGATACAACAGTCCATATCCAAAAGTCCCTTTGCGATATTTGAAGATTCTTTTGACAGCATTCCAGTCTGATTGCTTTGGATTTTCTAATTTTTCAGATACCACACTAACTGAATAAGCAATATCTGGACGTGATCCTGTATCTAAATACATTAGACTTCCAACAGCTTCACGATATGGCACATCTTCACTGACTGGATTGTCATTCTCACTTGTTTCACCCTTTTCACATGGAATGGAAACTGCATTCGAATCTGCCATTCTAAAACGATCAAGAATTTTCCTTGTGTAAGCACTCTGTTCCAGAAAAACAGAACCATCTTGCAATCGTTTAATATTCATTCCAAGAAAACAGTCTAAAGAACCAGTTGTCACCTGAAATTCTTCTTTCAATTTGGTCACAAATGATGAGATTTCATTTTCATCAGTGCCAGCAACAAGACCATCATCAACATATATAACAATAAACAACTTCTTTTCATTATTTGATCTAATGAATAAACAAGGATCCGAGTTGCTACATTTCATATCTTGTTTTTCTATGAAGTCAACAAATCTTTTGTTCCAGCATCGTGGAGCCTGCTTCAAACCATAAAGACTTCTGTTGAGTCTGCACATTCTACCTGATTTATCGTCAAAGCCTTCTGGTTTCTTCATAAAAGCTTCTTCCTGCAATTCACCATATAAGAATGCAGTTTTCACATCAAACTGCAGAAGCTGTAGATTTTCACATGCAGCAATACTCAATAACATTCTAACTGTGTCATATCTAGCAACTGGACTGAAGGTTTCATCATAGTCGATACCTGGCTTTTGTGAAAAACCTTTCGCCACAAGTCTTGCTTTGAAACGATCAATTGATCCATCACTTTTGGTTTTAATTCGGAGAACCCATCTGTTGGCAATGATTTTCTTATCTTTTGGCAAATCAACAAGATCCCAAGTGTGATTTTCTTTCTGTGAAGCCATTTCATCATCCATTGCTTGCTTCCATCTTTCAGCATTGCTGAAGCATAGGAGTTAGAACATAGTCTTGTAAATGAGAAGGCGTTTTGATCATTCTTCCACTACGATTTTGCAATGTCACATTATTTACAGAGTTTTCTTCATCATACTTCAAAGTTTCATCAGGTTTAATTAAACTTTCTTCATTTGAACTGATAATACAGTCAAAGGTTTTATTCTGATCCAATGGAATTTCAGATGGATTTTTGGAAATGAAGACTTTCTCTTCTTTGAATATGACACCACGGCTTAGAATTACTTTGTCGTCAGTTGGAAGCCAAACTCGATACCCATCTTTCTCGCCACAATATCCTACAAAGTTGCCCTTCTGACTCTTCTTGTCCCATTTTCTTCTTTTTTGCTTAGGTACATGCACAAAACATTCTGTGCCAAAAACATGAAAATGATCAATCTTTGGAGCTTCTTTCTTGAACCATAATTCATATGGAGTTTTTCCTTCTACTGTTGTGGGTCCGGTTCTGTTTAGTGTATAAACAACAGTATTGACTGCTTCAGCCAACAGTCTGATAGGGAGGTTCTTCGCATGTATCAAGGATCTTGCACTTTCAACCAATATGCGATTTTTTCTCTCTGCAGAACCATTCTGTTCTGGAGTATATGGCATGGCAATATTAGGATTTATCCCTTTCGATGCAAGGATTGCATGAACTTCAGAATTATCAAATTCCTTACCACCATCACACCTGAACTCTTTGATTCTGTTATCAGCAGTTTCTGCTTCATTTATGTAGGTTTTTAGACAACTTGCAACTTCAGATTTGTGTTCAATAAAGAAAACTCTTCGATATCTTGAGAAGTCATCTTTAAAGGAGACAAAATATCTCGACCCTCCAATAGATCTCTGCTGCATGGGGCCGCAAACATCGGCATGGATCATCTCGCCAGCACACATTGGCCTATTCTTTCTGGTGCCAAAACTTTTTCGCTGTTGCTTGCCGAGCACACATCCCTCACAAAACTCTTCATTAGCTTCAACATGAATACCCTTTCTTTCTAAAATGTGCTTCACATGGCGCTTATTTTGATGACATAATCTTTCATGCCACAACTGCAATGTATCTTGTGAAGCAATGAAAACATCAGCAGCTTCTACAGGTAATTTTACTCTCATTTCAAGTGCATATAGGCCTCGAGATGTTCTTTTGCCTGTCATTCGTACAGCATTATTCTTCAAGAAAGCACATCCATTTTCATCAACTTTGAATTTAAAACCTTTGTCAACAGTTTTACTTATTGAAAAAAGATTTCTGCTTACTTCTGGGACATACCACACATCTGTTAGGTGATTTCTTTCCCACCTTTTGTTGATAAGCATTTCCACAATTATGATACCTTCCCCATATGCTAGAATGACTTCATTATTCCCTATCCTTACTTCTTTGGGGAGTGAAAAAGGCTTATAAGATAAGAAATATTTCTTATTGCTTGTCATGTGTGCCGAAGCACCAGAGTCTGCTAACCATAATTCTTTTTCTGGAACATCAGCACTGCATACAAAAGCATCTCCCATCAGGTTGCTTGTTTCCACTATTCTTCTTGTAGCAATATTTTGCAACATGACCAGGCTTGTGGCAGGAAAAACATTTCTTTTCAGTTTTATATTTGCCTTTTTTCTTTATGGACGATTTAGCAACAAGAGCTGCACTTTCACTCTGCTTTGCTGGCAGTCTCATTTCAATAAGTCGAAGCCGCTCCATTAACTTGTTAATTGTCCTTTCCTGCACTGGAACAGATTCCCACACACTTTTAAATTCAAAATATTCTGCAGGTAAAGTTGACATAATTCGATTCATTAGCAGCAAGTCAGGTAACTCTGTTTTCACCAGTCTTTTGAGTTCATCATTCAGCTCACGGAAGTTCCGTTGCAAACGTGCTATGTGTGTCACAACATCTTCTGAAGCATCTTTCTCTGAGCTAAAAAATTGCTCCATTAAGCGATCTACTCGCTGGCCCGAACTTTGTTCATACACTGAAAGTAATTTGTCCCAAACGCATTTCGCTGTATCGCAAGTCGCCGTAAGCTCTATGTTTGAATCGTCCATACTATTGACAAGAATTAGTTGAGCCAATGCATCGTTCTTAGAGAAAGCCTTACGCTTTTTTTCATAAGCTTTTCTTGCATCTTCAGCAGCGGATTCTCCGCGATCAGTCGGGATTTCACACTCACCAGTCACAACATCCAAAACATCGTGATGGCGCAACAACAGTTCGATTTGACGCTTCCATTTTGTCCAATTTTTTGTTCCTTCCAGCTTCTCAATTTGTGCTTTGAAATCCATTGCAGACGCAGTATATATCAAAAGCTTTCACAAAATGAGTCTGTACCAAAAATATTCAATCACGTGCAAACTTCTTAGGCCTAACAGCCGCGATCAGGAGATCAGTCCTAGTACGATTCTGAATCAGATTTAATATCGCAGTTGACAGCGTGAGAGCCCATAACCTGTAAAGACTAGGTTAGCTAATAGGCACTAAATTGGTTTCTTGATTAAATATAATTATAATAAAAGCTGGATTACATATTAAATAAATATAATACATCACATGTGCAAAGCACACCGCGACAAACTCAACAGTAAACACCGCTAGCACTACAGTTAATGGTTACAGTCAAAGTACAAATAGTTGAAGTCAAAGTTAGAGCATGGTTGTAATAATAATATTTTTAACAGTTATTTATATATCATTTACATAACTTTGTATGGTAAAATTTAGATTAGTTGAAAAATGTTGAGCAATTTTTAATTAAAGAATAATTGAATAGAATATAGACTATTTTAATTTTTTTAGCCCTACTGTATATGATATTTAATTTAGACTTTACATTTATGTATTAATATTTTTTTTTTTAATTCGCGTTTGTAATGAAAGAAAGGTGGCGCTTTTCTCACTGCTATTGTTTGTAAACAGTCCCACGTGCACGTGGCACTGCCGGCTTCTGCTTGTGCTTGCCTCGTATAAATCCTTTGCTTGTAGATTTTTTTAGTGTCTTTTAACGAAAAATCGGCTTACTTTAGTACAAATTTTAAAGTTCATTGAGAGTTATAAGCGAGGTATGTGTTTCACTGAAGCGGTCTAAATTTTCAAATCATTTAGAAATGTACAAGATAAAGTGTAAATGAGAAAACGACATGCAGATTGAAGCTGCATGCATTCGATCAAGTGTAATTAAAAAAAGTCCATACATTATAAGCCGTGCGTTATTTAATAAGGAAAAGGAATAAAATATTCTGAATAATCCAGTTGATAAAAATAAAACGTGGAATGGAAACGCTGTGTTTGTATGTTCTTATACTACTACAGGTGAGTGCTGTTTTTTTATTTCATACATCGTCTGTATCATTTCAATTTACTTTACATGTATGTTTTAAAATATTATATTTAATTTTAAAGGAATGTTTTATAATCGGGCAAAACTTTCCAATGCATTTCAAGAAAATTTAATGCAGTATAAGGTCATACAGCTATCTATTATGCATGGTGTTGAGTAAATTAGAAATTTAATGGTGTAAGGAGATTAATTTAAAGAAAAATTTTTGTATTTTGTTTTAGTATTTGAATACATTTTTTTTTTTTTTTCACAATATTAATATTATGACACATTAAGCATCTATGTTTACCTAATTCTACAGCAATAAGATTTTTTGTTTTATGTTTGTGATGTAGGGTGAAAAAATAATAAGCATTTTTTAAAAATTAAAAATGAATTTTTATGATTGCTTTTCTATGTTAAGGCAATGAATGGCTGTCAAAATTGTAGATTTTTAAAATACCCAAATCGATAATTAAAATATATTGAAGACTATTTTTATCTTTAATTAATAAAATTATGGATAGTAACAGGATAAATATAAAAACAATGAATAAATAATTTTATTACTTATTTTAATGCAACATAAGCAGTATTGAATTCGGACATTTTTCTCTTGGAGAGATTTCTATGGCTCCGGGGGGAGGGGGCGGAATCATACTTTTTGACCATTGGAACACAAAAACTTAAATCTTCCGGAGGGGGGTTAATGCTTCAGAGAAGGATTATTATTGTTTTATTAGTTTCCGTGTTAAGTGCATTATGTTTCAATTTCTAGTTCGTATTGAGTCAGAAAATTTTTATAATCATCTATAAGTTGATTTTATGAAAAATATGATATTATTAATCTTGACTAGTTCTTCAAAAAAAAAAAAAAAGCCTTTTTATTTTTTATTGATTTTTTATATATATATAAGTGTTGGTTTAAATATCGAAAATATTTTATTTACTTTTATCGAAGTACTTCTTGTTAAATATTTTGATACAAATTAAGCTTTTTTTTCCTTTCCTCTTTTGTTTTCTATTATTTTACAATAACTGTAAATTTATCAAATGTTATCAATTTTAATTCTCTTTTACACCCAATTTATTATGTATCTATTTGTAACAGACAAATAAGAATATTATTTTTATTTATAACTTTTTAATCTAAAAAAGAAAATTATCTGTTGAGCTTATTTTATAAAATAGAGCTTTAAATATTTTGATTATTCAAAGAAAATTTTTATGAAGATGACCATTATATTAAACTTTTAAATGAAATACTTTTTAAACCTGGTAAAATCTTACTTTTTAGACGTGTATTGTACTTAATTGGTTTAAAAATTAAGCTGTCAAAGAATTTTTTAATAATTTTTTTTTATTTATTTAATCCTCAAAACATTTTTAGAAACTTTGCAAGTTATGGTTATATTTTATTTTAATATATTTTCACATCGAGAAAGAATAAAAAAAAAGAAGAAGAATTTATGGGGTTTTTTTAATAATCTGATATAGATTATTAGTAAATTGTAACAAACTGTGATACGCGACGAAAAATCGGAATTTTTGCTGACCAAAGATTTGTTGCTGTTTACAGAGGCGAGAAATATTTTTTTTTTCAATTTGCGAATAAATGAAAGCTTAGTTCGTGATTTTCCAATTTTCTAGAGTTGTATTGTTGCACACAGCAAGATATATTATCGTTTTTTGGTACGTTTATTTATATTTATTAAGAACTTAGTATCCCAAATGATATCTTACACATAGTAATCAATGCTGACGCGAGAAAGAAGCAGGGTTGTTGTAGTTCCCCTTTAGATCACTAGAGGGCGATCATTTTGTTACAAACGCGAATTGAAAACATGTATCACAACTGAAAACATATTTCATGATATTGTCCTTCATTGAAGAGAATGTATCAAAAAATATTTTGTGCAAGCAGTTAAAGAATTTTCAATATTAGTTTTCTATTGAAAAAATATTATCTAGCATTTAATAACATATATTAATTTTATTATGTTAAAAATACTGCCGCACTGTTAAAAATTACTTGAAACAATCACTTGTACATACAGTGATGACATCAGCTCGTTTATTGTTCCTAGAAATGAACACACACGCCATTTTCTAAACAATGAGCTATTAATTTTTTTTATATATTTGAAGTAATGTAACATTAATAGAATGTGCTTGAAACAATTATGCTTTCTACTTCATAATAAGTTGAATGTCTCCATAAATCAGCAAACTAAAGACTTTAGACAGCAGAACTAAAAAACAGAAACTAAAAACTTTTCATACCTCTACAGTAAATCTGAAATGATGTTTCAACAATAAATTGCTTCTCCTTGTATGTGTTAAAGAGTATAAATATTGAGCTAATTGCATGTGTGTTTGATCCACTAATTATTACTTCATAATAAGTTAAATGTCTCCATAAATTAGCAAACTAAAAACTTTAGATAGCAGAACTAAAAAACAGAAACAAAACTTTTCATACCTCTACAGTAAATCTCAACTGATGTTTCAACAATAAATTGCTTCTCCTTGTATGTGTTAAAGAGTATAAATATTGAGCTAATTGCATGTGTGTTTGATCCACTAATTATTATTTCATAATAAAATAAAAATGAAGGGCTCACAACCATACTAGACCAAGTTCATTTTGAAAAAAAAAAAAAAAAAAAAAAAAAAAAAAAGAAAAGAAAAGAAATAAGGTGCATGAAATCTAGTTTATCCACTCGCACAATAAATCAATTTGTAAACAGATGACATATAAGAAAAAGTACCTGAAAACAGACTTAATTCAGTTTGGAAATGGATAAAAAAACATTATATGTACCTTCTAATTGGATTATCTCTTATATATATATATATATATATATATATATATATATATATATATATATATATATATATATATATAAATGGACTTAGTCTACTTTGGTTGTGAATCCCTCAAATAATTATCTGATGAGTTTATAATGACAAAAAATGTTGAAAAGGTTTTAAAATACTGCCTTTCTCATCAATCTCTCTGTTAAACACTTTCCAATATAGTTTAAACATGCTTATGACTTTGATTTGTCTATCCCCCATTAGTTCTTACACCAACTGTCATAAATTACTCCAATTGCCATCTCTATGCTATATTTAAATTTACTGTATCACATTACTTACTGAAAATGATGCATCTAGCATTTCTAACTCATTTATGGACTTGGAGGCAGTAACACATGCAGTCACCTCATTGAGTTCACAAATGAAAATCTATGATAGGTTGAATCTCAATTCATTTATTATACCACAATCAGTCTGCCAAGTCATATCTTTGTGCAAAACACTTAGAAACCCGATTATAATGTTTGACTCATAGGTTTATCTTTATGTATTCCTGCTTTCAATCCACCATGTTTTCATGCTTTTGGGTGCAGGGAAGCACAATGGTAAACGCATGAGTTAATAATTAAAATCAGGTTTTTTAGTGTTTTCCACCAAGATTTCCATCTTGGCAGACCGATTGTGTTTTAATATGGAAATCGAGAATCAACTTGTCCTATATTTTCATCCATCAACTTGATGAGGTCATTATCTGTGCTGTCACCTCCCAGTATATTAGAATGGCACCAAAAACAACTTCATTACATTATCATTTATATTGTAAAATTGTTTGTGTTTTACTATAATGTAGTTACACTATTTCAAAACTAATGAAACTGATATAAATTTCTGGGGTTCAATAGCATTTTTGTAGAATACAACATGCTTAACATTAATCTTTCACTTACAGTAGCCATATACCATGTTTAGCCCGAGACTACTGTTGCCAGGTATTCCTAATAGATCAAGGCTCCAAATGCTTTAGACACCAGTATTTTAAAATAATTTTCTTCGCCTTAATCTAATGAAAGAATAATCTGTGTTTAGGTCTGTTCTGAACTGCTCTGCTAAACCAGCGAAAAACGTTTTGACACATTTACAAATTCATTTTTTAGCAAGAAGATATAAAAATTCCAAAAGCTGACCATGGAAGTTATTTGGAATCTATTATTTTCCATTTTTTGACTAATAAACTACCTATTGAGTTATAAGCTTTTTTTTATTCAGTGTCAAGACGTTTTCCACACAAGTTTGACTGCGTGGAATAGTCGGTTCAAAACACCCACTTTAACACCATTTTCTGAAAAATCTATCTGTTTAAAAAAAAAAAAGGAAAAATGAGTGTGATTAGATGATTTCTGAACAACACCTGTTAATTTCATGCATTTCTGAGCAAAAAATAAATTAAAACTGTCATAAAAATGCCCTTTTTGATTTGAGAACAACTTTAAAGATTATGAAATAAAGTGTAAGAAATTAGTGGTGTCCAAAGCATTTGGAGCGTAGATGTATGTGAGAAACCTGGTAACGCCTAATCACCAAGCCACAATTTATGATGATTTAAGGTGAACAAAAAAGACGTTAAAAACTTTCAATGTTATTTTATATTTTTACTGCCTGACAAAATTTGACCTACTACGGAATGACCTGATATAAATGCACCAGTTTGAAATTTCAATAATTCATTAACTATAATTAATACAATATGAATGACATTTACATCTGATAAGTTTTTAATTTAACATGCTATAAATCTAAAAACAGTTTAAATTTTTGTCAATAGATGTCGCTGCACCCTCTAAAACTACAAAAAATGCTCAAACTAGCAAATAAAAATGCATAAAAAATCTCAAATTGAATCGTTTATACTATATAGCTATTAAAACACAGGAACATAACAAGAGTTTAAAAAAAATTGAGCATTCCTAATGTTTGAGATGGTATAGTGTCATTTATTGACAAAAAATTGAACTATTTTTATAATTACAGTACATTAAATTAAAGACCACCAAAGGCAAATGTCACTCATTTCATAATCATGTTTATTATAATTAATGAATTATTCATTTTTCAAACTGAAGCATTTATTTCTGGTCACCCTATATTTGTTAGTAATTTAAAACTACAATGAAACATTTTTATTTCTTAGTCAAAAGTTTACTTTACCAATTTGTTACTTGTAATCTTTTTACATTACAATGGTATGTATGTTTTTAATTTTCAGTACTTATAAAATATTATTTTAAAATAACTAAATTTGTATTGTGTATTTTAACATTTATAAAAGTGTAGTCTAGTTTCTTAAAGAAAATCTTTTGATTTTTTTTAGAACCTTGGAAATAATACTATTTTATTTATTAAATAGCTATTTCTCTTAACTCTGTTATATTGTTTTTTTTATGATCTGTAGTAACTTTTTAATTATTATATAAGTGTAGTGTGTTACAGCTCAACAAACATCAATTATCACATGCATTTCAGTTATAGTATGCTTTTTTATTTTAAATTCATTTTTTGCATACTAAATGGAATGTATAAATTCTGTAAATAATTCCCAATACTTCATAAGTGTTATTGGATTCTGGTGGAAACTGCTTAATCTTTTTTTAACCCTGGGCCATTCAGGGACCTCTGTTGTTTTACTCATAAAAACTAAAATATCTGATTATTTTTTCAATTTTTACATCACTTCTTAATAGATGAATATTTTTTGTATTGGAAGCAAACGGATAAATGCCTGCATATAAACTGAATCCCTCATGAAATAAATGCTATTTGTTGTTTGAGTTTGCAAAATGCCCAAAAGACAATGTGATTAAAAAAAATTATAAATTTTCATAATATGTAACTTAATAGTTTTTCAATAATTTCTTTTGGAAATATTTACTATAGCAAAGCTCTTTAGATTCAATAATGATTATTTATTGATGTTTTAAGGGGATTTGTAGTTTTAGATCCATATTTTTAGACCTAAATTACTAAGTCGCTAAAGGATCAGTTTTAAAAAAGATATTTTTTCTGTCATATTGCTTGAAAAAAAAAAAAAAAAAAAAAAAAAAAAAAAAAAAACATATAAGTATTTGTATTATTATTTTAGCTTTGGAACTGAAGAGAATAAATTTGGTTTTTATGTTTTATGCATTTTCTAGTTAAATACTTTTAATATAATATGCGTCTAGAATATAAATAAATTTATATACAGGAATATGCAAAGACTGCATTGCCGTCTGTAGATAATAATGATGATAATGTGTTTTCAGTAAATTTATGCATTTTTTCACTTGGATTAAATTTTATCCTCATATGTGGCATTTATAATAATTATGGATAAAGTCTTATTCTTTTAATAATATGGAGGGGTGTTTAAATAAACGTCTGTCTATTTTCAGAAATTGCTGAAAGTCACTTATAAAATGCATAATGGGTTATCTAATAAAACTAATTTTTAGCATAGCATATAGAATATATCACCAGATTACAAACACTTTGTCCAAAATTCAAAGACATGATCTACAAATTTATAGCATTTATTCATTTAATCATCATGACATTAAATTAATGGCCATTTCAGTGATACTCAGATCTGATTCTCAGATCAATCATTTATGCTAATTAAATACTATTGAACATAAAATTACACTTCTGCGTATACATTAGCATAGGAAATATGCAAATTAGGTCTTTGTCAATGTGATACGCAATGGACTTATGTGGGAATTCTAGTCTGTAGCATTGTTTAGAAATGAATATAGTATTTGAGAGTGATCAATTCTCATTAGTTCATATGGCTCAAAGGCATAATTTAAGTGAGGTCAAGAGTGGCGAATAATTGATAGAATCGAGCGAGATCAAACACAAATGGAGGTCATCCAAGATTTGAATATCTTTCAAAGTGTCATATCAAGAGCTTCAAGCCAACTTTTTAAGCACTGGATACGTTGATAAACAGCCTGGTCAAGGGGCAATAACTGCATCCAAAGACTGTTTTTTGTCATCTTCGGCTTGAAGAAATTGTGAAGTGACTACATGAGACTTAATTTCAGATCTTCAAATGCCACATTAGTCATTGAAAAAGACCCGGATGATAATGTTAAGTCTATGAGGGCATTATTTTCAAATATCACGCTCAAATTTTAATATTTTTACATGATTTTTTAGGGTGGTGATTATTAGGATAGCTAAGGGCGATCCACAACCGGGCTGTTTTTTTTTATTTTGGTTATGTTTTTTTATATTAGGATAGTTTCAATTTCGCAGCCGGTTCTGAAAGTTAAAGTATATAAAAAAAATATCTGAGACCAAAATCAAAAAAGTAAAAACTAGCCCCCTAGTAGATAGTCCTCAGCTATCCTATAGAAAAAAAAATTAGTGTAAAAATATTAAAATATGATGCCTCCATAGACTTAACATTATTATCTGGATCTTTTTCAGTGACTAGTGTGGCTTCTTCAGGCTGCCACAGGAACTCTAATTAGCCGTTCTACTGCTGCACGAAGGTTTAATGAGGGTAAATTGTATGCGAAAAAAACATAAGTTTGTGTCTCATTCATTCCAATTGGGCTTGTTTAAACTGTTGTCATCGTCATATTCAATGAAGCTGAGAAGATTGTGCTCGAACAAGTTATTTCCCAGACAAGGAAAGACAAGTTGCGTGTTCCTTCCTCTATCCAGATCAATATACCTCCAAAATGAGTGTTAAGACTATATTTGGACTCATCAGTAAACCATTTTCGAGCCCTGTCTTTGAAATAAGAGTGTAATATACAATTAGTGTGAATGGTCTATGAGCTCAATGCCATCAGTTTAACGGGACACTTTTTTTTAAGAATCAAATTAAATTTTTCCAGGCTACTGTACCTAACAAAAAAGTCTCTCAAAAATAACTTAAGGGGTGGTTAATCTCATCCCCCCCTTTATACTTATCCAATGAAGTTCTAAATTTAATCAAGGAAACATCTTATCATAGACAATATAATCAGGTACAGCAAATTTGAAGAAAATCTGATAATTCTGTATCAAATCTAAATTAAATGGGGGAATAGCCCCCCCCCCCATATCCTCTTTGTACTCAAACAGTGCATATGCACCCTCAAAACTAATCAGGGAAGCAACATAGCAGAATGCGCCTATTTACAAAATTTGAAGCAAATCGGTTATTTCTATCAAGTGTCATAACAATGTGTGCACACAAAGCTTGCAGGCACATTAGCTCTCAGCCTTGATAGCCTGTGAGCTAAAAAATGACACTTCTTGCATTTTAAATAGATGCTTCATGTGCTCAGATAAGAGCAGACTCAATTTTCCCTTTTGGTGTTAAATTTAGTAATTAAAACGCACTTCCTTTCGCAAATCCTTTAATAGCAGGTGAAAATCATATGCAATATAATGGGGATTGCTCAATGAATGCCAATTATTTAAATATTCAAACAAATGACAAAAGTGTCATTCTTTTCATTTAATATTTTTTTTTTCCCTCAAGTACAAGGCTTTTCTAGGCATGAGCCCTGTTAGGCTACATCTATTGTATACTGCTAAAGAGTGTTCTGATCATAAGTATTTGTACTCTTTGTCTAACATATCATTATAGAATTAAAGTTTCATGTTTCTTCTAAAACTGAAAAAACTGTAGTCCTTGTGACTGGTCCTTTCCCTTTTTCTTTTCTAGAATTTGTTGCTTATTGCAATGCAAAATAAGAGAAACAATTTTATTATACACCATATTTTTTAATTAAACAATCATTCCTACTGCCAAGTAAGCATGATTGATGGCTGAGGGTTGGATAACACTGAGCTAGATAGCATCACATTTTTACTTATGCAATTATCTAACATCTGGTAAATGTTTTCAAATCCTTAATATAGTGTAATATGAATCATAAATTGAAATCAGAATAACTTTTACTAATACTATAAAAAAAAAATACTCCTTTTCACTAACAGAGGCACATGTCCTTCTCACTCACTTCCACCAATTGACATGAAAGTCACATATGATACTGTCTCTTCTAACCCATCTTATCACAGAAATAGTCTCAACTTGTGAAGATCAGTGAAAAGCATGCACCTCTTTTAATGAAAAAGAGTATAGCGTGGACACGTAACGTGGATAGGTTGATATGTAGGAAAAATGGCTGGTAAAAAGAAACATCCAAATTAACTCAATTTTACATAAAGTAAAAAAACAAAACAATATTTCCTGATAAATATATATGAAATTAATAAGCAAATCACATTGCAGATACGATGAAAAAAAAATGAACAGAAATTTTTAGTCTACATGATACAGATTGTTCTAGTGCATCTGAACAGTTTGAATACACACATTCCCTTAGTATTATTTACTGCATTTATTATGTGATTATGTATTACATACATTAATTACTAAAGTGCTATTACATATATTACTGGATTCTTATTACATATATACTAAAAATTTCAACAACTTTTAAATTAATTAGAAATTTATATACAGAACCTACATAGGTATATGTATAATAATTTCAATTTAATAAAAGATTAATTTGGTTTTAAGCCTTAACGGAATCATTTGAAAAAAAAATTAATTTTTATTTAAATTATTTTGAATCCTTACCAAGGACTTATAATGAAATTGATAGAAATGTGTAAATATATAAAGAGACATTAAATAAATACATGCACAATATACAAAAATCAGGCTTAGCAAGTTTCTTCCGCAGTGGAAAAAACCATGGAATAAACTGGCTGGAAAAAAATAGATTTCTTCCATAATGAAGGAAATGGAAGAAACTATTATTCTTCATAAATTTACAATATAACTTTCAACTTTGTAAGATACAATCAATGTCTTCTAGCTATAACCTTAAGTAAATTAATTGCATCAGATCTATACAATTATTAATTAATTATATGCTAAATAAATAATTACATCAATTTTTAAGCCAAAATCACATAATGCCAGGCTAAAAACCTTCAACCACTGGCTAAATGAAGAAAAGAAATTGTATCTAAAATGCACAAAATTAATTAAATAGTATTCATTTTAATTTAACCAGCATATTTTTCAGTTATTAATACTTTTGAAATTAGTAGTAAATAGTACAGAACATTTTGCCAACAGTAGAATGAAACTCATTTAAATAAAAGACAATGCTTTTAATTTACATCAATTTTATTAAGGGAAGTAATATAGTACAATAATTACTGTATTAAAAAAAAATCATTAAAATCATCATTTTTCTTACTGCAGCAAAGTATAATATATTAGACAATAATAAATAATAATAACAACTCAATAAATAATAATTCAATAATTCATAACACGATAATACGATCGGTAAATTAATTATAACAGATGTAAATTTTCCAAGTGGATGAAAAAAGTTTGGTACAGGATTTGAGCCAGGGATGTATTGGCTGAAGCCGCCAATGCTCTTCCAACTGAGCCATCCCAGACGAATAGTGGAGGACTATTTCACCCGACCAACCTTAACGATCACAAAATGTGGTCTGATATTAATGATCAGCTCAAGAGAATAAATCAAAGGTCAGCATATGGAACTGCAGAAAACACTGCATATGATATCATATTAAAATAATTCATAACTTGATTATACAATCGGTACAATTAATTATAACAGATGTAAATTTTCCAAGTGGGTGAAAAAAATGTGGGCCAGGTTTCGAACCAGGAATGTATTCCCTGGTTCTCGTTTTTTTTTTTTTACCCATTTTGAAAATTTACATCTGTTAAAGTATAATATACAGGGTGTCCAGCAAATAACACCCTGATTTCAAAATTAAATTTCTCCGAAACAAAGATCAATAGAATTATGCAGTAAATGGTTTGTTTATCAGGTAAGCTGTAAAAAGTTTGAAAAGATTGTGTTCTGATTGCTAAGAATGCTTTGATTTGACATTTTCTTGCTTTAGATTGCTGCCAGAGAATGTGTTTTTTGGCTTAAAGTGCCATATTTCATAGTTTTTTTAAATTAAATTTTTGAAATTTCGAAAGTCTAAAAATTTACTTCGAAAAATCTTTAAAATATTGTACTGTAAGCTGAAAAATTATTTCTCTGCAGGCAATCTAAAACAAGAAAAATGTCAAATCAAAGCATTCTATGCAATCAGAACGCAATTTTTTCAAAATATTCACTGTTTGAAATTTCTGTATCAGATTTTTACAGCTTACCTAATGAAAAAACCGTTTACCACATATTACTATTGATCTTTGTTTTTGAGAAATTTAATTTTGAAATCAGGGTGTTATTTGCTGGACACCCTGTATCAACAAAAAAAAAAAAAATCTTTCAGCAGTAGAAATGCTAGCAATCAGTTTCTCAACTTAGAATAAATGAAAGCAAAAGATGAAATTAAAAAAAATATTCAAATCCTACAAAAACTTGGAGAGTTTAAAAGTATTTCGACAAGCAAAGCATTTTTGCTCATACACATGGTCGCAAAAATCTAGGCACTAGCGGGAGTCTCTTATCATTAACTTAAATTTTATTACAATCCTTGCAAAAAAATTAGACAAAAAATAAGGAATAAGATTAAGTAGTAAAAACAGCCCACTGGACTGTTATACCCCTAACCATAGATATTTTCAAAAAAGTAGTCTCTTTTAATTAGCTTTCAGATAAGCATACTAGGTGCTAATATAAATAAATGCAAATTTGTATTTTTACTGTGTTCTCCAGTTTTCAAAAATGCACTTTTATATAATGTATTTTTATATGAAAAATAAAGATTTTGCAGATAGTTCTTTTTTCGCTCTTTTTACATAAATGTCATATTGATAAATAAAAAATATTCCTCCAGCTCTACTATTATAAAATACATCACCTGTAAATGTCTGTTGAACCTGAAGTTTATAATTTAAAAAAATCTTATTTTTCAAAAACAATATTTTTTAATATTAATTAAATTTTTCAATTTAGATTTTATATAATTATACTTTTAATTAAATTATTTTACATAGTTAATAGACTTTTCTTTTGAGCATGTTTTGTTTTCTATTGGTTTCTTCTGGTTTTTTCCAGTTTCTTCCACTGTCCTGAAAGAAACTGGTTATATCATTGGCAATATATAAGTAGTAAATATCAATATCAAAACTTAATTAAATCAGAAAATAAAATTAATGTGACAGTAAATGAATAGATATTTTTTCTAAAACATATTAAAAAATGAAGAGTGAAAGACAAATTAGGAAAATGAGTATGTACCACTGTTAAATACAAAAGCAAGAAGACTTTTTAATAAGATAACTCTGAAAAAATATGTTAGAAAAAAATTTAAAATAAAAAACTTTAATTTAGAATACAAAAGATTTTCATCCTTACATATAAAATGGTTCTTTCTTTTTTTTTCTTTTTTGCAAGATGGAGTGAGAATACCAACTCTGCTTCATACAATGAGCAGCCTTAACTTTCTAACAGTGTTAGTGACTTTATAACATTTTATAGAGTGCAATGTATTGTTCGGTAGAAAACTATCTCTTGTTGGGAAGCGGCAAACCTTCGTTCAATGACAGCAGCTCCGTAGAGCCCATAAATGCACAGCAGTAATGTGGAATGTATTGCACCATGTGATCTTGTTGCTACCCTGCAATTGTCCTAGGAAGTGAACTAACCAATGCACATCACACAACCCGAGTCCAAACACCTAGAGTCCGGTCTTGAAATAACAGAAACTCCACCCAGCTCAAGGAACCAAGAGGTCTCTATACTTTTGCCCCCTCCGCCCCCCCCCCCTGGCGGGATTCACTTTAGCTGTCCACAGGAATCAAACTCTTAAAGAAATCAAGCCCATGGGCCTATGTCAACGATTTCTGAAAGATAGTTACTGTAGCCTTCCAAAATCAATGTATTTTTGGATATCTATACTCAAATCCTATGAAAATATTTTTTGATTACTTCTGAGATACTATTTAATATTCAAATCAGCATGAATGGCATGATTTCAGGCATAAATTCAGACAAATGGTACTGCTTTGCAATTCATATGCAATAGAGAACTTTAGCAAATTTAAATTTTCTGCATTAAAGATTTACAGACAAGTCCCCAAACAATAGATCCATAGGTCATGGTTTAACTGATGATAGGACTTAAAGGATGAAAGGATAATTTGTCAAAAATTGACAGACATCAGGATAAACAAATAAAAATCTGGGAAATCTTTAGAATTATTTGTTTATTTATAAGAATAATACAAAATTCGCTAAATACAAAACTTGTAATATTTTATAAGTTAATAAAAAAATACTTCTTTGGCTTAATGGATTTAATTTCTGTCACTTGTTTATATAAATGCTGATACATAATAAAAATATTAAATATTTCAATATAATAATTTCTTATGTTTAAAAAAATTGTGGAGTTAAATTAAAAAATATAATTTTATAATTCAATCTGGATTTGATGAAATCTAGATAAAAATCTTTCTACTGATGAAGAAGTAACATTATCAAATCATTCATTATTAAATTTAGATATTGGCAATCAATATTTTCCAATTTTTCATACTGCCTACCAAATATCATAATACATTAGTTTAAGAAAAGTATAGTATTTAGAATGTATATTTCTTTAAATTATTTTTAAAAATTCCATCTATATTTAATAATAATTATTATTATACATTTCGCTGAAAAGATTTTGAACATATTATGGATGATGAACAGGGTTGTATGGTTTTAATTATTCTGGTCAAAAGTCATTGAAACTGATAAAAAAAATAAATTTTATTCTGTTAATTGGCAAATTTAGTGCAACATGTGGAAGGATTTGTCAATACCACATTTAAAGATAGTTAATAAACATTTGGAAGTATTTTATTTAGTATCACACTTTAATTTTCATTATTTTTTAATTTAACTCCACAATTTTTTTAAACATAAGAAATTATTATATTGAAATATTTGTAATATTTTTATTATGTATCAGCATTTACATAAACAAGTGACAGAAATTAAATCCATTAAGCCAAAGAAGTATTTTTTTAAGAATTCATAAAATATTACAAGTTTTGTAACTAGCGAGAACAATTTTATAATTCAATCTGGATTAGATGAAATCTAGATAAAAATCTTTCTACTGATGAAGAAGTAACATTATCAAATCATTCATTATTAAATTTAGATATTGGCAATCAATATTTTCCAATTTTTCATACTGCCTACCAAATATCATAATACATTAGTTTAAGAAAAGTATAATATTTAGAATGCATATTTCTTTAAATTATTTTTAAAAATTCCATCTATATTTAATAACAATTATTATTATACATACAATGATGTGTGATGAAATTAATGTAGTAGATTCCCTCTAACCTGCAACTCCAAAGTCTGCAAATACAGTAGACTCCCTCAAATCCGCACAGTTTGGGACCAGAGGTTTTGCAGATTTTAGAATTTTGCGGATTTTTGGTCATTGCTTTGTTTACATTTTTAGACAGTGATTTGAATGTAATTAATAATGAAATCAAAAGTATAATGAATGCTGATAATACAGTCAAAGATCTATAATCCGCACAAGTTGGGGCCAAAGGTTGCACAGATTATGGAATATTGCGGATTATAGAAAATAATGGATTATGCATCATTTTATTATTCTTAGACATCATTTTAATTCTATAATCAGTATAATATGGAAAGATAAATATGAAATCTAGTAATTAATTTAATAATTAATTTCAAAAAATGCATTTTTAAAGTTATTTTATTTAAAAAACATTATATATATATGCTTCTATCTACATGTCGTTTTCACATTTACACTTTATCCTGCACATTTCTTATAATTTGAAGCTAAAATTCAGACCGCTTCAGTCAAACATAACTCTCCACGAACTTTAAAGTTTGTACTAGAGTAAGACGATTTTTCATTAAAAGATGAAAAAACAAAAAAAAAAACAAGCAGACAATTTACATGAGGCAAACTCAAAGAGAAGCCGGCAGTGGTATCCGCGCTCACGTGGGACTGTTTACAAACATTAGCAGTGAAAAAAGCACCACCTTTCTTTCATTACAAACGCGAATTGCTACACTTTCCGTTGTTCATTTTGCACAAAATCAAGATTGGTTGGTTGTTGGTTGGTTGGTTGGTGGGCAAGTACTGAGACGTATGCTACTACCCGTTAGAGAGGCTTTTGTCTCGAAACTCCAGGGTAAACACAAACTTAAACAGCCAGGGTCAAATCATGTACGACACAGGCCGACGAGGGAAGAAAAAACAATACAATAATAAGTCCACACAGGCTATCAGCTAGAGCAGTCAAACAAGATGGGGAAGAATCAAGACACGTGAGCCGTAAATTCATAAACATCAACTGATCAACTGTGCTTGTTGCCAAATTAAGAATGTAAATATAATTTTTAAAAAAAGTTTCCTGGCTAACAAGTACATGCAAACGTAACACTTCCGGCTGCAAATCTGTCTGCAAGTCAAAAACACATGCAAACGTAACGCATCGTCTGCAAATGTCCCGATAACTTTTGCAAAACTTGGCAAAAATTTGCGGAAGCCTCAGACCTTCCGCAAATCCACTTACCATTGGTAATTACAATATGGCGGACACATTATTATTTTCCGTGTACTTGTTTATAGATATTCAATTGAAGAAAAATCCTTAAATTTGGAAGTACACGACGACCAGAAAGCTCAGGTAAGTTTTAATTCATTATATAATTTACATGGGGGAAATTAAAATTACGAACTGTGCTGAATAGAGCATTATGAGAAAAATGTGAATACATTGTGTAATGTTTCCCAGTAAACTTTTTTTAATATAGTATATTTCCATCATTTGCATTATTAGATTTCATTTTTCTTATGTTTAATATCGATGAGCAAGATATATAAAATTTAAAAAGTATCCGAAATAATTAGATAATCCACAAAAGGAAAATACACTTGTTTTGTTTACGGATAGCTGTTAAATCTGAAAAACCAGTGTTTCGTAGTAATATTTTTTTGAAAAAAACTTTTTTTAATGTGAAACCGCTGTATGATAGAAATTCCAGTTTAGCAAACATCTCTTTTGTTATTATTAACAAAAGTTTTACTTTTTGAAATAGATATTTATGTAACATATAGTTTGAACAATGTTATATTTTAGTACAAATATTTTATTATTATTTTGAAATTACCATGATTGTTTATTTCGAAATATGAATGAAGTTATTTTATGTGTGCATTCTGAATAAGCTCTTTCTCTTACTAAATATATCTTTGTTTGTATTAGTAGAAAAAAATTACTTCCTATTATTTTTTATTTTCTATGTTTACAAACAAAGAATTTATGTTATGCAAATCTATCTTTTCTTATGATAAATCTCTTCTGAAATATCATAAATTGGGTTGTATAAACAGTTTACTCAGTTTGAATTTTAAAATTATTTCAATATTTAGCTCAGATTTAATTCAGTAACACTGATAAAATTCTGAAAATGTATTTCTTTTAGAGTAGCTTTCAATGCATATATAAAACTAAAAGAGTACTTATCTACTTTTTTTTATTGCAAAATTATATCTATAATGCTGTTCATAACATTTTTAATGAAAGAAATATTACATGCATCCCAATAGCTATTTCATTTTAAATTAATAATTATTGATAATCTTATTTATTTCGGAATACCTAATGAGTTTTTAATAGATGAAACTTTTCAGCCACTGACTGACATAAAAGGAAATTTACTGAAAAATAAACATTTTTATATGGTTGTTATCAAAAAATGTACAGTTAATGTAATTTTCCTAATCTGAAATGAGCTTAATATACAAATATTAAACATACTACAGAAGACAAACACTGAAGATATAAGATCATTTTTGGAAGAGAATGGACCGAGTTATGAAGGATGAAAGGAAGATATAATTTGGAATTTTTATGACAGCTGGCTACACTCGCAGGCAGGAGTTTATTTTGAAATTCTATCTGAGTGTGGCTTGCTAGTGCCTTGGAGGATTTTCCCAACCACAACAGTATATTTTGAACTTTATGCAGAAGCTGTGCTTGCTGTTAGCGTAGATGTTGTCTTCACCTCTCCTGCTGTTTCCTTGGATTTAATTACTACAGTTTATATGTCTGCCAATGGATCTTCATACATAATGAATTATTATTTGATTTATTAAGTTTATTTGAGATTTGGGAAATTATTTTACTTACCATTCTTTGTATAACAACTTTATTAAAAAGTTTAAAATGTTCATTTAATGTATTTTTATTTTATTATCATTATCTGATAAGTGCTATAGAAATGCATTAGGAATCTTAAAATTAATATGAAAGTTATTTGTAGCAACCAAATTTAAATGAAGCGATTCATGTGAATTTAATATTTTCATTGTTTAATAATCAAACAAAAGTGCATAGCGTGAATATTACAAGAAAGTATTTTTTATAATTTTATCTTTTCTAACTCACCCTACCACTAAATAACAAATTAAGCATAATCTCCCTATATTAAAACCTTTAAGATTTTCTTCCTTTTTAATTCTTCAAAGATTGATTTTATATTAAAGAAGTAGATACTTCAATTTTTACTATATATTATATATAAAGAGAGATATGAGAATGGGACACAGTGGACCATCCACTATGTTTTATTTATTTTTAATGACTAAGTTATTACAGCATTGGATTGATTACTTATAACCTTTAAAACACATCATTAATTTAGAATAAACCATTTTATCTTGACTGGTTGTTTTGAGCTTCTAAAAGTAAAATTTTTCATCAAACTTTTCTTTATTATTAATTAAAAATTATAGATAAATAAGAAAAAATCAATTTTTTCATAAAGGTAAATTAAAACAAGAAAAAGTTGTAAAGTAATTATTTAAACGAAGAAAAATGTCAATTTATTTAATATAGTAAACAATATTTTTGTTTCTATTACTGTTTAAAAAAAAATACAAATATTCCTTTTATTACTAAAATAATCTCTGGCAGGTTCTGAAATTTTATTGTTTGTTTTTGGTGTAACATAAAACAGCTTTACAATGAAAACTTTATAGTTATTAATCTGTAATTTATATTGATGTTATCTTAAAATCTTTCTTGAATCCAAAAGTATTTCAGGAAAATTTCAGGCTTGTGATTATTTTGGAGCTTCATTTTTAAATTTTAATGACAATGACTTTATTTTCTTTAATAACTTCACTTCACCTTACTTGAAATTGTTCCTGTGTCTTAGTCTGTTATTATTTTTAAAATATAAATTTTTTTTAGACTTTTTCTGCTTTGTTTTGTGTTAAAATGTTACCTGCAAATTTGCATTATTATGTTTTTAGGAGGTAAAAAGGAAATGAAGAGGAATTATATTATTAAAAATTAAATTTACATTATATGTCAAACAATACTTAAAAATGGATCGCTCCAGTGGCGTAGCTAAAGGGGGGCGTCAGCACCGGGCGCCGAGGCCTAGGGGCGCCAGATTGAGAGAAATTGTTATATATCTATATTGGGGTGGGAGCGCAAAATTTCTTGCTGGTCCCGGGCGCCAAAAAACATAGCTACGCTACTGGATCGCTCCACTTCTGGGACACAGTGGTCCACTTTATGAACATATGCAAATAATTTTTAAAAAAATGTATTTAAAATTATGTTTTGAAAAAATTCCGAGGCATGTAAAAATGCTTAAGGGTCCCCTCGCAAGCTAATGCTATTCCTATGCGGAGGCATTTTTCTAATAACACTTTCGCATTTTTAATTTTTATTTTATTTTATTTTTTGCTTTGGATAGCTGAGGTCCCTCTCAAGATCTCTCCTTGATTACTTTTTTGATTTTGGTTGCAGATATTTTTTATAAAGTTGCTTTCACTTCCAAAACTGGTTCAGAAAGTGAAAGTAACTTTATAGAATATACCTTTAATAATAACTTTATAAAAAATATAGAAACAATAGAAATATTATTTATTCAATCTTTCATTAATTTAGAATAAATTGAATGCATTTTAAATACTACTTTTTCAAAAATATTATAAAAAAATATAAATAAGCAAAGTTGGTGAATTCATAAGTTGTAGAACTGCTATTAAATACTACAGTGGAGCATCGTTTATACGACGCCGAAGGGACCACCGTAAAGCGTCGTATAAACGATAACGTCGTATAATCGATTTTCACTTCTAAAACTCGGATTAATTTTGTTTTTCACTTAATTTTAATGTTTAGCGTCTTGATTTATATACATTTATAAATTAAACAAACATATAACCAAAAAATGGGGGGGGGGGATACAGTAAGCAATTTAAATGTAACACCAAAAAGTACCGAAATTAAGCTGTCTCTGAATACGTGTTCTGATTTATTTTATAAATTATATAAATCCTGGGAAATTTATAAATTCCAAATACACCCCTCACCTTCCTATTTTTACCGATCTGTTTCACAAAAGTTCAAATTATAAGCGTCTCTTAAAATTATTAGAATTTCCTGTCTGCTAAAGGGGTGCTTACTTTCGGTACTTTACGGTACACTAATTTTTTCTTTTGATCATTTTATAGAGAGTAAAAAAAATGTCTATGGTTGTGTGATGTGATTGATTGCCTTTAGGTGTAATTAATGATTTGTGCACTTATAGAAGGGTTTGAAAAGTATTTCCGCTGGTATTGTAGCAAATAAAATAACTTCTTAATGTTTCCATACAATTCGCGAAATTTTTTACTATCATAACTTTTACAATTTCTTTCAAAATGTTAATTTTTTCTTTTACCAAGATGGACTTGCGTTTTTAAGACATGTCCGAAAAAGCTGTGGTAATAAGTTATATTTTTTGGTAATAAGTTATATTTACACTTTACACAACAGTAATGTTATTGTTGCAATATTATCTTTGCAGCACAGATGTTTCTAAAGTTACTGCAAATTTATGCTCCTATTGAAATGATTAATGAATAGCAGAAAGAGTTGCCTTTGCTTTCCTTCTTTCTTTGATCGTTTATAAGTAGATATTAATGTTATTATTTAAATTTGTTTTCCCTTTTAAAAGAATTCTGTTACAATAGTCCTATGTGTATATGAAAGGTTTAAAGCAGTTGCAATAATAATAATAATAAAAGGGATAAACATTATTGCTTTTATATGAAAATAAATAAGCCTAGAAAATAGTTTTTATACCATATTATAGTTTTTATACATCTGTAACTTATTAGGGTCAATATCATACATTTTTTCAATATTTTTACTCCCCCCCCCCTCCCCCTCCTTTGTCACTAACAAGAAGAGGATGCGAGGCTTGTGTGAGGCCCCTTATGCAAATTAAAAAAAAATTAAGGTGATTAAACAGTTTTTGGAACTCAAGTACCAGAAAAAAATAATAATAAAGGGAAGGGGGGGGGGAGAGAAAGGAAGAAAAGCACTTATAGCACTTAAAGGTTGACAAAAAAATTTTTTTTTAAATTTAGCACTCAAAGTAAAAATTATGAAGCGCTAATAAAAATATTTCATGTTAATTGGAATTTTAATCACATTCTTTTTTTAATTTATTGATATTTAGGTTCTTTGATTTTCATTTTTGGCAATTTTCTTTTAACCAGGGTGAAACTAGATGGGGCACATGTTCTGATTGCCAGAATGAAAAGCGAAGGAGGGCACCAAATGAAGAATTTGTCATTTCATACAAAAATGTATATACATATATGAAATAAAAGATGCTCAAAGCTAATGTTAAATCTATGGGAGTATTTTTTACAAATTTATGAAAGTAACTTTATGTATAAAAAAATCATTATGCAAGTGAGAAATTTTAAAAAGAATGCTCTCATAGGTTTAACATTTGTAATCTTATTTCTTCATATAACTAGCATATCCTCTTAACATTCAAGCTGATGTTAATCTTATGGGAGCATTGTATTATAAATATTGTATTTATTATAAAAGGATTTATATTTTTAAACTTTCTTTTTTTTTTTTTTTCGTAGCAAAGGGTACCAGAGTTAGTAAACTGTTATTGTGTGCAAGGGAGGGGGGGGGGTGCAAAATTTATGTTTGCTTCAGATAAAAAAGAAAAAAAAAACAGTTTTTTTTTTTTTTAACCTCCAGATTATTTGCAAAACAGTTATTTTGTTCGTTTAAAAATACTAAGAATCCTTTTTAAAGAACACTGGTTCTCCATTTTCTACTTTTAAAAGTACTTAAAGTATTCATAATTATAATCAGTATGCAAGTCAAACGTACTTGGTAATTGAAATTATGCTATCATTTTCTCTTTAATTTTGCATCTTTATTTATCTACTGCAATTGTTACTCTACATTATCATAACAAACCTATGTTTACTGTTGAATCACTGGAAAAAAGATTAAAAAAAAAAAACCCTGAAAACTAATTACTTAACAAATAACAATTGTTTTTTCATTGAAAAACAAAAATTTAATTAAAGTTAATTGAATATAAAAAACATAGTTAAAAATTACTTAAGTTTCAAAACAGAAGGTTAAGCATTTAGACGCCGAATTAATATCGCAATGTAATAATAATTCTGTTTTTTCTATATTACAGCTTCAAATGTTTTAATCTATGCATACAAATTTAGAAAATAGCAAACAAACATATTTATGCAGTTTTTTTGGCTGTTTTCATTCCAGTGTTTGCATTTTGGAACGTGATAATTGATTGACAATCTATGCAAATATAATAAATTATTTTCTGCTATATGCTATTATATATTGTTCTTGAGTATTTTTCCAAATTCCGAAAACATTTAGATTCTTAGCGGTCAAATGTAAGTAATATAGAGAAAACGATAAAAGCAAATAATATACTTTTTATGCAAATTAATGAATTTACATATTCCTTAATACCTGTGATAAATGCTTAAACATAAATATTTTCATTTCTAAAGTTCAAATTAAACTTATATTTTATAGGAAAAATAAGGACATTGTTATTATGTTGGAAAAATATATGTTTTGTATTACAAATAATGCAATGTTCCCATTTGGGAACATTGGCATTTAAACGGTTAAAACTGATAAAATTAGTAAAAAGCAAAAGCATTGACAGATAAGAGAATTGAGGTACTACTACTTCAATGCTTCATGATAGAAGCCTTTTCTTCCAGACAAAATAAATGAAAAAGCGAGTTAAGTAAGGTGCGAAGTATGATTTTATTTTGAAGTTTAAGGAAGAAGTTCCTTTAACGAAGCATTCAAACATTTAAATGCTAAATTAATATTGACTACTTGAGCTTTTTATTATATGCAATGCATTTGCAACATATTTGAGATAATTTTATAAGCAATAATGATTCACATCAAAACTGTCCTTAGGTAAGATACTGGCTGTGCCCCTCTTATTACTGATTAAAGAACAATTTCATTGTTTTATATGGTTATAAAGTAGATTTTAGTAAATATATGACTTCTAAAAACCAACATAATGAAAAGCCGATGTAGCCCAAATAAATGTAGCATTTGGCTATTTCGAAGTTTCATACAAGGAGATCAATCTTTTATCACCAGACAAAATAGAAAAGTGAAAAATGTCTGTATTAACACTATGCAACATATACTTTGCTGCTTATTATTCCTCGCTACCTGTTTTCACTTAAGAAAAGCTTTTTGTAAAGACTTCTTCTTTCTCCCCCTGTTTGTGTTTTTCTTTATATCAGTTTTTATAAATCAACTACACATATTCTTTTTCCAAAACAACAAAAATATTTATGTGTTGATATGTACACATATATTCATTTAGCATATTAAGTAGAATTATATTCTGCACATATAATTAAATTAGTTAAATATTTTCTTATATTTTTATTATCATCATCACCACAATTTTAAAATTAAAAGCCATGATTCTAAATTTAAAATATAATATACTTTTTTTTTATTTTACATAAAATTTATATTGGAATAAAACTTTTCTAGACACGTAAACAAAAATGATAATTAATCCAAAAATGTAAATAGTAGTATTTAAATAAGAATCAAGAGTAAAATAATTGTAATTGTAACCCCCCCCCCCCCTCAAAAAAAAGTATATTAAAAAAAAAAAAAAAAAAAAAAAAACTAAGTTGCAATGGTGTTTTAATAAAAGTGTGTAAATAGCATCATATTAAAAAATAAAAACAAACTGTATGAAGTAGTGGCTAGAAAAAATAGCTAAGCAAACGTAAAAATATCAAAGTGCTATCAAAAAGCAAGCTTGTAAATAAACAAAAAACCACGCTGTCGTTTGATTTAAATGTCCTTTGCATTTGATATGCCCTTTCTTGCTCCTTATTGGCTTATCATTCATCGAAATCGTTTGCAATCGATGCGCTTTTTGGTAATTTTGCAGACGGCAGTAACTACATGTAACTACGTGCAAGCGTTACAAATGCATGAGTATTTGCAGACCTATTGCAAGTATGTCGTCATCCTATTGCAATTTGGCTCATTTGCAAGCGTTACGTTTGCATGTACTCCTTTAGCTTAGTTTCCCGAAGGATCGGATCTTGAGAAATCAATCAGAGTTCACCTGTACTTGAAGGTCCCCGTTTGCCTTTCCTGACGTTGGCGAAACCTTTGCAATCGATCACTATGATTGGTCACATTGATTCAACCTTCCCAACGCCTAATGTCTAGTTCTAAAGTGACTGCTAAGAAGCGCGACAAGCACACAAAATAGTGCGTTTTCATTTGTTATTTACTCTCCTTAACTTACACAAACTGAAATAGCTACGAATGAAAAGCCGGCGTTTCCAACGTTCAATAACCTTAGGTGCGTTCTGTAATACAGTTTAATTTTTTACTGTTAATAAAATAAAAGAGTAAATTTAAAAAAAAAAAGTACATGTTTTATTATGATTTTTATTAATTTTTTATTATTTGTTTAAAAAAAATCATTTTTGGATCACGGATTTCTAAATTTTCTTAATTGTTTTTTTTTTCATTGTTTACATTCATAAAGTTACGCGAATTATAGAAAATGGGCCGAGGGGTCTCTCAATGAGAGAAATTCTGTACGAGATTACGAAATCACCTTGATTACGGCTGATTACAGCTGATTACTGTAATCACATGTGATTATACTTGATTACACTAAGATTATACTGATTATACCAAGATTATACTGATTATACTTGATTACACTAAGATTACAGCTGATTATACTTGATTACATGTGATTTAATTGCTAAAGGTTATCATATAAGAGTTTTAATCGATTTTACTATCTTCCAAGGAACTTTTTTTACATGTTAACTTTTTAGAGTTGTCCAAAATAAGAAAATAGTATCAACATCTATATAAAGAGGTAGAGGTCTGCATGGGTCAAAATTTCCAGGCCCGAGCCCGGCCCGAAAGTTAAAATTTTGGCTCTGGCCCGGCCCGAAAGTTAAAATATTGGTCCGGGCACGGCCCGGCCCGAACGAAAAAAAATATTGGCCCGACCCGGCCCGGCCCGAACCCGGGCCGGCTCAAGTGAATTTCTACAGAACATTGATCTTTACTCTAACGGAAGAGTTCAGACCAAAAAAACTTATCTTTACTCTAACGGAAGAGTTCAGACCAAAAAAACTTATCTTAGTCTTTTTTTTTTCCATGTTTATAATCTCTATTTATGCAGAAGTGCCACAGACAGCGATATTTACGCTTTTAACCCTTTGAGGGGCAAAGCACTTCTATTCTTAAAATGCTGAAATGACTGATTGACACCAGAATTTAAAAATGAATTTATTTCAAAATAGATAAACTTTTCTGTACGTACTTGATAAAATTAAAATCTTCTTTTCAATCTTCTGGTATCAATGTGGCGTTTCGCAATTAAAATTAAGTGGTATATATTTTATACCACCGCCCTTCAAGGGTTAATGAACCTTTGTTTGTTGTATGTAAATGTTTCAGTTATCAGTAGTATTATTAATACATAAAAAAAATCTAAAAAATGGTATATGGTAAAAGTAAAATCTTCTAAGACAATGGGAAAAAAATACGTTTCCTTCTTAGCAGATGTAAATGTTTAATATATATACTTTTTTCGCGTATTGTTGTATTCATTTTGAATGAATGAACAGTTTAAAAAAAATTTGCAGTTTTCAGTTTAAACGAAAATTCCGTCATATTCATGTTTTTTTTTTTTTTTTTTTTTTTTAATGTGTTTAATTCTATTTTAAGACGCCTAGTGATCTACGATTCTTTAAAAAGAATAAATTCTAATATTTAATTGTAGAATAATGACGACTTAAAAGTATATGTCTATTTTGCAAAAGTTTTTGGATCAAGCCAAACTTTACTGATTTATGAACAGATTATTCCACGTCGAGAAAAGGATTTTCATGCGGAAAGATTCAACAGAAACTGATTATTTAGGTCCGTGAAGACTAGGAAGAACGAAATTAGTCTCGGCTTCGTACGGAAAAAATAGGTTAGATTCGGCCCGGCCCGATACTCCAGGAAAAAAAATTAAGGCCCGAGCCCGGCCCGGCCCGAAAAGATTGGTGACTCGGCCCGTCCGGCCCGGCCCGAGTCTTCAGAAGCAAGGCCCGAGCCCGGCCGGCCCGAATGCCGTTAATGAAAATCGGCCCGAACCCGGCCCGCGGGCCGGGCTGGGCTCGGGCTTCGGGCCGAGGCCCGGCCCGTGCAGACCTCTATAAAGAGGAGTTTTTATCCAGTGCTTTACGATTCCTTCTTTGCAGCGGTCCGCTTGTGAAAATTAATTTCTGATTTAACACGTCGAGTGCCATCTCAGCCACAGGTGACTGACAGTCTACAATATGATATAAAACCAAAATATTTATATTGTTTTATGTAATTACTGAAGAATGTATTAAAAATGTATATAATATCATGTTTTGCATTGTCAGTCACCGGTGATTGACGCGGCCTAAACGGAAAAAATCCAGTGTCAGTCACCGTGACACTCAACTTGTTAAACAGAAATATTTCATGATTCCGATGTTCCGATCCTGATGATGAAAGGATAATTATAGGAATACTCTGATTAAAACAGAAACTTGTTTAAAATGGAATTTTTCCCGATCTCTATTAATTCAATTTTCACTGATTTTATTCTAACTAGCAAGTGTAAAACTTCATTAAACGGAGAATTTTAATGGTTTACTCAATCATGCATACGAATACACTCAAGTCTGTTAAATTAAAACCGCAAAGATAGATAAAAATTTCATTTTTGCCAAGTTTTCGTCATAGCTTGCATAATTGTATATTATGCATTGCCGTAGCTAGAAGTGAATAGTAGGGGGGCTCAAGAGAATGTAGGGGGAGGGGGGCCCATAATTTTTTTCTCTCTCTCTGACGCAGAAAGATAAATTAGTGCACATTTACAATGTAGATACTATGTTTCTTATTAAACTGTAGTAATCATTTCATTATATGCTTAGAAAAGTACAAGACGGTGAAAATTTTGAGTGTATAACTTTGAGCAAAATTAAGCATCATGTTGGTTTCATCTATATAAATAAGATGAGGGGGTGCTTAAACACTTATTTTAGGTACAATTTAGTATTTCTGCAAAACTGTGAAAGGGTCTCAAAAATAAATTAAATTTCGGACAAAATTTCATTTGAATTTTCGGATTGATTGACCTTGGAATCGTTTCCAGGGGGGGGGGGGGATCAAAATATTTTAGGAGGTCTGAGCCGCCCATAGCGCCCCTTTGGTACGGGCCTTATGTTATGTATTTCGTTAACACTATAAAAATTTCCACTTAAGGATAGATTAGCTAATAGACAGGTTAGTTTTTTACAAGGTTTACGGTATACAACGTAAATTAATCTAAATCATGTATACAAATACAGTCAATGAAGTTTGAAATTAAAGGGCTACTTCAGTTATCCGAAAAGACCCATTCGCTAATGCTAATCCTATGGAAAAATTTATAAAAATATCTCATGTTCATTCCTATTGTGTAGTTGAGGTCAATCTGCACAAAAACCGTTTTTTACTTTTTCGATTTTGATTGCAGAATTTTTCATGAGAATGCTTTCACTTTCGGAACTGGTTCCGAAAATGAATGTGTCCTCATTAAAAATATTTGTAAAGAAAATCAAAAAAGTAAAAATGGGTTTTGTACAGATCGAACTTATCTCTCCAATACAAAAATATTCATTTAAAAATATTGAAATTCAAACGATATATCTTTAGAAATTTCTTACATAGGATTAACATTAGCAACCGGGTTTTTTCACTTGACGAAGTAGCTTTCTAAGCTTATGAAGTACTGTCAAACCCGTCAAAGAAAAAAAAAATATATCGAAAATTTTTCGTTTTGTCAGGTTTTTGTCTTATCTTGCATAACTGTGGTATTTATTTCATAATAATAATAATAATAAATAATTTAGGGCAAGATTCAGTTATAGACATGTAAATTTTTTACAGGGTTCACTATATACAATATATATCAACCTGAATCATGTATACAAGTACAGTAAAACTCCGATAATTCGGATTAATTGGGACCAGACCCAAACCGGATTATCGAAAATCCGGATTATCCGGTGAATTAGAAAAAAATGAGATACAAAAAAATATACTTACAGAAAATCACCTTTACGTTAAACTTATTGAATATTTACAGACAATAAAAATACTTACTTTGTAATAAAAAAGTTTGTAATTTTCTGCTGTGCCAGTTTTTCTATACCTTTTGCGAGCCCTACGGTCATGCATCCGCTTGAGCATAATCAGTCCGTTGCGTGTAGTTTAAACAAGTGTTTAAATAAGAAAGCTTAAGGTATTCTTCCAAAAAGATTTCAGAAAAAGCTTCTTTTATTCAGAATACGACGGTGAAACAAGTTAATGTTATGGAAATTAGCCAATCTCTTCTGAAACTTGAAAAAAAAAAAAAAAAAAAAAAAAAAAAAAAGACCAAAACGATCCGGATTATCTGAAGATCCGGATTAACGGGGTCCGAAATTAGCGGGGTTCTACTGTATAGCCAATGAAGTTTGAAGTTAAGGGTGCATTCGAAAAAATGATTTTCCATCTTCAACAGCTCGAAATTTTCAGATGAATTTTGGACACATTTGTAAAAGTAGAAGCATGAAACTTGCTGAGGGGATTTTTGAATTGACGTACAAGGTGCCTTGTGATATAATTTTTCGCTAATTTAATTAGAATTTGATTTATAAGCAATTATTTTCTCAGCGTGACCCTTTTTTTCGTTCGCAGACCTCCCGCTTCGGAAAATTTGGTCCAAAACGCCGTTTTTGATAGCATTTTTTGCAACATTTTCTGCATTTATCAAGGAATTGATAATCACGGCACCTTGTATAGTTTCTAAATAAGAGAATTCGAAAGTTTAGTGCATTTGAGAGCAAAAACGAATCTAAAAATAAATCTGAAAAAAAGCAGTTTGGATCGGAATACACCCTTAAGGGGGTACTTCATTCATGCGAAAAGACCAATTCGCTAATACTAATCCTTAGGAAGAAATTTATAAAGATATCTCGTTTGAATTTCAGTATTTTTAAATGATTATTTTTGCATTGGGTCAATCTGTATAAAGTATTTCAGTTTTTCTATATTGACTGCAGGTTTTTTTTTTTTTTTCTTCCATGAAAATGCTTTCATTTTCGAAAATAGTTCCGAAAATGAAAGTATCCTCGTTAAAAATATCTGAAAACAAAATTGAAAATGTAAGAAACGGTCTTTGTACAGATTAATATTATTTATCCACTCAAAAAGAATCATTTAAAAAGATTAAAATTCAAACGATATACCTTTAAAAATGTCTTCGATAGGATTTGCATTAGCTACCAATTCTTTTCGCTTGACTGAAGAAGCCTCCTAACCAGTGGTGTAGTCCTGGAAAAAAAAGTGGGGGGACGCTCATATTCTCGAGTATTAGGCTCTCTATCACCCATAGAACTAACTTGATTTTGAATTGTAAAATAAAATTTAATTAAAATTTAATTTACATTTAGCAATTAAATTTAAAAATTCAAATTTAATTAAATTTACATTTAAAAATTGCTACATACTTAATTTTTATTAAATAATATCTGTAGTAGGGATGTACAATCTATGACCCGTGGATTAACGTGTGGCCCGCGAATTTCGTCAATTTACAACTGAAAAAAATTACAATTTTTGTACATAGCACGATCGAAAAAAAAAATAAATAAATAAATTAAATAAAAAAAATGTAAATTTCGTCAATTTACCGTGGGAAAATATAAAGTTTTGTAAATCACTTAAGAATTGCAATAATCAATTCAAATAATCAAGTGCAGAAATTAATTAATAGTCAATTTTGCAGATGAGGCTTGTAAAAATCGCCAATTTCGTCGTTTAGGTATGGAAAAATCACAAATTTTTCCCATGGGACTCGGAAAAAATAGCAAATTTCGCCAATCAGAGGCGGAAAAATCGCGAATTTTATCGATCGGGCACTGAAAAATCGCGAGTTTTTTCGATCAGTCACGAAAAAACGCGAATTTTGATGGTTGAATGAGAAAAATCGCGCATTCGTGGATTGGGAAAATATATAATTTCGTCAGACATTTAAGAATTGCAAATTTCATAGATCGAGCACGATAAAATCGCAAAGTTAATTAATCATTTTCAGAAAAATAGCGAATTTTGCTGATGAGGCTAGTAAAAATCGCCAATTTCGTTGATCAGGTATGAAAAAATCACACATTTTTCCCATGGGGCTCAGAAAAAATAGCAAATTTCGTCAATTAGACACGGAAAAATCGCGAGTTTTGTTGATCAGGCACAGAAAAGTCGCGAGTTTTGTTGATAAGTTTTAAAAAAAGGCAAATTTTATTTGCCGGATGAGAAAAATCCCGCATTTCGTTGATTAGGAAAATAAAAAATTTCGTCAGTCACTTAAGAATTGCAAATTTCATAGATCGAGCACGGTAAATACGCGAATTTAATTAATTAAGTGTAGAAAAATAGCGAATTTTGCCGATGTTGTTCGTAAAAATCGCAAATTTCGTTAATCAGGTATGGAAAAATCACAAAATTTTCCCATGGTGTTCCGAAAAAATAGTAAATTTCGCCAACCAGACACGGAGAAATCGCGAGTTTTATCGATCAGGTTCAGAAAAGTTGCGAGTTTTGTTCATCAGTTACGGAAAACAAAAGCAAATTTGGTTTTGTCGGTTGCGAAAAATCGCGCATTTCGTTGATTGGGAAAATATAAAATTTCGTCAGTCACTTAAGAATTGCAAATTTCATAAATCGAGCACTGTAAAATTGCGAATTTAATAGACCAATTTCTGAAAAATAGCAAATTTTGCCGATGTTGCCTGTAAAAATCGCAAATTTCGTTGATGAGGTATGGAAAAATCACAAATTTTCCCCATGAGGCTCGGAAAAATAGCAATTTTCTCCAATCAGACACGGGAAAATCGTGAGTTTTATCGATCAGGCACGAAAAAAACTCTCGAATTTCGTTGGTCGGATGCGAAAAATCGCGCATTTCGTTGATTGGGAAAATATATAATTTCGTCAGACATTTAAGAATTGCAAATTTCATAGATCGAGCACGATAAAATCGCAAAGTTAATTAATCATTTTCAGAAAAATAGCGAATTTTGCTGATGAGGCTAGTAAAAATCACCAATTTCGTTGATCAGGTATGAAAAAATCACACATTTTTCCCATGGGGCTCAGAAAAAATAGCAAATTTCGTCAATTAGACACGGAAAAATCGCGAGTTTTGTTGATCAGGCTCGAAAAAAAACGCGAAGTTTGTTGGTCGGATGCGAAAAATCTCGCATTTCGTTGATTGGGAAAATATAAAATTTCATCAGTCATTTAAGAATTGCAAATTTCATAGCTTGAGCACGATAAAATCGCGAATTTAATTAATCAAGTGCTAAAAAATAGAGAGTTTTGCCGATGAGGCTTGTAAAAAACGCAAATTTCGTTGATCAGGTATGGATAAATCAAAAATTTTTTCAAATAGCAAATTTAGCCAATCAGACACGGAAAAATTCCGAGTTTTATCAATCAGGCACAGAAAAATCGCGAGTTTTGTTGATCTGGTGCGAAAAATAGCGCATTTCGTTGATAGGGCAAAATTGTTGATGCACATAAAAATTGCAAATTAAATCCTTCGGCTGACGCAAATTACATTGATCGGGTACGGAAAATGGCGAATTTTTTCGATTAGAGAAAAAAAAATCGAAAATTTCGTGGATAAGGTACTAGAAAATTGCGAATTTTGCGATAATGCGCGAAAAAAATTGAAAATTTTCTTAATCGGCTACGAAACAATTGTGAGTTTTTCAGTTTATCAACAGAAAAAAATTGAGAATTTCATCTTGTCTCATAAAAAAAAATCCGGATTTCGTCAAAGTTAATTAAAAAACGTGAAGATTGAGCACAGCAAAATGTGCATTTCGTCTGTTAAAGGAAAAAAAAAAAAAATGCAAATTTTGTCCATCGCCCACGAAAAAATCGCGATTTCTATTCATCGGGTTCCAAAAAATCGCAAATTTCGTTAGTCGGACATGATAATGTCGCGAATTTTATCGATCACTCGCGGAAGAATTACAAATTTCGCTGATCAGGCTCAAATAAATTCGCGAATTTTGTCTATCGGATGCAGAAAAAAATCGCAAATTTCAAAAATCGGCTTTGTAAAAATCGCGAATTTTGCCGATCAAGTTAGTAAAATTTAAGAATTTTGTCGATCAGGCGCGGAAAAATAGTAAGATTCGTCGATCTAGCGCGAAAGAATTGCGAATTATATCGATCATGCCAGGAATAATCTCAAATTTCGTCGATCGGCTTAGTAAAGATTGCGAATTTTGTTGATCAGACGCGGAAAGATTATGAATTTTCTCGATCAGCTTCGAAAAAATCGTAAATTTCGTCGATCATTCGAAGAGAAATCGCGAATTTCGTCGCAAAATCAGTTATTTTCAAAATGAAGCAAAAAGATGAAAGGCTGCATCCATTTATCTATTGATAACTGTCAATATAGAATACACAATTTGGCACGTACTACTATATTTGGATACAATCCCTCTTTTTTATTCTTTATTTTGGAAACAATTGATTTTGAGCTTATTCTCTCGTTTATCACTTTCAGAATTTTCAAGCTATGTTTTTGAGACACTCATAAAAATTGCTCTATACATTTAGCTAACACAATATGCAAATGGAATTTTGATAGCATTCATGCATGAGCAATGAAGAATTATTTAGTAAACCTACTCATTTTTCATACAATTTTTTTTATTTTTTAATTCTGATTAGAGGATACTGTGGACAATGTTGTTTGTCATGTTTTCTGAAAAGAACATTAATTTATATTAAGAACTCTTTGGATTATAAGCAAAACACTAAACAAAACAAAAAAAAATGGGACTGTTTTTATAAAAACCTTAATTTTTCTACGAGTATACATGCTATCTGCTTAAAAGCGAACACACTTTATTACAATTAGCCACTTAATCATAATCTATAGTTTGAACGCTTTTGCTACATTAGTTTTGACAGAATTATCCAAAAGATATTTATTCTTTTTCAATTTTTTGACTGTCCCCTATGGAATTTCGGGAATAAATCTTCACGGAAATGTATAACCTATTATGTTTACGCACTTACTTAGAGTTTCAGAATAATTTCTCATATATTTTTCTAGATATTTAATAAAATTTCTAAAATTGCAAGTGGCCGGTCACCTTTGGCCATGTAATGTATAGCTAGTTCAATATTAAACAACGTGTTTCCTTCATATGTGCAAATAGGATGAACGAGTGTTGAAACACTTATTTTAGTTATAACTTAATATTTCTACAAAAGTGTGAAAAGATCCCAAAACTAAATTAGATTTTTGAACAGAATTTCATTTGGATTTTCGGAACAGAAATTCATTTACTGATCTTGGAATCTTTTCCAAGGGAGGGTCTGTTTATAGGAGATCTTATTACCCCCCCCCCCCCCTCTTATCAGCCCTCAGCTACGGCTTTTAAGAAATTTTAAAACTTTCCAGTTTTGGCTGCCTACCTTTTTATTATTTTTTTTACTTTAAAAAAAAATTGAAAATATGATACAAAATATGTACGGCAAGACAAACAAGTTGGAAATTGCACGTGAAGCGTAGCAAATGAGGGGCGTTAGTACGATAACGAAGTTTTAAAAATATTCAGATCTTGCTTATAAAGTAGAGCGTACTTCGTGGT
Organism: Maratus speculifer; assembly: GCA_964019185.1. NCBI lineage: Eukaryota > Metazoa > Arthropoda > Arachnida > Araneae > Salticidae > Maratus > Maratus speculifer. The sequence goes on from OZ025292.1 coordinate 15,817,110, forward strand.
CGAAATCTTTGTATTCCTGTAAATATGCAGGAAGTAATTTTTATTACACCTCAACAACGATATCTTATTCATAAAATGTGAAGTAGTTTAATATGGTAAACGGAAAAAAAGTGACCGGAAAAAAAGTTATCGGAAAAAAAGTGACCTAAACAACAAAAGCGGAAAAAAAGTGACACGGAAAAAAAGTGACGCGGAAAAAAAGTGACAAGGAAAAAAAGTGACAAGGAAAAAAAGTTACCGGAAAAAAAGTGACAAGGAATTGATTTTGGGGATTTATTATTGATTTTGGGGATTCATTGGTTAAGTATGAAAGGGGGATCGGGGGGGGGGGGGGGGCTCATAGTTTAGGTAAATGGGATTTTCATGCTGAATTAACTGTTTTGGTTCAATTTTTGGATATACGTTAATCCTGAAAAGATGCTTGCCTGATTAGTTTTGGGAATTACCCCCCCCCCATCCGTCCTCAATTAGATGAATGGGTTTTAACGCAGAATTATCCAACGTGTGTCAAATTTCCATATAGGATCTTTTCGATAAGGTTTATGTATAGTATAAAATGCCTGAAGAGATTCTAGGAGTTTAAGGGTTAAGTATAGAGGGGGGAACGGGGATAACCTTTTTTAAATTAAATTAATGGCTTTTTACGCATAATTATCCGATTTGCTTAAAATTTTGGACATAAGTTCATTATGATAAGACGTATCTTAGATTAGTTATGGGTTCTTCTGCTTATTATAAAGGGGGGGAACGAGCAATTCTCCTTCTCAAACTAGATAAATATGTTTTTATGCAGAATTATCCCATGTATTTCAATTTTAAATATAGGTTCTTTCTGGTAAGGTGAATTCCGGTGTAGTTTTAAGGATTTAATAGCTAAGTATAAAGGGGAGATGTAGAAAACCCCTCTTAAATTAAATAAATGGCTTTTTATGTAGAATTATCCGATTTGCTTCGAATTTTGGGTTCATTATGATAAGACGTATTTCTGATTAGTTATGGGGTTGTATTGGTAATTAAAAAGGAGGGCGGGTGCTTACTATACCCACCTTAAATTAGATTTAAAAAAATTATGCACACTTATCCGATGTATTTCAAATTTTGGATATAGGATCTTTCTCATAAAGTGAATTCCTGAATAGTTTTATGGGTTTAATGGCTATGTATTGAGGGGGAACGGGGGATAAACCCCTTTAAATTAAATAAATGGCTTTTTACGCAGAATCATCCGATTTGCTTCAAATTTTGGATGTATGTTCATTATAAGAAGGCGAATCTCTGATTAATTATGGGGTTATTTTGATAATTAAATAGGGGAAGCGGGCGATTAATCCTCCACTCTTTAAAACAGTTTTCTTCTTTCACAACTATTCAACGTATTTCAATTTTTGGATATAGGTTCTTCCTGATAAAGTGAATCCCTGAATAGTTTTAAGGGTTTAATGGCTAAGTGTAGAGCGATGAACGGGGGATAACCCACAATTAATCAGGACTTCGCCTTATCATAATGAACGCCCAATCAAAATTTGAATCAAATCAGATAATTCTGCGTAAAAAGCCATTTATTAATTTAAGGGGGGTATCATCCGTTCCCCCAGTGTTTACTTAGCCATTAAACCTTTAAAATTATTCCGGGATCCACTTTATGAGAAAGAACATATATCCAAAATATGAAATATATCGGATAAGTGAGCATAAAAAACAATTTATCTAATTTAAGGGGGGGGGGGATAATCACCCGCCCCAATTTTTCATTGGCAAAATAACCCCATATGTAATCAGGGATGCGCCTTATCATAATGGTTCTATAATCCAAAATTTGAAGCAAATCTGATAATTCCGCGTAAAAAGTAATTTAATTTAAGGTGGGTTATATTCTATTCCCCTTCTATACTTAGATATTAAATCCTTAAAACTATTCAGAGATTCACCTTACCAGAAAGAACCTATATTTAAAATTTGAAATACATGGGATAATTCTGCATAAAAACCTATTTTTCTAGTTTAAGGGGGATATAATTGCTCGCCCCCCTTTATAATAAGCAGAAGAACCCCATAACTAATCAGAGATACGTCTTATCATAATGAACCTATGTCCAAAATTCTAAGCAAATCGGATAATTATGCGTAAAAAGTTACTAATTTAATTTTAGAAAGGTTATCCCTCGTTCCCTCTCTATACTTAACCTAGAACTCCTAAATGTCTTCAGGCATAATATACTATATATAAGCCTTATCGAAAAGAACCTATATGCAAATTTGACACACGTTGGACAATTCTGTATAAAAACCCATTCGTCTAATTGAGGGCGGATGGGGGGGGGGGAGTAATCGTACCTTCCCAAAACTAATCAGGCAAGCGTCTTTTCAGGATGAACGTATATCCAAAAATTGAACCAAAACAGTGAATTCAGCATGAAAAACCCGTTTACCTAAACTATGAGGTCCCCTCCCCGATCCCCCTTTCATACTTAAGCAATGAATCCTCAAAATAAATAAAAAATCCTCAAAATCAATTCTTTGTCACTTTTTTTCCGGTAACTTTTTTTCCTTGTCACTTTTTTTCCGCGTCACTTTTTTTCCGTGTCACTTTTTTTCCGCTTTTGTAGTTTAGGTCACTTTTTTTCCGATAACTTTTTTCCGGTCACTTTTTTTCCTAGATTCGTTTAATATAATTAAATCATGCCCCAAACAATGCTTCCCCGTATAGCATTATGTAGTGGAATACTTTTGCTTGGTCCTGTAATTTAATATTACATATTCTTTGCATCACAGATTGTACAGAATGTATATTTTAGTATATACTTCACAGATTTATGTCAATTCTATTATGTTCGAATGAGTGTAATACCATTAAAATGCATTTGAAACTTTTTTTTCCCCATTGACCGTAATGTAACGGAATACTTTTAATTGTCCTTGTAATTGATCTATGCTTCCGATTTTCATAACATTTGAAATGACTCGATAAAATTATGTAATAATTATATGCTTTAAATTTCAAACGATTAAAATGCATTTGAAACTTTTTTCCCCATTGACCGTAATGTAACGGAATCCTTTTGATTGTCCCTGTAATTGATCTATCCATCCGATATCCATAAAATTTGAAATGACTCGGCAAAATTATGTAATAATTATGTATTTTAAATTTCAAACGATTCGGTTGGGTAGTTTTTCCGTTATTATATGCGGACAGACAGACGGGCAGACGAACGGACTGAGCGACAACTATAGGTGCTACGTATTTACATAATTACGAACGCACCTAAAAAAGGCAATTTAGAGGATTTACTCTAGTCCAATACTTGTAGTTTTTCATGCCTAAAAAATATTTTTTGGAACTTAAGGAAATAATAGTCAATGTGAACGAGGGAAAAGAGGATAATGATTTTGGTTTATTCTTTCACTAAAAAATATCAGGAGTTATTGGTTTGCGTTGATGCTCTTTTACTGATAATGCTCATTGTTGAGGACCCCTACTAACTAACGGTATGTGACAGCTATGATAATTACCCGGAATGTCTTTAAAGACCATACTTACTGACTAATAGAAACAAGTTGGTGTTCATTTGTCAGGTGTGAAACAAATGACCGGACTTTCATAATTGAAACAACCTGCGTATTTTTTAAACTAGACTGCGTGTCAAGATCTTTTTCGGTGAGCATGTGTGTCTTTCTGTCAAAACGGGAGGCGGATAAAAGTTTTCGATTAGGGAATTCCAGGTAAAACTAATGGATGCCTCTGAAAGAGCAAGAGCTAATGTTAACGTATCGCGGTATTTCACTAGTGGTAATTTTAATGAAACAGCAAGTGAACATCCCTTTCTTCCCAATTTCTTTTAGTTTGTTTATTGAGTGCTCTTGTTAAAGAAAACTAAAATGATTTAAAATATCACTTCTTTATTTTATAAAATTGTTTTTTTTCTGTGTTTTTTAATTTTATAACCATTTAATAAATTAGGAAGATCTGCGTCCCCTCTCATCCTTAGCGTCCCCCTTGAGAAAAAAAAGTAAGGGGACGCTTGAAATAAAATAAAAAAGTCGGGGGACGCCGTCCCCCAGCGTCCCCCTTCGACTACACAACTGCTCCTAACACTATAAAGTAGAGTCAAACATTTTAAAGCAAAAACAAAAAGATTGAAAAATGCTCGTTTTCGTCAGGTTTTCTTCTTAGCTTTCATAATTTTTTGGTGTTTAATTCATTCAGACTACAGAAATTTTCCATTTAACGTAAAATTCCGTTATAGACAGGTCAAATTTTCACAGGGGTTAATTTTTCACTGTATACAACGTATATCAATCTGAATCATGCATACAAATGCATACAGCTAATGGAGTTCGAAGTTAAGGGGTTACGTACTTTAGTCACGTGAAAAGATCAATTCGCTAATGCTAATCCTATGGAAGAAATTTATAAAATTAACTTGTTTTTATTTTTATTATTTTAATTTTTTTTTCTTTTGATTGGATAGCTAAGGTCAATTTGTACAAAGACCGTTTTTAGCTTTTTCTATTTTGCCTCTAGATATTTTTCATGAGAATGCTTTCACTTTTGAAACCTGTTCCGAAAATGAAAGTGTCCTCATTAAAAATATCGAAAAACAAAATTGAAAATGTAAGAAATAGTCTTTGTACAGATCGATCTATATTTTCCAATGAAAAGGGAATCGTTTAAAAATATTGAAATTCCAACGAGATATCTTTAGAAATTTATTCCAATATTCCATTTATTCAAATGGGTTTTTTCTTTTGTTTGAAATGATCTCCTAAAAGTACAATCAAACCTGTCCAAGTAAAATTAAAAAGATTGAAAGTTTTTTGTTTTTGTCAAATTTTCATCTTAGCTTGCATAATTGTATTTATTTCATTAAGACAATAGAAATTTCCCATTTAAAGGCAAGATTCCGTTATAGATAGGTTAATTTTTCACAAGGTTTATTGTATATAACATATGGCAATCGGAATTACGCATACAAATGCAGCCAATGAAGTTTGAAGTAAAGGGGCTATTTGAGCTACGAGAAAAGACCAATTCGATAATGCTAATCCTATGGAAGAAATTTATAAATATATTTCGTTTAGTAGTATAATTTCAGTAGTTTTAAATGATTACTTTTGCATTGGATAGCTGACATCAATCTGTACAAAGATCGTTTTTTGCTTTTTAGATATTGACTACAGATTTTTTTCATGAGGTTACTTTCACTTTCGAAACCGGTTCCGAAAATGAAAGTTTCCTCATTAAAAATATCTGTATACAAAATCGAAAAAATTAAAAAAACGATCTATGTACAGATTGATCTTACCTATCCAATGCAAAAAGAATCATTTAAAAATATTTAAATTTTTTCCATAGCATTAGCATTAGCCATCGGGCCTTTTCACTTAATTAAGCTTATAAAGTACCTTCAAATCTATTAAAGCAAAATTAAAATGATTGAAAGTTTTTTGTTTTTGCCAGGTTTTTTGTCTTAGCCTGTAAAATTGCAGAGTATTTATTTCATTAAGTTCACTTCTTACAGGTTTTATTGTATAAAACGTGTATGTATAGAGCGTCGGTTCCCAATCTGCAGTACTCGTATGCGTATCCTAAGGAGTATGTAACGGAGTAATGTGCTGGGTGTACGAGAAAATAATAGCGGAAATTACAAAATTAATTTTAAAAAAGTCGCAAAAATAGTTAATAAAGTCACAAAATTGTCCTAAATGATAAATGTAATTTGTATCGATTTATGAAATGGTTCTGATAAGAAGCTTAATAATTTAAAAGAAGGGGGTAAATGTGATCGCATATCATACAAAGGGTTTCGTTTTATATTTATTTCAGAAAAAGTTATCCTTTAATTAATAAATCGAAATTGTTAATTTATATTTATTAAATTCTTACATGGATTGTAGTATCAATAAATTTGATCTTAAAATAATTATAAAAAGAAGTTATTTATTTTAATTAAAATATAAATGTTGAAAAAAATTATTTACATAAAATCCAAAATATCAATTCATTTGAAAATCAACAAATAAATAAATAAATAAATAAATAAAAAATAAATAAATAAATAAATTAAATAAAATAAAAATTACAGAAATATAAAGTAAATTTTAAATTTCTAGAAATGAAAAAAAATGTTTAAACGATATTTAAAATGGTATAAATCATTAATAAATCGCAATAGTTTCTATAATAGAAAGAAAATTGAATTCCAAAAAATGTTATGATTGTTAGTGATAAAAAAATAATATAAATACTTAAACTGGCAAAATAATAATAATAATAATAATAATAATAATTGGTCATTTCTGGAAAGAATAGCATTTTCCGCTGAGAAAGCAGTCCATTCCTACCCCCCCCCCCCGCCCCTTCCCTACAAGATTTCAAAGAGGTGTTTACCGCTAATAGCCGTGAAATCCAAGATGCCTCATCGGCTGTCTGTTGACAAAATTTATGACTCAGTAAAGAGATAAAAATACGCAATTTTTCCTATGTAGGGAAATGCTACTTCGAGAAAATGTTTTTGCAGTAAAGTACACTAGAAAACTTTGAAGATTTTACTTAATTATTATTATTATTATTATTATTATTACAGCGATGAAACCGAGAATTTCATCACGGTATAAGTTTCATTAGAATACTTTCGACTTTTATAAATGCATAAATTAAAAAAATATATTCGATGAAAATGAAATATAACAATAAAAAGTGATTCAATGTAGGTTTCCGTCAAAATTATTTAGATATTTCACCTTACTTTATATTATGTTTAACTTATATATATTTCATCTTTACTGTCAAATTAAGCCATTGAAAATTTTAAACAAATAAGTATTAAATAAATTTGTTTATAACTCCTTTTTCCAAATTTAAGTAATAATCAATGTTTGTCAATTTTTCCTTTTGGTTATATAAAGCAACATTAATTCACTAGTGAAAAATCAAAACACAATTGATTATGATTAATTAGTGCTATTTGAAAATTCGTTTAGATAAAAATATTGTTATAAATAAAAAATAAAATACATTTTTAAAAAAATCACGTTAAATTTGAGAAAAAAAGGAACACTACATTAAGACAACACTTTAAGCCTAGAAATTATTAATTTCCACTTCAACACCAGCAAAATGAAACGCATTCAATGTAGACATATTTAACATTATTGAGTATATTAACTAATTTTAGAAATGTGTGCATAAATAAAAATGTATCGTATTCTTTTTTCAGATGTGTACATAGCAAGACCAAAATAAATATTTTCTCCAAATAAATAAAAAAACTCAAAAAACATTACCCCCCCCCCGCCCTTATTAAGAAAGTTATGAAACGACACCCTTGTTTGAATATTTTATCTCTTCATCTTAAATTGTCTCTCTATCTCTGATCAAAACATTTTATTTTCAGGTAAAATGATTCATCATGAAATTTATTCATCAACAACGCTGTATGATTTTTTAACTATACGAATTTCATCGCATTAAAAGGGTTTATCATAACTCGACTTATCTTTTATAATTATTTTTTATAATGATCTATGATAGAATTTTCTCAGAGAGCATTCGAAGCACTTATGCGGTTTCAAGCAAAATATTTTCTATTGATGTTAAGGGTGTATTCGAAAAAAGCGTTTTTCCACCTTCAACAGTTCGAAATTTTCTCATACAATTTCAGACGCATTTTCAAAAGTAAAGCATGAAACTTGCTGATTTGATTTTTGAAGAGATGTATAAAGTGCCGCGTGATGTGATTTTACACTCCGTTCATTAGAATCCGCTTCCGTAAATTCGGTTCAAAATGCAGCTTTTGATTGCTTTTTTTTGCAATATTTTTTTGCATTTATAAAAGAATCGACCATCACGGCACATTGTGTACTTTCTAAATACAGTAAAACCTCCATAACGGACACTCTCGAATAGCGGACACCTCTGTTTAACGGTTAGTTTTCCAATCCCCACTCCCAAAACTTAAATTTTTGTATGTTTAACCTCTGAATAACGGACATTCCGAATAGCGGACACTTTATTCGGCGATAAAGGATGAAAAAGTATTTATTAAACAGAAAAAAAAAATTAAAAAAAGTAAAAAAACCCTGAATTTATCAGGACAACGTGTCACAAATTTTGTGATCAGTTATATGTAGATAAAGAGCTGGGGAAAATTCCCCCCTCCCAACGTTCAGTGCTAAACTCAGGGGGTTGCCCGGGAGAAATAATCTCCCAGACTATTGAAATATCATCCAAGAATATTTTGATATTTTAGGTTTTTAAAGATCAAAAAGTGCAATCCCTCCCTCCTCGCCCGGATCTCTACAATGTCCAATAACATCACACAGAAAAACAAATTACATGTAATCGCAAGCAAAAATAAACTTTTGTAACAGATTTTTTTCACAATAATATAATAAGTAGTGGATAAAAGTGTGCACAATTTTATTTCAATTTTATTGCTTAAAAAATAATTATAATTTCTGATTAATTATCCAATAGAGGTTTAAGACATATAAAAGTAAATTAATGAAACATCAAGCATTTCTTAGCGGTTTTTGAATCTCTGAGGTTTTCCCAATAGCGGACAATTTCTGTGTTCCCAGGGTGTCCGTTATTTAGAGGTTTTACTGTAATACAATTTGCCAATTTGATGCATTTGAGAACAAAAATGAATTTAAAAATAAATCGTAAACTAAGCAGTTTAAATCGAAATACATTTTTAAATGTTCAACTTTTAACGAGTACGCCGTCTCGCGCGACACGGATAGCGCCAAAATTCTTTACTTTTTGAACCGAAAATCTTGGACTTTAAATAGAAAAAGGGGAAAAAAAAGTACAATTGAAATCGGACAAATTTAACAAAAAATTTAGACAAATTAAAGATATTGAAAGACGATTAGTGGGCGGGTGAGGCTCTGAAATTAGAAAAAATTTATTAAGTATTTTCCCCCAAAAAACTCATTTCCATACTATACAGATATTCCTGGACTTATCACTCCTTGACTTTCTATTTCCACCTCTGATCATGAACAATCTCAGTGCTCTCAGGAGAGACTATTTATTGATTTTAGTAAAAGAAATTGAAAAGGTGTCTTACTTAATAATGGTAATGCTCTACCTTCAATTCCTATAGCTCTTTCAGTATATTTTAAACAATCATATGATAATCTTGATTTTCTCCTCAATATTATTAAATATGGCAAATCTGTGGGAATTTTAAAATTTTATCAATGTTTTTAATCCAATAAGGTGAGCTACATCAAAATGCCCTATTTCTTATACGAGTGGAGAAACCTAGCTATACATCAATACTGAATAAGAAAGAATGACCTGCATGAAAATATTTAAATTCTAGAATTAAAAAAAATAATAATAATGTGATTTGGCAGAACTTAATTCATCCAAAAGAAGTCCTCTTGCTTTCTCTGTACAATAAATTAAGTTTAATAAAACAATTCGTAAAAGCCTTAGATAAAACAGGGGGTTGTTTTTGATATTTGAATGAAGTTTTTTCACATTCACAGGAAAGTAAAATCAAAGAAGGTGTGTTCGTCAGCCCAGATAAAAGATGGTTAATGAAGGATGAAACAAGTTGGAAATTGCACGTGAACGTAGAAAATGAGGTGCGTTCGTACGATAACGAAGTTTTAAAAATATTCAGATCTTGCTGATATAGTAGAGCGTACTCCGGATACAGTATAGTAGTCGAAATCTTTACGTTTATGTAAATATGCAGGAAGTAATTTTTATTACACATCAGCAACGTATATCTTATTCGTAAAAGGCGAAATAGTAGAATATAATTAAAGCACGCCCCAAACAATGTTTCCCTGTATAGCATTATATAGTGGAATACTTTTGTGTGGCCCTGTAATTTAATAATAAAAATTCTTTGCATCACAGATTATACAGAATGCATATTTTAGTATATATTTAATAGATTCATGCTAATTCTATTATGTTCGAATGAGTGTAACATCATTAAAATGCATTTGAAACTTTTTCCGCATTGACCGTAATGTAACGGAATCCTTTTGATTGTCCCTGTAATTGATCTATGCATCCGATTTTCATAACATTTGAAATGACTCGACAAAATTACGCAATAATTGTATGTCTTAAATTTCAAACGATTAAAATGCATTTAAAACTTTTTTCCCTATTGACCGTAATGTAACGGAATCCTTTTGATTGTCCCTGTAATTGATCTATCCATCCGATTTTCATAAAATTTGAAATGACGCGACAAAATTATGTTATAATTATGTATTTTAAATTTCAAACGATTCGGTTGGGTAGTTTTTGCGTTGTTATATGCGGACAGACGGACTGAGCGACAACAATAGGTGCTACGTATTTACATAATTACGAACGCACCTAAAAATTGAGGAAAATATAAAATCAATTGAGAAAGATGCATGGATTACCTTCAAAGATGTTATTCAGAAATTTTTAAGAAATTACAATAATCCTAACTATGCAATGATCGTTGAAAAAACTTAAAATTTTTTTAAAACTAGGTTGTAACAAGAATTAAAAAATATATTTTCTGTATTTTAATCTTTAATATTTTACAGAAAATCTGGAAATGAGTAAAGCACAAGGTGAGAGATTTCAGCACAACATAAAATGCGTAGAAAAATGCTATCAAGGACACTGTAATGTCATAATGTTAACAGATTACTGTAGGCGGCAAAAAAAAAAAAAAAAAAAAAAAAAAAAAAAAAAGAAGAAGAAGAAGAAGAGAGGGAGAGAGAGAGAGACGCTAAACCAACTTCAAAATTTAAAGGACACAGGCATTCTTTTGATGATAAATAAAAGTAAATTTACTGTATATATAAGAATGTAATTCTTAATTTCTTAATTGTAAAAAATCCTGACGTGATGCATAAAAATGGATACTATTTTTGAAATAAGTATAGCAAATTTATTCCAATTTACATTAATTTGTAGCGCCTTGACCATAACTAACTTTTGCAACCGTTTTATAATTTTTATCACGTTACTCAGGAACCTCTCCACTCCACTCAAGCTCCGCGAGATTTACTGGAACAAGTTTTTTATCTACGTTGTACTAACTGCTCATCTGTAAAAACTATTTTTTGAATGTTAAAATCTCAGCGATGTATTATATTATTTGTAATAATTGTTTTAGTAAAACAATATGTGCGTTTATGAGTGGACTAGTGCATCAGTGGTGACCCGCACAAGCACGCAACTTTCAAACAACCAGTGCAAAATTAATTAAGTGATAGTACATCAAAGAGTTCGCTTTTGATTGAGGAGAGATTGGATATCAGGTCAGTTCTGTTTTCTGTAAATTCGAGAGAGATTTTTTTTTAAAACTTTTTATCATGCTTAATTCATATTATTATTAAGGTTATTGCACATAAAACACATTGATATTATAACTGAGCATAGATAGCATAAATTTATAGATAGCTGGATATGCAAGGCAATGAAATTAATAGAATTGCACTTCGCGTGCCGCCGTTTTGGAAACAAAATATTCAATTATGGTTTTCACAAGTAGAAGCCGCGTTTCAGTTATCTGGAATTACAAACGATGACACCAAATATGCTAGTCTAATTTCATCAATCGACTCTGAAAGTTTAAATTATGTTAGTGACCTTATATACAGTCCCCCACAGCAGGGTAAATATGACACATTAAAGCGCAGGCTTATTGCAGAGTTCGCGGACTCTGATGGAAAACGCTTAAAAAAACTTCTGAGTGAATTGCAGTTGGGAGACAGTAAACCGTCTACATTACTCCGCCAAATGCGCGATTTGGCTGCAGGCCAACTCAACGATAACTTTTTGCAGAGCTTATGGTTACAGAGATTACCACCAAATATTCAAACCATCTTATTGGTATCGAACGAAAATTTACCTGAACTTGCGGTTTTAGCCGACAAGATATACGAAACTACAGCAGATAACACGCAGGTATATTCTGTTGCAAAATCAGAACCAATTGCGGCAATAGGCCAGCCATCTATTTTAGACATGCAAAAACAAATTGAGAAGTTGACATTGCTTGTCGAGAAACTTTCCGAAGAAAAAAGTCAATATAATTCAAGGGGCCGAAGATTCACATTCCGAGGCCAATCTAGGAATGTAAGCCGAAATCCGGCTTATGAAAACAATCAAAATTATTGCTATTACCATAATCGGTTTGGTCGTTTTGCTAGGCAGTGTAGGCAGCCTTGCTCGTTCACCCAGTCGGGAAACGAGTAGACGCTACCACTCAAACTAGTGCCGTGGGTGGTAGCGATGTTTCGGTAGCTAAAACTAATAACCGCCTTTGCGTTTATGACAGTGCTACAAATCTGAAATATTTAATTGATACCGGTAGTGATGTTTCGTGCATACCAATAAAAAGAAACCAACACGGTTACCAACGCTCTCCTGACTCCTTTGAATTATACGCCGCAAATCAGTCAAAAATAAAAACCTTCGGTACAAAATTATTACAATTGAATTTAGGTTTACGCCGGGTTTTTAAATGGAATTTTATAGTTGCTGAGGTCTCGACACCCATTATTGGAGCAGACTTTTTGAGACATTTTAATCTACTTGTCGATATTAGGAATAAAAGACTTATCGATGGAATGACAAATATAGGCACCTCGGGCAGTTTGGATAATGTGCAACAAGGGGCAGTTAAAGTCATTATAGAAAATTCCCGTTATCACGCCTTGTTAAGATCTTATCCAGATATTATAACCCCAGATCCCAAATTTGGGAAGGCCAAACATTCCACTGTGCATCATATTGAGACAGTTGGGCCGCCAGTCCATAGTCGCCCTAGAAGATTAAATCCAAAAACCCTCGATGCCGTTAAAAAGGAATTTGAATTTATGATTGAGAAGGGTATTTGTCGACCATCCAAGAGCCCCTGGTCTTCACCCCTTCATGTTGTGACTAAATCCACAGGTGGTATACGTCCTGTTGGCGATTATAAGCGCTTAAACGCAAAAACAATTCCAGATCGTTATCCCATTCCTCACTTACAAGATTTCTCCTCTGCTCTCCATGGCAAAACTATTTTTTCAAAATTAGATATATTTCGGGCTTACCATGCGATTCCGGTAAATGAAGAGGATATCCCGAAAACTGCAATAATAACACCCTTCGGCCTGTTCGAATTCCCCTTTTTAAATTTTGGTCTCTGCAACGCTGCCCAAACTTTTCAGCGATTTATCAATGAAGTTTTAAGGGATTTGGCATTTTGCTTTGCATATTTGGATGACATTTTAGTTTTCTCTGATAATGAAGAGCAGCATGCAGAGCATTTACAGCAATTATTCCAAAGACTCAGCGACTACGGGATACAACTAAATACATCTAAATGTGTGTTCGGGGTCTCTGAACTTTCATTTTTAGGACATTTGATTTCAAAAGATGGGACCAAACCCTTGCCAGAAAAGGTTCAAGCGGTATTAGATTTTAAGGAACCGAAAACTGTAAGGGATTTACGCATGTTTTTAGGCTTAATCAATTTTTACCGTCGATTCTTGCCACATGCTGCGGACAAACAGGCCATCTTAAATGAGTATCTTAAAGGAAACAAAAAAGATAACAACCATATCGAGTTGACTGTGGAAGATAAACAAGCTTTCGATGACTGTAAACAACAACTTGCAAATGCAGCTTTACTTGCTCACCCTTCAGAAACGTCGGGTTTGGTTTTGTGTACTGATGCTTCAGATTTTGCTATCGGGGCTGCACTCAATCAAATTACAAATAACCAATTGCAACCTTTGGGTTTTTTCTCCCGGAAACTGTCTCCCACTGAAAAACGTTATAGCGCGTACGATAGAGAATTATTAGCAGCCTATTCGGCTATTCGACACTTCCAATACATGCTTGAAGGTAGAACATTTTGCATCTATACCGATCACAAACCTTTAACTTTCGCTTTTCATCAGAAATCAGATAAAGCATCTCCGCGACAAAACAGACAACTAGATTATATATCACAATTCACAACAGATTTGCGTTATGTAAAAGGTTCAGATAATATCATAGCAGACACTCTCTCTCGAATTGCAGCCATAGAAATGCCTTCGCCAATTGATTATACAAATCTGGCCAATGCACAGGCGAATGATCCTGAATTACAAGACTTATTAAATGAAAGCACTTCTTTGAGACTGCGTAAAGTTGTTCTACCAGACGGAGAGATTTATTGCGACTATTCAACAACTACCATCAGGCCTTACGTTCCAAAAAGCCTACGTTTTGAAGTATTTAAATCTCTTCATAATCTGTCCCATCCAGGAATAAAGGCTACAACAAGACTCATTACCAGTAGATTTGTGTGGCCGGAAGTGAACAAAGATTGTAGAAACTGGTCCCGTGCTTGTATTGCATGCCAAAGATCTAAAGTGCAACGTCATGTCTCCAGTCCTCTGGGATCCTTTAAGACCCCAAATGAAAGATTTGAACATGTCCACATGGACATAATTGGACCTTTGCCACCATCTCAAGGATACTGCTACGCCTTGACGATCATAGACCGATTCACGCGCTGGCCCGAAGTCATTCCCATAGCTGATATCACAGCAGAAACGGTTGCACGGACATTTCTTTCTGCCTGGATTTCTCGTTTCGGAGTGCCTACATACATAACAACCGATCAAGGTCGTCAGTTTGAATCAGAATTATTAAAGACTCTAGCTCGACATTTCGGAATAACGAAGCTTCGAACGACTTCATTTAACCCGAAGGCTAATGGCATTGTAGAACGTTTGCATAGGCCATTGAAAACTGCCATCAAATGCCACATGACAGAACGATGGGTTGATACATTGCCACTTGTTCTGCTCGGCCTTCGTTCTTCCCTGAAAGAAGACATTGGTGCAACAGTTTCAGAATTGGTTTATGGAACTACCTTGAGACTTCCAGGTGAATTCTTAGGGCTGCGACCAACTTCGGACCCTGATCCTAAACCTTTCGTGGATAACCTGAGAGAGGCAATGAGAAAATTGCAACCAGTACCTCCTGCAAACCATGGACGTCATACACCATTCATCTATCAGGAGTTGAAAAATTGTTCCCACGTTTTTATCAGACATGACGCAATCAGAAAACCACTCCAACCTACTTACGACGGACCATTTAAAGTCCTTTCCCGTACAGACAAATGATTTACACTTGACGTTAAAGGTAAAAAGACAACAGTTTGTCTTGACCGACTAAAACCAGCATTTTTGCTCAGTGTGCCTGAAGAAGTTCCGCCAAAGGAACCCGTCAATAGCCAAAGAAAACCTTCAACAGCCAAAGAAACTCTTCAACAGCCAAACACGATAGACCAACAAAAGAATGAACCAGAGAAAATAACCAAGTCCGGTAGAAAAGTCCGTTTGCCAAGCAGATTCCGTGTCTGAAGACACTGGGGGGGGAGTACTGTAGCGCCTTGACCATAACTAACTTTTGCAACCGTTTTATAATTTTTATCACGTTACTCAGGAACCTCTCCACTCCACTCAAGCTCCGCGAGATTTACTGGAACAAGTTTTTTATCTACGTTGTACTAACTGCTCATCTGTAAAAACTATTTTTTGAATGTTAAAATCTCAGCGATGTATTATATTATTTGTAATAATTGTTTTAGTAAAACAATATGTGCGTTTATGAGTGGACTAGTGCATCAAATTCATAAAAACCACAGACAAAAAGTTAAATTTTGCAGGCGTGTGTAATTAGTCTAGTCTCGCTGTCTGGGAGAGGCTTCAGCCCCCTTAACTCTCTCCATGGGTGGTGCCCATGGGTCAATGCCGAGGAGAATGCTCATCAGACTCAGTAGCACTAACATTGATATAATCGAAAGCCCCGGGGGACAAAGTTTTTGTGTAGATTTCGGTGTTCAGTTTATATAATTCTTAGGAAAAGACGGTGGAAAAGGACAATGGTCAGATGGTATATTCTGGCGACACCAAGGTCGGCACAGTAATCATGATATCTATTACGAGATTTATTCCCACGCGTCGACGTCGAGCCACGTCGAGAGCCACGTGTATTCTGGGCTTCTGGGCCGAAAAAAACCTTTTTTTTTCCTTTGCCAGGGAGTAACATAGATTTTGGTGCCTCCCCTCTCCTCCTTCGCAAAGAAAATTCACAACGAGAATTTTATTAAGTTTTTAATAGCCAACTTATTTTGAAATTTAAAATATGCATTCATAACATACTTAATACTGAATCAGCTTTATTAAATATTGATTCATAAAAACTGAAAGCAGAATCGAAAGGAATAGAAAAATATTCCGCTGTATACAGGTTTCCATCTTAGCGAGTATAATTGTTGATATTCTTTTTGTTGAAAATACATAATTTTTTCATTTTAGTTCGAATTCTGCTATCTATAGATGTCATTTGCATAGATTTTAGGGTATTTGCAGAATTGTAATTGAAGAGTTAAAAAGACAGTGATATGAATTAAGAGTCACGCGAAGACATTTTCAAGTTTATATTAAAACAATGGGAGCAGGGAGCATAATTGACAATTATCTCGCTTGCACCTTATTATTTTTAATTTTTTTTTTTCTTTTTCATGGAATACCTGAGGTGGATATCAAATTTTATATTTTTGTACTTTTTCATGTTTTTTTTTGGAACAAATTTATTTTTGAAAAGCAGTTTAGAACCTGAATCACCGCAGTAAATTTAAACTGCATAATGATAACAATAATAAATAAAATAAATATTAATATACAAGTGAGAATTCTGGAAAAAAAAAAAAAGCTTAAATAGGTTTTAGCTATCGGGGAAATATTTACTTCTGTGACTACACTAATATTTACAAGACTGCACTGATAACGTGAAGACTGTAGCACTGAAATGTTAATGTTAAACCTATGGAAGCATTCTTTTTAAAAACTTTTGCTTGCATTTTAATAGTTTTAAATATTTCTTCTTCTTTTTATTTTAGCTGCATACATTTTAAAAATAAATTTTACTTTTGGTCATTTTTATGTTTGGATTTTTTGACATAGAATTTTATCCAAATTTCGCCATTGTACGCTTTTGTATCAAACGACAAAGGAAAGGGACCATTAAAATAGTGTGTAAGATAATCAGAAAAAAAGGGCACCGGAAAAGATGCATCGGGAAAAAGCGAACCTTTTTACAAACCACATATACATATTCAGATAAGTCTGATAATTTACACATGGTTAATCCTAAAATGTAAACACTGAACTGAGATGTTTTTTTTTTTTTTAATTTGAGCGTTCTTGCTGTCTCGGAACTGAGATGGAGGTGTGGGGGGGGGGGGGGGTCCTTAAAAGTTACCTTAAAACCTGTCATTTCCTGAATTTAAAAAAAATTGTAAGCTACAGAGAATTAGACACTAGGTACTTAAATGTATTTTTTTTAATTTATTATTATTTATTGGATTGAAATAAATATTTATTGGACCAAACAAATGTTTGTTTATTCAATAAAACTTTTTTCTGGGTGTGATATCAAAATAATGTTAGAATAATTTTTCATTTCTGGATTGTAAAAATTATAATTAGAGGCCTTATTGTTTATTTCATCTTGATCGCATGTTCTCTTTCACTTAAAAAAATTAATTTTAGGGAAAGTATATTAAATTTTTAATAAAGAATTTAAAAAGTAAAGAATTTCAGGAAAAATTAAAATTAATAAAAAATAGTTTTACAGAAATAGTTTTACAGTCATGAAAAAGCTTTTAAACTTAAAAATAAAAGATTGTGAGCAGGGCCCTAGCTAAGACTTTTTATTGGTGGGGAAGAGAACCTTAAATTGCCAAGTCAAAATACAATATTTGCCAACTCAGTGAAAAACAACCATAAATAGTTCTTGGGCGTTTGCCAACTAGTTTTATAATTTTACCAAGTTATCACAATTGGAAAATGTAATGTAGTTTTTATTTGTAAAAAACTTAATAATATTTCTAATTACATTGGTAACTTTCATCAAATTTATCAGAAATAGAAAGTGTATTACAGTTTTTAATTAAAGTTTTCAACTAATTTGCTAATTCAATTTGTAAATTTGCCATCTGTAACACTGTATGCAAACGTTTTGGGGGGGCTCCCCCTCTCCCCCCCCCTTGGCGAGGCCCCTGATTGCGACATGATAAAACAGGAACAAAATTAATTTAAGGATGAAATTTTTTTGAAAACTGACTCTAAAATTAACGAATTTTAAGCTATTTCCAAGCATGAATTATTTTTCAAATCTATTTTTCTATTTCAACCATCTTAAAGAATAAAGAAAAAAATGAAAAAGAAAAACGATAAATTACAAGATTTGACTATGTATATGTTCCGTCGTGTTACACATTAAAAGCAAGATAATATTTTTTTTTGAATCACGGAAAAAAGCGTCCCCGGAAAAAAGCGCATGGAAAAAAGCGTCCCGGAAAAAAGCGTCCCCGGAAAAAAGCGCACCGGAAAAAAGCGTCCCTTTTTACAAATCACGTATTTAAATAAGTCTGATAATAGTACACATGGTTAATCTTAGAATATAAACACTAGATTGAGACAGTTTTATGAAATTTAAGTCTTTGGTCTATCGGGACTCAGATGGGCGGTGGGGGGGGGTAGAATCAGAAGAAAATAATAAAGTATAGTTAGAACAGACCTATATTCCATTACAGGAAAATTGGATTATACAATTAAAATCAGTGTTGATTTCGGACACTTTTCTCTGAGACATGGGGGGGGGGAGGGGTTATAGTGTTCTCGTGAATAAATTGCAGTTTTTATTCACTGGAAACGCAAAATCTCAATTTTTTCGTGGGAGGGGACATTTTATTCCTCAGGGGGATGTCCCCCCCCTTCCCTGGGCCACCCTTTGAAATCAACACTGATTAAAAAAATACATGTGGCACTCGGGGACTGCCGCGGTAAAGCTACTGCATAGCATTTTTTATCATCTTATGCAATTACAATTATTTATTTTTTATTTATGCAGTATTTTTTGTCTTTGATATTAATTCAATTTTTTTCTTTTTCTTTGATATTAATTCAAGTTATACTTTTTGAGCGTGATGACCGAATAAGAAAACAATTTTTTTAATTGAATAAATGAGAAGTCTGCCGAACTAAAACGACGTTAGCCGAAGTGTTAGGTATTTTTCTCGTTACGGAATTTCTAGATTCGGTCGCCGCGCTCAAAGCTCGCGATAAAAGCTATGCAATAGCTTAAATGTGACCCCCCTAGGGGTGACACACAAGACATGCACAATATGAATAAGCAGTTGCAGACCTTTCAAATGATGTATCACACGACTGGTGTTGTAAAGAAATTAAAAATGTGCCCCTCTGGGGGGCAGAGTGGGGGGAGACACACAAGACATCCATAATATGAATAAGCAGTTGCAGACCTTTCAAATGATGTGTCACACGACTGGTGTTCTAAAGAAATTAAAAATGTGCCCCCCTGGGGGGCAGAGTGGGGATGTCACACAAGAAATTCATAATATGAATAAGCAGTTGCAGAGCTCTCAATTGATGTGTCAAACGACTGGTGTTATAAAGAAATTAAAAATGTGCCCCCCTGGGAGGGCAGAGTTGGGGGTGACACACAAGACATGCACAATATGAATAAGCAGTTGCAGACCTCTCAATTGATGTGTCACACGACTGGTGTTGTAAAGAAATTAAAAATGTGCCCCCTGGGGGGCAGAGTGGGGGGTGGTTACACACAAGACATCCATAATATGAATAAGCAATCGCAGACCTTTCAAATGATGTGTCACACGGCTGGTGTTGTAAAGAAATTAAAAATGTGCCTCTTCCCTGGGGGGATAGAGTGGGGGTTGACACGACACAAGACATGCATAATATGAATAAACAGTGGCAGACATTTCAAATGATGTGTCACATGACTGGTGTTGTAAAGAAATTTAAAATATGCCCCCCTGGGGGGCAGAGTGGGGGTGGCACACAAGCCATGCACAATATGAATAATCAGTTGCAGACCTCTCAATTGATGTGTCACACGACTGGTGTTGTAAAGAAATTAAAAATGTGCCCACCTGGGGGGCAGAGTGGGGGGGGTTACACACAAGACATCCATAATATGAATAAGCAGTTTCAGACCTTTCAAATGATGTGTCACACGACTGGTGTTGTAAAGAAATTAAAAATGTGCCTTTCCTGGGGGGGGGTAGAGTGGGGGTTGACACACAAGACATCCATAATATGAATAAGCAGTTGCAGATCTTTCAAACGATGTGTCACACGACTGGTGTTGTAAAGAAATTAAAAATGTGCCCTCCCTGGGGGGGGGTAGAGTGGGGGGGGGGTGACACACAAGACATCCATAAAATGAATAAACAGTTGCAGACCTTTCAAATGATGTGTCACACGGCTTGTGTTGTAAAGAAATTAAAAATGTGTCCCTCTGGGGGGCAGAGTGGGGGGGTGACACACAAGACATCCATAATATAAATAAGCAGTTGCAGACCTTTCAAATGATGTGTCACACGGCTGGTGTTGTAGAGAAAATAAAAATGTGCCCCCCTGGGGGGCAGAGTTGGGGGGGTGACACACAAAACATCCATAATATGAATAAGCAGTTGCAGACCTTTCAAATGATGTGTCACACGACTGGTGTTGTAAAGAAATTAAAAATGTGCCCCCCTGGGGGGGCAGAGCGGAGGGGGACACACAACACACGCATAATACGAAATTGGCAGTTTCAGACCTTTCTAAAGATATGCAACACAAGGAGTGTGGACAAAAATTAACAAAATTCCCCTTGGGGGGGGGGGAAGTGGGGTGAGGCACCCCAAACATGCATAATTGGAATGAGCAGTTACAGTTCTTTTAAACGATACGCCACACGATGGGTGTATATACAAATTTAGAAAATGCCTCCTGGGGGGGGCAGAGAGGGGGGGGAGGGCGCACCGGAGGTGCAAAATATGAATAATCAGTTTAAGGCCTTTGCAAAGATATGTCACATGACGGGTGTTTACGAAATTTAGAAAAGTACCCCCTGGGGGGGGATGGAGGGCGCATCGAATGCGTAAAAAAATATAAATCGCCAACTTTTTCTAACAATATAGCACACGATGGGTGTAATCAACATTTAAAAATATTCACATCAGGCAAAATTTTGAAAGATTTGCCGGCGGGGGGAGGGGGTGCATTCACATGAATAGTCACCGGGCTTTAGGACGTTGAATCACACGAGTTCTCCCCCCGACAAATTAGATTTTTCTCGAGATTTTCAGTTCGAGATTATACTTGATTATACATGATTATACTAAGATTATATTGATTACAAGTGATTACACGGGATTACATTAAGATTTCTTTGATTATACCTGATTACATGGGATGACACGGGATGACATGATTACGCAAGATTAAGGCAAGATTACAGTAAGATTACACTGATTACAGGAACGGTTGTACGAGATTACACTCCATTGAGAGACCCCTCGAAATGGACCTTATGCACACAAGCTGAGGTCGAGGCTAAATTTCGTCTGCTGGCGGTATTTACTGGCGGTGTTTAGCATAGCAGTCTATGGAGTGTAAATTATTAATGCTTGTTTATTAGAAATACCAGAAAAAAAATCTTTGTTGAAGCAGCATATACTTAATATATTATAATATAAATTCAAAATTGTTGTTCTGCTTGCAAGAAAATTCTCTAAATTTGTAAATTTTCTGTTAAAATGTATCCAGAAAGGCTGAAATCGTCTGCTAGCGATGTTTGCGCCTGCGCATTCAGGCATTCTGGCGGTGCAGTGACTAGAATAACAGGTTAGCACACCGCCAGCTCTGGCGTGTGACGTCACGTGCATAAGGTCTGTAAAGCTCAGGCCGAGGGCGCTAGTGTAGCCGCTTTCAGCTCATACTTCCGCTTGTTGTATAAAATATACGGGATTTGAGTAGGCTGTTTAAAAAAAAGTTAAATAACTAATAGACGCTTTCAGTCGTGATGTCAGTTATGACGTTTTGCTTGGATACTGACTCCAAACAAACGGTTGCTATGCTGTATTTTCTATTTTATTTGCATATTACAGTTACATTTTTCAGCTATATATAACAGACACATGTTTAATGTTTTATATGCAATGATACCATTTTCTACGATTTATATTTAATAAGAAATGAAGCATAGCAACCGTTTGTTTGGAGTCAGTATCCAAGGAAAATGGCATGATTGACGTCACACTGAAAGCGTCTATTCTACTCTTGTCAGTTTTCATTTTTTCCCCTGGTAATTCGTAAATAAGTAAATACTTATGTACATGGTTTATTTATATTATAATAAAATGTTTATGTATATTTTTAAAGGAGTAAAAAACTTAGAATACTACCTCGGAATCTGATTAATTACATTAACCCTTACATTTGGCGGTTGTGCTCGGCGACATTTGTTTATTTACAAATCTGAGATAATAAACACGCACACTTTACGGTTCGAGAATTTGCAGGAGATACATTATTTGTTTATTTACTTATTTTTTCTTTTTGTCTGATTACAAATAAATTGTATTTGCAAAAATAAAATCTTATTCAACAATAGAGAAATATATATCTCTATGCATATAAAATTAAATTGCATATCTTTTAATTTATTTTTGGTTGATATTCCAGCAGTTTAAATGTATTCATGATTTTTTTTTCTTTACAATTTGATTACCAAAAATGTCTTCATTTAATTATTCATTTTTCTCGTTTGTAATCCAATTTTAAAAAGGTTATCTTACACGTAATTCTTATCTACCGTTTGCACAAAAAAATAATGTGTTGACTTTTAGGTTGCCCTTGATTGTGTTTTCATTTTTATAATGTGAAACCATGCCTAGTGAAATAATAACATTATTAAAATTTCGTTTAATAGTGTTTTATTTAAAATACCCTCCTCCTTTAGCAACTTCTAAAACACAAATTGCTCTAATTAAAAAGCATATATTCTTGATATTTTTTAAACTTAATGAATTTGTAAGATGCACATCAAATTCATAAAAATTTTGTGAAAGAAATCAGGATTTTATTTATTAAAAAGCATTAGAAATTGAGAAAGTCATTTTTCTGGCCTTGCTTTTGGATAAATCACCCTTCTAATGATTGTTTGTTATTAATTTTGTTGTGTGAAGTGACTGAATAAATGCTGCGTATTTAAAAAGCATACAATTAATAGGGAAAAAAAAACTAAAGAAAGATCATTCCATATATAAAATGCTAGTTTGATTTTTTACCACAGACATCGAGTTCTTATGTCAGACTCTTTGATTATTTGAATTTTTATCAGACATCACATTTCACACACAGAAACAAGAGAACATAAGCAACATTTTCTCAAAAGCAGTAACTTATCAGTTTTGATTTTTCCCTTGATTGATAATTTTTATTACATTTCATATATATATAAAAAAAAAAGTTTTCAGTTTTTCTATTTAGTTTTCAAATTCTCTCTCTCTTTTTGTGTGTGTGTAACAGATTGCAGAATATGGAATTATCTTTGAAACTAAAGAAGGTGTATTGATTGAACAGCCGATAAAGATTTTTGAAACTGCTGAAGAAGATGACAGAAAGAAAAAAAAAATCAAGAGAATATCCTTGCTGCTCGGTGTTTTTATAATTAATCACCTATGCAGTAAGGAACTTCCCTTAGACAAACACCTGGTGTTTAAGTCTCCTTGCTGAAAATTAGCATAGGAATATTATTGCTGAAGTTGAGACACCATACAATGACAAATGCGTCATAAGCTTTTTTTCACCATGAATAGAATATTTCAGGTATTTATTTTTGAACTAGCTTTCATTTATCATTATTTTAACATCAGTAAATTTTTATTAAGTATCTAGCATCTGATTTATTTATAAAAACATAGCTATCTAAAAGTTGCATTCAATGTTTAACAAAGTTTCATTCTAAATATTTTATTAACAAATCGTGTAAAACACAAGATTTACTTTGTGCAAAGGCATCTTCAGTAAAGTTTTCTCAGATTTACTTTTAATTTCTATATTTCATCATAAGTTACTTTGTTAGGAAATTCCCTTTTTTATATATATATATATAAGCTGCTTTAAAATAATAATAATAATAAATTACTGAATTCTGTATTTGCCAATTTTCATTTTTTTCCTGAAAAACAATAAGTAAGTATCAATGCTTATGTACATGGCATATTTGCATTATAAAAATGTTTTCATATATATTTTTATGAGAATAAAAATAAGTCTACCTCTGAATTGGATTAATTACATTAATCCTTATTTTTGAAGGTTACGCTTAGCAACGTTTGTTTGTTTACAAATCTGATAGTATTATATACACACTTTACGACTGGAGAATTTGCAGAAAATACATTATTGATTTATTTACTAATTTTTTCTTTTTGTCCAATTACAAATTAATTGTAATTGTAAATTCTTATGCAACAATTGCAATATCTGTTTTACCTTTTATGATGTGAAACCATGCCTAAGAAATAGTAGATTATTAAAATATCATTTAATAGTGTTTTGTTTTATTTAAAGCACCCTCCAGTAATGATAATTTCTAAAATACAATTTGCCATTAAGTATATCTTCTTGATATTTTTAAAATTTGATGTATTTATAAGAATGCACATGAAATTTATAAAAATCTCATTCTTACATGGTTGCATTTCTCCATCTTTTTTATTTTAATTTAATTTTTTTTTTTTTTTGGGGGGGGGGGGGAAATTGGTGATATTGTACAATTGTTAAAAAAGAGGAAGGGAATATCTCTTACTTTTTAATCGTAATAATGTTGTAGACAGATAGTACTGCTACGTGAAAGGTACTGCTTGACTGGGTATTATGTCTACTTTTCGAATCTGAATACAAATTTTAAAAAAGATGTTCTTTACACAATAAAATTTATATGAACTTTGAATTTTTATACAATTTTTTGTTCCACTTATCACAATAACCTGTAGAAATAATCAATTGTATATATCTTTTCATAAATCTTCATAGAATTATATGAGTGAAAAATTTGAGGATTTTAATGTAAACTCACAGGACAAATTTTTATTTATTATTTTTCCAAAAAAACCATGCGGCAGGTTTTTCTTACATTATTAAAATTAATAGATCCATAGATATTTCAGGAATTGTTTTCAGTTTAACAATATTTTTTAAATTATGAAAATTACTAATAAAATCTGTAAATTTGTTTTCCACTAAAAGTTATGTATAATGATTTTGATAATAAATTGGATATTTCAGATACATATTCTTAAAAGATATTTTCCAACCTGAAAAATTTATATATACTGTAAACAAAATTCTAGAGATGCACCGGATGTGGATTTTTGCCGGATACCGAATAACGGATATCCGGCACAAAATTTTACCGAATATCCGGTATCCGGCCGAATAATTTCTCATTTTTAATTTTAATAATATTTCAATTTTATGCTTGTTTAAAGAAAAAAAAATTATTGTAATTTTATATTATGCAAGTATTAATAGATTTCAATTCACTTATTAAGTCAAAGTTACTTAAAAACATAGTAATAATTAAATATTGAAATGTAATAATATTTTGCCTTTTCAATATTACTTATAAAACTTCTAACTTTACATGCATATTTTTTTCTACCCTTTTTTTAGTCTCTGTCACCAAATTTAGGTAGTGTCTTGATGTTTTTATAGATGCATTGTATCGATTAACTAACAGAAAAAAATATTTTTACCCTGTTGACACATAATTAACAAAAATGAGATAGTTATGTATGTTACTCCTCTTGACTCTGAGTGAGCATTACAGTTTTCCTATTAAGCTCTTTTTGCATTGTAGAGCAAGTTTCAGAATGAACTTTATTTAAAATATCACTTGCAATTTTAACATGAGCGGGTGACTTATATAACAAGGCGTAATTCAATTGTTTTGGAAATTTTTACTAAAATATGTTTTATTTAAAAATGCAATTTGTATATTTAATGATTTTTTTTCTTTTGTTTTTACCACATTTTTTTCTATTGTTGACTGCTTAACTTGTGCAATTGATGTTCCAGCAAAAATTGAATGGTTTCTTTATTATCAGCACCATTTTGTTCTTGATTTTCTAAAGAAACACACTTTGAACCTGGAGTATGAATATTCATAAATAAACTCTTTAGTTTGTTGGAAACTTTATTTTTCTACATAGTTTTTAATCCTCAATACTTTAGCACTTATAAGATGGCCCCATTGTACACATTTCAGACTCGGATTTTTGACGTATTAACAGCAACTTCATAAAACTTTTAGATTAGATATTTATACCTTTCTCTTTTGTTGATATTAATAATTCAAATTAATAATAAAGTTATTAACAAAACACTTGAGAAGAACTATAAAAGTCTACTACTTCATTACAAAAAAAAAAAAAAAAAAAAAAAAAAAATGAAAGCAAAACACAGTTGAAATTGTAGTTGATATTCTAGTTTTGGTTTTACAATTACAGTTATGACAGAATTATTGAACACTGCAGTTAAATTTTGACTGGTGAAAATTACAATAAAACTTTTGAGAGGTGTAAAATTACTTCATTACTGAAATTTAAGAACAATTTTTAAGAGAAATAAAAAATGTGAAGTTGAAGTACATATTCTAGTTTTGTTTTTACAATTGCTGTTATAGGTTATGACAAAATATTGTCATACTTTAAATATATCTTCATTTACATATAAACATTATAATTTCATAATTGTGAAAATATACAAGTATTTATTTTTGTTAACATTGCTTTTTAATAAGATAAGGTATGCAAGGAGCAAATTAGTTTTACATTTGTTTTTAAATATAAAAAACAGAATTTAAAAAATGTTTTACTATCCGGCAACCGGATATTAAAATATTCGGCCGGAACGAATATCCGGTTCGAGTGCCGAATAAGCAGTATATCCGGCAGGAGCCGGATATCCGGTGCATCCCTACAAAATTCAGTGTCAAAAGGCATTTCTTTCATCTCTTCTTGCTAGTTTGGTCATTAAAAAGTATCAATCTCAGTTTTTTTCCCCCTTTCTTTCTCTCACATTTTACTTAGCTGATTATTTGTTTACGAACTCATTAGAATTTTATTTTGGCTCAATAGAAAAAGAATATAAAAAAAAAAACTTTTTTTTCTTTTACAAAGCTCCAAAATTATGGTATATAATCTGAAAAATGCTGTAATTTTAAATGTTTGCTTGGATATGCATGCAAAATCCTTTTAAATACAATATAATATCTTTATGATGCAGAACTTCTGCTATATAAACAGTGAATTTTACAATGAAGAAGCACCTAAATTCTCAGATTGTAAAAAATGCTACTCTGTAGAAAACTAAATTTCTGTTTCACTTTTTCCTTTAGATTTCTATAGTTGGATTTTTTTTAAGTTAGTGGGATGCAAAATTAGTAAAACAGAAAATATGTTTTTCCTTTTTTCTTTCAAAGCTCTCAGATTAAATTAATAACGAAAAAGTGAAATTTTTGCCTTATTTTCTTTTGTTCCCTCATAATTTTAACTAAAAATAATACTAATATATTATC
The DNA here is from genome assembly GCA_964019185.1 of Maratus speculifer. Classification (NCBI taxonomy): domain Eukaryota; kingdom Metazoa; phylum Arthropoda; class Arachnida; order Araneae; family Salticidae; genus Maratus; species Maratus speculifer. The sequence continues at coordinate 15,844,591 of OZ025292.1, forward strand.
AAGCCCAGAGTTGGAGTCCTCATAAGTAATTGTCAATTTTTATGTATTAATATTTCTTGTTTAAACATAAAAATCATTTAAATTGAAATTTTGACAAGTCGATTTTTCCAACAAGCAAATGTTTTAATCACTTTTACATTAATGTCTGATATTGTACAAATAAAATCTTCATGAACTAAACAAACAACTAAAGTTCTGTCCCCATGTAGTTTCTCAAAAATAAAAATAAAATAAAATAAATATTTTAATTATTTTTAATGTGCTAAAGCATTTTTCTGCTTCTGCGATTGATACTAGTGTTACAAAGACAATTTCAAGTGCCTTTGAAAGTTCAGAAAATTCTTCTGAAAGATTATTGGTTTGCATAAATGTTAACAGATTCAAAACTGTTTTCAAAAGTTGTTAATTGAGTGTGTTTATAATGTCCAATTATTGACACGAGAGATATAGGCCCCAATGGAAGATAGTGCCCTCAAAAATTACTTCAGTCATGCTATAGGACCCGCTCACTTATGCTAATCCTATGGAAGCTATTTATAAATATATCTCAGTTGCATTCCAATATTTTTATTTATTTTTTTCATTGGATAGCTGATCTGTATGTAGGCCATTATTTACTTTTTCAATTTCAATGATTTTTTTTTTTTTTTTTTTTTTTATATATATAAGGATACTTTTATTTTTGAAACCGGTTACGAAAATAAAAGTGTCCTCATTAAAAATACCTGTAAACAAAATTGAAAAAGTAAAAACCAACCTTTGTACTGATTGATCTCAACTATTCAATGAAAACGAATTATTTAAAAATATGTACATTTAAATGAGATACTTTTAAAAATTTATTCCATAGGATTAGTAACAGTGACTGGATCTTTTCGCTTGACTGAAGTAGCCTCTTAAATAATTGAGTAAATCTTATAATGTAGATTCAGAAAGTCACAAAAAATGCTTTAAAACATGAAATTTTCATAAAATCATAATTTAGACATAAAGGGTTCAGAGGTACATCGCCCTTAATTGTTTTATATTCATTTTCCAATGATCACAAACAGGGTTCTCACTGCTGCTCGCCATTGCGACAAACTGTTCCATTTGGTGAGTAAAAGAATAATCAGACTCGCCAAATTGTGAGTTCTCAATTTCTACACCTTTTTTTTTTTTTTTTTTTTTTTTTTTTTTTTTTTTTACACAATTTTTAGCTTATATTTTGGCAACAGTAAATCAACAATAGCTATGTTTAATTTTTATTTAATCTACTAAAAGAATGCTTGAAGCATTCATGCCTTTTGAGTTAGGAGACATTTAGAAAGTTCTCATTTGTAATAGCTTCTATAGAAGATAATCAAAATGCTATTTGATAAGCAGTTACAAAAAAATAGGGTTTTTTCAGAACATTCAGAATAAAAGGATACAATAAAGGGTTAAGGATGCATTTTTCAGTGTTACACGCCAAATCTGTTTTTCTAACATTCCTTTTCATTTGGCAAATATTTTTTATTTCTTATTCGCCAAATTGCTAATGTTAGCAAGAACCCTGATCACAAAGTATTTTCCATTTAAGAAAGTTCTGTCATAGAAGAATTATAAATTAGTTAGATTCCTTTACAGACAGGTCCATTTTACCAGTTTTTACAATATTTAGTTTGCTTAAATACTGTATTTGTTGCTAAAAGATGTTAGCCTCCCCCAAAAAATTTGGAGCCCCTCTCCCCCCCCCTCCCTAAATTATTCGCTGATTACGGCTCTGAAGCATACCCAGAAATACTTGCAAGTACAAAAAAAAAAAAAAAAAAAAAAAAAAAAAAAAAAAAAACTAAGCCTTTTTTACAGGGTTTATTTGGAATTTATTGCTTCATATAATGTCGAACTTCAGCAATGCAACAGATAAATTAACAAGCAAATGCCCATCAATTGAGAGATTTTGCTCAAAAGTGGATAAAAGCAAAATTGCTGTTTAAAATATCAATGATAAGTAAAAGTTTGTTTAATCTATCAGGATTCAATTGATTTTGAGGTAGATGTGATTTGTTGCAATTGAAATGAATAAATTTTCAGATTTCCTCTAAAGAAATCTCTATTCATTTTGTCCAGTATTAAGGGAAAACCAAGTTCATGACTAATATGACTTAAAACTGGGCAAATACACTAAAGACATATATTATACCCAAAAACTGCTTTATACCTTGGATGTAAAATTCATAGATTTCAGTGATGTCTTTGGACTTCTAAAATTTTGGGTCCCCACAAACAATAAGTCATATTTTATGCATAAAATGAACTTGTTCATTTCGAAAAGAAAAATGAAATGCATAAATTGTTTTAATAATAACAAATACCACTATTGTCTGCATTTTTTTTTTAAAAGGGGTAGGTCGGTTTTATGGAAAAAAACATTTTTGCTGAAAAAGATACTTTCATTGAGTAAAAAAGTACTTTTTGTTCAATGAATGGGTGCTAGTCACATTCACTCAAATAAATGGAGCAACCAAAAACAGATTTTGGAGCAGGAAAATCTACTCTTTTTTTTTTTCATCCTTTGGACAGAATTTACGTTTTTTTTTTTCCTTTTGGACGAAATTTGCAGTTTTTTTCCATGATCTTTGGACAAAATCTACCAATTTTGATAACATTCTCTACCAATTATTGATAACATTAGGCATTAGAGCATTAATATTATTTTGATAGTATTTTCAAAGAAAAAATTGAATATGTTGCCAAAAGATAACAAATGACAGTAGTTTGTAGAATGCATATGAGGATAGAACAAGAAAATTTGATTTCACCTTTAGGGCTTGAGGATTCTGCAAAGCTAGCTCTAACTCTTGTAAAATGTTTTTTAAATTATAACAAAATATTTTTTCCATTTAACCTTTTGAAATTTATATACATGAAATAAGTTATGTATGTTCGTGCAAAAAAATAAAATAAGTATTTAAAAAAAGGCTGATGCATTTTCACAAATAAAACTTGCAAGCAACTTGTGCATGCTACTTTTTAACATCAATAGACGTACATAAAGGGGTGTAATCAGAAAAATAACAGAGGATATTATGCTGTAAGCAGAGGGTATACCCTAGAGTGTGTATACTATAGCTTTCTTGAGAAACAGAGGCTATATGGTGTTTGTAATTATATGAAATATACTCTGTACATTTATTCTAAAAGAAGAAAAAAAAATTCTCTTTCACACTTAAAAAAAATTTTGACACAATGGTTTTGCTTTATCTGTCAATATATGCTAGAAAAGCAATGCCTTTTATGCCTGCACCCTAAGGCAGCTACCTTACATATGGTGCCATCTCTAAGACTTTTATGATGTGACAATCACACAAAAGATATTACAATATCATAATTTTTAATGTCCCTATACCTATCTTCATAATGTCCTAATCAGCAAACTTATAATATTTTTTAATAAAAAAAAGTATTTACTAACAAAGTATAACAAACTATAGAAATTAATAGCAGTGTTATAGTAATAAAAAACTCAGAGAATACATGCGATAGGCTGAGTTCAGAATGTTCATGGCTAGAGCTATTAGGGTATCACTAGAGCTATTTTTGAAAAACAGAGGGTATACGAAGCTTCTTTAAAAATTTCAAAAGGTATATGGCATATACCTCCGTATACCCTCCACCACATCTCCGATTAATAATAAATCAAAGAAAATTATTGAGGGTACTTTTGTACACAGTAAGTCTTTTGTGTTTTACATCATTTGTAAAGTATTTAAAATGAAACTTTATTAAACATTGTATGCAACTTTTAGATAGCTGTTTTTATAAATAAAAAAATTATATGCTAGATAGTTAAAAAATTTTACATATATTAAAATAATGATAAATAAAACAAAATAAAAAAGATCAATTGTGAATCAAGAGTAAACCTGGAGAAAAAATACCTGAAATATTCTACTAACGGTGAAAAAAAGCTTATGACACATTTGTCATTGTATGGTGTCTCAACTTCAGCAATAATATTCTATGCTAATTTTCAGCAAGGAGACTTAAGCACCAGGTGTTTGTCTAAGGGAAGTTCCTTACTGCATAGGCGATTAATATAAAAACACCGAGCAGCAAGGACATTCTCTTGAATTTTTTTTTCTTTCTGTCATCTTCTTCAGCAGTTTCAAAAATCTTTATCGGCTGTTCATGTTCAATCAATACATCTTCTTTAGTTTCAAAGATAATTCCAAAATATATTCTGCAATCTATTAAAAAAAGAAATATAATATACAGAAAATTTGAAAATTTCACTTCAATACATCAATAACGTAAACATGCAATTTCATGATATATTAATTTCAAAGGATTTTTTGAATAGTTTTAAAAAAATTACAATTTTTATGTTATGTTTTTCTAGAAAAGTAAAGAAGTTCTAAAAGTTTTGCAAGCTTACAGGCATACCTACAGATTTAGAAATACTGTAGCATGGGCAAATTTTTTGTACAATAGACGCATAGAAAAATTAGGTGTAGGTATCTCACCATTTAAAAAAAAAAAAAAAAAAAAAAAAAAAAAAAAAAAAAAAAAAAAACCTATGATGTATTTGATCGATATTAAGAGAGTACTAGTCTACAGCTTTAAAGTATGGCTTAGGGGGATCACTATTTAGAATTGTTGCTTTAATTTTCTCATTTTCTCACTAAATAAAGGTCTATTTCCTCAAAAAAAAAAGTGTCAAGTTGAATTTTACTGCCTGAGTATGTTTTAAATCATAATCATTAGTTTCAATAAGTCACATGCACAACTCTGCATTATTTTTATGAATTCTAGCTTTGTGATTTACAAGAAAGTAAACAAATATCTATATTCAATAAAAATTCCATTCTTGCTACATAAATAAACTGTAGAATAGTTCACATACATTAAAATGCAGATATTTGTAAGGGACACAATTACAGAAGATATGATGTACTTTAAGTAATTTCTCTCAGTGCAACCTTTTGTAGATAGGTACAAGATTCATATAAAATAAATAATAATAATAAAAAAAAAATTACAAAATAAACCAATTCAAACTTATATAATTTTCAAATCAGATACTAGTATTTTAAGTGTTTCCACAACAACATTACCGCTGCTAGGAAGCTAGAATCTTGATTAAAATTTCTGTTTAAAAAGTTTCTAAAAAATATTATGGTATATTGTAATTTACAAAATAATTGTAGATTTTTTTTTTTATTAATAAAAGTTACACATGTAATCACAAAATTAGAAGTTTATGAAGCATTTATTTTTCATAAAATGTTTAAAAAAGCACTGAAAACAACCTCATCCATTGTTTTAAAAATCTGATATAATTTTAAAGTATAAAAACAAAACGAAAGAAATTTGTAATATTTAAAATAAAAAGATGAATAAACGCCATGTATATATTTACAAATTGATTTTTATGAACAGCCAAGTAACGTTTATTCTTTTTATTTTTACTGGCTATTTGCAAATAATTTTGAATCATCAAATATAAATTATTAATTCATAGTATAAAAAGTAAACAAACACATACTGCTATATCGTAGAAGGAATTAAACACTTTCACGGTCGCCAGAAAAACGCGATAAACCTTCATTTATGGCACCCATTCTGCCAAAACGACGAAAATAAATATTTATTTAAACAATATTACGTAAAAAAATATGTTATAGACTCACTTTTTAAAGATTTTATAGTTTTAACGAAAAACATAAAAAAAACATTTAAGATGCAAAATGCATAGGCGTAACTAGAGAATTTTTCTAGGGGGGGCCACGGCCCCAGGGACTGTTCAAGTATTACGTAAGCATATTTTTAGTCATTTTGTACCCCCTCCCCCCCTTGTAAGAAAATATAAGCAAATGCCAGACCCCCCCCCCTTGCTTACGTAAGATTTTATGACAGTTTATACATCAATACTTCTTGACTTATAAAAAGTTACCAATCAATTACATTATTAATCATACAAATTTATGTAAGCATATAGGGATTATGATGTGAAAATATATAAAATGGTTTTAATATATTGTTGCTTATTGCATTAAACAAACCACAGAATACAAAATGGTTTAAATATATTGTTATTTATCACATTGAACAATAAAACAAGATATACAAGAAGTCAACTTACTTGGGCATCATAACTAAAATTTTTGACATGAATCATATAAATGTTGGAGTTCAATTTGGTGTTCATATTTTAATCTGATGTCCAGGATCCTTGAACTCATGTTTCAACATTGTCTATTATAAAGTTTTCACTGATAAAATGAAACACTTACCTTAGTGAAAAGTTCAAAAATGTTGATTTCTTTTTGGTTGCAATCTGCAGTTCTTCCTCAATTCTCTTTAAAACAAGCTTTTCAAGATCTTTGTCGCACTTTGCTTCATTTTTGTACCGTCGCCAAACATCATTCGCCATTTTTTGCTCGACTTGGGCAGGAGTATCATTTTGAGATTTTTTAAAGCTCTGATAAAGTTTCTGATATAATAAGGATTTGTCAATGTTAGTATCCATAATTAAATCTGACTAAATTCACTATGCAACTAAAATCCATACTCTTTCACTAAAAATTCACTATGCTACTGAACTAAAACAATAAATATCTGTGCTGCGTATCCAAGACAAGAAAACCCCCAAGTAGGTTTTCTGCTTTCTAAAATTCCAAAACCTGTAGAGAAGGAAGTTCGACAATAGGAGTGGAAAGGCAAAAATTTCCAGATATTCTGCAAAAATTCCCGGAATTTCATGACCGATTGAACGGGAGAAAAGAAAATACCGGACTTACCTAAAATAAAGTCAACTAACTAGTTACCCTGGCAAAAGAACCCAACCACACCGGTTCCTGTGTTTTTCTAGTCTTGCAATGTACTTGACTTGGCACACAATTTAACAGACAACAATGAAGACAAAAAGGGCGAGTGGGTGATGCGGGTCACGCGACTGCCGATGGATAAGCAAAGGATAAAATCGAAAATAAACGGCGGGTTTCGAACGGACTGTAGAACGCTCTTTCCCTATCATACTTTGTTTGCTTGTTGAATTTGAACTGCAGTTGTTTCGTTGTTTAATGCTTACGTAAGAATTGTCGTGAACCCCCCCTCCCCCTTGTCAGAAAAAATAAGCAGACTCTGGACCCTCCCTCCCCCCTTTAGTGCTTACGTAATACTTGAACGGTCCTCCATCTATTTGATAATTTCTAAACAATTATTGTAAAAACTATTATTGTTTGCAAAACAATAATAGTGTGGCAATGTTGTTTTATAGTAAACTGTTGATAATTTCCAAACAATAATAGTATTAGTAACTAGTCGGATGTGGCAGTCCCAAAACTTTCTTTTTCTGATTTATTTTAAGATTCAGCTTTGCTCTCAAACGCACAAAACTGGGAAATTCTCTTATTTAGAAACTATATTAGGTGCCATGACTGCGATTTTTTGATAAATGCAGAAAATATTACAAAACATGCAGTCAAAGCTCGTCTTTTGAACTGAATTTTCCAAAGCGAGAGATCTGGGAACGAAAAAAAGGGTCATGCTGAGAAAATAATTGTCGATAAATCAAATTCTAATGAATTCAGAGAAAAATGAAGTCATACGGCATCTTATAACATATCTTCAAAATATATCTCAGCAAGTTTCATGTTTTTACTTTTAAAAATGAATCTGAAAATGCATAGGAAAATTTTGAGCTGCTGAGAGAGAAAAAACATTTTTTCGAATACACCCTTAATGCGTGAAAATTTACTACCTCAGTGCCAAAATTAAATGGCAATTTATGAACATTGTGAAGATTTTAAAGACATGAAATTCCTTGCATTAGTTCTTAAAATAAGATTATTGCGGGAATGTGAAAGTATACAACATAAAAGCACCACCTGTAGGGCGATTTATACGAAAACATAGGCAGCAACAATATTTATCAAGCTATACCTGAATCTGAAGTTTAGTGAAGTTCGCTGATTAGTTCTTGAAACAGAGGTATAGCAGGAATTGAGAAAAATTCAGCATTGCAGCGCCACATATTGGGAGATTGACAACAAAACAGGAACTAGTTCATTCCACGGATTTACTGAACCTAAAGTTTGATGCACCTGAGAACCTGAGATAGAGCTATTGCGCAAATCGTGAAAAATGCAACATAGCAGTGCCACCTGTTGAGCAATTTACATCAAAATGCAAACAACATCGATTCATGTTGAGAACTAACTGAATCTGAAGTTTAATGGAAATCCGTCCATTAGTTATGGATGTATAGCTGTTCGTAAATCGTAAAAAATGCACCATAGCAGAGCACCTGTCGAGCGATTTGAACCAAAAAAATAATCAGTATTAATCTATATCAAGAACTAAATGATTATAATTTTAAATTAAATTCCGTGCGATAGTTCTTGAGATAGAGCTATTGCAAAAATCGTGAAAAATGTAGCATACCAGCGCCATCTGTTGAGCGATTTGCACAGAAACGAATACAATATCAATTCATGTTAAGTCCTGACTAAATATGAAGTTTGGTTGATATCCGTTCTTTAGATATAGCTGTTGCGTTAATCGTAAAAAAAAGCAGCGTAGAAGCGCCATCTGTTAAGTGATTTGCAACAAAAACTAATCAGTCTCAATTTGTATTAGGGACTATCTGAATATAAATTTTTATTACATTCCGTGCAATAGTTCTTGATATAGAGCGTCCACAAAATTTATGTCACATGTAGACAGAGTCACAGATTCACATATACAGAGACAGACATTTTGTAAAAACTAGGGAACTCTGATCCCTAAAACGGGTAAATCCGTCAAAAATTGGAATTCGAAAATTTTCACGAATCTAATATTTTCTTCCGTAAAGATAGAAGAAAGTAAAAATAGTTTTGTTAGAACTGATAATACTCAAAGGAAAGCTCACTTGTTAATAAATTCCTGAAAATGTATAATCTATCAAAGAAACTAATTGGTTGAAACTTTCTTCTGTCTTTAGCTGCTATCAGATTCACAAAATTTACGAGCAACAAACTTTTCAGCCGATTTTACCCCCAACTTTTTCCCATTCAAAGAGAGAAAAAGGTCACAATTATTTGCGAAAAAGTTGGAGGAATAGCAGGAAAACCAATGCTACTAATATCAGCCGTTAATATTTATTGCCTATTCCTATCAATCGCTTATCTCTGTTTCGTTGAAATGCTCGATATTCGATGAAAAGTCTCGGCTAGCGGAGACTTTTTTGGAAATGCAGAAAAAAGTTTTGGGACATTGCTGTTTGCTATCACATGGCTGTTGTGAGGATATTTCACAAAAAGTTGGAGGAAATCAAGTGTTGGCTCAAAAATCTTTCGAAATGTTGATGAATCTGATAGTGGCTTTATACATCAAGTTTTCGATTAAAAAAAGTGGCTGGGAGAGAGGGAGAAAAACTTCTTAATGCAGTGGCGCAGCCAGAATTCGTCTCTTGGGGGGGGGGGGGGGAAGATAGAGTTGCTTATAAACAGTAGAGTCGCCATTTTTTTAATAAATTAATTAATTAATGAGTTACAAACAATTTTGATCGTATGACAACCATTTTTCCTCCTTTTTGTCGCTACCACGTCGTAAATTCGTTTCAAATCATCCACTGTTAGAAACGTCTCCTGAAAGATCTTATTAAAGAATGAAGAACATTTCTCACTTACATAGCTTTTTAATCCTGAATCTAGGAAAAAAAGTGACCGGAAAAAAAAAGTTAGTGGAAAAAATGACATGAACTAAAAAAGCGAAAAAAAGTGACACGGGAAAAATTTTACAGGAAAAAAGGGACAAGGAAAAAAGTTACCGGAAAAAAAGACAAGGAGTTGATTTTAGAGATTTATTATTGATTTTGGGGTTTTATTGGTTAAGTATGAAAGGGGGGTCGGGGGTCGGCTCTTAATTTAGGTAAATGGGTTTTTCATACTAAATTAATTATTTTGGTTAAAAATTTAAATATACGTTCATACTGAAAATACGCTTGTTTGATTAGTTTTGGGAACGGACGATTACCCCCCCCCCTCCGTCCTAAATAAGATGAATGGGTTTTTAAGCAGAATTATGCAACGTGTGTCGAATTTTGGATATAGATTCTTTCTGGTAAGGTTTATATATAGTATTGTGGTGTCGTGTCCTCAATTCTCTTTATTCAGTTGGTTTATTTGTTAAGTGCATCAATAACACATTTTTAGTTCCTCAAGTTCTTTATTAGAACTATAGATCAATTAATAAAAATAAATAAAATGACATTACAACTACGTAGGAGCCACACTCCAATATTATATTTCACTTAGCACGTTTAAGCCACCTTACATCTATGTACTCTTTAATACATTACCATCACATGACTCTCTTCCACCTTCCTTCCCTCTCTGCGCTCAATAATCCCAGGGTCCCCCTCAGCTCATTGCCACTAGACCAGTGAAATCCTTTTCTAGACATAAGGTCAGTTGCAGCTATTCTTCTCAGCTTTTGAATGAAGATACTTTCACCCCTGCATACATTTTCACAATGGGACTTCGCTATCTATCTTCTACCCAGATTAAAGTTGTCAGTACGTCGTCGCAGTATATAATGCCTGAAGAATTTGGGGAGTTTAATGGTAAAGTATAGAGGGGGAACGGGGGATAACCTCTCTTAAATTAAATAAATGGCATTTTACGCTGAATTATCCGATTTGCTTAAAAATTTGAATGTAGGTTTATTATGATAAGGGGTATCCCTGATTACTTATAAGATTGTTTTGCTAATTAAGGAATGGGAGGGCGGGCGATTATTCCCCCCTTAAATTAGATAAATTGTTTTTTTATGCACAATCATACGATGTATTTCAAATTTTGGATATAGATTCTAGGTCTGCACGGGCCCGGGCATGGCCCATGGCCCGTACACGGCCCGGCAGAATTAAAATAATTTTTCAACGGGCCGAAAAACAAAATAAACGGGCCGGGTCGGTCCGGCCGGCAAAAAAATTGAACGGGCCATACCCGGCCGATAAAAAAATTTTGCGGGCCTCTAGTTTGACAACACCAATACAGAAGTGTAACTTGTATAATGGAGATCGGAACAGGACAGTTACATGGTGTGTAACTCGAGCTTAGTATTTTTTTTTAGCACATTCGCGATGGGCCGAGATCAAGCTTGTATTCTTTTTCTACATATAGACGAGCCGGGCCGGAACTAGATTTAATTGTTCTCACGATGTGTAGGGCTAACATGATTTGCAAAATTATAAATAGCGCTAAAGAAGTCATGTTAACGTAATCTTTGGATATATACTTCTGGGTGTTTCTTAAATTCACTTCTCAACAACGTCAAAGTTTGACACATCTTCTGACAAATTTTTAATTTTAAAAAATATAAAATTGACAAGCCTGAGCATTGAAGTGATTTGGAATCGAATAGTCGTTTTCATTTTTGGTAAATAAGATACTAGCACAATCTTGTTGAGATATAAGAAATTCTTGTCAAATGGTAGCCGATTTTTCTCCTTTTCCATGCTGCCGCTTCCGGAAATTCTATTCAAAACTCTAACTTTGACAATATTTTCTTAAATTGCTTCTATCAAAAAATAGATAACGCCATTCGATTATATAGCTTCAGAATAGAAACACTTGCTAATCTTATGCATTTCCGGGAAAAAAATGAATTCAGAAATGTTTCAGAAAGTATCTTTTTTGGATATGAGAATGAATTTGGATTTGGAATCTTTAATAAAATAATATAGAAAGCAAAAAAATAAAGCAGGACGCGTTTCGATCTACAACAATAACAGCTTGTCATCAGCTGAGCCAACACGAGACCGTAAGGGGGCAGAGTACAAGCAAGCATTTGTAGCTCGAAAAGCGTCCTGCTTTGTTTTTTCGTTTAATGGTGACTTTTACAAAGTGTATTATTCTAATTATAAATTATCGCCAGTGTTATCGGTGTTTTTTCCCCACTTTTATTACACAGTTTCAAAAGTTAAGATGTTTTCAACTTTCTTTTGTTTTCTTTTATTCTAAACCAGATTAATTTTTTAATGAATCTTTATTTGAATGTTGAAAGTGTAAGAATCTAAGTAATCATTAATGTTGCTAATGTGTATTTCCTGTAAAATACTCTGTAAAATCATTCCAGAGATATGTATGCAATATTCTTTAAAGGAATTTGAATTATAAAATAAAAATCTGAATTTTTTAGAAATAATAGAAATTGTGTCGGGCCATAACGGGCCGGGCCTGTTTTCATTGATTTCTGTACGGGCCGAGTCGGGCCTAAAAATGAAAAATATAAACAGGCTGGGCTGGGCTGTGAAAACTTTTCTAATCCGGCCCGGACCGGATTTTCCATTTAATATTTTTTATTTAAATTTGTTTTTTAATTTTTTTAAGCTTGCAAATACTTGCTTAGATCTTGAGTAGTTGAAGATTTATCAAGAACTACAGGTTTTTAAACAATTAACTGTCTAATTACTAACATAAGCTAGTAATAAAAAACTATTTTTATTACTACAAATTAATGAATTCACTAGTTCATTCGTTCGTGACATACATGGGAGTTTGTACATTAAAATTTTCTAACATATATTTTTTAAATGTTTTATATTATATTTTGTGATGTGTAATATGAGACAATAATTAGTAAAAATCCAGTTTTAAATGATAAATATTCGGCGTAAATTAAAATTACTATTACAACAAATGATTTAGCATATTACTTTTTCACAAGTAAAATAAATAAATAAATAAATAAATAAATCAGTTTTAAATGCAAAATGAATCGTAATTTACAATTATAAGGAAAAAGGTAAAATGTTTTGTTTTCTGGCATAATTGTTTTCAATCATTAAATTAAAAAATAAAGAAAAGTTCTTTTTATTTGTTATTTGCGTTCAGTTGCATTCAACTCGCTTTTTTATATTACTTGTGCATTTTTGTGGCAAACCTTTACCGAGAAATCCCCTGATCGTCAAATTTCCTAAAAGGCTAGCCGCCCGCGAAATGTACCGGACATCCCCCTCCGTCAAATGGGGAAAGCAAGCTTCTTTCAATAATTGCCCGTTCCCCCATCTATACTTAGCAAAAGAATCTCATAACTAATCAGGGATACGCCTTATCACAATGAACGTACATCCAAAATTGAAGCAAATCGGATAATTCTGCGTAAAAAGCATTTTATTTAATTTAAGGGGGGGAGGGTTATCCTCTGTTTCTCCTTCTGTACTCAGCCATTAAATCCTTGAAACTATTCAGGGATTCACCTTATCAGAAAGAACCTACATTTAAAATTTGAAATACATCGGATAATTCTGGATAAAAACCAACTTATCTAATTTGAGGGGGAAATAATTGCTTGTCCCTCCTCTTTTTAATAAGCAAAAGAGCCTCCATAACTAATCAGAGATACGTCTTATCATAATGAACCTATGTCTAAAATTCGAGGTAAATCGGATAATTCTGCGTAAAAAGGCATTTATTTAACTTAAGACGGATTATATTATCCCCCGTCCCCTTCTTTATGCTTAGTTATTTAACCCTTAAAACTATTCAGGGATTTACCTTCTCAGAAAGAACCTATATTTAAAATTTGAAATACATCGGGAAATTCTGGATAAAAACCGATTTATCTAATTTGAGGGGGAGATAATTGCCCGTTCCCCCTTCATAATAAGCAAAAGAACCCCATAACTAATCAGAGATACGTCTTATCATAATGAACCTATGTCAAAAATTCCAAGCAAATAGGATAATTCTGCTTAAAACACTATTAATTTAATTTAAGAGAGGTTTCCCCCATCCCCTTTTTTCTTAACCATTAAACTCCCAAAACTCTTCAGGCATTCAGTGGCGTAGCTATATTTTGGCCTATCCTATGGCGCCCGGGGCCAGCAAGAAATTTTGCGCCCCCACCCCAATATAGATATATAACAATTTGTCTCAATTTGGCGCCCCTAGGCCTCGGCGCCCGGGGCGGACGCCCCCCTTGCCCCCCCTTAGCTACGCCACTGCAGGCATTATATATTATATATAATCCTTATCAGAAAGAACCTATATCCAAAAAATAACACACGTTGCATAATTCTGCATAAAAACCCGTTTATCTAATTTAGGGCGGATGGGGTGGGGGGGTGGCAATTATATGTCCAAAAATTTAACCAAAACAGTTAATTCAGCATGAAAAGCACATTTACCTAAATTAAGAGCCTCCCCCCGATTCCCCTATATATTTTACCAATGAAACCCCTAAATCAATAATGAATCCCCAAAATTAATTCCTTGTCTCTTTTTTTCCGGTAACTTTATTCCTTATCCCTTTTTTCTGTAACTTTTTTTCTAAGTCACTTTTTTCCACTTTTGTAGTTTGTCACTTTTTTCCGATAATTTTTTTCCGGTCTCTTTTTTTCCGTTTACCCACTTGCCTATTTCGTACGTTTTTTAAATCAGAATTAATAAAACAAGTTGGAAATTACACGTGAAGCGTAGCAAATGAGGTGCGTTCATACGATAACGAAGTTTTAAAAATATTCAGATCTTGCTGTTATCGTAGACAGTTCTTCGGATATAGTATAGTGGTCGAAATCATTTTTTGTGCTCCTGTAAATATACATGGACATACAACTTTTATTACACCTCAGCGATGTATACCATATTCATAAAATATGAAATAGTTGAATATAATTAAAACGCACCCCAAACAATATGTCCTCGTAATCATTATGTAGGGGAATATTTTTGAGTGGCCGTGTAAATTAATAATAAATATTTTTTGTAGCATAGATTGTAAAGACGGACTGACAGACTGAGCGACGAATATAGGTGCTAGTTATTTATATAACTACGGACGCACTTAAAATTATTCAGATCTTGATGTAATAGTACACAGTATTTCAGATACAGTATAGTAGCCAAAATCTTTTGTGTGTCCCTGTAAATACTATCTGCTTTCTTTTATACAGAAAATAACTTGTAACATCATAAAATTTTAAATAGTTAATTGCAATTAAAATGAGCACCAAACAATGTTCTCCCTATACCATTATGTAATAGAATACTTTTGACTGACCCTGTAAATCAATAACAAATGTTCTTTGCACCACAGATTATGCAAAATGTATATTATAATATGTACTTCATAGATGCATATCAACTTTATTATGTTCGAATGAATGTAACATCATTAAAATGCATTCGAAACTTTTCCCCTATTGACCGGAATATAACGGAATACTTTTGATTGTACCTGTAATTAATCTGTCCATCCGACTTTCATAAAATTTGAAATGACTCGACAAAATTATGTAATAATTATGCATTTTAAATTTCAAACGATTCAATTGGGTAAACTACCCAACGTTGCGTTGTTATATGCGGACGGACGGACAAACAGACTTAACGACAACTATAGGTGCTACGTATTTACATAATTACGAACGCACCTAAAAATTGTTTGAAAGCAGATGGATTTGAGAACAAACTTAACAAAAGGATAATAAACGAAAACTATAACATTTAAGTTAATATCTTTCCAAAAACATAAATATAAATGAATTATATACTTTCCAAACATACCTGGATTAAATTAATTCTTGAAGGAATTCGAAGATTAAAAAAATATGATCTCATATATCTATCTTTTTCACAATTTTCTTCTATGAAGAGGATTTAATATCAGTCATAGCGAAACGCACAATAAAAGAAACTAATACCTTAGCACTACAGTAACTAACAACTGAATGTTTGTGGAAGTGATGAATGTTTGTGTGTTTCTAGCCTTCAAAGCATGCGAGCATGTGTTTTTCCTGGTCCCGTCTGGTCCCCCTGTGTGTCCAGTCCCGTTTCCAAGAAAAAAAAAAAAAAAAAAAAAAAAAAAAAGAAAAAAACAGCAACAAACAGATGTAACTAATTAAGACTCCCAACGGTGCAACATTGAAAAACCCCAGACAGTGACAGGAAATGACCATTCCTTTTAGCCTTCGGCTGATTTCCAATAATACAAATAAATGCCTTCCTCTTTCAAAATGAGTGACCGGTTTTCGTTAAAAGCTTACCATGTGCTGTTGGGGGCGATCGATGAGTAAGAAATAATTGTAAAAAAGCGGGAAAAGGGACTAAATCTGAAAAATATAGACTTAAGACAAATGCAAAAAATAGCCAGTTTAGCGTCCCACTCTGAGGCATGTGTAATCTGTCGAAAAAATAAAATTTTTACGTTCTAACATTACCGCAAGAGTTTAAAATTCTAGGGGGGGGCACTGGGTTGTCTGGGGTGGGCCTGGCCCACCCGGCCCCCCCGCTAGTTACGCCTATGGCAAAATGATTCCAAATTCGTTTGAAGAAAAGAAAGAAATGGAACGTTTACCAATGATTTCCAATGAACCGGAAGTAGTACCTGTGGTTCCGGTTAGGCGGGTTTTTGTTTATGTTGACACTGAGAATTCGGTCTTTATGGGTGCGCGGATTATAGATCCTCGACTGTATACTAAAATAAGTCATCAATTAAAATAATAAAAATTTAGATGATTTTTAAAATGATTAAAATACTAAAAGGAAAGATCAAGTTAATAATCAATAATGTACAATTAAATATTCATTATAAAGATGAAATGTGTTTTTCCTTAATTATTTAATGAAAGTTGCCTCATAAAGATACATTATTAATTCACTTCAGGATCATAAAATTATGAAGCTTTATTTCAGGTTTAACCAGACTTAATAACTAATAAAGCTTGATTAATATATAAATGTATTTGGTAAGATTGTGATTACCAATGATATCAGCAATATCTTTTTTTTCTGAAATAAATTATTCTTTCTTTATGAAAAAACATGAGTTCAATAATGTTAACAAAAATTACAAATTAAAAAATGTATGGGATTGATATAAACTAAAAAAGTCAAATTTTGCACCTACATCTGAACTGAATGTTTAATTGTTTACATCCGTAAAATGTGTACGGATTTTAGAGAGTTACAGATTTAAGGGAGTCTACTGTACCTAAAATAAGTACATCATCACAGATATAAACAAAGGAACTTTCAGTTCAGATATTGGGACACAATTAGACTTTTATTTTTATATCCATTCTGTATTTATTTCAATGTATAATTCTCATTAATATGGAGGAACTCAGTGGCGTAGGTAGCAGGAGGCAAAGGGAGCGTTCCACCCTGGGTGTCACCCTCTAAGAGGTGACATCCACTCTTTATTTGCTATATATATATACATGTAATCTTATAAGAGATTGAAAAAGAATTCTGAAATAAAATGAATTTTCTAGCACACTACGCAAAATACTTAATTTTCTTTTCTTTGAGAATTTGTTATTTTATACAGAATGGTGTGTCTAAATAAGATATATGTACCAGGGAACAAAAACCAACCTATCCAACGAGTGGGTAGCAAAAGCAAACTTTAAAAGAAAGAATTTTCTTCTACATCTAGCCACCACATTAACTTTTGCGAACTGCATTTGATGAGTCGCTTTGCTGTTTTTTTTTATTTATTTATTCAGGAGGAGAAAAGATAAATAAGAAATGGTATGGTCATTTATTATAATAACATAGAGTTATGATTGAAATAAAGACAGATCGGGGGGTGGGTGTTAACCCCATGGTGGCTGAAAGAGACAAAACTTACATCTGCCCCAGGTATCACCCATCCTAGCTACGCCACTGATGAAACTCGTGCTTTTTCATAAAGGAAGTATAAATTTCTGAAAAAATCCAAGCTATTTTTGATATGACAGGTAGGGTTCTTGCTGGCTTTTGATCAACATTAGCAAGTTGTTGGCCACAGGTTGTGCAATCCTAATGTAGGGCATCACCAAAATTTGTGTCATATAAAGACAGACAGATATTTTCTAAAAACAGTCACACTGTGTTTAAAATTTTCTAAAAACACATAAATTCATCAAAAACCAGAAGTTGAAATTTTTCATCGTTCTCAAACTTTCACCTTGCTGACAGAAAAAAAGTAATAACAGAAAAATTTTTGTTTTGCAAAATAAAATATATTTTAATGTGAAAGTCTTCAACATCTTTTATGCACATCTCAATGTCTTCTGATTATTGCTACAAAAAGTATCTGACTTGATTTCCGTTTATCGAAAAAATTTATAAGGAAGACTGAATTACCTGTAAATTTTTGGCTCAATGTGGTCAATTAATTTTTTTACAGGCAACACCCAAAAGAATTCTGATATATTATGAATTATGGATGTTAATTCTTTGAAGTAAATTTTGGTAATGTCAAAATTTTTGATAATGCTACTTCAAAAATAAACAAACTGGTATATATTGTTGATATTGAGTGAAACACTTCACAATCTGTGGGGGGTGACTGCTTGAAATTAAGGACTAAATATTCTGTGTTATCACCTATAACATAATGAAATCAAAAAACTTTATTCAGTTGAAGATAACATCTTTCTAATAGCATGCATGTTACATTTATTTTATTTACAAAACTACACAAAATAATGAGATACATTGTCTATAAATGAAAATTACAAAAATTATGTTTTCAATAGTGAAAACCTAATTGTTGTGCATTGTAGATTTCCAAAGTTATTAAAAATAAAGCATAAAATGTTATATGAATTCTATAGATTACAATGTCTAAACTTTTATATATTCTATATACAGTTGCCCTAAAAAATTTAAATACATGAACATATGGTCAAAGAAGAATTATTAATTATGAACAATTAAGAATTGTTCAAAATACATTTTAATTAAGTTAAACATTTTTTACAGCACTTGATATTGTAAGATGTCTTAAGGGAGAAGGCAGTTTTGTGTTTTTAAATTGCTGGGTGCAGCAGAAGGATATATACTGCATTGCAGTCTCCTTTCTATACTAGCACATGCCATGGCAGTGCCATGTTGGCTCATGCCAATGTCTCTGACATAGTATGCACAGGAGCTACTTAAAGTATTGACTGGCAAAGTGACTTATAAAAAATATTTGCTTTATATTCTAAATACACAAAGTTTCTCACTAAATATAAATTAACAAATGTCTACTTAAATCAACCATTTTAGAGGATTTCTTGCTTTGTATCACACACCTTAGTCTTTTCACCATTGTGTATTAATAAATGTTTGTTTAAATAACTCTTACGAGAGAATTTTTTATTGCATATCTCACACAGAAAAGGTTTAACATCAGAATGAGTTAAGAGGTGTGCGCTTAACTGACATTTCCGCAAGAATTTTTTGTTGCATGTTTCACACACAAAAGGTTTTTCACCAGTATGTATTGACAGATGTCTTCTTAAATTGCATTCAAAAGAAAATTTCTTGTTGCATATCTCACATGTGAAAGGTCTCTCTTCAGTATGAATTAACAGATGCCTTCTCAAGCTACTCTTATCAGAAAACTCCTTGTTGCATATCTCACAGACAAAAGGTTTCTCACCAGTATGAATTAACAGATGTGTGCTTAAGCTACTCTTTTGAGAGAATTTCTTGTGGCATACCTCACATGCAAAAGGCTTCTCACCAGAATGAATTAACTGGTGCGAGTTTAAATGACACTTATGAGAAAATTTCTTGTTACATGTCTCACATACATAACGTTTCTCACCAGTATGAATTAACAGATGTTTTATTAAACTAGACTTTAAGGAGAATTTCTTATTGCATGTTTCACACTTAAAAATTTTCTCGCCAGTATGAATTACAAGATGTGTACTTAAATCATTTTTTCGAGAAAATCCTTTATTGCATATCTCACAAACAAACGATTTTCCTTGCAGTGAACAAGCTGGTTTTCCAGAAAGCACTGGTAAAGAAATATTCTGCTGCATATTTCAAACATTAAAAATTATTTTGAGTGATCTCATGTGTATCTGCTTCATAGCTTTATTCATCTGCAATAAATAGAAAAATAAATTAATTACTTTTTATACTTCATTAAAAATAAGATATAAGGAAAAATAAATTTATTATGAAAAGTTGAATTTAATATGTTAAACAGAATTGAAATAAACTTTTATCACAGTATTAAAAAGAAACTTAATTATCTGATGCTTGGGGAACTAAAAAAGCATCACATGCATTTCCAAATTACATAAAGAATTAACTGTATATAAAATTATGACAAACTAAATATCTACCATCATAAAACAAATAATTTATCACGAAGAAAACATTAAACATTCTACTAAACAACTAATGTAAAAGATTATTAAATTCAAATTATATTGCATGGTATTGTTACTTTAATAGCCTTTTATCATGTTTAAACACCTATATAATTGATAACACTAGTTTACACTACATCTGTTGGTGAAAATATTTTAGCTGTTGCTGACTACATATTATATACTATTTTCAAAAATATAATTAGAATATTTAAATCAGCTCTAGTTTCTGAGTTGCAGCTATGTAGGCATTAAACAGAAAAAACATGTTTTTACTAAAAAAAACTTTACTAAAAAATAATTAAGTATTGAGTTCTAAAAAACTTCGTTTTAAGGCTCTTCTCCAATGTGTAGACTTTGGAAAAGGACATATAAGAGACCAATAATAATCAGACATCATATTCGTATCCCAGAAACCCTGATGCATACGCTCTCCCTGCTCATCACACATATCTCCTAAATTTTCCAGAAACATTTCCAGGTGACTATGGAGGAAGTGAATTTTTATGCTCATATTGCACTCCATATTTTTTAATTAGTGCAGAAGGTCTTCTACAAGTTCAATATAATTTTCAGATTTAACGCCGTAATTCTGTATCTCTTTCACGATAAAAACTTATTTTAGTATCTGAGGAAAGCAAATTTTTTTCCTTTTAGTCTTGATGCTAACATTTCTGAAGCTTGTTTTAGAAAGATTTAAATCTTTTACAAGATCATCTAACTCATTTTAGGAAAAACATTTTGGCTCATTTGACATACTTTAAAAATCAGCATCATTTTGTGATGAGCTTCGACCTTCAATGTCTTGTTCTAATGGATCAGATATATTTTTAGGCTCTGAAGAGTCAGGGGAACGCTGCCCTGGACGTTTAACACAACTAGTACTTGGGTACTGCCATTTAGCTTGATTTTTATTGTTTAAACCGTTTACATTCATGTTACAAAAAAAAAAAAAACAGTCTTCGGGATGATTTTGTGGTTGTCGCCAAATAGTCAGTGTTCCAAGTTTAAAGGCACTTCTTTTACCACTTTTCCATAATCTTAAGTATTTCACACATGATTTACAAACACAATTCAGAGCCCAAGACTTCTCATTTTTATCCAAGTGCATCCCAAAATACTCATAATGGGTATTTTTCCCCAACTCTGATCTAACTTTTCTACAATTGTTAAATACATATTCTCCACATATATAGCCAAAATTATCTGGATTGTTTAAACAAAGTCTCCTTGAACTACTCATGACGCAAAAATTTAAGAAACTAATTTTAACACAGTAAAATATGCCTGTTATCGATTAATATATATGCTTAAAAAATAAAAATCAAAAACAATGTAACTCAAGCTGCACAAAAAAACTTCTGGTTAGACTTGACAAAAACAATTCATAATCGAACATTATCAACCACAGAATTCACGACAATAGACAAAAAGTTTAATTTTGTAAACTAGTGTAATAGGTAAATTAAAACAGATGTTCATATACAATAACAAAATATAGCTCAGTTGAAAATATTTTCTTAGATCTGTCCATGCAAATTGGATTAATAAGTGTGTGCAGAGAAAACATCAAACTGAGACTATCTTATAATATAGACTGTAAAGATTATAACAGTCATGATAGAACACCAGGCAGAAGAGAAAAATCACAAAAAATAGCACATTTTATTCAAAAACTATTCAACCAATAAAGCCTTTGAGTATTTTAGATAAAAACTGTGCAAGCAGCAATTATTCATATACAGTAGACTCTCAAATTCACACTGTTCGGGATCAGAGGTTGTGCAGATTTTAGAATTTTGCGGATTTCTAGACATTGCTTTGTTTACCTTTTTTAAACAGTATTTTGAATGTAATTAATAATGCAATCAAAACTATATTGAATGTTTACAATATAATACAGTGTTAAAATAAGTAATAAAATATAATACTAAAAATTTAGATAACTTTTAATATGATTAAAATATTAAAAGCAAAGGTTAAGTTAATAGTCAATAATGTATGATTGAATATTCATTATAAAGATGAAATGTACTTTTCCTAATTATTCAATGAAACTTGCCTCATAAAGGTACATTACTATTTTCAGTCAAAATAATAAAAGAAAGAAGTTTTATTTCAGGTTTAGCCAGACTTAATAACCAAAAAACTTGATTAATACATAAATATTTTAGGTAAGAAGATTGCGATGACCAATAATAACAGAAATGTTTTGAGTTTTATCAAAAATAAATTCCTCTGTCATGAAAAAACATAAAACAGTAGTATTAACAAAAATTATAAATTAAAATATATATGGAATTGCTATAAAACTAAAAAAGTCAAATTTTGTCCCTATATTTGAATTGAGTTTTTCATTGTTTATGTCCTTATATTATGTGCGGATTTTAAGTTTGTGGATTTGAGAGAGTTTACTATAATTGTGCTGCAATTAAAGTTCATTTTCTACAAGCAACATAAAAATGTCTGTTCAAGAGTCAGATTTTAAAATTCTATTTGAATGAAGAGAAATATATTTGGAATAATTAATTTATTGAAGTGATTTTGAAGCATGATGACAGAGACAGGCTGGTCTCAAATATCTCATGTTGAAATTTCCTCATACTTCGACATCAGCAATAAAGTGATGACATTTTTACAATTTATTCCTTTCGCAAAATTGTTTGAATAACATACAATTAATTAAAACAGATATAAAAGGAAAATGCACTAAAAACATTTTAATAGGAATCATACAAACATCAGAAATAAATTTAAATTCTCTACGAAAAGATAAATTAAAAATCAATTCCCTCAAATTAGTTTTTAGCCAATCATAACAAATTAATATACAGTCAAGGATTGATAATCCACAATTTTCCATAATTCGCGTTACTTTACGAATGTAAACAATGAAATAAACAATTAAGAAAATTTACAAATTTGTGCTTAAAAATGATTTTTTTAAACAAATATTAAAAATATTCAAAAAATATTAGTAAAACATATACTTTTTTAAATATAACTCTATTTTATTAACAGAAAAACAAACTGTATTACAGAATGTATGTAATTATTTTCATTTAAATGTACATTTATATAAGTTTTTTTTAATATAAAATAACATTTAAAAGGCATTTTTTGAGATAGCATATTAAATTAATTACTAGATTTCATATTTATCTTTTCATATTAAACTGGCTATAGAATTAAAATGTTGCCAAGGAGTAATAAAATGACATATAATCCATAATATTCTATAACCCACAAAATTCCATAATCCACACAACCTCTGGCCCCAGCTTGTGCGGATAGAACTTTGACTATAGTACACATGCATTACTTACTTAAGATATTTATGAATGACAAATTTGCTACAATATTACAGTTAAGGAATATATATATATCATGAAACTGGATGATGAATCCTCATTGCAAGAGATTTAATAAATTCAATTATTTTAAATAACTTTTGTAAAATCGCAAAGAATTGATGAAAAATATGAAAACAGAAAATTTGCTTTTAGCTTAAATAGTAATGCATTTATTTTCTCATCACCTTCCTTGCTAAATGTATATCTTTCATGTGATAAATGATGAAAAATGTCCTAGAAAGAGTAATCTTGAATTTAATTACATGAATTTTTATTCACGTCGCTAATAAAGTGCAAAAACAACAGAGTGAAAAGTAACCAAAGAAAGGGTTTTTACTCTGTTGATAACATACAGTTACAATTTTACTCCTTCTTAGTATTGGGAATAAAGATTTTGCATAGTTAAATTTACTTACTTCTTTTTAATTTATCTTCATAAACTTTTTCTGTTTATTTTTAGAGCATTGTTGCGTGTTACATTTTCAATTTAGAACCAGGAATGTAGTGGAAGATATATATGAGTATACTTGTATATCTTCTGGATTTTTTTAAGGAACAGTGTATACCCCCTGTTTCTTAAGAAATCTAAGGTATATACACTTCAGGGTACACCTTCTACCTTGAGCATATACCCTCTGTTTTCTCTATGACTACACCACTGTTTAAGAACTGAGTTTTTTGAAAAACTCTAAATCTGCCACAAATGACTTAATTTTGTCCCATACAAGTCTTCCTTTTTCAAATAGAAGAGTCTCAATATTTATAGACTCACAGTTACGAAATATATTCAAAGTGAACACAAATACTTTACATCAGTGTTCATAAAATAAAAAAATTTCTTTTTGTACACAAAAACTTACCAAGCTACGATAGTTAGAATTTTACAGAATTTTAGTTATGTCTGGCACTAAAACCAGAAAATCGTATTTTATTTATATATATAATGTAAATTAAAATGAAAAAGACTTTGATCGTGACAATATTGTGCCTTTTTTATACATATGTATATTCTACAATTCTTCGAAATCCTTGAAAAAAAAAACAGATATTAAGGGCAGCATATTATAGTTGTTCATTGGCATATTTAAAACAAAATCCCACCTTATTAGCAGAAAATATTGGTAAATGTTCCATACTGAAAGAACTATAATTCCATTATTCATTATTTATTTTTAATTAATTGTACATAACATATTGTTAAAATATACCAAAAATATTTACTTTCAATAGAACAGCATACAGCCAAATTCAGTCTATGAGCAACACAATATTTTAAATTTAACCGTTAATAAAAATTCAAACGAATTTGCTGTTTTGAAACTTTAATTTGAATATTATTCCCCTAACTAATTATAAATAAATAAATAAAATTATCTGCTATAAATAGGGATGCACCGAATAGCGATTTTGGCCGAATACTGAATATTCGGCCAACAGGTGAACTGAATACCGAATATTCTGCTAGGCGAATAGTAATTGTTGGGCCGAATATTCAATATTCGGCCAGCTAAATAGTAACTATTTAGCCAAGTGCTGAATATTCGGCTTTCCAAATACTTTTTATAGTTCAAAATTTAAGCGTATTAAAATGTTACTTTTTAAAACAATTTTACATAATACTTAATAAAAGAAACTTACATTTTGATAAACAAGAGCTTTTCATAAGAAAATTCAGTATTGAAAAAAAATCTGTCTTGTGTTATTTAAGAAGTACAATTATGAGACTTTGTAAATTAATAAAATTTTTAATTTCATGGTTTCTTCTATGAATTACAACAAACATTTTAAAATCAAAGCTAAATAATGAAAAGATGGTTGAAGAAAAACTTTATAGTCTCATAATTGTCCTTTTTAAGTAACTCAAGGCAGATTTTTTTCAATATAAAGTACAAATACTTTCAACTTAATTCTGAATAAAGAAATGTCTAAGCTCATAGTTCTTTTCTTATGAAAGGTGGCATTTTCCAGTCTTTTAATCTTATCATATTTTACAGAAATCAAAGCACATGAGTTTAAAATATAGTTATAGTATCTTATTTATTGTTAACCCTTTTCCACGCAGTGTTGCCAGGTCGGTAACACCTAAAGTTCCCCCAGTTTAGAGACACAAAAACTCTGTGAATATTTCAAAAACTACTCTTCTGGCTACTTTAAATCTTTCTTATGAGTTCTAGATGGCAGCACCACAGAGATCAAATTCTATTGTTTTTAAATAATAGGTAAAATATTTTACTCTAACACACGCTTCAAAGCAATGCTCTTCTCACTGCACTTCTCAATGGTGTACTAGCACGGTGTTACCACTTCAGCAACAGCTGTATAATTAAAATGGTTAGTGCAATCTTTACAAAATTACACCTGTGTACTCTTCTAGGCCTAAATAGATTGCCGATTTTTTTTTCTCCTTTAAATTCCAACTTTAAAGAGTAGTGCGCCGGAAAGGGTTAATGCAGCAAACGAAAACACAAGTTTGACCTAGAGGGAGATGAAATACAATGTACTTATGACTCAATAAGTTGATTATGGTTTTATGAACAAAAATTGTCTACCTTGATAGCTATTAAAAATCTCAAAAATTTTTCTTTCTTGTTTTATTTTTTTTTTATTTTGGAAAAGCAACAAACAGATTATTTACTAAACAAAGTTTAGGAACTAGCATCTGCACATCATTTATTCCTAAGGAGAATGAAGAGATTGGCGCCGGTTGGTTTTGATCTGAGGATCTCTGATCAGGAAGCGAGTGCTTTAACCATTGAGCAAAAGGCCAAGCCAGTTACTCTCAGGTAGTAACTCGCTTTATACTGATCGAGATCGTTACAGAGTATGCCCCCAGTGAGAAAGACGTATTACTGATGTCTGACAAGCGATATGCACTCGTGAATGAATGCTGTCGTACGCATATTGTGATACGAGGACAGGCTTTGCGTTGAGAAAGATTGTTTTGGTGCTGCCATCTGTTGATGATGAGGTGAATTGATTGTTGTGCGCTGGAAGTTGATGATGAGAGAGAGAGAGTTGCGTGCGTGTCCAGAGTCACCAATGAAGGAGATTGGCGCCGGTGTGTTTTGATCTGAGGATCTCTGATCAGGAAGCGAGTGCTTTAACCGTTGAGCAAAAGGCCAAGCCAGTTACTCTCAGGTAGTAACTCGCTTTATACTGATCGAGATCGTTACAAGAATACTAATAAATTACCATTTTAATCCTTCTCATGGTTAATTTTCGTAAGTTATACTTTACAAACAGCTAATAAATAATGTAAAAACATTCTATTTTATTTAAATATGATTTTCTTTCTAATTACTTTAAATATATTTATAAATCGACAGTTAAAAGTAGAAATTGTGAAATTTTTTTGAAAATGTAATTTAAGAGATTTTATTTATTGGATTTGGCCAAATACATTGATATTTGGCAGGCCGAATAGTTTCATATTCGGCTTAACCGAAGAGTTTGATATTCGGCATAACTGAATATTCGGTAACATGGCCGAATATCGAATAGATACCGAATATTCGGTGGATCCCTACCTATAAATAAAACATTTAATGCTTTAATTAACAGATTTATGCAGAATAAAAGTTACAATGTATGAAATTTCGTGTAGTCATATTATCAAACTGCAAATTGCAGACTTTTTATTGAAGATTAATAAAAAGAAACTATCTTAGCTTTAACATATTTTAGTAAAGAGAATGAGATCAATAAATTCATGTTGTAAAAGTTACCTGACAGAGAAAAATGAATTGTGATGTTTTACATTACGTTTCATTTATAAGGATTCATTCACGGATAAAATCAAATTGTTTAAATCTTATATTCAAGGGCATACTTAAGTACTGGATTCGCAAATTTTTACGATTGATTTCTATTCTTTTTTTATTAATAAATGTTTTGTTTAATTAGCTAAAAAACTTTTCTTTCATAGATTGATTCATTATTCATGAATGATTTCTTCCTTTGTGATTCATTGTGTTGGCATCTCTATTTATCAATTAAACTGCTGTAAAACTAATGGTTGTAATAATAATTACCAGACAGCCATTAAACAAGCTTTAACAAGGAATATAATCAAAATTTTCTTGAGTTTTCAAAAAGGCATATTTGAATCATTATTATTGAATGACTCTTTATTCATGATTCATTCATAGTGAAGGCGTCTGTATTAAAACACAGAATTAGTTCTTTGCCAAAATGGACAAAATGATCAAACTCAAATTGTATATATATATATAAATCAATTTAATGCCCATTTTCTTTACTAAAATAAATTAATGGTAAAATATGTTTCTTTAGTTATCCTTCTACTGAAAATTCTAGAACTTGTGATTTGATCGTATGATGACACAAAATTTTGTGTCACAATTTTCAATTTTGTTATCATTTACAGCATTTCATTCGGGGCACGGACCCAGGGCTCCTGATTTTCAATTGCTGCTCAAAGTTTTTCAATAATTGTCCAAAATCTGGTTTAGTTTTAATATCTAATGGAATTTCATTCTACATTCTTTTGTGTTCATATTGTATTTTTATAATGTTGAACATATTTTGTCTAAAACATTCATTTATAATTACTTTATTTTAGTGAATATATATATGTACATTTTATCTTTTGTCATTTAAAAAATTCATTGTATTTTTAATTCTTATTTAACCCAGTTCCTGTTCTCGTCAGATTATTTGTAGGTTGATAAGCGTATGTTGCAGGCAATAGAGCTCTTAATATTTTAAATAACTGTAGTTTGATGTTGTCGAAAGTGTATTATAAGTTATAGCATATTTTGTCATTTCAAATATATGGTTCTCACATGGTATATAAATCTCAGCAAGCACACTTTTAAATTTCCTGTGCAAAGGGGATTTTTTAAAGCAAAATTTAAGTACAGTGAAATGAAATTTTATCTTATGTGAAATCACAATAACTTTTGACAGCAGTATTGCACACAATAATTTTTGCAGAATGTCTTGCTGATATACAAGAAAAGCTTTAATAGAGAAACATTTCAGCTTGTATATAATAAATAATCAACACAACACAATTTATTACAAAACATCTACTGACTCAAATTTCATAATTGTGAAAAAATTATATAAAAGTAAGTTAAAGATTATCATGCTTATTTTTTTAAAGATATTTTAAAGTAATTATTAAAGTTAATAATGGTTATTTTAAAAAGTTTCTTTTTTCCCCTTCTGAATCTCACTGTAATATTGGCGGAAGCTCCTTCCCCCCCCCCCCCCACCCATAAGCATCTGTGCGTAGGGTCTCAAAATTTGTAAATCTGTCCTTGATCATTTATAGTCATTTTAAATATCCCATACACTATTAACGGAATATTTTGCTAGCTGAATAGTAATCATCAGGCAGAATACTTTATTACTTTAGAATTTAAATGTATTCAAAATAATTAAAATTTTCTTAAAATTTAAAATAGACTCTTTCATTTAAATAAGATGGGGGTTTTTCTTAGATTAAAATATCCTATAAGTAACTGACATACACTATAAAAACTATAAGTTTGGCAACCTATTCACTATTTTATTTCTTCAAGCTGTTTTTTTTTTTTTTTTTTTTCCTACATATAATTTATTTATTGAAAAGGCCAGTTATTTATTTTATTATACAAACAGAAGTAAACTGTATATAAAAAACAATCATAATGCATACACATATATGTAAGGGAGAGTAGGTTGGTGCAGGACACCTTTTATAAAAGTAGGAAAAGAACTTCGACAGAAAAATTTCAATTTACAGAGTTCAAGATAAAACACCTGTTAATCTGCCTGATGCAACATATATGTGTTTATATATTACAAAAGAAATAGTGGCAACAGCTTGAGAATGAAGGAAAATGAGTTCAGTTTAGTTGCTGCCATGGTGGTGCTCTATAATGTGTAGCAATCATGTGGTATAATTAGTAAATTTAAATTAATATTATAATGTAGTCTGATTTATTTATAATTATGAAAGAATGCAAAACATGGCATAGTTGTATTTATTTATAGCTTTCACAGTTAATAATATTTGTCTATATTTATAATCATCATTTGATTGAAGATTGTACTTTTGTGGACCACCACAAGCCCTAAGTTTTGAAGGTAATATAGCCAAGAATTGGATCCATTTCAAACAACTCTTTGACAACAACTCAAACAACCCATCTTCAACAATAGAAAACAACAAGAATTGGAACCTTTTGATGCTTTTGTGACTGACTTAAAGAAATTGATAAAGTGCTGTGAGTTGGTCGACCAATCAGATTTTGTGGTTAGAGATAATATTGTTCTAGGAGTGGCTTATATAAATCTTCAGGAAAGGATGCTTCGGGAGACTGATCTAAGTTTATCTAAATCCATTCAGATTGGAAAAGCAGCAGACTTAAGTAAGCAAAGAACCCAAACTGTGTAAGGTCAAAGTGTTGATAGCTTATGCAGAGACTCTTTGTAAGCAAGTTGGAGACCAAGAAAATTTCCAAGAGATAATCTTAGAGGGGAAACTGAATGCCCTGGATTAAATCTTCTGCAATTAATGCAATCAAAGGAATCAATGCGCAATGATTGGTAAAAAAATGCTTTAAATGCAATAGATTTAATCATTTTGCCAATGTCTGTAAATTCAAGCCTTTTCAGCAAGTGAGATTTAATACCGTGGCCAATAAATCAGATTTTTTTTTTTTTTTTCTTTCTTTTTTTTTTTTTTTTTCTTTTTATTCTGTGTGAAGGGTTGGTAAGGTTTTTATGGTCTTGTAAAAAGGTTTTTATGGTTTTAAAATACAGTAGGTTCTCTTAAATCTGCAACTCTAAAATCCGCACATAATTTACAAATGTAAACAATAAAATATTCATTTCAGATATAAGAACAACATTTGATTTTTTAAAGTTTATATCAGTTCCATACATGTTTTTATTTTGTAATTTTTTTTAATATTACTGATTTCATGTTTTTTCAAAAAGGAAGAATAAATGTATTTTTGAAAAAATCAAGATATTGCTAATATCACTGGTAATCGGAACCTTCTTACGAAATATATTTATGTATTAATCAAGCTTTTTTGGTTATTAAATCTGGCTAAACCTGAAATAAAACTTTTTATACTTTATGATTTTGATTTAAATTAGTAATGTATCTTTATGAGGCAAGTTTTATTGAATAATTCAGAAAAAATACATTTTATCTACATAATGAAATTTAATCATACACTATTGATTGTTAACTTGACTTTTGATTTTAATATTTTAATCATTTAAAAAATTTTTGCTATTTTAGTCTGACTTATTTTAATAATTTAATGTAGTAAGCATTTATTATAGTTTCAGTTTAATTATTAATTACATCCAAATTACTGTTTAAAAAAAATGAAAACTAGGCAATTACCAGAAATCCATAAAATTCTAAAATCTGCATAACCTCTGGTCCCAAGCAGTGCGATGAGT
Organism: Maratus speculifer; assembly: GCA_964019185.1. Taxonomy (NCBI): domain Eukaryota; kingdom Metazoa; phylum Arthropoda; class Arachnida; order Araneae; family Salticidae; genus Maratus; species Maratus speculifer. The sequence goes on from OZ025292.1 coordinate 15,875,473, forward strand.
GCAGTGAATGATTTGAGGGTGTCTAATGTATTGCACTTTTGCTGCCCTTATATTAAACTGTTCAATGTGTCAGTTCCATGATGTTGTAAATCCAGACTTGATGTTTATGTACAATAATGTAAAGCAACACAGAGCTCACATTCTCAATGATTTTCTTGGAGAAGAGAATATTTGCTGTATGAATTAACTCTCGAGATCTCCAAACTTCAATCTTATTGAGCATGTTTGAGATGGTCTTGGAAAAGACATTGCACAACATAACTCCCCTCCCTGGTCCCACAAGGAGTTAAAAGCCACGCTTTGTTGCCATAAACATTTAATGACTAAGCAATCTGAGAGCAATATGATAATTTAAGCAATATGAGAGCTTGTATAGCAGTGCACAATAGTCACATTTTACATCAGGGCATGAAATTTGAGCTTAAAAGGTACTCGCCAGACTAAAATTTTTACTCGCCACTATTTTACATTGATTCAGACAACAACATCAGCCCCCCTACACCTAAGCAGAAAATGGAATATTTATGACAAATTTAATTTAAATTGACGATTGTTGTATGGAGCTGTCTGTTAAATCCAGAATATTTTATATTTATGAAAAATTGGGATATTTTTTTAAATATTAACAGATATAGTGTGAAAAACTTTTTATTGACCGAAAAAATCCAAAAATTGATAAAACGAAACATATTTGCTGCGAAAAGAAAAAGAATAACATTAACTCAAAATAAGTTTGCCATAAGGTTTCAGTGGTTACAGAATTACATACCAATGATAATTTCCTGTACTATTAGCACTTGAGGTTTGTGTAGTGCTGTCTTTCTGCACTGAAATACCACTTATTAATTGCAGCTGTAGGATTAAACTCTGTCAGGGTGGGTCCATTAACAGAAATTCTGAGCAAATCATCATTCAGTCTCCAGAGAATTCCTGTTCTGTCTTGAGTCTGTTCTGACAGCTGAACCCTCTCTCACATGAAGCTGTGTTTACTGGTAAAACAGCATGAAATGTTAGGACAGGGGATTTTAAGTCATCCGTAGGAAAGACGAAGAAATAAACAACAGATCATTTTTACTTCTTTTGGAAAATAATTACCATCGCTTCATTTTGAAATACTTCCGTGTATCACCATGCATAGTTTGATTTAAAACAAAACATTTTAAAAGACGAAACTTACTCGCCAACCTTACATATTTACTCGCCAATAGCGAGCTGGCAAGTGGAAATTTCGTGCACTGCTTTACATTATACACACTTTTTCTGAGATAAATGTTCTATCCCTTATTCGTGATTTAACATTTTTTTATATACCCTGTATCTTAATTAGCAATTCATATCTTTACCATATTGTTATGTTGCTATATTCTTTCTTCATTATAATATACCTCTTGCCAAATTTCATGACAACACAGTGAATAGATTATCAGTTTTCAAAGATTTGGTGCAAATGCAATTTACTCTCCTTCTTGGCGCGATTTTCAAAAATCGCCAGATTGGCACGTTTTTGCGTCTTGTCTCCCAGAGCATGCTGTTTTGCTCCGGATTAAATGAAAATTCAGGGTTGCCATATTGAAACATTTATCGCTAAAAAAAAAAGTCACCTTGGCGAAGGAGAGTAAACTGCATTTCACCCAAAGATTTTATATTTGTGACTTTTTGGACATTTTGAGTGTATGAACGGTATTTGTAACATTATGATTTTAACTTTAATTTGGATATTATTGAAAGTTTGTCAAAAAAGTATTTTATGGCACCAAATAATGTTTGCTGTTTAATTAATTGGCAATAACACAGTGATGAAATTACCTGTTAGCTGTAAAAATCTTCAGAAATGTCTATTTTTGAGTGGTTTTACTAAGTTAATCTTATTTTTCAGATTATTATATATTTAGATAAGATCTTAGATATAATCAAATGGCAATCAAAACTATTTTTCATAAAGAAAAATTCTGAAATATTAGATATCTAAATTAGACGATTCAGTTTACATTTTTAAAAGTTCTTGATACATCAGATGTAGGTGTTTGTGGTTGGCAGGCAAGTAGGAATGTTAGTATAATGTAAAATGCTTGCCCAAACTGCTGCTCATTCTTATAAATCAAAGTGTAAAAAGAAATCTAAGATATATGATAAACATTAGCACTATTAATGGAATGTTACGAATGTAAATATAAAGAGACCATGTGGGTTAACCCTTGCCAGCATGGACAAATTCTGTTAGTGAAATGAGAAATTATCAACTGTCACAAGAATTTACAAGTGATTTTTTTAGAAATTAAAAATCTCCTAATTTAAGCTTCATTGTAAAAGCAAAATTTTACTAAATTATTATTTGTGCCATTTGCAAGTTTGGAATTAAAACTATATATCCCGGACTGGGCACAGTGTGCTAGAAAGTGTTACGAAGCCCCTTTGAAAAAATCTATTTTTTTAATCTAAAAGAGTACTAGAATTAGTAGTTCATGAAAATTCCAGAATATCCTTACATAACAACATTTTTAATTTAACGCTTCTAATGTCTGTAAACTTCATATTTTTTATTCTTATAAATAACTACGTAATTTGAAAACTTTAAATTGCAATTTGCAGAAAGTTGAATACTACTAAAAGTGTGTTTAAAAACAATAACTTGCAGAGCGATGTTAAGGCTCCTGATCTGGAGATTTACTAATAAAAAACTATTATGTTATTATTACTGTTGTATTATTGTTGTCTTGTCAAAATGATCACGAAAAAAATTTCTGACAAATCTCTTAATTCCCTTATTAAGTGTCTAAAAGATGGTCATAAAAACATAAAATGATTTTTTTTAATTATTATTATTATTGAAAATTGCATCTTGACATTTTTCTAAACTTAGAAGACTGTGTAAAAGTGAAACTGTCCTTTTGTACAGATAAATGTTTTTATGTAAAAAAGACCTTTCCCAAAACACAGAAATCTTCATTTTTCAGTGACTTGTGAATTTTTACTATCTGAGCCTAGCTTGTATATAACATTCTGAAAGGATTGATAATGTTTATTTCCATGCAAAAAGTATCTTTTATTATTAAGTGAAAAATAAAATTATGTCCAGTTATGTGTTTTATTAATTTTTATTAGATTTTCCTTTATGTAATTTTTACATTGCTTCATAAAAATTAAAGCTGCTCTGATAAATTCCAAACTTGCCAGGTGATCTTGAAGCAATATCAGTCCATGTTTTTTTTTTATAGTGAAGTGCCATAAGTTGGCATAATGCTGGAAAATAACTGCTCTTATATTTTTTTTCTCTATCTGAAAAGTCTATTTTCAACACAAAATTTTATAAAGATACATTTTTATGGAATAATCCATTCCTTTATTTCAGTATTAACATTCTAAAAAAAACTATTAGTTTTACTATTTGTTTACTTTTTTTAATTTGTTTACAGTTTTTCAAAGGGTTATATAACAATACACATGTGGATATTAGCAGTTCCCCATAATGATCAAAACCCATTTACTGTGTTCAGACTCTGTTCTCTGAAGATAAAATTGATTGAACATCTTGGTCATGATGAGAGACAATGCCCACTCTTCCTGTATATTTCAGTGCATCTTCCAAAGGTGAGATAATGCAACGGTTAGTCCAAGGATTGGGTTTTGGTTGTCAAAAGTGGTTTTCAGCATGGTATGTCAAAAAGGTGTTGAAAACTGTCAAAATTTTATACACATTTTATTTAGAAACCATTAGTGTTATTAAATTAAGCTAAAAACTGAATAAATGATAATTTACATTCAAAGATCTATAATCCGCACACCCATAATCCACTGTTTTCTATAATTCACATTATTTTACGAATGTAAACAATGAAATAAATAGTTAAAAATTTTACAAATTAGTGATCCCAAAATGATTTTTTTCAAAAAAATTTTAAAAAATGAGAAAACAGTGGATTATGGGTGTGCGGATTATAGATCTTTGACTGTATATGCTATAAATTATTTTTATTTGTTTTCATAGTTATGAAAATAAATAAAATTTTATCTCTAAATTTAAAATTGCAATAAAATTATTTATCATAATTCAAATTATTTGTCAATTAGCATGATTGGAAAAATCACTAGATATATTCAAGCTACTATTTAATGAGTTTTTCAAATTACTATTTATTTCTTTATTATTGTTATTATATGATCAGTTTGTTATAAAAAAATTTAGCAAACTAATTATAAAAAAAAAAGTTTGTGTAAAGCTAAAATGGCCACTATTCAATAACAGACAATATATTACTAAAATTTTCAATGATTTTCAAAAAATGTTTGTTTTTGTGCAAGACAATATAAGAATATGTATATCATTTATGTATAATTTTATACATGAAAAAATACAAGTATTTTCATCATGTACTTTCATTTTTGAAAATTAAAGTATTTCATTTCATTAGTTTATATTTATAATATAATGATACTTTTAATTATTTTTTATTCAATATTTATAGTTTACAATTATCTTCTATCTTTAAAGTAAAGTGTTGAATCAAAAACATGTTTTGAGTTTTATACAGCAAAATGTAGTTTTAATGTCTAAAACTGTCAAAAAGTTTATTCAATTGTTTAAAACTAAAAAATGTAAATTTAATGATGCAGAAATAATTTTAAACAGTTTTAGACTCAATTTTAGGTTTCTGACATTGAGGTTAAAATCATCACACTGTCAAAAACTTGCCAACCCTGGTTAGTCCAGAGGTTTCTAAAAGAGTCTTACATGTTCTCGTGATAATTATTAACAGCATCATACATTTGTGAAAAATTAAATCATAATTTTATGAATCTGAAATTAGCTTACTATTTAGGTCTGTGTTTAGAACACTAAATTAAAACTAGGTCTTGTTTTAATAAACTCCTATCTTTTTAATCAATTATATTTAGATGTAATTATATCTAAACATGTTTATATCATAAATATAATTAAGTAAAATTATCAATTAGGAACTATTATTTTTTTTAATCATTTGTATTTAGATGTAATTATGTGTAAACATGTGTATATCATACAAGGTGTCCCAAAAATGAGTAATGATTTTAAAATTCAATAACTTGCAAATGGTGACAGACAGCTATTTAAAAAGTTTTTGCAGGAGGGTTATGTATAATGTCAGGATTTTTTTTACCGTAATTTTTTATTTTAGTTCGAATTTCAAACAATAGGTGGCACTGACGGCGATTGAAGGCCAGGTGATCAGTGCTGAGTAAACCGTCGACCTGGCTTTCAATTGCCGTCAGTGCCACCTATTGTTTGAAATTCAAACTAAAATAAAAAATTACGGTAAAAAAACTCCTGACATTATACATAATCCTCCTGCAACACTTTTTTAAATAGCTGTCACCGTTTGCAAGTTATTGAATTTAAAAATCCATCAGTCATTTTTGGGACACCTTGTATGATATACACATGTTTACACATAATTACATCTAAATACAAATGATTAAAAAAAATAATAGTTCCTAATTGATAATTTTACAAATTTTACGGCTGCAAAAAAGCCGGCCTTTTTTACAAAAGCCAGGCCGGCCGGCTTTTCTTGGCTTTTTTCCCAAGGCATATGTTATTGTTTATTTTTTACAACTATATATGTTAATTTACTTTACTAATAGGTATTACCTGTAAATTCAAATTAAAATATTATGAAATGGCTGTAAAATTATGTTCAAAGGTTCATTTTTTATAGCCAATTAATAATTAATATGCCAAAAATAGAAAAGCATCATAAATAGACAATATGATTTAAATAAACCTTTACTGTAGGTTCAGCAGAACTTTCTCTGTTTATTAAAGATACTTTCATGCTATGGGTAAGGATTACATTCAAATACTCTACAAAATGAAACTGGTGAAAAATTGCCAAATGCACAAGAAAATGAAGCTGAAATATGGCTCGAAGAAAATTATCCTGAATTTTTACCTGGTGTATTAAAACTTAAGATAAAAGATCCTGAAGCATATCCACATTTACTTTTCTCTGAAAAAGTTATAGAGCAATTTCCAGCAAAAAAATGGTGGAATCTTGCTAAAGTGAACACATCAAAAAAGGATGGTTCATTACCTAATGGTTTCTGTGATTTTTTTTCTTAAATTACATAGCTGTCCCCCAAGTTCTGCGTCTAATTGAGAGAATTTTTTCAACATATGGTTTTGTCTGAAATAAAATCAAAAACAGCTTAGGTGCTGAAAAAGCAGAAAAATTGTTAAAAGTATAGTTTTTTAAAAACTGAGGCAAATGATTGGTAGCTTATTTCATAACCTAATAGTGTATTATTTTCTTAATAAATATCTTATTCGATAAAAATGATTTGAAATGTTTTAAAAATTTATTGCACGAATTTCTAATAATCAACCTTATTATATGTTGACTACTTCATTTATACTAACAAATTTGCTTATATTTTAATTGCAGACAATTTCAATGTAATTTACTGTACATTTTGATGGTAATAATAAATAAAAAGTCACTAATTAATTATTAATTATACATTTCATTTTTAAGCATAGTTTTTGTAAATATATATATATATATATTAGCAAAAGGCCGGTTTTTTCTAATAAAAGCCGGCCTTTTTAAAGTGGTTTAAACCAGAAAAAGCTGGCCGGTTTAAACCGACCTGGCTAAAAGCCGGCAGCCCTGGTCATTTTTGGGACAGCCGGTAAATACAATTAGCTAATAGCTTCATTGCTGATAACAAATATTTTGGGATAGATCCATTTTATAACTTTTTAAAGACAAAAAATTATTAAGATGTTTATTTTAAATACATGAAGGATCTTGACCAACATTGGGCTTCATGTTTTCTTGACCCTGGACTCTGAGGTGCTATACAGCATATGTCCTGGCCAGGTGGTCAACTTAACATGGAACCTTTTATGTTTAATTTCCAAGTAAGCTCTGCTAAGTAAGCTCTGCTCATTTCATTGACTTTGAAAGGATGAGTGAACCTTGTTCAGTCAAAAGCTTAACTCTGGATCTGCAGCATGTCAGTCAGATGCTCCAATCACTACACAATTTTCCTAGAAGGTCCTTTTAATTAACTCTGCTTTTCCTGAATAGATCCCTGTAACTAATTAATTTTCATTATTTAGAGATTTGAATTTTGCTTTAAAGTTTATGCGAATCAGCCTGTTTCTCTAATCATAAAACTGTGAGTACACTGACAATAAAATAAAAGTCAATCAAGGGAAAGTTATAGTAAGTATTTTCTTAAGAGGCCACTCAACTTGCTCAAAGAGACCCGGATGTTAATGTTGAATTTATGTGGGGTTTTTTTCCAAATATCTTGTTAAAATCTTATTATTTTTACATGTTTTTTTTTTTTTTTTTTTTTTTTTTTTGCTTAGGATAGCTGAGGACGATCTACAAACAGGACAGTTTTTACTTTTTCAATTTTGGTTATATTTTTTTAATATCATGATAGTTTCAGAACCAGCTTCAACCAGTTCTGAAAGTTAAAGTAATTAAAAAAAAAAAAAAAAAAAAAAAAAAAAAAAAAAAAGAAATCTCAACTAATCAAAAAAGTAAAAACTAGCCCAGTTGTAGATGGTCCTTAGCTATCCTATCCAAAAAAAAAAAAATCATTGATTTTGAGCAAGATGTTTAAAAATAATGCCCCCATAAACGTAATATTATCATCTGGGACTTTGTAAGTGAGTCGAGTGGCCTCTTAACTTGTATTAAAGGGTCCACTGAACACTGGACATATTTCCGAATTTTTCCCTAGACTTGACAAAATAGTTAGTGTTGTTATAAAAAGACTAAATATTGACATGTAATGAGAAATATGAATAAAGCATATTTACTTCTAATGTAATTCACAAATTATATTATAATACACATTTTTATTTATTTATTTTTCTTTTATATCCTCCTTGAGGCTTTAAGGTGGGGGGGGGGCGTATGTTTAATCTTTTATATTCTTAAATATTATTTTAGCTCCCTTTGTAATGTAGAGAAGGCTTGATTTTATTCTAGTGAGATGTATTTATTACTGTGCCTTATGAACTGAAATGTGTGTCCGACAAAAAATGTTAAATATTCAGTTCAATTGTGATATTAAAAGTAAAAAAAAAACAGCATCAACTTTTCATTAATAAGAGTTAATTAGAACCAGCAAATAAAATATGTTTACAGTTCTCTACAGATGGTATGAAATTATAAATGCTATCCTTAAAGTTGCTTTAGTTGCTATTTATAAATGCTATTAAAAATTAGTTTATTTTTAATTATTTGTTTTATTTTTTATCTGTAGTACAGTAGATTTCCTTAAATCTGCCACTCTCAAAAATCTGCAATTTAATATACAGATGTAAATAATGAAACATTCACTTCAGATATAGGGGCAAAATTTGACTATTTTAGTTTATCAATTCCATGTATATTTTTAATTTGTAATTTTGTTAATATTACTGAATTCATTTTTTTTTTATGAAGGAAGAATAAATTTTGTTCCAGAAAAATTCAAGTTATTGCTGATATCACTTATAATCACAATCTTCTTACCAAATATATTTATGTTTTAATCAAGCTTTTTTTATTATTAATGCTGGCTAAACCTGAAGTAAAACTTCTTTATTTTATCATTTTGATGTAAATTAGAAATGTTCCTTTATAAGGCAAGTTTTCTTGAAAAATTTAAGAAAAAAAGGCCTCATCCTTATAATGAATATTTAATCTTACATTATTCATTATTAACTTGACCTTTGTTTTAATATTTTAATCATTTCTAAAATTATCTAATTTTTATTCTTTTACTTTATTAATTATTTTAATATTGTATTATATTGTGAGAATTCATTATAGTTTTCATTGCATTATTAATTAGATTAAAATTGCTGTTTAAAAATATAAACAAAACAATGACCAAAATCCGCATAACCTCTGGCCCCGAGTTGTGTGGATTTGAGGGAGTCTACTGTATTATTTATAACTTTTAATTTTAATGTTTAATAATTTCTTTATGATAAATTATTTGTTTTATGATGGTAGCTATTTAGTTTATTTGTTATATTTTATTTACTGTTAATCATTATATTATAGAGAATTTGCACATTTTCTAACTTTATCTTGAAACAATAGAACATTAAAAAAAGAAAAATAGCCTGCATAATCTTTTTTTTTAGCTTTTATTGATTTATGATTGTTTTAATATCATACTATTTACCATATCTTGAAAGCGCTGCATAATACATCTAGCATCACAATTCATGATAACAAACGACATAATTATGTTTTATGTGTGCTGCTTTTCAACTTGTTCATTTTAAATAATATGGTTTCTAAAACTTTTATGAGTGAGAACCAGTGTTCTCGCTGACATTTTAAAAATGTTAGTAATTTGGCTAATTAAAAATGAAAAACATTCGGCAAATAAAAAAAGTATTAGCAAAATAATTTCGCCGCGTAGCACAAAAAAAAATATCTTTAATCCTTTAATGTACCCCCTTTTTTTCAATATATTCGAAAATAACCTAAGTTTTTGTAACTGTGATAGCGATTGTTATTAATCTAAAATTTTAACTACCCGCTACAAATAAAAAAAATATGTATATATTAAATATATACATATATATGTTGCGGCCAATACCCGGAGCCTGGCCAATTCTAGAACTGGCCAGCCAATACCCGAACTGGCCAAGCTTCCTGGCCAAAACCCGAAATACATGAAATGAATAGCGTATTTCGGGTTTTGGCCGGCCAATTCGCGAACTGGCCGGGAAGCCTTGGCCAACATCCGAACTATGATGCTTGGTACCAATTTTTTTGTAATTAAGATAATGTAACATGAAAATGTACAGTAAAAAAGACTCCCATTGATTATATTGAAACGAAATATTTTTGTGTATCCAACTAAATTAACCAAAAATAGTGCACAATTCCCTTTCAATATAGAAATTAATTGATAAACCAAATAGGGTGACAATTACAAGTTAATTGGAAACTTTATTTGAGTTAGATCACGGACAGGCTGACATCTAGACTATTTGAATTCATAAACACTTTCAACTATGTTAGAAGGCATTAAGTCGAGTGCTTATATCTATTTCGCGAATTGGCCAATCGCATCTAGCCAGTTCGCGAATTGGCCAATTGCTTCTGGCCAGTTCGCGAATTGGCTGGCCAATTCTAGTATTGGCCAGTCATTTTTTAACGTTGCTAGCCAATTCGGGAATTGGCCGGCCAGTTCTAGAATTGGCCAATTTCGGGTATTGGCTGCAACATATATATATATATATATATGCATATGTATGAAAAATGAAAATGAAAAGAAAGAAAAAGCAAAAAATGAACACTAGCAATTTGGCAAATCTAATCGCTTGTTTACTCGCCAAATGAAGAATTTAGTCGCAATTTGGCGCATTGGCGAGCGACAGCGAGAACACTGGTGAGAACACATAGTCATATTATAAATACTGTATTGTGCCACAATGCACTAATACAACCAGTACGTCTAGTGAAAAGTTGTTTTTCAATATGCCAAAAGATAATGGATTTAGAAAAGCATGGATTAATGCCAGTGTTAAATTCAGGGTTCCTGTTTCTAGTTTATCAATCTAACTTAATATTGGAACAAAAAAAGAGAGGGGCACATATGTTGATATATAACTTACACTGATTTAACTGCAAATAAAACTTTTCATATATATTCATGTACGAAAATTATTAAAATAAAGTGCAAAAGATTAGTCAATTTTCAATGTGAAAATAAATAAGGGATGTTTTACACTGAATTTTGAAAACATCAAAAAATGTATGCAATTCGTAACACTGCACAAAATTATTATGTTTTATTAATGAAATAACTGCGAACAGAGCCCATGTTTGAGTCTTCTCTAAGGACAGTGGAAGAAACTGGAAAAAACTGAAAGAAATTGAAGAAACCAACAGAAAACAAAACATACTCAAAATGAAAGTATATTAATTATGTAAAATAATTAAACTAAAAGTATAATTATATGAAATTTAAATTGAAAAATTTTAATGTTAAAAAATATTACTTTTGGAAAAATTAATTTTTTTTTTACGACAAACTTCAAGCTCAGTAGACATTTACATCGGATGGATTTTATAACTTTAGAAAAAGATGGATGTTTTTTATTTATTAATATGCCATTTATGTAAAAAAGAGAAAAAATTACTACAAACAAAATGTTTTTTTTTTTTTTTTCATATAGAAATACATTATTGAAAACTGTGAAAGACAGTAAATATACAAATTTTCAATTATTAGTATTAGCTTCTAGCATGCATATCTGAATGCTGAATCAAAAAGACTAATTTTCTGAAAATATCTATGGGCAAAAGTATAAAGCTTTAAGCGCCACTGGGCAGTTTTTCACCATTAAATTTTATTTATTTTATTTTATTTTATTTTTTCAAGAATTCTAATAAAATTTAAGTAAAGAAAATAAAATTTAGTGATAGAAAACTGCTGCTTGTGCCTAGATTTTTATGATTTTTACACCCATGTCTATGAGTATGTCGAAATGCTTTTAAATTCTCCAAGTTTTTCTGTAAGATTTTATTTATTTATTTATTTATTTTTTATCTTTTGTATTCATCCATTCTAAGTTGAAAGACTAATTGCTGCCTTCTACTGCTAATTTTTTTTTTTTTTTTTTTTTTTTTTTTTGTTGAATGGTATATTCTCTAAAATCTGCAGCTCTAAAATCCATACATACTTTACAGATGTAAACAATGAAACATTCAGTTCAGATGGAGAAACAAAATTTGACTTTTTTAGTTTTATATCAATTCCATATATATTTTATTTGTAATTTTTGTTAATATTACTGAATTCGTGTTTTTTCATGAAGGAAGACTAAATTTATTTCTGAAAAAATTCAAGATATAGCTCATTAATATCAATGATGAAAACTGTATTTTGCATTAATCAAGCTTTTTTGTTTATTAAGTCTGGCTAAACTTGACATAAACTTCCTTATTTTATAATTTTGATGTGAATTGGTAATGTACTTTTATGAGGCAAGTTTTATTAAATAATTTAGGAAAAATACATTTCATCTTTATAATGAATATTCAATCATACATTATTGACTTGACCTTTGCAAATATGCTGGTTAAATTAAAATAGATAACATTTAATTGATTTTGTGCCTTTTAGATAAAAATTTCTTTACTTCATTTACAAATGGTTGGAGATCATTAGACTGATGTTATGTGATCTTGGCTTACAAACTGGAAAGGAATTTTATAAGAAGTAATTTTATGTACCCTTATAAGTAGAGTCGGTTGATAAAGGGTTAAGCATGCAATTAATTAAATTTGTATGGATCCAATGGAATTAATTTACTTAAGGTTATAGCAAAAAGACATTTATTGTATCTTACAAAGTTTTAAGTTATATTGGTAAATTTGTAAAGATTAATAGTTTCTTCCATTCCTTCCACTGAAAAAGAAATATAGTTCTTCCAGCCGTTCTTTTCCACTGTGGAAGAAACTTGCCAAACCTGTCAGAGCCCAATTAGGATTATGTCGGTCCCTGGGCAAGCAACATTTCGGGAATTCCCTTGTACCTTAGCTGTAAAAATTTTTTGTAAATAATGTGGAAATGGTTAGTGCTAAACTTCATCATTTTGTATGTATGTCTAAAATTTGTATTGGTACTGCTCACATCTGTACACATGGTATCCCCAAAAGATGGTGATAATTTTAAGAAAAATATTAGTTTGGTAATAGCAGAAAAAGTGATAGATTATTTGACAATAATATTTCTTCATGAAATTTTACTTTGCTTATCTATGTTATAAGATATCTAAAAGAGAAGGCTTAAAATTGATTATAATTAATTATTTTAACTTGTCACATTACAAGAAAACATTAATAAAAAATTTCTTTTGAAAGATAGAATACTAAATTGTTGTAACAATATTTTAATCATTATTACTTTCTTCTATCTTTACAAGAAGAAAGTATTGGATTCATGAAAATTTTCGACTTCCGGTTTTCGACGGATTTATACGTTTTAGAAGGTCCTGAACACGTTTTGTCTATTTTTAGAAAATGTCTGTCTGTGAGTCTGTCCGTCTGTCAGTCTGTCTGTGAGTCTGTCTGTCTGTATGTGACAAAAAATTTGTGGGCGCTCTATCTCAAGAACTAATGCTCGAAATTTAATAAAATTTTATATTCAGTTAGACCTTGATATGAATTAGTGCCTATTGGTTTTTGGTGTAAATTGGCCAGCAGGTGGCGCTGCTATGCCATGTTTTTCATGATAGCTATATCTCAAGAACTAATGCACAGAATTTCACCAAACTTCAGATTCCGCGATACCTTGAGATACATAGCCGCTGATAAGGTTTTGGTGTGAACTGCCCTATAGGTGGCGCTGCTATGCTACATTTTGCACGATTTTTGCGATAGCTATATCTCAAGAACTAATGCAGAGAACTTTATCAAATTTTAGATTCTGTTACACTAGAGTATATAACATAATTAGACGCTGATTACATTTTGGTATTAACCTTGCAATAGGTGGTGCAGCTATGCTGCATTTTGCACGATTTATCCGATAGCTATATCTCGACAACCAACACACAGAATTTCATCAAACTTCAGATTCTTTTACACCATAAAATAATTAGACGCTTTTTTACGTTTTGGCATAAATTGTCCAAGATATGGTGTTGCTGTGCTACGTTTTGCCAATTTTTTATTATAACTATATCTCAAGAACTAATGGACGAAATTCCATCAAATTTCAGATTCTGTTAGGTCTTGACATAAATAGATGCTTATTAGATTTTAGTATAAATTACCCAACATGAGGCACTACTAAGCTCATTTTCTCAGAATATTAATTAAATTTTGCGTTTTAGGTTTTTCGGATACCAGAATCTCATTAGGCTAGGTCAAATGTTCGAGGAAATTCGATAGTGGGTAACTTTGGGGTCACCACGTTTTTTTTAATATTAAAATGTACTTATGAGATAGAAGAAAGTTTTGGGATTGACACATCCAACTAGTTTTTCAAATGGTATAGTTTTTTTTTTTTTTTTTGGATATGTGGATGCAGTATCTGAAGCAGATAGGGAAAGAGGACCACACTTCCTTCCTTCATGTTTCAAAACATGAATTTTGATCACTTTTGACTAATTTTAAGCATTTGGCACTCTTTAATGAAAATTTCTCTCATGGTGGGCCCAGGGCAACTACCCCGCATGCCGCTGTGTAAGATAGGCCCAAGCTGCAATTTAAAAAAATTAGAAAATGATATCTTAAACATTGTTATTAGTATTTTTCAAACATTTTATCTTTACTGAGTTATCATAATGTGTCATCAGTGTGTGCCTGTATTTTTTTTATTTTTAGTTATCAAGCAATTTGCTTACTTTAATATAATTCTTATCAGCATAAATAATTTAGTAAAATCAAAATTAACGTTTAAAATAAAAAGTATTACACAGAAATTAAAACATTTGCATTATGTTTAAATAAATTAACTAGTATAAAAAGGATTTTATGTACTTTTTTATTTTCATACCTCTTATTTCTACTCTCATGAAAACAGGGTCATCCTCCCCTCCCCCTATTATCCTTTGCTAAACTTGGGTATAATATACATAATTCGTAAAAATTAATAAAAAAATTATAAAAAAAATCAACAATGAAAATGACATGATGATGGATTGTTATGAAAATACAAGTAGAAATAAATTTGGATGTCAAGAGAATATGATCGCTGCTTGTTAACAAAATGTAAACATTTGCATGTTGTGAACTGTAATGTCATAGTAATTTACACCCTGATTTGGAGTTGCGTGATTTCAGTTTTTACTGTTAATTATTTAATTATTGATACTTTTTGCATGAAAAACATTTTTGTAAACTGTGGATGTGGAATTATCAGAAAAAGCAATAATGATTAATTCCACTGTATATGCAAATTCCTCATTATAAAATGCATCTGATGCACTTTTAAATTTCCAAGAAACATATAATTAAGTTTCTATATTAGTTTTTAATATTACGTTGAGTAAAAAGTTTCTTGCCAAATATTTTTAAATTATAAAATGATAAATGCATGCAAAAACTTCAAAACTAATGATGATAGTAATCACTGTTCAAATCTACAGTCTTCTGCCAAAGTTTCGTCAACATTTTTAATCCCTTCTGGGAAAAATTGTGGCATGTACAAGACCACAAAGAGATCATCTTCATTTTTCACTTCCTCAATGGAATTAAAGATTGCACTGTCAAGATACAGCTGCAGATTTGAAAAGAAATACAAAGAGTCAATGTTGGGACTGTATAGTGAATATTGCATCTAGTCTTTCTTTTCTTTGTAAAGTGTCCAACTGGCCATTGCCTGACCTTATCCTGATCTAACAGAACCATTTTCGTTCTGAACTTATTTCTTCATTTTATTTGTGTTAGCATCATGAGCTTTCATTAGTATGGTTCTGTACATTCATCTGGTGATAATCTAGATACTAATTATTTCTATAGGATTCTATGGTAATATCCACAAGGTGACGAGAAGCACCTTCTTCTAAGGGCACATCTTGCAAAAAATTTGCTTGTTCCCAAAGTGCTGCCCATACTTTTTTATGATTTGTATTGTTATAATACAGTCATTTTATTATCACAGGACACAATTTTGTCAAAATAATCTCATTTTTTTTATCTCTTAGCAAACCCAAACCATATTTTTTCTCTTGTGCTTGTCTTCAGCAGTCACCTCGTGAGAAATCCAGCGGTTGAACTTAAATGTTAGATTTGTGCATTGCAGAGAGTTAACTATTGTATTTTGGAAAACATTAACCTCTAAATCAAAGGTTTTTGTTGAAAAATTAAAGTCTTGATCAATAATTTGCTTTAAATGGTCGCAATCAACTTCAATACGGTAGACAGATTGGGTTTATAATCAGTGATGAAATATCTAGTTTTAAACTTTATACAAAACTTTGACTACATCATAAGAAATAATATTGATTCCTAAACACACACGCATTTTTCTGTGGCATTCAATCACACTAGTTTCTTACGGATCTCATAGTGGCTTAATCATTCCAATCTGCTGACGTAATTGCTTCATTTTAAGAACTTTTTTGAAACACAATATAATAAATTTATTACAAGCAAATTGCACAGTCATGAAGTTCCTGTTTCTGCATTGAAATGAAAAAAAGATGGTTTGTGGAAAGGCTAATAACCACACAAATGACAGCTGTTGGTGCGAAGGTATTTCCTCTTGAACAAAACTTTTTACTCAATGTAATACTTTGATGGAAATTTTATTTCAGTTTTTCAGATTGATTTTAATTTTTCATGATACATTATTTTTTTTCTTATTTTATTTTATAATGGATCATAATAGTCATTAACTTATGTTTATTTATTGCAGATGCATAAAGCTATAAATTTTTGATACACATCAATTCACTCAAATTATCATTCAAGACTGACATATGCAGCAAAATATTTCTTTAAAAGGCATTTTTGGAAAAATAACTAACTCACAGCTAAGGAAAATCCTTTGTGCTTGAGCTGTGCAACAAAAAATTTTCTGACACAACTAGCCTGCGAATACATCTGTTAATTCATACTGAAATGGTTTTTCCATGTGAGATGTGCAAAAAAACATTCTCTCATAAGAGCCGTTTAAGCAGGCATCTGTTAAATCATACTGGTGAGAAAGCTTTTGTTTGTGATATATGCAACAAAAAATTCTCACAAAAGAGTAATCTTACTAACCATCGCTTAATTCATTCTGGTGAGAAACCTTTTGTTTGTGAGATATGCAATAAAAATTTCTCACAAAAGAGTAATCTTACTAGCCATCTCTTAATTCATACTGGTGAAAAACCTTATGTGTGTGAGATATGCAACAAGAATTTCTGTAAAAAGGGCAATTTAAGCACTCATCTGTTAGTTCATACTGGAGAGAAACCTTTTGTGTGTGAGACATGCAACAAGAAATTTTCTCATAAAAGTCATTTAACCAGCCATCTGTTAATTCATGTTGGTGAGAAATCTTTTGTATGTGAGATTTGCAACAAGAAATTGTCTCATAAGCGTAATTTAAGAACACACATGTTAATTCATTCTGGTGAGAAACCTTTTGTATGTGAGACATGCAACAAGAATTTCTCTAAAAAGAGTAACTTAAATGCACACATGTTACTTCATACTGGTGAGAAACCTTTTATTTGCGAGATATGCAACAAAAAATTCTCTCAAAATAGTTATTTAAGCAAGCATATGTTAATTCATGCTAATGAGAAACTTTTTGTTTGTGAGCTATGTAACAAAAAATTCTCTCAAAAGAGTACTCTTAGTAGCCATCTATTAATTCATACTGGTGAAAAAACTTTTGTGTGTGACATATGCAATAAGAGTTTCTTTAAAAAGAGTAATTTAAATACACACCTGTTAATTCATACTGGTGTAAAAGCTTTTGTTTGTGAAATATGCAACAAAAAATTCTCTCGAAATGGTGATTTAAAAAGACATCTGTCAATTCATATTGGGTAAGAAACATTTTACTTGTGAAATATGAAACAAGAAATTCTCAAAAAAGAATAATTTAAGCAAGCATCTGTTAATTCACAGGGAAGATGTATCTTGGAAGTAATTTTAAACTTTGGTATTTTACAATAACAGATTTTGAAAAATATCTGTAAAACATTTATTTTTTCAAAAATTTAATGATCAATTATTTAATTATTTCAAAAATTTACCTGTTACAAATTTTTTATGAGATGCTCGAGTATACTTCTTTACTCCTTTTTAATTCTTTTTTAATTAAATTAAAATACAGCCAAGTTAGACCATGAGTGGTGTACTTTAAAGGTAGGTATAATGTACCTTGAAGGTGTTTGTTTTTAACAGATTAAGTACTACATGGCATAAAATAAACTTGGCTCATTATTTGTTAACAATAATATGAATTAATAGGCCTACTTTGAGCCATTATAAGGCTAATTAGTTTAAAATTTGGAATTTTAAAAACATAAAATCATTCATAATAGAGTTTGAATAGTTTAGCCATAAAATGAAGTTTGGTGAAATACAACCAACCACTGTTTATCTTGATATCTAACACCTTTAGTTCTATTCCACATTCAACAGGTCTAAGTTTTGACCAAATGATTACTTCTTAAGCTGTCTTACATAATCTGTGGCAATGGAGTGTTTCATCTTAAAGATAACATCTGATTTATCCAACTCATAAACATTTTTCTCTTCCCACATGAATTATTGTGAGTTCGTGTCCTTTTTTAAATATTGAATTTTTTAAAATGTATCAGTGACATTTACCGGGCAAGTCTCGATCAACCTTCAACTCGCGATTCAACTCACAGTTGAGAAAAATCAGGTTAACAATTCTAACCGCCGGTTAATATTTGAAATTCATCGCTAACTTTACAGCTGAGATTAGTCAACCTTGGGTTAGTGAACTTCAGGTTGAAATGTGATGGTCATGATGTATCTGATTGGCCAAAGGTATCACATGACATACTTATCGCATGCATGAGTTCGATCCTCGCGTACCACCAATTTTTAATTGCGAAGCAAAATCAAGATTTGAAATACATACTTGTGTTTAATTTTTAGATCGATAAATTTCTAATTAAGTTGTGATTTGGTAGTTTTGTTTGTTCACAAAATTAGATTCAAAGATCAGAAATACCAATACAGTTATAAGATTTTTATTTTTACAAGATTTTGCGTTACAGTATCATTTTTTTCATAAAAGTTACTTGATTTAAAAAAATTATATTTTTTCTTTAATAATTAAATTTAATAACCGATTTTTTAACCAGGCTAGCAATAGTAATTAGAATAAAAGAAACTAACGAGCTAGTTTATTTATTTTTCAACGAAAATTAAATAAAAATCCTAAAATTAAAATCCTAAAATCCTAATAATTAAAAATCCTAAATTATTGAAAATGCATCTATTTTTTCATATATTTTTTCTAACGTAAATCTAATGTATTAATTAATTTAACTAATGTAATTGTTGTACAAATTTTTAAATGCGAAAAATTTCAAGGAAAATGCTTTTTTCTAAACAAAAGTAATTATTTAAAGCAAGAAAGAAAATTAATTATTACTGTATTATAGTTTAACATCTTTTTATTTTGTCGTCACAAAATTCCTGTTTTTGCGATTGCATGCTTTAAACAAACATAAAAAAGCAGAAACTGAAATATAAGAAAAAACTGCTTTTCTTTATTATTATTATTTAAAAAAATCTAAATTATTAACCAAAATTTTTCATATAAAAACTTTCTTTCTATTAATATTCAACAGATGGCGCTACCTGATATCAAAAATGCTAGACAAACCTTCAAAGCCTAGAGACTCATCACAAATCAATATAATTTTCGTTAATAGAGGTAAAAAAAACCCCTCAAAAATTTAAAGCAACTCATTCTTTTATAACATCTTTTATAATTAACATTTCGTTTACCTAGTGAGTTACAAACAGATCTCTGTGAAAAAATCCACCAATGTTCAATTCAAAACAGCCGCCATCTTTGCTTGGATTGAGCATGCGCGGTCGAATAACCTCTGTTCCATATCACGGTTGAGTAACTCAACTTTTGTTTCGTTTTCTTCTCAGAATTCGGCAGGTTGAGTTGACGGTGAATTAGAATTTACATTCAACGGAGAGTTAAGCGCTGAACTCGCGGTTCAGGTTGATGGAGACTTACCCGGTAAATACATCTGCTACAAAGTGTTTCACAGTAGTTTTACTTCTAAGTTGTACCAAAATAAAAACTCCATCTTTAATGTTTTCAAAATCTTAATTTTTCACATCATCAAATTCTTCTTCTGTCTGACTAAATACTTTGCAAGAGGGTTCATCTACATTTTTCTTTGATTCTGAATCCAAATCAATGCTAAGCTTATTTATTATTTTGTTTATTTATTTTCTAAGGTATTTTTCTTATAAATTTTCTTTCCTTTCCTATGATTCTTATTTTCCATCTCAGCTTTTTCTTTTTTGATTTGAAGTTTTGTAGTGTGGAAGTTACAATGCATGATTTTTTCTTTGGGCAACCCTTTCTAGTTTGTTTTTAGTATTGAGCTTCAGATAAGGTCAAATATCTCCAGGAGACTAAATGTTGATATTCATCTGGTTTGCAAAAGAAGGAGTATTGTGATTTGTCCCCCCTGTATCAATTGAGGGTCCAGACTTGTTTGAATTGTCTTCCATAGGCATGATTTGGTTTTCAGGTTAGTCTTCACATGTCAGCATATACAAAAATCAATCTGTTACAATTGAAGAAAGGAACTTGTAGTTTTGGAAACCACTCATTTGAACATCATGTAAAGTTGTTGGGTGTAAAAGCTAAGGGAAAAGTTTTCCCAACAACTTCTGCCACATCTTAGATTGTTGTTGGTTTTGCAACATTTTCTGGTTTCAGTATCCACTCATTCATTTTAGTGGTGTAGTATGTCTTACATGTACCAAATATGTCTGTGTCTCAGAGCTGCATTTTGTCGCTTGTATGAGGATGAAATTTTATCATTGTAATCCCCTTATCTTTTTTCAGGTGAATTATTGTTATTGATATATGGCTCTCATGGTTGTCAAGTAGAAGAATAGATGGGCTTTCATTACTTGAACTACAATGCTTAACAGAATGTTTCAATATTTCTAAAAACAAGTCTTCATTTGACCATCCTAATGAGTTTTCTCTGCCGAGTGTTCCTTTTGGACATTATGTTGAAATCAACATAATGTCCTTAACGTTTTTATGAAGAAAATTCAACATTGGAGGCATATAGCCACCTATTGCATTTACTGCACTTATCGTTACATTATTTCCTCGTACTGCACTTGTTATTTCACCAACCTGTTTTTGACATATTTTTGATAGGATTTTGGGAGATACATGACCAGCACTAATACCTGTTTCATCTACAGTCCATATGTTAAATGCCTGGTTCTGTACAAGAGCCACTTTATAGTTCTGTAAGGTAACTTCTACATTTATCTTATTAGAAGCAGTCGATCAAGCTAGGGTTGTTGCTTCAGGTTTTCTTAAGGCTATTTTTTATTATAATTCTTTTAAAAGATTTTTAGCTAATCTTTCCCTGCCATTTTGTTTATATCCCAAGTTTCAGGATACTTTTTGTTGTTTACTTTCACAAACTGCTAAGCCAGTACTTGACTGTCTCTGGATCCATACTGAAGATCAGCAGCTGTCAAAATATAATTAACAAGAAAATTTGGTACCACTTGGTTATCTCGTTGACTGATTTCGCCAAATTATACAAATTGCCAAACTATAGCAATTGACCTAATTTTTATTTGAAATAATGGAAGAACAAATAAATTAGTAAAATATAATCAAGAACACAAATAAAAAGTTGAATTAAAAATCATTTGATGACGTAACAAACATGTAGTTAATGTCAAATGAATGTGACATTTTTAATAATCCTTTATTAGCATGCAATCTTATAGTTTGGTGATAGTTTTTTGGTCAACAGGATAACCAAGTAATACCAAAGGTTTTCTTCCTCCTCTGTGAATACTTTCTTGTAGGGTTGGCAAGTTTCTTCCGCACTGGAAAAAACTGCAGAAAAAAACATGGAAAAATTGGCCAGAAGAAATAGGTTTCTTCCAAGAGGAAGAAATGGTAGAAACTGCTTTTCTTTAAGAATTTACCATATATTTTTAATTTTCTAAGGCATAATAAATATCTTCTTCCTATAATCTTATATAAATTAATTTCATTGGACCAAAACAAATTTAGTTAAGTATTTATAGCTCAATTAAGAATTACATCAGCTTTTTATCCAAGATCACACACAATACTTATCTAGAGATTTTCAACCATTGGCTAAATGAAAAGAAATTTTATCTAAAATACATAAAATCAATTAAATTTTATGCATTTTAATTTAACAAACATATTTTTTTATTATTTAAATTTCTGAAACTAGTAGTAAATAGTAGATTCTTGATTAATGGTAGAATGAAACCCATTTAAATAAAAGATTTTAATTTACATCAGTTTTTTTAATGTAAGTAATGTATAATAATTACTATATTAAATAGAGATCAACCAAAAATACAGTTTCATTTTCGGCCCAAAATTTGAGTTTTGCCAAAAATGTGGCTAAACCCAAACAATCAGTATTCCCAAAATCTTATTTCTTCCTTCGGAAATTTTCAACATTAGTCACTGATTTGAACTGTATCAGCCTCAAATGAATTTATTGCAATGACCTTTATTGTTTATAATTACCAGTCATGTAGCTGAAACATGCTTTTCAATTTAAGATAATTAGTTTAACCCTTTCCGGCACACTGTGCCCGGTCTGGGATACCTAATTTTAATTCAAAACTTGCAACCGGCACCAATAATATTTTAGTAAAATTTTGCGTTTACAATAAAAGCTTAAATTGATGATTTCAAAATATCTAAAAAGTTCGTTTGTGAATTCCGGTGTCAGTCGATAATTTCTCATTTTACTAACAGATTTTGACCGTGACGGAAAGGGTTAAAACAAAAGTTAACATTTACACTTATGGGAAAAAAAGAATACAGTCGAAGTTCTATAATTCGCACACGCTGTAGCCAAAGATTGTGCAGCTTATGAAATATTGTGGATTATAGAGTATTATGGGTTATACGTCATTTTATTATTCCTAGACAGCTTTTTAATCCTTTAATCAGTATATTATGAAAAGATAAATATGAAATCTAATATTAATTTAATATGCTATCTGAAAAAATGCCTTTTTTAAGTTATTTTATTAAAAAATCTATATATAAATGCGTTTAAATAAAAATAATTACATACGGTTTGTAACGCTGTAATCCGTTTTTTACTGTTGATAAAATAAAAGAATTATACTAACAAAACATGAATGCTTTATTATGATTTTTTAAAATTTTATTTGTTTTAAAAATCATTTTTGGATCACCAATTTGTGAATTTTCTTAACTGTTTATTTCATTGTTTACATTCGTAAAGTAGCGCAAATTATAGAATATTATGGATTATGCGAGCACGGATTATAGATCTTTGACTGTATATCCTTGAAAAGTAACTTTTTGATATTGAAAAAAACTGGTTTTTCTAGCAGCAACAAGCATGTTGATCAGTAATAGAAAAACTTCCCATGAGACTCTAGTAACAAATACATGTAGCTAATATTTTAGTTTAAATTTATCATTCAAGATGGCTGCACAATCAATGTGTGTCTTCATGGTACACTTCTTCCCCTACTGGTGAGAAACCATTTGTGTGCAAGATATTCAATTAGAAATTCTTTCTTAAGAATCATTTAAGAAAACGTTTATTGTGTGGTGAGAAGAATTTTGTGTATGATATAAAGCAAGGAATCCTCTAAAAGTGTTGGTTTAAATAGACATCTGTTTTAATTTATGTTTAGTGAGAATCTTTTTATGTGTGGATTGTAAAACAAACAAACTTTATGATAAGCCGTGTCCCCAGTCAATGCATTGAACAGCCCTTATGGGCAATGTGTAAGAGGCACTGTCATAGACCAACTGACTGTCATGGTATCTGGTAATAGCAAAAGAAGAGCGCCATTCTGTATATGTCAGTCTGCCGCACTCTAAATATACTATTGCACAGTATGGTTGCTATGACAGGAAAACTCAAAGATTATTCTATGTAATTCAGGGATCATATATCCAAGTACCCCTGGAGCATCAAAGTGTACCAAACTCTTATATGCATGTCAAACCTAGGACAAAATCCTAATGTTTCCAGGTGTATATTTGTTTTATCAATGATTCAGTGTGCAAAAATTAATACAGATCATCACATGCCAATTTGCTGTGCATTGAGTATAAGTGCCTTCCATGCACAGGAGTTTTCAGAACTATGTGAATGAGATATGGAGTTGTTCATATATACCGTATATACTCGCGTATAAGTCGACCCCCTAACTTATGTTGTTAAAAATAAGAGAAAATTCAAAACCTGCATATAAGTCGACCCCCCTCCAAAAGGAGGGAGCCGTTTGACTTTCCCTCAAAAAGGACGACTCCTAGGACTCATTCCGAAATGAAGAGATTCTGAAAAGGAAGAATTCCTCAGACTCGAGAACCGATTCCCCGGAATCGTTCCAAAAAATAAACAACTCCAAAAAGGAACGACTCCTCAGAATCATTCCGAAATGTACCATCCAAAAATTATGCTTAATATCATAAATCGGAATCAGAGAATGAAGAAGGAAAATCGAATTCATTCCATTTATTCTTGGATTCATTCATTTTTTTCTTGGACTCGTTATTTTTTCGGATGACATAGAATGAATCGTTCCTTTCGATGAATGATTCCGACTGGA
The DNA here is from genome assembly GCA_964019185.1 of Maratus speculifer. Lineage (NCBI taxonomy): Eukaryota > Metazoa > Arthropoda > Arachnida > Araneae > Salticidae > Maratus > Maratus speculifer. The sequence goes on from OZ025292.1 coordinate 15,899,796, forward strand.
ACAATACTTTAAAATGGACGATTTTGCCCATCTCTATTTTTTAGTATTGGAAATGTGTTCTTGAGATAAATCACACACTTTTTTTGTTCTTTGCAACAGGGTAGGGTAGATTATTTTTTTTGAAAAATAATTTAAAAATGATCTTAAATTCAGAATCGTCGAGGTTAGAAGGGTTCCGGATTTTGGATTTTGTACTCTACAAACGATGGGGTGCTACAGCACCGATTCGCTAGCAAGCTATTTTCCGATATTTTATTTATAGATTTTTTTTTTTTTTTTTAGGTCTTGCGTATAAGTCGATCCCCCACTTTGAAGTATGTTTTTTGTCTAAAATTTCTCAACTTATACGCGGGTATATACAGTAATGTTATGAAATTTCTGGCAATTTTGGGTTACCTTTCCCATCTTCCCTATCATACTTTATCATTCCTCAAACCGTCTCCTCCTTTTAATGATATTATCCTCATTGTCTAAATATTCTTTTCATTTTTAGAATGCTTTTATTTTTATACATTTTCTATGATATACAGATAAAGTTATACTTTTATTATTTGCATAGTTTGCTGATTTAAATGAACAGAAGAGTTTAATTAAATATCACTTTCATATACGAAATAACTTTGCATCCTACAATAGTCTAAGAGCCGACAGCACAAAAACCTAAGGTATTGAGCACAAGAGAAAAAAATTATTGTATGTAAGAGTAGTAATAGGGGTATCTAATGATCCATGTCTACTGGTAGTGAAGTGGTGCATAAGCTGAAAATTAATACCATCAGCGGTTTATTTGTAGGTTTATCATTGTGTTTGCCATACAAACATTTCATACCTTTGATTGTATGACAAACACAATGTTAAACCTATCAGTAAACCAGTAGTGGTATTAATTTTTGGCTCATGCACCACTTCACTTACAACAGACATAGATCATTAGATTCCCCTATTACTACTCTTACATAAAATAAAAACTTTTTTATGTGCTCGATACCTTAGATTTTTGTGCTGTAGGTTCTTGGGCTATAACACTTTAAAAAAATATTTACTCCTTAAAAATGTATAATAATAGTTTTTTGTACATTATGCATTCAACAGTAAAAATGTCTTCTTGCATGCTGCATGCATGGTCGTAAGTAGAACTTCTTAAAAACAATCAAAGGCGTACACTGTTCTTTTCCATTTTTCTAGTAAATGTAACATGCATCATTTAAACCCGGTTTCTCTAATAACAAATTATATGTATGGCAAAACAATAAGAATGATGAGAACTGGAATATTCTATATAATATAATAAAATGGTTTTATAAAAATTTAATTATAACTTTGTATTTTTTTAAAAATAGATAATGAACTAAAAAAGTTATAAAATAACAAACTATATTTATGTAAAGAAAAAATAACCAAAAAGAGAAAAATTTGATTGAATCAAAAAAGATAAATAAATCTTCCCTCTCCCAAAAGATTTCTCATGATTTCATGTTTTGAATTCTCCTCACCCCGAAAGTGATGTTTTTATATTTCTACATTCCCTATGCAGTATGCAAAATTCTGTAATAAGTTCTGTGAAGCTTGGTATGTTTTAATGTATTTCAGCTGAAAATTTTTTAACACACCTGCAAGTGCTTTCCCTGAATAATAACTGTAAATAAAAAGTTATTTGACCACATTCTTTTGTGCTGTGTTATGTATATGAACTTATTTATTATACTTACATCACTTACTACAGTAGAATTTCATTGAGTTAAAAAATGCTAATGCAATTAAAATATATTTTGATCAGTTCTTAACCATAGGCTTGTTAATGTATTTTGATGATTTTGGGTAGCCACATATAGATATACAGTCAAACCTCATCAACATGAACACGCTTAACATGAATTACTTTTAACATGAATTGTTTTCAGAGTCCCCAATAAAGGCGAATACAAAGATTTGATACTGATAACATGAATTACTGTTAACATGAACAAAATTTTGATTCCCCTTGAGGTTCATGTTAACGAGGTTCGACTGTATATAAAGTTAAGAAATTATGATCTATAAAATTAATTTTCCGCCATTCAATCCTTCCCTTTATATAATAAAATTTTAATAGTCTTGAAAACATAGAACTCCATTGAAAATATCATTTGAGTAACTGTCATTTATAAACAATAATATATCTGGATGATTTTGTGTAGACCGGTAAAAAAGTTTTAAGGCTACATGCATACTTAGAAAAGATATTATCTTGCACTGAATAAAGTATATTAATTTCATTATCTTATAGAAGACTTACTTCAAACAATTACTTCCACAGACCATGTTGATATGGAATTTTGTGTGTGTAGCTGTCAATGAACAAGAAATGCCGGTACTACTTGGTTATCCCATCGACCAAAAAACTATTGCCAAATAATATGATTAAATGCCAATAATGGATGATTGTGAACGTCGCATTTAATGACATTATACAGGATACACATGTTTAAAACATCATCATGTTATTTTTATTTTGACTATTTATTTGTATTTTTGTTAATGTTTTCTAAATTTATTTATTTATTTTTATTTTATTTCATTTTAATTTTTGTTATTTAAAATAAAAATTTTGTCATATAATTTGGCTATTAACTTGGTGAATTATATAATTTGGCGAAATTGGTTGATGGTACAACCAAGTAGTGCAGAAATGCCATACAATTCATTTTCTATATGAAACATGTTTCTGTATTTATTAAGAACAGATACCAATTAGTTTATTTTTGAAATAGTGTAGCATTACCAAAGTGTACTTAAAAAATTAACCTCCATAGTCTATAATATATCAGAATTCTTTTGAATGTTCCCTATGAATAAATAAATCGTCCAAATTGAGCCCAAAACTTTGCAGCTAATTTGATCTTTCTTATGAATCATTCTGATAAATAGCAACTCAATCAGATATTGTTTGCCGCAGTAATCATAAGACATTGAGATGTATATAAATGATATTGAACACCTTTCCTATTGTTTTATATACAGTCAAACCTTGTTAACATGAACACGCTTAACATGAATTACTTTTAACATTAATTATTTTCACAGTCCCCTATAAAGGCGAATACAAAGATTTGATACTGATAACATGAATTACTGTTAACATGAACAAAATTTTGATTCTCCTTGAGGTTAATGTTAACGAGGTTCGACTATTTTTATGTCAAAACAAAAATTTCCCTGTTATTTTTTATTTTAACAATGAAAAATTTCGCTTTTGGTTTTTGATGAATTTATATGATTTTTGAAAGTCCTAAGTGTGATGTGACTATTTTTAGAAAATGTCTGTCTGTCTGTATACGACATAAATTTTGTAGATGCTCTACATCAAGATATAATTCATAGAATTTCTTCAAACTGCAGATTTAATTATACCTTGACATAAAAGGGTGCTGATTAAGATTTGATTTAAATTGTCCAAATGTTGGCAATGCTGTGTTGCTTTTTCATCATTTTTATAATTGCTATTATCTCAGAAACCATTGAGTAAAATAACACAAATGTCATCCCAGTGGCGTGATCAGAGAGGCAGCTACTGCAATGCGGAGAGGTACTGGTTCGAATCCAGTTAAGACATGGATGGTGTGTTTGTCCCTTTGTGTAGCGTAATAAATATGTAATAGATATGTGAAATAAACTAGCTCTGAATTGTCTATGTCTGTAATGGATCATTTGAAAGCCATAGCTACTACAGGCCTCAAAGCAATGTCAAAACAAACCAAAAAACACAAATCTTCAATTCTGTTAGATAATAATATCAACAGGAGCTGATTAAATTAAATTGCACAACAGGTGGCACTGCTATTTTGCATTTTCACGATTTCTTCAATATCTGTAACTCAAGAACTAATGCATGATATTTCATTAAACTTTATATTCTGTTAGACGCCAATTTAAATTGGTCCTTATTAGGTTTTAGTAATAATTTACTTGGTACAGCACATTAATATAAATAAAAAACAATGTTTAAATCACAAAACACTTTATTTCTTGTTGCAAACTAGTTCCATCATACATAGTGTACTGCCATCAGTGCAAAATATGATTGCTCAGGAAACAAAATTACTCAAATATATGTTGGAGTAAGACCACCTTATAATAATAACAGTCCTTCCAATTAGGAGAAAGTCTATGGGTGAAAATGTCCTGATAGTAACCAACTTGTTATGTGATTTTGTCCCGTAAGTAACACCACCTGCTGCATACTACTAATAATAATCCATAATTAAATTCATAGGGAGAAAATTGAAAATGTTTCAATTTCTCACATTAGATGGTGCTAACAAAGGAAAAATCATGTAGTCTCTGACCACATGTACAGCAGACAAAGGAAACTTGGCGATTATGAGGCCTGTTATTATGATAAAGTTGCCTTGTGTTTGAGAACCATATTCAATTTATTCGCCAATAGAATTGCAGGAAATTTTAGAAAACAGTCAATGTAAGAGAAGTGGATAAGTTTATTAGCCAATAAAATTATGATAGGAAATTTTAGGAAAAGGGCCATGTAAGTGGATTCAAAAATTAAGTTTATTGGCCTGAAGAATTTCAAGAAAATTTTGAGAACGCACAATAAGATATATTAAATGTAATCTGAAAATATGTGAAATAAAATTATTGGGTTTGAGTATATACTGTTCAATTGCAATTGTTGTTGTGAGTTGTTTTTCACAATTTCTGTGAGAGCAATATCTCAGAACTAATAGATTGTCACAAAAAATAATAGATATTTAAAAATTTTTAAAAGCTAATTTTTTTGGCATAAATAGTAGTCTGATTTTGTTAAGAAACTCTAAAGATTTTTTTTTAATTTTTAAAATTTGGTGATTGTACATTTTATACTCATTAAATAGTTAGCACTACCGTAAAATACCGTTAATCCGCCCCCCAAAACGTGACGAAAAATCGTAAAATAATTAGAGGAGGGCGCTTATACGGCATTTTTTCGCGATCGTTTCACAAAATTAGCATTTTTGGCGAGATATCTGCAGGATTTTTTTGCGATGTTTGACGAGATTTGCAGGGTTTTATCGCGATATTTTACGAATTTGCAGAGTTTTTTCGCGATACTTGAAAAAATTTGTTTTTTTTTTTTTTCGAGATTTTTTAATAGAATTCGTGCTTTTTTGGCTTTTTTCTTTACAAATTTCTCTTTTTTCTGCGTTTTTTCTAACAATTTTTTTGATAAAATGTGCATTCTTTTTGGCGATCCTTTGAGAAATTCACGAATTTTCCGCGATCTTTTGGTATAATTTGTGGGGTTTTTTTAGATTTTTTGACATAATTTGCGTTTTTACTGCGATCTTTCGTCGAAATGTGGGTTTTTTGGCGATACTTCGGCGAAATTCATGATTTTTTTCGCGATACTTTCAAGAAATTTGCCGCAATTTTTCGTGATTCTTTTGCGAAATTAACTTTTTTTCAGCGATCATTAGATAAAATTTCCTTTCTTTTTTACGATTTTTTGACGAAATTTCCGTTTTTTCAGAGATTTTTTTTTTTGGGGGGGGGGGGGGGGAGGGGGAGGGCGCTTTCTCGGGATTTTTGGAAATTTTCAAATTTTTTATAAAGTGGGGAGGGTGCGTTTGATCGGGAAGGGCGGATTAACGGGATTTTACGGTAATCATATTAAATTTGTTATATTGCTCTGTTATGCTACTTTTGTTATTTTATTCTTTTAATGATACTTTTTTTTTTTTTTTTTTTGGCATTATGATAGAATGCGGTGCAAAATGATAGAAACGGTCATGTAACTGCCTAAATAAAAAATATAACTGCATTAATCCTCATATGAACCATATAAATTTATTGTATCATATTAAGTACTTAATATAAAAACAAAGAAAACATTCTAAAACAATTATAAATATAATATTATGTGTTGCATTTTTACTCAACATGCACTGGAAGCAAAATGATAAGAATGGAACAGATTTCTCTAAATTATAGAAATATTACATGCCAGTTGGACTTTTTTTGTATTTAATAATTTAAAAAGCAACATTGTAGCATAGAGCTTACATAGTTTTAAATTTGTTGATGTTACAAATCATGTCATATCTTCTAAATTTCAGATTTTATTTCTGCTTTCGAGTTAAATGCTGTAGGTTGTAACCATCTTTCATTATGTATTGTACCCTATAATAACCCAAACACTGCTCATGTGATTTAGACTTGAATCATTGGCTGGCCAATCAAGTTTGGGCATCTTCATTATCTTCAAATCACTTTTTTGTGAGTGAATTTAGGCATTGTCCAGTTGAAAATTTTGTAAAAGTTGGCAATTTTTTCACTCAGGTTCAGCAAATGCCATTCTAACATGCAATCAAGTTGTGTATGTTATATAAAATTCAGATTTCTAGAAAAAAAGATGAGGTTTTATTTAATGTTATTCATAAATAATAGAATACAATGATGCCATGAAAAAATTCAACAATACAAATTTTTGGTACAAACTTATAATTTATATGTCATAAGATGCATTACAATAACACAAATCATATTTAATATTAATTTAAAAATTAAAACTGAAATTTTGAAAATAGCAACAGACAATAAGTTACTAAACAATCATTAATTATGTTCAAAATAATGTTTTTAGCATAAACATGATCAATCTTTTTATGCAAATTGCTAGGGTGGGGTGGCAAATTGCCATTTTAAGGTGGGACTAAACACAATGTTGTACTTCTAGTTAAAATTAATTGTTAAACATTTTTTTTTATCATTACAATTTTGCTATACTCATGAAGTAAAAACATGTAATAGAGAAAAAATGCATGTACACAAACTTACTATGATAATATCCAATACAATTAATTACATATATGTACACAAACTTACTATGATAATGTCAAATACAACCACTTACATGAATAAAATACATATTTATTGTAGACTCTCTCAAATCCGCAAAGCTTGGGACCAGAGGTTGTGTGGATTTTAGAATTAGGCGGATTTCTGGTCAATGCTTTGTTTACATTTTTAAACGAGTAGTTTGAATGCAATTAATAATGCAATCAAAAATATAATGAATGCTTACAATATAATAAAATATTAAAATAAGTAAAGAACTAAAATAATAAAAATTTAGATAATTTTTTAAATGATTAAAGTGCTAATAGCAAGGGTCAAGTTAATAATTAGTCTTAGTTCAAACATTTGCTGAGATTTTTGAATTAAGCTTTGAGAGACATTTTTAGATATTACAAAGAAATAACATTTATTTATAATGTTGAATTTAGAGAAGAATTAATAAAAAAGAGCACATTATTCTCAAAAAATCCTGAACCTTTCAAAAATAATTTAAACAGGTTAGTGTTAGGTTCTTTTATCAACAGGATTTTGCAAAATTTTTCTTGTGATTGACTGAATTTAGCTATTTTTTCCCTATCAACTGACTAATTTTGAGATTTTTTTCACTAAAACTGATTAGTTTTGATTTTTTCCTGCAATTGACTGCTGAATTTCTCAATATTTTTCTGGTGATGAATTGGCAAATTTCATAATTTATTCTAATGACTGAATGAAAAATTTTGCATTTTTTTTCCTGCAACCAGTTGACAAATTTAATTATATTTTATTTCTACCAACTGATGAATATTGAGTTTTTTCAATATGAAACTCATTGGTGATACTTGCAAGAATTTTTCATACAGTCCATGGTTAAATTTTACTGATTTTTGATGTTCTTTAATTTTTTGTTTGTGTAGTGTTAATGTCGACTTTTTTTTTTCCCCAGTAAATTGCAATGTTTGAAACATAAATGTACAAAATTTAAAAATATCTCCTTCATTGTTCCATATTTTGTATTGTTTGGCCTTAGTGTGTGAACAAAAGCAGCAAAGGAAAATTGATGACTATGCATTTTGAAATTTCTTTGTTTGTGGGTTTTGAAAAACTCAAAACTGAGCATGAACATGTACGCTTGCCGTGTATCTTTTTAAAGAAAAAGAAAACATTTTTAATATATTTTGAATTAATAACTAAGCTAAATATAAAACAACTGGGTAACTGTTTTTGCAGATTGCACTGAGTGTTTTGTTTAAGTCTCTTTCAAAACAACTTATATTTTAATTAATAAATCCAAATTGTTAATTTAAAATTATTAAATTCTTACTTACATGGTAACACTAATAAATTTAATTTTAAAATAATTATAAAAGGAAGTTATTTATCTTAATCCAATTTAAAATGTTCAAATCAACTTATTTAAATAAAAAACAAACTGCCAAATTTTTCAAAAATTCATATTGAAAAGAATTTTTAAAAAATATAGATAAAATTTTAAATGTCTAAAAATGAAAACAAAATGTTTTAATGAAATTTAAAATGCTGAATAATTAATAAATCACAATAATTTTTTAAAAAGAAAATAAATATAATTCAAGAAAATATTATGAATATCAGATACATGAAACTCTAATAATATAAACCTTTAAATTTTAAAATTACTTATGTTATGCTATAAGTGATATTAAAATAAAAATGGCAAAAATACCTTTTTTGCCATTTTTATTTTAATGTATCACTTATAGCATAACATAAGTAATTTTAATATTTTAAAGCTATGATTCATATTATATATAACCTTTAAATTGTCAAAATATGAAATTTCTTTCTTTTAGATCCATCTTAATATGAAAATTTCAACTTGCAGCACGGGGGATCGAACTAATAATCTCCTGTTTACTATTAAGACGCATTGCCTACAAACTATAATCTCTAAACGTTCAAATTAAGATTATCTTTAAAATATTAATCCTAAAAATTAACAGATGGCATTAATATTTTAATTAAATTAATTTTATTAGAGTTTTTTTTTTTTTTTTTTTTTTTTTTTGCATGTTGCGTGACACAAAGTATTGAACTGTGTAAGTACACAAAATTTGAAGTTTCTTGTACAGTTTTTGTGTACAAACTCTGTGACAGGCGGACAGACAGAGAGCAAAACCTTAAAAATAAAAAAATTGACTCTTAGGTTTAGAAGGATCTGCCTTAGACTAGAGCCTCTAGAATTATGGGCCGGAGCATCACCGCCATATTTAGGTACACTGTGGGTACATCCCTGCTTCCTGGCGACCACAGAGGCGACTGTAGCGCCTTATTGGCGATCTCAAGAAATTTGTTTATTATATATTACTTGAACTAATGCATCATCCATGTGATAAACGGAAAAAAAAGTGACAGAAAAAACAAATGCTGAAAAAATGTGACACAGCAAAAAAGTGACAAGGAAATGATAGATATTAAACTTAACAAATACAGTGTCTCACATAAGTGATGGGACACTTGTGCTTTACAAAAGGAAACTAATCAAATAAATTAAAAAAACATGTACACATTTTTTTGTGGGTGTGTTTCATACTTAAATTTAGTAAAGATTATTACATAACATACATTTTGTCAAAATATTAATTTAATAAAAATACAAATGTTTAGAACGGAGCAAAAAATAGCTCACATAAGTGATGGGACACCATTATATATGCAACAAAAATCGTCTGAAATAAGCAATAAAAATTATTTTTTGGGGTTTTATTTTTACTTAAAAGCAATTGGCAATAATTTATAAAATCTTCTGCAGTATTTCTCTCCAGTTTGTTTTGGAATTTTTGTGTTTTTTAGCTCTGTGTAGCCATGAATGCTAAACGAAAAGAAACTTCGCCTGAAATTCGAAAATTAGTTATTAATTTGCATATTGAACGTGGAAAATCTATTAGAAAAACTGTTGAAACAGTTAACTTGAGTCGTTCAACAGTTTTCAGTATCATTAAACGATATAAAAAGAATCATATGATTCAGGATAAAAGAAGACCTGGCCGACCATCAAAGCTATCCAATGGAATAAAGCGAATTATCGTTCGAAATATTAAAAAAAATCCAAGAAATAGTGCTTCAAAAGTTCCTGCTGATTTACAAGCATTATATGGAATAATTGTTAATCCTGAGACTATTAGAAGGGTAATTCGATCTGCTGGATATCACGGTAGAGTAGCCAGGAAAAAATTCTTCGTAAGTGAAAAGAATAGAAAATTCAGACTAGCTTTCGCAAAATCCAACATAAATAAGAATTCTGATTACTGGAGTAAAGTTATATTTGCTGATGAGAGTAAATTTAATATATTTGGTTCTGACGGTAGAATCTTGGTGTGGAGAAAACCCACGAAAGAATTTCACAAACAGAACTTGGTACCAACAGTAAAACATGGTATAGGAGGAGTTATGGTATGGGGGTGTATGTCGTCCGCTGGAGTTTGTAATCTTGTTTTTATTGACAGTATAATGGATCAGTACAAGTATATTGATATTTTAAAGCAAAATTTGAAATCTTTAGCACGAAAATTGAACCTTCATAACGATTTTAAATTCTACCAGGACAATGACCCCAAGCACACTGCTCTGAACGTTAGACTCTGGCTGCTATATAACTGTCCTGAAATAATAAAAACACCACCACAATCTCCAGACTTAAATCCCATAGAGAATATTTGGCAAGAATTCGCAAACAGACCATTTCTTCAAAACAACAACTAAAATCGGTGCTTCAAGAAGAATGGGGTAAAATCACTCCAGAAATCACAAAAAAATAGTCGAATCCATCCCAAAAAGATTAAATCATGTTTTAAAAGGAAAAGAAAATCCAACAAAATATTAAAACCTTTTAAAAAGTAAAATTTTTGGATAAATATTTGATGGAAAAGTAAGTGTCCCATCACTTATGTGAGCCATTTTTTGCTCCGTTCTGAACAATTGTATTTTTACTAAATTAATATTTTAATATTTTGACAAAATGTATGTTATGTAATAATTGTTACTAACTTTAAATATGAAACACACCCAAAAAAATTTAGCACATGTTTGTTTATTTATTTTATTGCAGTTTCTTTTTATAAAGGACAAGTGTCCCATCACTTTTGTGAGACACTGTATGTGCTAAAAATAAAGTAGTAATGAAGAATGATTTTTTTTATTTTCTAATAAATTAAAAAATTAAAAAAATATTATATATTTTATTAACTGATAGTAAATTAATAAAAATAATTGTAAAAATAAATAAAATTAAATGTTAAAAATTAGTTTCAATTACAAGAATTGATTTTAAAAGTGATAATATTTTATTAACTAAAAGCAAATTAATAAAAATAATTGTATAAATAAATAAAATTAAATTAAAATTAGTTTCACTAACAAGAATTCATTAAAAAAATAATATTTGATAGTAAATTAATAAACATAATTGTATAAATAAATAAAATTAAATATTAAAAATTAATTTCACTGGCAAGAATTAATTTAAAAAATGATAATATTTTATTAACTCATAGTAAATCAATAAAAAATTAAATGTATAACTAATTAAAATCAAATATTAAAAAATCTACTCATTAACAAATATATATTTAAAAAATGATAATCTATCAACTCATAGTAAATCAAAAAGATAAATATATAATTAAATAATAAATAATAAACAAATAAATAAATAATGTAATAAGTAATACATTAATGTAATGCATAATAATTATACATAATACTTTATATATTATTTAAATATATTTTTTACATAATGCATTTATTATAATTATAGTTAATATACAGTAGACTCCCTCAAATCCGCACAGCTTGGGACCAGAGGTTTTGCGGATTTTAGAATTTTGCGGATTTCTGGTCATTGCTTTGTTTACATTTTTTAAAAAGCAATTTGAATGTAATTAACATTGAAATCCAAAGTATAATGAATGCTTACAGTATGCTAAAATATTAAAATAAGTAATAAACTAAAATAATAAAAAATTAGATAGTTTTTAAAATGATAAAACTACTAAAAGCGAAGGTCAAATTAATAATCAATAATGTACAATTAAATCTTCATTATAGAGATGAAATGTGTTTTTACTAAATTATTCAATGAAACTTGCCTCATAAAGGTACATTACTAATTCACATCAAGATAATAAAATAATGGAGCTTTATTTCAGGTTTAACCAGACTTAGTAATATCTAAAAAAGCTTGATTAATACAGAAATATATTTGGTAATATTGTGATTACCAATGATATCAGCAATACCTTTATTTTTTCAGAAATAAATTGTTCTTTCTTCATGAAAAAACATAAATTCAATAACCTTAACAAAAATTACAATTTAAAAAATATATGGAATTGATATAAAACTAAAAAAAGTCAAATTTTGCACCTACATCTGAACTGAATGTTTCATTGCTTACATCCGTAAAATATGTGCGGATTTTAGAGAGTTGTGGATTTTAGGAGTGCGGATTTGAGGGAGTCTACTGTATTTTATTATGAATTAAACTATAAATTAGTCATTTATTAAACTATTATTATTACTATTGTTATTGTTAAATTACAATTATTAAATTAAATATGAATAATTTATTATATTTATATGGTTTTATATTATTTTATTATATATATATATATATAATGTATTATTTATTATATTGTATAATGCAATATAATTATACAAAATAACATAATATGTATATATATATTGGGATAATATTTATAATATAATATAATTATATTTACATTATTTATATTTATAATTTTTAAATTTATATTTTAAAATTATTTATAATTTAAATTATATATAACAATTTATATATTATTATTTTTTTTATTATAAAGTTATGTATTAATATGTTATTACGCTATATATTATATTTATATCTACAAAAAAATTATATAATTATAATATAATATAATACATTATAAAATATAATACATTAATATAATAAAATAATTAATTTATATAATAAAAATATCTAATACTATATAATAATAATAAATAAATAATAATAATAATTGTGCAATTTTTCTTATTAGTAATTAACTTTTCTCAATCATATAATAAATCAATAAAAATTACATTATCATTTCTAACATTTTTGTGATTTAAACTATTACTTATTTAAGACATGCCCTCAGAAAACCCGTAACATATCCCCAAGAGCATGCATACCCTTGATTGGGAACCGCTATCACATATAAATACAGATATAAAAAATTAAATCTAAAAGAATCGTAATCATCATTATTTTTACAAGTTTTGACCGACTTTTAAATTTGGTGCTTTCAAAAACCGCGCCAGTTATTTCAACGACAAAGTTGGTTATTTACTTTGTTTGTCTTGTGTTTTCTTCCAGAAATTGAAATGCCTTGTGTCCTTTTCTAAAATGATTTGAACAATTCGTAGCAGAACAACATCTTACCATAAATTTCGTATTTAATTATAACATGTATTTAATAGAAAATAACTGTCAAAATGCAGCACCGTTGCTCTCTGTTTATATAGAAGCTAATGGGCGCTGGGTACATATGGCAAACCCAAAGGCACATCAATGGCGGATGCTTCAGCTCGTAAATCTAGTAGCCCTACCTTAGACTAGTCTCCCCAAAATTTTCAAAACTCCATGCGTGCTGGATTTCATTTGAAGTTTCAGATACACAGACAGAGAGAAACTTTTTTTTAAACAGCAATCATTTTGATATCACGCAGAGTTCGCAACACTTAATGGGACTTGTTCAGTATTAAAATTAGAATAACATACATGTTTTAAGTGCGTTCATAATTATGTAAGTACATAGCACCCATAGTTGTCATTCAATCTGTCCATCTGTCCACATATAACAATGCAAAAACTACCCAACTAAATCGTTTGAAATTCAAAATATATACTTATTACATAATTTTGTTGAGTCATTTTAAATTTTATGAAAATCGGATGTACAGATCAATTACAGAGACAATCAAAAGCATTATGATACATTACAGTCAATTAGTAAAAAGTTTTAAGTGCATTTTTATGGTGTTACACTCTTTAGAACGCAAGAAAATTGAAATGTGTCTATGATGTATATACTATAATATAAATTCTATACAATATGTGGTGCAAAGAATATTTATTATTAATTTACAGGGCCACACAAAAGCATTCCATTAGATAATGGTATAGCAGAGTTTCCCCCAGAGGGTTTCAGGAGGGTGCTACGCCCCTCCTGCCCTTTTGTTTAAAACCTAGTGCCCCTCTTGCCCCTCATCTAACAACTAGCGCCCCTCTTGTCGCTCATTCAAAAAAATAGCGCCCTTCTTGTCCTACATTTGAAAAAGCGCAGCCCTTCAGTGATGATGTGGACGCGCTACAGCGCGTGAATTACACAAAGAATCGGCGACGGAACGCAAAAAAAACGCTTATGCGTTCCACGGGACGCGTAATTTTGTCAAAGGATCGCGAAAAAACATCAAATTTCGTTAAAAGTTGCGAAATAACGACTAATTTCTGGCAATATTGTCGAGAAAATGGCTAACTTCGTCACAAAATCTCGAAACAGCGGCAGATTTCCTTCAAAAATCGTGAAAAAACGATAAATTTAGTCCAAAAATCCCGATAAAACGGAAATATTTGTCAAACGATTCGCGAAAAACGGCAAATTTCGCCAAAAAATCTCAAGAAACGGCAATTTTAGTCAAAAAATTACGATAAAACGGCAGATTTCGTCAAAAAATTTGCGTAAAAACGGCAAATTTTGTCCTAAAATCGCAATAAAACGGAGAATTTCGTGAAAAAATTCGTAAAAAACGGCAAATTTCGCCAAAAAATGTGCAAAAAAACGCAAAATTTGTCAAAATACCACGAAAAAACGGCAGATTTCATCAAAAGATCGCAAAAAAATGCAAATTTTGTCTAAGGGGCACAAAAAAAAGTTAATGGCAGAAGAGAAATTTTTCTTTTATAAAAACTAATTTTCCTACTTCAAAATTCTTTTTATTGCTCCAAAAGCGGATTTTCCTGATTCACAATCCTTTTCGTGCAAAGAAAAAATTGCATTCTGGGCATAATTAGAATTTGACGCACCCCCCCCCCCTTCTCAAACACCTGTGACAGCCCCAAAATGACATTTGTTAATATAAATTTGGCATCCCTTAAATTTCTGCTCCCGGGACGACTGCCCCCGCACGGTTCTGAACAGAATCACAGAAGTGATCCTAAGAAAAAAAATTAAAATTCACTGCAAATTTTCTGAAAGATACTGTTACAACGGATGTGGGAGGAAAGAGGGGGCAATTCCCCTTCCGTTACGAACTATGTGCTTTTTTTTATCAGATTTTCGTCCCTTTTTTTAAATTTACGTTTTTTCGCGACAAAATTAGCGGTTTTTCGAGATCATTAGAAGAAATTTACCATTTTTTTCATCTTTTAACAAAACTTCGCGATCTTTTCTCGAAATTTGTCGTTTTTTTCGCAACTTTTAGCAAAATCTGCCGTTTTTTCGCGATCACTTAACAAAACCTGCTGTTTTTTGCGATCTTTTAACAAAATTCCCATTTTTTTTTCAATTTTTTGACTAAATTTTGACATTTTTTTGGATTATTTGACGAAATTTTTGTATTTTCACGATCATTTGAATCGCTAGATTCTAGATTCAACTCTATAAAAGTGCCCTTAAAAATCAAAAAAGTGCCCTGAAGAATGTAAAAAGTGCTCTTTTCAGAACAGTAGTGCCCTGCCCCTTTTTAAACCTGGGGGAAACTCTGGTATAGGGAGAACATTGTTTGGTGCACATTTTGATTGTATTAAACTATTTAACATTTTATGAAATTTATACACATTGCTGAGGATTACTACAAGTTTTTTCCTGTACAACAGAAAGCCGATAGTATTTACAGGGGCACACAAAAAATTTTGGAATCTATATTTTATCCAAAATACTGTATAGTATTCACCAAGATCTGAATATTTTTAGGTGCATTCGTAATTACATAAATATGTATCACCTATAGCTATTGTTCAGTCTGTCCTCCATTTGTCTATCTATCTGCATATAACAGAGCAAAACCTAGCCAACTGAATTGTTTGAGATTTAAAATATATAATTGTTGCATAATTCTGTCGTGTCATTTCAGATTGAATGTATAGTTTAATTACAGGGACAATCAAAAGTATTCCATTACATTAAGGCAAATAGGAAAAATTAATTTCAAGTATATTTTAATAATGTTACACGCTGTTGAATATAATAGAATTGACATAAATCTATGAAGTATATACTAAAATATATATTCTGCACAATTTATGATACAAAGAATATTTGTTAATTTGTTACAGGTCCACACAAAAGTATTCCATAACATAATGGTATATGGAGAAACATTGTTTTGGGTGTGTTTTAATTTTATTAATCTATTTCACAAATTATGAAATTGATATATGGTGCTGAGGTTTTATACAAGTTCCTTCCGGTATAATAGAAAGCATCTAGTATTTACAGGAACACACTAAAGATTTCGACCATTGTACTTTAATTGAAGTACTATATATTATAACAGCAAGAAGTTAATGTTTTTAAAACTTTGTTACAGTACGACCACACTTCATTTGATACGCTTCACATGCAATTTCCAACCTGTTATAATTACTAATCTCAAATATAAAAATTAATTTATTTCAGCACAATATAACCTGAGATAAGCTATAATGTTCATTGAATAAAGCATAATACATCTATGACCTAAGGAGTGCCAAGAACACCGTTTAATGAACAGTTTCTTACAAATATCTTATATATTAAATTTGGTGAATTTCCACTCCAAAAATATCAAGATCTGTCTTTCATTAAACCTGCTAAAAGTCACAAGCAACACCTGTTGAACAATATATACCAAAATTTAATAAGCATCAATGTGTTAGAGATTAGAAACATGTGAAGTCTGGTAAAATTTTGAGCAAAGATAATGAGATATAGTTATACAGCGTGTTTATAAAGTCCTGGACCCATTTTGATGTTTAATAACTCATAAAATAATAAAGATCTATTAAAATTAATAACATAAATCGTTAGACAGACTCAAAAAATTTCATGACCCTTGTCAATGAACTTGCACCCTATGTTGCACAGAGAATATCAAGTCGATAGTCCATTTCACGCCAGGCAGCGACAAGCATGTCGGCATCCACAGAGGTGTACTACTTTTTGTAATATATAGCAGAGTAATTTCTTTAAAATTGATGAGCTTTAACTTCCTTTAAGTCAATAATGAAAGAGTAAATAATGCACATCTTGTAAATTGAAAATAAAATATCTACTTACAAATTTGAAGGAGCTTTGTAAAAATAAAGATGGCTTGAAAAGAAACACAAACTTGTAAAATTCAACAGCAGCTTTATTAGTAAACCTTTAAGCATCTCAGAAACACCACTGTAATAACTTTAATTATAAACACTGTAAACACTGAAGCAAGAACAAGCTAACATGCATGAGAAACTTTCTCATTTTATAATAGCTGACAACCAATCATCACTAGCCAGCACATGCTGGAACTATTTTGCATAAAAAACATAAAGTTGAATCACATTGTGCAACCTGAAAACATGTTGACAAATAATGCTTCTTGATTAAATGATATCTTGTGAGCAACGCACCAACCATGATTTTAACTGAAAACTAGTCAAATCAAATGTGAACAAAAATGGATATCTGCATGCTGTTGAAGGTTAGTGTTAATGATTAGTTTTGTTAGTAGGTTAGTAATTTTAAGTAGTGAAACAATAAAAAGGTACCTTAATGAATAAATTATACACTTAACATAAAAAATGAAAACTTAATATACTTAATAAAAAATGATGGAAAAAAATTCTTAATAAAAATGTGGTTCTTCCACAAGAGGCTACTGCGGTTGTAATTCTGGCTTTTAAGTCATCAATGTTCAACACTCTCCTCCTGTAAACATTGTCCTTTACAAATCCCCAAAGGAAAAAGTCCAGTGGCGTTATATCAGGTGATCTGGGTGGCCAAGGAATTGGACCTCGCCCAATCCATCTTCCTGGAAAATGGTCATTCAAAGAAGTACGATCGATGGTACCCCAATGAGGTGGTGCACCATCTTGTTGCAAAAAGACATGTGGCTGAAGCTCTTCTAGTTGCGGAAATACGACATTTTCCAATAGCTGCAATAGTCTCTGTGGATGACAACATGCTTGTTGCTCCCTGGCATGAAATTGACTATCAACTTGATTAAAGATGTAAATTTTTCCATTTTTCTATTTTGGGTGAAAAAAGTCCAGGCCAGGATTCGAATCAGGGATGTATTGGCTGAAGCCTCCAATGCTCTACCAACTGAGCTATCCCAGATATGAACACTGGAGGACTATTTCACCCAATTAACCTCAATGATCACTTTATCTGGTCTGATACTCTGGATCAGTTCAACAGAATAAATCGAAGGTCAATATATGGAACTGCAGAAAATCGCTGCATACGAAATTACATTAGATTTTTCTGCAGTTTTATATATTGACCTTCGATTTATTCTGTTGAACTGATCCAGAGTATCAGACCAGATAAAGTGATCATTGAGGTTAATTGGGTGAAATAGTCCTCCAGTGTTCATGTCTGGGATAGCTCAGTTGGTAGAGCATTGGCGCTGTCAGCCAATACATCCCTGATTCGAATCCTGGCCTGGACTTTTTCTCACCCAATATTGAAAAATGGAAAAATTTACATCTTTAATTAATTTACTGATTGAAAAATCGTGTTTCTAAATTTAATCTAATATCAACTTGATATTCTCTGTGCGACGAAGGGGGCACACGTGGAAGTTCATTGACAAGAGTTATGAAACTTTTTGAATCAATCTAACTATTTATGTTATTAATTTTAATTTATCTTTATTATTTCATGTGTTATTAAACATCAAAATAGATCTGAGACTTTATAAACACCCCGTATTAATTGTGAAAAATGCAGCATAGCAACACTGCCTGTTGGGCTACACACAGCAAAATATTACCAGCAACTGTATTATGCTAAAATTTAATTAAATATGCTATTTGATGAAATTCTACATTTTAATTTTAGAGATAGGTTGTCAATAAAATTTTTATGATAAACAGTCTGATATTCTTTAAACAGTTCCAGTTTTATTCAGGTCAATCTAAAACACACAAATCCAACCGAAATTGGAAATATTTTCATGTTGCCAATACTTTCTTTCGATAAATACATATTACATAAAGTATTGAAAAAAAGAGGAATCGTAATCAAGATTTCTTTTAAATGCTGCAATATACTTCTGCATCATAACCTAAAAAATAAAAAAAAATACATTTATAATAATAAAAATAGAAATTTGCCTGTGCCCATATTGTGCGGACTATTTGATTAAATATTCTTTTACTGTTATGCGATTCTTACATTTCAGTGATATTTTTATATTAGGAAAAAAAAAATCACATTTTTACTTTTAGCTCAATCTAATACAGTTTAATTTTGTATTTACAGTTTATTTGAATTTCCACAGCAATTTTTTCTGTGATTTTATGAATTTTGATAATTTATAATAAATTTTGTATTCTGTGACTTTTTTTTTTTAAACTTTTATTACTTTTTATCTGTTTTGTGGTGGATTTTAAACATTAGTAAAAGTAGTTCAGTTTCAATGTTATAATCAAATATAGTAAACCTACACAGTATATTGTGCTCTTTCTAATGAGGTTCACTCCGAATTTGTATAAAAGTTTCGGACATTATTAAATTTTACCATCAGTTTGAGTAGAATTTTTGGCATTCAAAAATGGAACCCAGTTCCAATCTTTTAGGTAAGTTTAATAAATCTTGTACTTTTTTTTAATCAAGAATTTTTTTTAAATTTGTGCAATGACTTTTGAAATTTTCATGCAACATTTGAGGAGTTTCTTGTGCTGATTTTTTGATGTTAGGTTTAAACTTTCAACTGAATATGATAAATTTTGTCCTCTGCATTTTTTAAAAATTTTTTAGCAGTTTTAATAAGTGTTTTTACATTGCGTTACGTTATTTTTATTTTTTTTTTTACACTCTAACCTTTGTTACAGAGTTTTAACTAACTACAGTAAATGTTATCCATGACGATTTTTGAACTTCAAATGATTTTTAGGAGAGTTCAGAGTTTTTTTTTGCTTTAGTAAATTTCCTGAAACAGTTTTCGTCACTGAAAGGCATTAAGTGGATCAAAATATATAAAGGTGGGCTTTATTTAGAAAGGAGGCAGTTTGAGGATCCTCTATATCAAATTAAATATGATGAAACATTTAAATCATCGATAAAAGTTCTTTTCTGCATTAGTATGGATGCTTATTTTTTATAATTATTGTGTGAAAGTTACTTACAGAATAAGTCACAGGCTAACTATTTATATTTTGTGTAAGTCAAAAGATGTCTGAGATTATCGCTTTTTGAAGCATATTTTAGAACAAAAGGTTTTTCTTTTATACAAGATAAATAATGATTTTTTAAATGAACAATTCATTGAAAATACAATTGAACATGTTTTATGCACAAATTTTTTGCACTTTATGAGTCAAGTATAGTGTTTTCACAGCATCTTTATGCTTTTGAACATAATTCAACAAATTTTTGCATGAGTTAATATGTGTTTTCTTAGATAACTTTTCAAGGAAAATCCTCGTGAACATATTTCGCAAACAAACGGTTTTTCTTTAGTATGAGAGAAATGATGTTTTTTTAGATCACCTTTATTGGAAAATCCTTTTGAACATACTTCACAAATGAAAGGTTTTTCTTTGGAATGAGTCAAGAGGTGACTTTTTAAATTACCAATTAAGTAAAATCCTTTAGAACATATTTCACAAATAAAAGATTTTTCGTTTGTATGAATCTTTAGATGACTTCTTAGATCACAATTGTGATAAAAGGCTTTTGAACATATTTCACAGACAAATGTTTTTTCTTTATTACTATGTGTGATAAAATGTTTTCTTAGATAATCATTTGAGGAAAATCCTTTTAAGCATATTTCACAAACAAAAGGTTTTTTCTTCGTATGAGTCATGAGGTGATTTCTTAGATTACGTTTCTGGAAATATCCTTTAGAACATATTTCACAAATAAAAGGTTTTTCATTTGTATGGGTTAACATGTGACTTCGTAAATTACTGTTCTGAGAAAATCCTTTTGAACATATTTCACAAACAAATGGTTTTTCTTTTGTATGCGAGATATGATGCTTTTTTAGTTCATCTTTACTAGAAAATCCTTTTGAACATGTTTCACAAACATAAGGTTTTTCTTTTGTATGAGTCAAGAGGTGACGTCTTAGATTACAACTCAGAGAAAAACCTTTTGAACATATTTGACAAACGAAAGGTTTTTCCCCCGTATGAATTAAAAAATGATTTCTTAGGTTACTCTTCATGGAAAAAGTTTTCAAACATACTTCACAAGTAAAAGGTTTTTCTTTTGTATGAGATAAATAATGTTTTTTTAAAGAATCTTTGAGGGAGAACTCTTTTGAACACACTTCACAAACAAAAGATTTTTCTTTTGTATCAGTCAAGAGGTGACTTGTTAGATTAGAACTCTCGGAAAATCCTTTTGAACATATTTCATTAACAAGTAATTTTTCTTTTGCACAAATTGAAAGGTCTTTCTCTGAAGGACTTCTTCTGGAAGGTTGTTCGCCTGTACCCATTGAAATGTCTTTCTCTATATCATCACTTTGAGGAATGGAGTGCTCTTTATTTGGGAAAAACTGTTCACCTATACTCATCGAAAAGTCTTTCTCTATATCATTACTTAGAGGAATGGAGTGCTCTTTATTTGGGAAAAATTGTTCATCTGTACTCATCGAAAAGTCTTTCTCTATATCATCACTTTGAGGAATGGAGTACTCATTATTTGGGAAAAATTGTTCATTTGTACTCATCAAAAAGTCTTTCTTTATGTCATCACTTTGAGGAATGGAATGCTCTTTATTTGGGAAAAATTGTTCATCTGTACTCATTGAAAAGTCTTTCTCTATATCATCACTTTGAGGAATAGAGGACTCTTTATTTGGGAAAAATTGTTCACCTGTACTCATTGAAAAGTCTTTCTTTATGTCATCACTTTGAGGAATGGAGTACTCTTTATTTGAGAAAAATTGTTTACCTGTACTCATTGAAAAGTCTTTCTCTATATCATCACTTTGAGGAATGGAGTGTTCTTTATTTGGGAAAAATTGTTCATCTGTACTCATCAAAAAGTCTTTCTCTATATCATCACTTTGAGGAATGGAGTACTCTTTATTTGGGAAAAATTGTTCACCTGTACTCATCGAAAAGTCTTTCTTTATGTCATCACTTTGAGGAATGGACTGCTCTTTATTTGGGAAAAATTGTTTACCTGTACTCATTGAAAAGTCTTTCTCTATATCATCACTTTGAGGAATGGAGTGCTCTTTATTTGGGAAAAGTTGTTTGCCTGTACCCATCGACATTTTTTCAAGGTTAAATTTTTTTTAGATCCCAAAAGAAACTTTTATTATATACCAGTATGAAAAACTAGTGTTGCCATTTAAATTCAACAAAATAGTTTATTCTCCTCCAATAAATACTGTTGTATATTTAACCTGCTTTAGAATCTAAAAAAAAGTAATAAATAGTACATTTTTAATTAATTTTAATAAAATTTTACTGTGTTAAAATTCAAATTTGACAAAATTTTTATTCTTCACATACAATAAAATTCAAACAATAAAATGCATTACTATTTAAAAATATTCAAATTTATATTTAATTTTAATAATGTAAACTGGAGTGATTTTATCAATATGTGTTTAATCATTTCAATTATAAAATTGATTGTGAATTATTAAGAAAATTTTCATTTAAATATTGTAAATCTTTCTGTTATAGAATTTTTAGTTTTTAAAAAAAATTAACAATAAAAAAATAGCTTATTTATGCATGGGAACTGTTTCAGCACCTATAGGTGAAAAAAATCACAAATACAAAACACACACAAATGATGGGACCACTATTTTTCCTTTTGTGATTCATGGACCTGTTGTAGATTTTTTCATTTTCAACAAAATTAACAGTGAAAAAATGTGCTTAATGATACATTAAAACTGTTTCAGCAGCTATAGGTGAGAAAAGAATATATTTGCATAAAATTACAAAAAACAGGAATGATTGTGACTCAGAGTGAAAAACTCTGAGAATTATTGATGCAAAATACACCAATTCCAATGGTCACATTCACTCAAAAAGATTTACAAAAAAAAAAAAAAAAATTAGTTTTTGAAGCAGCAAAAACAGTTTTAGAACAGAAAATTCCACTCCACAGTATATATTTTTTTCGCGATAATTTGATGAAAATTGTCATTTTCGCGATTTTTTTCACAAATTTGACCGTTTTTTGCGCATGTTTGACGAAATTTGTCGATTTTTTGCGATCTTTTCCGAGATTTGTCGTTTTTTGTGATCTTTTCACGAAATTGATCGTTTTTTCGCGATCTTTTGACGAAATTTGCCATCTTTTCGCGATCTTTACACGAAATCTGTCGTCTTTTCGCGATATTTTCTCAAAATTGGTTGTTTTTTATCATTTTTTTAAGAGATTGGTCGTCTTTTTGCATTTTTTTTAACGAAATGTGCCTTTTTCGCGATGTTTTCACCCGTTTATTTGACAAATTTGCCGTTTTTTCGCGTTTATTTGATGTTTTCCCACGATTTTATTACAAAATTTTTCTTTATTACGAAATTTGCTTACAGAGATTAGCTTTTTGTGCTATTCTTTAAAGAAATTAATGTTTTTTTCGTTATTCCTTGTCAATATTTGCGTTTTTCCTGTGAATTTCCAAAATTCGCAATATTTTTTAACATTAAAATTTTCCTCTAAACATTTCCCTCTAAACAAATCACCATTAAACAAAAATAGCAAATTAGGACGCATTTTGAGCAACAAAAATTACAGCTCGTCATCAGCTGAACTAACACGTGTCTGTAAATAGACAGAGATAAACCAAGGGAAAGAGGGTGGAGATTACAAAGAATGTTTCTAACACGACAGGTGGCGCTAGTAGAAAGAGCACAGGTAGAAGACAAAAGTGATGCCAAAATAATAAGAGAGAAAATGTGGAATAATAAAAATAAAGGTAAAAAATAAAATAATATAATAATAAAGTAAATGAAAGTAAATAAATAATAATAATAAGTAAATAAATAAAATAAAAAGATAAATAAATAAATAAATAAATTTTAAATATAAATAAAATGAAAATAGACAAGTGACAAGTTAAAGAACTACAAAAGCCACTCCCATGCAGGAGAGATGGAGGGGGATGATGAGAGATCATTGACAAGATTATTAGAATTTTTTACAAATAAAATAAGCTTCATGAATATTTCAGTGAGAAGGAGAGGCAAGGTGAGAAATAATTCTGGCCTTAGAGTAATTGAAATAATGACCGGAAGCCCAACAGTGAGAAGCAATTGAGAATATTATTTTATTCATTGGATTGAAGATAACTTTAAAATTGAAATGAGAAAGTGTTTTAGCAATTTTAAAACAGAGAGGAGAACAAAAAGGTAGAACAATGGAGTTAATATTAGGAGGATTACTTGAACACCAGGTGTTTAATTTCAGATAATGAAAATCTTATTTTGATAACTTTATCATGTAATGAATTATCATTAGTTTAAATTTTACCATAAATTAACATGGAAATTCGTGATCGGGAAGAATTTATGATTTTAGTAAGTTAATAAGTAACAGTTAATATACATAATTATAAAATACTATTATTATTATTTTTTATTAATAGAATGTAATTGATGTATTATATCTTGATGATCAATTGTCTGTGGCTTATTTTTATTGCCAAAAAATCTCTGAAAAGAAAAAAACTAAAAATTATTGATTTATAATGTTGATTCTGAAAAAGAAAAGGGGAAGAAACCATATTTAGACTTCCTTTTTTTTTACAAATTGTGCTTTATACAATGTTATTTATTTTTTTAAGAATATGAATCACATATCTTAAAAGAAAAATGTCATTTTTAATTTTTTTTTTCAATTGATTCAACTTTCTTTTGACATTTTGTAAAGCTCAGAAGGAATTGAAGAAATTTCATTCACATGTAAATATTTAAAATTAACCAAAGTATTGAATTTTGCATTATACAGACAGAGTATGTAAAGTATGCTTACATGAAAACTTTTTCTTTAAAAAAGTTAGCTTTTAATTTATAAAGCTTATTTTAATGGCCATTAAAATTTAATTACTTTTATTTCAGGTGGCAATTAGAACCATTACATCGGATAGGGTACAACAATTTTAAGCAAATTCTGATTTGAGTTATAATTGTGAAATATCAAATTGGAGAATATTTAATTTTTTAATTGAAATTCCACCATATCGTTTCAGTTTACAAAAATATACTTTTCTTGGTGAATGAACGCATAAATATACAGTAGAATCTCAAAAATCTCCTCAGTTTGGGACCAGAGGCTGTGCAGATTTTAGAATTTTGCAGATTTTGGATTTAATGATTTTTTTTTTCAACTTACCTTTTTATTTCGAAGAAGATCATGAAATAATTCAATTTAAGCAAATCAAAATTTGAATCTCTTTTATTTACTTGTACTTTATCACTTTAATACTCAAAATTATTTTTTGTTATAATGTCTAAACATTTCTTATATATTCCTTTGGTTGGTAACTTCATTTTTCTATTTTTAGCACTTTCCAACAAGGTTGAAAAGTGCTTATGCATTCGGTTTGTGTGGCTATCTGTCTGCGGCAGGGTTTGGCAAAGTGGGCCCAGCTCGAAAAAACCCGCACAGGCCCACTTATGATAAAACCCATTGTGGGTTTTTCAAAATTTTTCATGATTTTACAACTGTATCATTATTTAATCTAAGGTATCAATGCAAAGATAAATGCCAGTTTAAATATATTTCAAAAGAACCAGATTTAAAAAAAAAATTTTAAGCATTGATAAAATGACCAAAAAATAAATTAGCTCTAAAGAAGAGTAAAAAAAAACAGTTTTCAACCGATTTCTGATTTGAAATTAATGAAAAAAACTACATACATTTAGCATACTTAACTTAAAGTAGGGCTGTTTGCAGGGTTGGGTTTCTGACGTCAGAAACTGGTTTTTGACATGACAAGTGTCAAAAGCTGGTTTAAACCATCAAAAACTGGTTTAAACTGTCAAAAACTGGCTTAAACCGTCAAAAATGTGTAATGCACTTTAAACATTTTACGAACAAGAGACAAACTTTGAATAAATCTTAATGATTTAAATAATTTTTTATTTAAAATTTATTATACTGTAATTTAATAATTACAAAAAAATTAAATTACTTTAATTGCAATAAAACATTGTTTTTTTAGAATGTTCAAACAGAAGAAAATGATTTTGTACAGTTAATAATCTGGACCAATTTTACCCCACAGAATCCTATAGCACATAATCAATTTAGCACATTTATTTACATCCAAATGGTTTCTGAGTTTAGAGTGTATAAAGCCAAAGTTATAAAATACTCTCTCAATTGGTGCTGTGCTAGCAGGGCTTGATAGCAGATGCATTGCTAGTTGAACAAGTTTGGAGGCAGGCTAAATTTTCAGATTTATGAGAGATTTTTTTTTCCGGAAATGATAATGTACAATACAGTAAAAGTAAATTTTTAATATTACATCTAATGTTGTATATGTGTGACAGATGTTTAATGTGAAATTTTACAGATCAGTGTAGTATTATAGGTTTCTGACGAGGTTTTTGACAAGAGGTTTTAGCCATGACGGTTTAAACCACGGTTTTAACCGGATAAAACTGCACACTGTCAAAAACTTGCCAACCCTGGCTGTTTGTTATGATTTTGCCCAACTCAAAAAATCAACTGGGTTTTTTCAAAATCTCAACTTTAAATTACATAAGGTTAATTTCTTAATATCATTATTAAGATCTTAATACTGATATTAAGATAAGATATATTTCTTTATAACAATGCACCACTTGTAAAGTTTTTCCCCTACCACAAGGGAATAAAAAAAGTCTTAATTCTCCCAAATTCTGATTCCAATTCTGATTTAGCATTAGTATTAATGTAGAATTTTAATGATAATTTCATTCGTAAAATTATTACTTGTAATCAATATTTTGTAAAAGCAAAGTTTAATTTTGATTGTCGTTGATTTATATATTTTTGTAATTACTTCAAGTGGTATTTAGTAGTACAGTAGAACCCAGATAATTCGGATTAATTGGGACCAGACCCAGTCTGGATTATCAAAAGTCCAGATTTTCAGAAGAATACAAGCAATTGAAATAAAATAAAACATACTTACAGGAAATCATCTTTACATTCAGTATATTCAATATTTACAGACAGTAAAAATGTTTAGTTTATAATTATAAAGCTCGTTATCTTCTGCTGTGCCAGTTGTGCAGGTCGCATGGTCACACATCTACTTGAGCATAAATAGTTCATTGGGTACAGCCTCCACATGATGTTCAAAATAAATCATTAATTACTCTAAATGGGACGTTGCTCCATTATGACTAATAACATTTGATTGGTCATCAATAATAATGGTGTTTTCGTCTGTATCATCTTAATTTTCATTTTATTCATTTGTGCACAAAGTCATTATTTCCTCATCTGTAAGTGAGGTGTAACTTTTTTCATTATCTGCTTCCAACCAATTGGTAATCTTGCTGATATCAACACCTGAGCAATCATCAATTTGTTTTACCATACTCACAAAATCTTCAGTTGTAATGTCTCATTTATTCCTCCTTCTATTTCAATTTTCCGAAGTGATTTGTCGAAGCTTTTTCTCACGAAGATAAGGAAACAGTCTAACTTAAAATACTAAAATAAAATTTTAGTGTAACTAATCATAAAACTTTATTGTGCAGTGAGCTTTAGTTGACATTTCTAAATGGATTACATTGCAAACGGTGAAAATTGGAATTGCCAAAACATAAATGATACATAGTTGTTCCTTTCATAAATTACATGAAAGAGTTTTTTAAAAAAGAAAGCTTAAGCTATTTTCCAAAAAGGCTTTTTTATTCAGAATACAAGGATGAAATAAATTTATGCCATGAAATTTTGCCAATAGCTTCTCAAACTTGGAAAAAAAAAATTGACCAGACCGATCTGGATTATCCTGAGATCCGATTTAATAAGGTCCAAATTAATGGAGTTCTACTGTAAGTACATTTCTGTCAATCATTCTGAACCGTCTTCGTTAACTCAAAAAATCTATTTATAGCTGGCTTAATATATCCTTAATGCAAGAAACTAGTCATATCAGACACAAATCTACCTTTTAAATTAACTTGATTTTTTAATATATACATTTTGTTAATTCATTCTTAATGCAAAATTATACCCAGATTTCACTCATAAACTCATCCATCAGCAATCCTTATCCAAACATTGAGAATTTAGCTATTATGTATATGAAAATTAAAAATTTAAAGTGTTTAAAAAAAATTTCAATAAAACCTGAAAAAGCCTGGTTTTTTTTTTTTTTTTTCAGAAAACCCTGAAAAAACTTGGGTTTTAGACTAGTGGGCCCACTGGGTTGGGCTTTTTCAAAAAACCCGGGTTTTTTCAAACCCTGGTCTGCGCTCTAATTCTTATAAATATACTCAGATTATCATGAAATTTTTGGACTTAAAGACATTCACCCAACTACGAGCCCCATTGAAAATGAAGTTTCTGCCATGATTAGTTTACTTACAGGGACAGTCAAAAGTTTTCCATGACATTACGGCCTACGGGGAAAAATCGCTTCAAATGAATTTTAAAGATGTTACACCCTGTCAAACATCTTCAAATTTATATGCATCTACAAAATGCACTAAAATATGCATTACATAGAGTATGCAGGAAAAAGAATAGTTATTATTCATTTACAGGGCCACACAAAAGAATTCCAATACATAATAATAAAGGGGGGAATTATTTGAGACATATTTTAAGTATGGTAAATAATTTCATATCTAATCAAATTGATATACATTGCTGAGGATTAATATGAGTTATTTCATGCATAATACATAGTGCATAGTATTTACAGGGACACACAAAAGATTTCAAATAGTATATTCTATCCAAAGTCCTGTATATTATGAAAGATGGCTGTTAGATGGATGAAATGAATTTTTAATTATGATATATACTTTTAAGTTTCATTAGATGTATGCATATTATAATGGTTTATATAAATGATAATTGTTACACAATTTAGATATACAGGGTTACACAAAAGATCTTGGAAAGGTTACTGAATATGAGCGTAATTTACTTAATGGTGGTTTTTAAATATGTTTTGCCATTTACAAAGAACTGCATTTAATTTACTAAGAAGTAATTGTGGAATATAGATAAAATGATATACAAGGTGACACAAAGAACTGGATACATGGTCGCATTTG
The DNA here is from genome assembly GCA_964019185.1 of Maratus speculifer. Classification (NCBI taxonomy): domain Eukaryota; kingdom Metazoa; phylum Arthropoda; class Arachnida; order Araneae; family Salticidae; genus Maratus; species Maratus speculifer. The sequence goes on from OZ025292.1 coordinate 15,929,059, forward strand.
GATGATAATTTCTGAAAATTTGATTTAAGTATTAAACTACTTAAACATAGAGAATTTATTTTTAAACTTAACTTTAGCAAAATATTTTCATGTATTAAAGGTACTATGTAATTTACAGGGCTAAACAAAAGTATTCAAGATTGTTTCCTTCTATTAGTATAAATTGCTGAAAAGAAAATTTCACCAATTTAGGCATTTTCTTGCTAAACTAAATTTTACCATTATATAGTCTATATGTTAACTGACAGATCAAATACAGGGCTTTTCAAAAGTATTGGAATACATATTTGGATATGAACTGTAATACGTTATTTCCCTGGATAATAAAGTTTTGTTAAAAATTTCAAAAAGTGTTGGAAAGTGCTTCATAATCTATGATTAACACATGATTTTTCTTACTTGTTGAATTTTTTTTTTTTTTTTTTTTTCCTGTAGATAGCCTTTATATCTTGTTGGTCTATACAACTCTGTTACTCCAAGAACTTCATAATTATCACCTAAAACCAAGTCTTCCTTGAAAAAAAATTCTGATATTCATTGTTAGATTAAACTTCAGTGGGTTCATTTTCAAAAAGGTAATTTTTCATCTGCAATATGATTTTAAGACTTCATTTTTATTGTTCATCCTTCAACAATTTTTTCTTTAAAAACCCTTGTGTACCTGGGTTAGAGTTTTTTTGCATAATTCAACAGAGTTTAGATGCTTAAGCTTGGGATAAAATGAAAAATCTTTATCTTCAGCTTCATTTTGGATAAACAAAATGTCAAGCCATATTTTAAATCATACATTAATTAAAAGCTTGCATGAAAATAAAATAAATTAATCTGCTAATTTCTTTAGCAGCTGATAGATGATGCCACTACTAAAACTTTTCTGTATTTTTTCATATCTCTCATATAATTCTATTGTTTTACACTTTTTTGTATATAAATTTCTGTAAAATAAAAGTATTAGATTTATGAAATATCCTCTGTCATTACTATTTTATCATAAATTTATGTTAAAAATTATTTTATTTTGGTTCATTGTTAATTGGAATGAAGATTTTAAAGAATACTTCATAATTGCAAATTTTTTTGTTTACATATTCGAATGCCAGTGGATTTTACAGGTTTGCATAATTTAGAATTGTGAATTTTGGAGACTATACTGTATTAGCAAACAACTTACTCTGTTAAGTTAAGCAAAATATTTGCAATACCTCTCAAATTTACTAACATATATAAATTTTGTATACAAAATATAATTTTAAAAAAAGGTATATTTTTCAATAAAATGGCTCTTAAATTAATATATACAAACTTACAAGTTATATTTTGCTTCTTAACATGCCAATTCAACTTATTTTAATGCTATTTGACATAAGATGATGGGGAAAGGGACTCGTGATTTTCTCTTTTAGTAATTAGAATAGATACTACTTTCAAAGAAAATTTGTCATAATTTGCATGATGTCTGGCATTGATGGCATCGACTGAGAGCCTAGTACAATCTCTTTGGCAATAACTGATTGCTAGCGTGCCAAACGGAAGACACATGAATAATTTTTTGTATAATTTTTGTTTGAGACAGTATGATGTTTTTTCTCTGGAACATTTTATTTTATTTTTAGTGACCTAATGGGAAATGACCCACTTTTCTTTTAGTCAACAAGAATTAAGATTTGTGACTTTGCCTTCTATTGCAAATGAATCACCAAAGCTATTCATTTGAAAATAATATCAGTGATTCTTAATAAGAAATTATTAAGTTAAAGAAAAAAAATTGGAAGAAACAAACAATATGGATCAGCTATTGATGGACAAGGAATAGAGAAATTAATGTCTGGTGGATGTATGATAATTTCATAGAACACTTAAACACAATGACAGACTTGGTCAGGCTATTCCCTTTTTGTATTTTGATTATTTAACTTGTTTAAATTTAGAAAAGAAGTCACCAAAAAAATCATATACCTTTTACTTTTTCTTTTAAAGAACAAAGGTCTTTCAAAAATCTAGAAATCCTCAATTCTAAGCTCAAATTTCCCAAGTTCACAATTGTTGGAAACTCCATCACAATACCCTCCTTCCCCCATTGGTGACTCAACTGATGGTAATTTCTCCTCTTTTTGATGTCTTCTATCAACCTTCTTAATCTTTTCGGGTCTGGTGTACTATTAATAGTAAATGTCTTTTAATGGAGTATTATTTTGTTTCAAGAAATACTTCTCCTACTATTTAAGTGTAGTAATACAGTAAAACCTCAATCCATCGTTTTTCAAGGAGGCTGGAAAGAAATGATGAATGCGGATTAACTTCAAAATATGATAAAACACAATGTTTATGGATAACTAATGCATGCAATAACAGTATATTAATAGATACTGATTTGTTGTATACTAAACTGTAAAAGAGATAAATTGAAGTTATAAAAAATATATATTTATTTTAAATATCAAAAATTTTGTTCATTTTTTCACTATTTGTTTTTAATCAAAAAATAAATTTTCAAGATATGTAAAACTTTTCTAATCATTTTCTGTAATTTCATATGCATATATAAAGGTTAAAACAGTTTCAAATGTTGTAATAGCATCAGATAAAGTTGGAATGGTGACTCAGTTAAATCGGCATGAAAGTTAGCCTTTGCATCTTCACCATAATTTTAATTTTTTACATTATCACACATTTCACCTATGCTTAGGACATCACATGTCGCAACATCTTGGTCAATGGAAACATAATCACATCCTCTATTATATACAATACAACCAATCTTCATCTAAATTATTGTCGCCATTATCAGCACAAATGGCACAAATGAGTTGTTTTATGATAAACAAAAGTAATTCCAGTTTGTACGTCATATGGATGGGCCTGAAATTCAATTTCATTTCAGTGAGGAGAAAAAATTTACAATGATGAATGCGGGAAAACGATTTTTTCTAGAACAATGCTTGCGGGTTTCATTAACATTAATATTAACATTAATAACATTTAAATATAATTTGTGCAGGGACCGTAGAAATAAAACGATCAATACGGGAATGATAGATTGGGGTTTCACTGTATTAGTATATCCCTAGGCATTTAATATACAACATTATTTATGTTTTGCCATTTAGTAGTACTAATAATAATTATTATTTGCTTAGTTTTCTTTGTGCTGTTTGCGATTGTTTTATTTTAAACATATATTTCACTCTTTAAATGTAAAATAAAAGTTACAAGTCTGAAAGAATCATATGTAATAAAGTGTACAATGCATTAGAAAGTTGTAAAATCAATTAAATCTTTTTGTATTATAATATTTTCTAAACATCTTCAAAAATTCTTTCTTAGCCTATTGTCGTATGAATAGTATACAAAAGAACAAACAACATTCATTATGAATCAGTCAATGAAATAGTCATTAAACACTTAATGTATTTGGATAGCTAACAGCGTTCGAAATCCTTGGTGGTCCGCTGGTCCGAGACCACCGATAATTCAATCGGACCACTAATTTTAAAAATTTAGTGGTCCGCTGGACCAGTGCCTTTTTTCAGGCCCTGAGAAAACTGCAACCGATCGCACATCAGATTTTTTTTTTATTATCAGCGATGCCGCGGACGCGCTATAGCGCGTAAATTATTCAAAAAATCGGCGATGGGACACAAAAAATAGCTCTTATGCGTCCCACAGGACGCGTAATTTCGTTAAAAAATCGCGAAAAAACGGCAAACTTCGTTAAAAAATCGCGAAAAAACGGCAAACTTCGTTAAAAAATCGCGAAATAACGACTAATTTTCGGCAGATTTGTCAAACAATTCTCGAAAAAATGGCTAATTTCATTCCAAAACCCGAAAAAAAAAAGGCAGATTTCTTCGAAAGATCGCGAAAAAACGGCAAATTTCGCCCAAAAAACCGCGAAAAACGGCAGATTTTCCCATCAAAATTGCGGAAAAAATTCAGATTTCTTCAAAAAATTGCAAAAAACGGCAGATTTCTTAAAAAAATCGCGAAAAACGACAAATTTCACAAAAAGATTGCGAAAAAAACCACAAACTTTGTTAAAAAAGCGCTAAATAACGACTAATTTCCGGCAAATATCGTCAAAAATGTCGCGAAAAAAATGGCTAATTTTATCCTAAAACGCGAAAAAACGGCAGATTTCTTCAAAAGATCGCGAAAAAACGGCAAATTTTGCCAAAAAATATGGCGAAAAACGGTATATTTCGTCAATAAAAACAAAAGATTTCGTCAAAATAACGCGAAAAAGCGGAAATTTCGACAAAAAACACAAAAAAAAATAAATAAGTGAATGCCGGGAGAGAATTTTTCTGTTTTAAAAACTAATTTTCCTGCTTCAAAATTGTTGTTGCTGCTGCAAAAACTGATTTTCCTGCTTCCCAATCGGTTTTTTATTGCTCCAAATCTTTCTGAGTGAATGTGACTCCTGAAAGCACCATTTCATTAAGCAAAGTACCCATTTACTCAACAAAAATGTTCCTTTTTTCAGCAAAAATGTCTTTTTCAATAAACCTGTCTTGCCCATTTTAAAAGAAATGCAAACAATAGTGATACTTGTTATCTTCTGCACTTAAATAAGCATTATTTTATAATTAAATTTGTATCTTGCACATTTATTCTTTAAAAAGTACAGAAAATTTACTCTAAGTGTTAAAATTATTTAATAGAATTTTATATAGCGGACCAGTGATGATGTCTGCGGACCAGTAAATTCTCATGCTTATTGGTCCTTGGGACCAGTGACTTTTTTTTAGGAATTCTAACGCTGGCTAATGTTGATGTAATTAACCTAAAAAGTAATTTTTTCAAAAAACTGGGAAAAAATTGGACTCGAAAGGGTTAATTTGTTTGAATTTTGAAAAACACCCTGTATATAGCATAATTATAAACATATGAAAACTACATATAAAACAGAGGAAGCTATTGATATTAATTTTTATATTGTAAGCCCAATAATTTTCTTTTGTTTTGAAGGAAGTAAAGTAACAAAAATATATAAAATTTGTATTAATAAAAAATTTATATTACTTAATGAAAAATAGTTCTAAATTATATATAAAGCACAAATTATTACAATTACAGTAGACTCCCTCAAATCTGCAAAGTTTGGGACCAGAGGTTGCGCGGATTTTAGAATTGAGCAGATTTCTGGTCATTGCTTTGTTTACATTTTTTAAACAGTAATTTAAATGTAATTAATAATGTAATTGAAACTATAATGAATGCTTACAATATAATAAAATATTAAAATAAATAATAAACTAAAATAATAAAAATTTAGATAATTTTTAAATTGATTAAAATATTAAAAACAAAAGTCAAGTTAATCAATACCGTATGATTAAATATGTATTATAAAGATCAAATGTATTTAAATTATTCAATGAAACTGTCTTTATAAGAGTACATTACTAATTCCATAAGAATCATAAAATAACTAAGCTTTACTTCAGGTTTAGCCAGACTTAATAACTAGATAATAATATTATCCTAGGGATAATATTATTATATAAAGGATAATATTATTATCATAAATATATTTGGTAAGATTGTGATTACCAATGATACCGGCAATATCTTCATTTTTTCAGAAATAAATTATTTTTTCTTCATGAAAAAACATAAATCCAATAACCTTAACAAAAATTACAAATTATTAAAATTTATGGTAGATATAAAACTAAAAAAGTCAAATTTTGCATCTACATCTGAACTGAATGTTTCATTGTTTACATCCATAAATTATGTGCGGACTTTAGAGAGTTGTGGATTTTAGGAGTGCAAATTTGATGGAGTCTACTGTACTTTTATAATCAGAAAACTGTGGTACAATTAAATATATATTACTGAATAAAAATTTTATTCTTGGTATTAACATATTTTCAGGAATACGTGCTGCAGCACATTCGAGTTCAACAGTTAAAAATATGCTTAGTGAAGCATTTCTGCCAGGGCGGTGGATACGGCGATTTTTTTTTAAAACCTTGTATTAAAGAGATGATTCTGTTTTGAAAAGTCAATTATCAATACAAAAATTTAAAATATAAGAAACTATCACAAATTTCAACAAATGATCGCAAAAATAAATAAATAAATAAATAAAACAAATTAAAAAGGAAAAAAAAAGAAAAAATTGTCAATCATTTCTAAAAAAACAAAAATTTTATCAAAGGATCGTAAGTAAAAATATGCAAAAATTATTAAAGGATCACGATAAAAACTGCAAATTTCTCCATGAAAGAACTGTTGAAAACATATGTATTTTATTTAAAAAATCACTGAAAAAATATGAATTTTATGAATAGATTTCAGAAAAAAAACATGAAATTCGTCAAATGATCATATGAAAAGAAAGTATCTTGTCTGAAGATCAAGAAAAAAATAAAGTCTCATTAAAAAAAAAAAATGCAAAATTTTTTTAAAGGATTGTGGGAAAAAAATTTGAGAAATTTTGTAAAGAATTGCAGAAAAAAAGGAATTTCCATGTAGAAATTTTCGATTTTGTTTACTGGTTTCTTTTTATTATTATTATTTTGATACTTTTATTTCTGGAACCAGTTTCGAAAATAAAAGCATCCATGTTAAAAAAAAAAAAAAAAAAAAAAATCTGTAAAGGAAATCAAAAAAGTAGAAAGTGGTCTTTGTAAAGATCAATCTCTGCTAGCTAAAGCAAAAATAAAACAAAATAAAAATATTGAAGTGCTTGTTAGATATTTTCTTTAATGTTTTCCATTATATTGACATTGGCAAACCTGTGTTCTCTTAAAAACAAGTGAATGTGATTGCATTTTCATTATGAAAAACTTTCTTTTTTGCATAGTAAAATGGAACACTTATCTGATTTTCATGGTGTTTGAATTCTTACGGAGCTAAATAAACAAACATGTCAAGACAATGAGTTTTTTTTATCCAGTGGACTTTTTTATGGGTATCTACAGTTTTCTTAAAACTTATTATATTTCAATAAAAATTTGGTATACAGCTTAATCTATTACTACTGGCATGGCAGGTGCTGAAAATTTGAACAAAATTGGTCAATTAATAATGAAAATATCCTTTTTTTTTCGATCTTTTTTAATAGTAATGACAAGAAGTGTTTTGCTTTAGATTCATTATTTCTGTTTGCTCTTTTTTTTTATTTTTTTTCCAACAACGTAAACTTACTGGCATATTTATAGGATCTTTTTTATACTTAAAAGAATAAAATTTGCATGAGTACTCAAATGATTTAGAATGAAGATGCATGTTCCCTTTTTCAAAGCTTCCATTCATTTTTCTGCATACCGAAAATATATAAATTAAAAGACTAAAGTGATCATTTTCTGAAAATTTATTTTGATACATAAAAAAGTGCATGAATTTATCTCCTATAGTGACTATCTGCTTAATGTATAAAAAGACCACTTTATCCTTTATTGTAATAATATTCGCAGTTGTCTAAGGTGATTTTTAATGAAAAGTTTTATTATTGCCAGTTATAGAAACGTTATCACTATGCAATTACAAAGAAAATAAAAATTTGCATAAATTACAGTGTACCTTGTAACTATACGTGTAATTTAAATAAATTACTACAAAATTTCAACTGCATTAAAAATAAAGCTAGTTTTAAATAAATTATCTTCTATGCTGTACATATAAAGGTACTGCTTGATTATCCTGTCGACCAAAAAACCTATCGTGAAACTAAAAGATTACATGCTAATAATGGATGATTATAAATGTCACACAAGTAATTTTTTATTGAACTTTTTATTTGTATTTTCTATTATATTTTACTAATTTATTTATTCTTCTGTAATTTAAAATAAAAATTATGTCAATTTATATAATTTTGCAAAATTGGTCGATGTGATAACCAAGTAGTACCATTTTAAATTAGTAATTCAGTTATTAAAGTTGTCAATTAATCAGTTCATTGCTTAATGTATAGCATTTTTCCTTATTTATATATATTTTTGAAATCACAAAAGTTTTAACATGCCATAAGGTGACTATTTTAGACAGTACCAAGGATGTAGTGGAGGGTATACGGGGATATATGTCGTATACTCTCTGGATTTTATTAAGGAACAAAGTATAGCCTCTGTTTCTCGAGTTAGAGTACATTTCAGAGATGTTATTTGAATCGCCGGTTAATAGAATCAGTACTAATTAGAATATTTACTGTATAATACTTAAACTCAAAAAACGTCTGTGTGGCCGGAAATCATCTTTTTTTTTTTTTTTTTTTTTCTTGCATGAAGCATCTAAGAAAACCAATTTAGTTCAAATAACCAATTTTTACTTAACTGATTCATGTAATATGCACTTTCACAATTTTAAGTAGAATTTTCGCCATTTAATTGAATAACTTTATTAAATGAAATCTGATTCAATAAAGTGGCAGATTCCGAAATGCGCCAAAACATTTAAATATTAAGTTTGGATTTCATTCATATAAGCAGCAATTATAGCGATCTTTCTCAGCTCTGGGAGGGGTTTTAACCCTAAAACCACCCACTTGGCTGCGCCACTGTTCTCAAGAAAGCCATAGTATATATAAATTTAGCCTGCTACCAAACTTGATCAACTAGTAATGCTTCTGCTATCAAGCCCTGCTAGCTCAGCATCAATTGAGAGAGTATTTTCTAACAGTAGAAGACTAACTAAAGAAACATACCTTACCATTAATTTGTTTTATTAAAGAAAATGGGTTAGTAAATTGATTTAAAAAGATACCTACTGTTATAATCAGAGTATGATAATTTTTTTTGTCCATTTCATTACAGACGCCAACACGATGAATGAATCATGAATAAAGAAATCATGCATACATAATGAATCAATCAATAAATGAATGCCGACTTATGCAATAGAAATTTTAGCTTTAATTAACAAAACAAATATTTATTTATAAAAAAGAAATAGGATGGATTTTCAAAATTTGCTAGTCTAGCATTTAAATATGCCCTCGAATTGAAAATTTGATGCAATTTTATTTCGGAAACTCGAAAAAAGATAGCTTAGATTTTTTGGTAAAGCTTGTTTAAAGGCTTTTCGGTTGCCAATATAAAAATGTATTAGCCATACTTCCGATTGCAGAAGATTAATTGATAATTAATATCAATCAATTAATATTAATAATTAAAGAATTATGAATACAAGAGTCATTTACAATGAATCATGACGTAATTCATGATTCATTCTTTAATCGGCAACCTGAGTTTTCCGTATTTTGTAATATCAGGTAACTTTTAATTTTTAAAATAAAAATTTATTGTATCCAACCTCTTGTTAGAGCTAAGGTAGGGTAGTTTTTTTTTCGTTACTTTTCAACTAAAGACTCTACAATTTGCTATTTGATAATGACTGCACGAAATTTCCCATTTCGCTTATTATTATTTATTTTTAAATAAGTTTAGTTTAATATTATTGAAATTTCAATTTATGTATTTGAAATAAATTTTGTTAGAAAATTCTGCTCTTCAAACGGTATGTTTTGATGCAAAATATAGCTTGTAAGTATGTGTATATTAATTTAAGAAGTATTTCTACTAAAAAATACATCTTTTTTTTTTTCCCTTGTAAATAAAAAAATCATGTTTTGTGTACAAAGTTTGATATATGTTAAGAACATTTAGATGTATTGCAAATCTTTTGCGTCATAACCTAGGTTAATGGTTTAATAATATAATATTGAAAAAAAAAAGTGAAATAGGGGAACTTGGGGCAAAATGAAATAGAGGGGCAAAGTGAAATGGTTAAATATTTAATCTGTATACAGTGCTACCTATCTGCAGATACTTGCGTTATGTTATTTCAGATCTAGTTGCTTGCTGTCAGACAACAATGATCTCATGAGATCAGTATATATGATGTTAGAGGCAATTATTCAAATTTGATGATCATATTGTAATATTATTAGGTAAGAAAATAACATTTTATGAATTCCACACTGATAAAATTCTCATAATCATTATTGTAAGTTTAAATTAGATTCTACTGCTGTCTAGTGAAGTATTTGTTTATTTAATATTTGGCCTATTTTTGGTTTGAAATTTTTATAAAAAAATTTTACTATATGCGGGGCAAAGTGAAAAAGAATTTTAGTGATGGGGCAAACTGAAATATTTTATTTCACATTGCCCCTAAAGCATAAATATAATTTTAAAAATGTAAGATAACTTTGTTTACATATTTAGGTGTATAATGGTAAGAACATACATGAGAAAAACAGAGCAACAATCCTAATCTGAAGCATCAATGGGTGCTACTGTTGAGGTAGTAACAGGTACTGACCAGATGAGTCTTAATTCAGCAGCTAAACAATTTGGAATATCAGTGGTTACACTGTACAGAAGAGTTAAAAGAGTAAAAGAAGATGGAGATGTTTCAGAAGCTTCTAAAAAAGGCTTGGGAAGATATAGAAGAACCATTTGCAATAAAAGATGCTCAATCATCTGACATAAATGAGCCTGGATCAAGCAAAATAAATGCATCTCCTACAATGGAAATTTAAAAACAACCCATGTTTCTCTGAGAGATATATTGCCTATTCCTGTTGCCAAACATAGTGTCAAGCGTTCAAATAAAAAACATGGTAAAACTGTGGTTTTAACCTCAAGTCCTGCACTAAAGAATTTATAAGAGCAAAAGAAACTGAGGACCACTTCAACTTGTAAGCCAAAGATAGCTAAGAGCTTATTTGCAGCATCTCAAGGTTCTAACAGAAAGAAAAAGTGACACATTAAAGGATATGAATATTCAGATTCATCCACATCATCAGTAGAATCTGATATTTGTGATGATAACAGCGAGACAGAAGATGAATTTCAAGCACAGGAAGATTCTTTACTGAAGACAAGGGTGAAGTTCAGCTTTTCACAGAAAAAGTGGGATTCAGTGAAATAAATAATGAGAATTTTCTCTTGATTGAGTTGAACTCAAATAAAGGTCTGGATACTAAGAAGCAGTTTATTAGTAAAGTGATTTCGTTTCCCTCACAAGATGGACCACATTTTCTTACAGTTAAGTTCATGTGTCCATAAGGACAAAAAAGGATTTTTTTGTGTGGCCTATAACTGATGATACAAGTCTTGTCTACTATACAGAAATACTGGGAAAGTTGTGTAAAGTGAAAGAACTGAGACATGGACAAATTAGTTTCTTATGCAGATTAGCATAATTGTCAAACAACTGCAAAAAATCATGTATAGAAGGGATCTTTTTTATATTTCACTTTGCCCCATTAACAATATCACTTTGCCCCATACCTGGGGCAAAGTGATAATTTTCTACTACTTTGTTATATCCTTAATACACCACAGAAATTCAAGAATAAAAATTTGAAAATAATTAATTTTATAAGTCAAGGGTATTATAAATTATGTAGTGTAAAATTTCAAACAAATTTTCTGTTTATTCATTTTGAAAATTGCAGTTATTTTTAAGTATTTCACTTTACCCCAAGTTCCCCTATATAGAACAGATTAGAAACATAATAACTATAATATAACACTATAGAACAGAATAAAAATTTTGGCGTTAACAAAACTCTTTATTAAAATTTGCACAATATTGCCTAAATTTGACAAGTTAATTAAAATTTCATTAAAAATTTATTTGAATTTATAGTTTTCTTTCCTTTTTATTAGGGTTTTGTTCATATGATGAAGCCCTATTCATCTCTGTCTGTCTGTCATAGAGTCCATACACAAAAACTGTATAAGTCTGAGACTCCAAATTTTGTGTACTTACAGTTGAATACCTCCCGACAAATCACAAAATTTTGAAAAAGTCTATTATTTTAATTAAATTAATTCTATCAATGTCATCAGTTTATTTTTGTGATATACATTTTAAAAGAAACCTTAATTTGAACTTTTTTCATGTTGACATCATAGCATGGAGGTAAAATTTCTTGTTAGTAAACAGGAGTTTGTTAGTTTGATCCCCAGTGCTGCAAGTTTAAATTTTTATATTAAGATGCATTTAATTAAAAGAAACTTTGTATTTTTTTTTAACCAATTTAACCCGTCAGTAGTCGCGTGTCGGTCTTTTTGCCGCCCGTATAACTTATCTTCTCCTAACTTATATCACATTACAAATACAACAGAGATCTACCATGTAGCTGACTTTGAAGCTTTCTCGACTACCTTAGTGAAGTAACAGGACACTTGTTACTTCACGTCTGTTTTTCTTTCAGGTACATTTTTAGAAACAAAGTTGAAATTGGCGAAAAAGTCTACGTAAAAATCACCAATGTCAGCTCTTGTTACTTTTTCTAATTACTCCAGATCTCATGAATAACATGCATAATTTAAGAAAACTGCAAATTTTTATTCTTCGTTGTAATGTTATTTTCGTATATTAGGTGAAAAATATTTCTTATTTTACTTATTTGGTATGCGGGGAGCCAGCGGCGAAAAGACCGAGCGCGACTAATGACGTTGTGAAAAAAGTCGCGACTACTCGCGGGTTAAGGATTTATATTATAAGGGTTTCGTTCACCTTACATTCATAATATTTTTTGGAATTAAATTTTTTTTTTCATTTAAAAAAATATTTCAATTTATTAATGATTCAAGATTTTAAATTTCATTTTAAGATATTTTTCATTTAGAGAAATTTAAAATTTTATTTATGTCTCTGCTTATTATTATTATTATTATTTAATTTTGGATTTTTAAAAATTTGGAATTGTAGATTTTATTCCAATAATTTGATTTTTCCATTTTTAATTTGATTAAAATAATAATTTCCTTTTATAATTATTTTACAATTACATTTATCGGTGCTACCATCTATGTAAAAATTTAATAATTATAAATTAACAATTTGCATATATTGGTTAAAAAATATGTTGCTTTGAAAAAAATATTAAACAAAACCCTCTTTGCATTCCGCGATCACACTTACCCACTTATTTCCTGTTTTTCTAAAGACTATCCTGTGTTTAATAAAAATTTCATCTTTAAAAAGAAACAAAAGAAGGTTTTGAAGATAGACACATACTTTAAAGAGAAAAACAGTCCATTAAAATAAAAAGTTATTTTTTTAGTATTTATTTTATTTTTGTTGACTGTGCGACTATTATTTCAAGTAAGCTTCCCAGTTTAAATCATGCTCAACTATTTATTTCAGATTTCTGTTAAAATTTATTAATCTGACATCTGGTTGCAAAACTCTGTTTTGATACAGTCTTGAAAAAATAATTAAAAGTTTATAAATTATTATTTGTTAAACTTGAAACATAAATGTTTAAATATTTTTATACTTCAGAATAGAGCAGTTGAAAAAAAAAATAAAATTAGTTCAAGAAGTTTATTAAATTAGATGAATGTTTTTATTAAGTGAACAGCAAATTATTAACACAAAATAAACAAGTTAATGAATAAAAAACAAACAAATTAACTAATTGTAAAACACTATAGTTCAATTCATATATTTTTAGCTTAACTATTAAACCACAATGTAATAGAATTATGATTTCAATTATAATCATATTAAAGCTATAGTTTATTAATATTAAAGCTAATGTATTGATATTTTGTATAAATTTTAATATATGGATACAAATAAATTAGTCCACAAAAATTTTAAAAGAACAAAATTAAAAAAAAAAAAATTCTCAAATTTGCAATCCTAAAATATGTACCTATTTTATCGATATAAACAGTTAAACATTCATTTCAGATATGGGGACAAAATTTGATTTTTTTTTTTTTAATCAATTTTTAGTGTAATTTGTAATTTTTGTCAATATTACTCAACTCATGTTTTTCCATGAAGAATAAATTTATTCCTGAAAGAATTCAAAATATTGCTGATATCATTGGTAATCTCAATCCTCTTACTGAACATATTTAATTATCAAGCTTTTTTGGTTATTAAGTCTGGCTAAATCTGAAATAAAACTTCCTTATTTTATGATTTTGATCAGGTTCTTATACTTTTATGGGGCAAGTTTCACTGAATAATTTAAGAAAAACAAATTTCATCTTTATAATGAATATTTAATCATACATTATTAATTATTAACTTGACCTTTGCTTTAAATATTTTAATCATTTAAAAAATGATCTAAGTTTTTATTATTTTAGTTTATTACTTATTTTAATATTTTATTATATTACAAGCATCCATTATAGTTCCAAATGCACTATTAATTGCACTCAATTTAAAAAAAAAAAAAAATGTAAACAAAGCAATGACCAGAAATCCACAAAATTTTAAAATCCCCAAAATGTCTGGTCCCAAGCTCTGTGGATTTGAGGGAGTCTACTGTACTTTGTTTTTATTTTTAAATAAATCTGTAGAATCACTGTTCTATAGAACTTCCATTTAATACCTGAAAGACACAAAAATTTTTTTAAGGTTGTTACTTCTTTATAATATGCATAATCCTGAATTAATTCTAAAACTGCCTGTTGTCAGCTTATCTATAGACCAGGGACGAAATTCTTCCAGCTCTTATCAAAATTTCTGATTTTTCATAAATTTGAAATTTTGCAATTTTTTTTTTTTTTAATAATAATAATAATCTGATTTATGTCATTTTTCTTCTTGTTGTCAACAAAAAAAGAAGTATGCCAAACAAGACAAACTCGCCGATTTGCTTTAATTTTGTATATAGGTTCATTATGATAAAAAGCATCTCTGATTAGTTTTGGTGGTTTATTCTTTTAGTATAAAGGGAGAGAGAAGGGGCAAACCCCCCTTCAAATTAGATAAATGGGTTTTTCATGCAGAATTATCTACTTTGTTCCAAATTTTGTATATAGGTTTATTCTGATAAGGCACTTCTGGCATTAGTTTTGGGGGTACATTGGTTAAGTACAAAGCCGAAATAGAGGGCTACTCCCCTTAATTTAAATAAATGGGTTTTTCATGCAAAATGATCAGGTTTGTTTCAAATTTTATGTATAAGTTTAAGAAACACCTCTGGTTAGTTTTGGTGGTTTGTTGGAGATGCGGTGCTAATCCTTTCCTCTCAATTTAAATAAATGGTATTTTTGATCAGAATTATCCAATTTGCTCTAAATATTTTTAATATGTTCATTCTGATAAGGCTCTTCTCTGATAGTTTTGGGGGTTCATTGGTTAAGTATAAAAAGGGGAATGAGGGTAACCTCCTTTAATTTTAATAAATTTGCTTTTGATATAGAACTATTAAATTTGCTTCAAATTTTGTATATAAATTTATTCTGATAAGGCGCTTCTTTGAGTTGTTTTAGGGGTACATGGATTAAGTATTAAGGGGGAACAGAAACTAATCCTATTCCCCTTAATTTAGATTAATATGTTTTTCATGCAAAGTTTTTCAATTTACTTCAAATTTTAAGTATAGGGTCCTTTTGATAAAACTTTTCCCTCATTAGTTTTTGGAGTTCATTGGTTAAGTGAGATAATTTTATAAAATTACATAAATGGTTTTTTTATGCAAAATCATCCTATTTGTTTAAAAAATTTTATGCTAGTTTTTATTCTGATAAAGAGCTTTCCTGATTAGATTTGAAGGTTCATTGGTGGGGAAAACATGAAGTATTAAGCATTGTTTTTTTATTATTCACAGTATTTTTTTTATTAAAAATGTTCACATAATTTGATCGGTTCTTGTCTTTTAACAGACTCTGAAAAAAAAATGAGCAGGTAATTGTTCAGCCGTTGCTTTGAAAAATATATAGTTTCAAATAACGCTCTAAAATTTAAATCATTTCTACATGACTCATGATATCTTTTGCACTGCAAACACATTATTTATTATATCCTTCTTACAAAATTATGACTGATTCTGAGCATGTTATTATTTCTTAGAAAATACCCTCTATGGGAAAATTTTAATCACTAGCAGAAACAGAGGAATATGAAGAAACTTTGATGTAAAGTGTTTGCCGCTCCGCCACCTGGAATATTTGGTAGCTTTTGGTAATACCTATTTGGAAGTGAGTCTATAATTACTATCATGAAAATAGTCATGGAATCACTCATATAGAAAGAATACTTTTATTAAAAAAAAAAAAGACTCAAATGGTACAAAATCAAGTCACCTCTGGGATATACATGAACAGCATTAAAATTTCTTAGGGGTGCACAACCTTTTCAAGAGAAGGGCCACTTATAAATATGTCTGGGCAGTCGAGGGGCCACATCAATAACTTGGAGATAATTCGATTTCGAAGGGGATCTGTGAAATATAATCGAATAAAAAATATGTTTTCAGAGGGAAATGGGAAAATACTTCTTTAGGTTTCACTTAACCAATCAAAATATCCTTTTCATTTGGTAAGGCTATATCAGCAGTTTTTACGTTTGTGTATATAACGGATAAAACAAGGATTATTCTCAAGATATAATATTATTCCTTGTCTTTATTCAGGAGAGTAAATTTTGTTTTATTAAAAGTGCTGAAAAACAAAGATAGTAAGTGGCTGGTGCCAAAAAAAAAATGTGATCTTTATGAACAAAGGAGAGAAAAGGAGCCGATCAATAAGATTTTTCTGTGTCTCATCACTGAAATTCCTGATTTTTCAATGCCTGATCAACAAAATTTTCTGCTTTCCATGCATGTCGACCAAATTAGGGATTTTTATGAAAGTGATCAACAAAATTTGCAATTTTTATTAAACTGATTGAGAAAATTCGATCTTCCTATGCCTGATCAACAAAATTTGCGATTCTTATGAAACGATCAAGAAAAATCACAATTTTTACGAAACCGATCGACAAATTTTGGAATTTTTACAAGGCGGATCGACAAAAACATGATTTTTTACAAAGCCCATCGACGAAATTCATGATTTTTACGAAGCTGATCGACAGAATTCGCGATTTTTACGAAGCCGATCGACGAAATTTGCGATTTTTACGAAGCTGATCGGCGAAATTCGTGACTTTTCTGCTGCTGATCGACAAAATTATCGATTTTTACGAAGCCGAACGGCGAAATTCACGATTTTTACGAAGCCGATTGACAAAATTTGCGATTTTTTACGAAGTTATTCGGCGAAATTCGCGACTTTCCTGCGGCTGATCGACGAAATTCGCTGTTTTTCTTCGAATGATCGATAGAATTCGCAATTTTTCTGCGACTGATTGACAAAATTATCTATTTTAACGAAGCCGATCGGCGAAATTTGCGATTTTTAGTAAGCCAATTGTCGAAATTTGCGATTTTTACGAAGCTGATTGGCGAAATTCGCGACTTTCCTGTGGCCGATCGACGAAATTACCGATTTTTACGAAGCCAATTGGCGAAATTCGCGATTTTTACGACGCCGATTGACGAAATTTTCGACTTTACTGCGGCTGATGGACGAAATTATTGTTTTCTACGAAGCTGATAACCGAAATTCGCGATTTTTTCAAAGCTGATCGACGAAATTTGCAATTTTTCATCGCATGATTGATAAAATTAGCGATTCTTCCATATCAGATCGACAAATTTCGCGATTTTTACAAACCTTATCGACAAAATTCGCGAGTTTTATAAAATCTATTGACAAAATTCTCAATTTTTACGAACCTGGTCGATGAAATTTGCGATTTTTGCAACGCTGATCGACGAAATTCGCGATTTTTCTTCGCCTGATCAATAAAATTCCGGACTTTTCCACACCGGATAGATGAAATTTTTTATGATTTTATTTGAGCCTGATCGACGAAATTTTCAAAATTCCTGTTTCCGACTGACAAAATTTGCCATTTTTGGAATCCGATCAATAAAACTCGCGATTTTTCCTTGTCTGATCGACAAAATTCGCGCTTTTCAGCTTTTAACTGATGAAATCTGCATTTTTTTCCGAGACCAATCAACGAAATTCGTGAATTTTAATTTATTTTGACGAAACTGCATTTTTTTACGCGGAAAGATGAAATTCGCGATTTTTTTCTCTTGAGAAACTTACAAAACTCACGATTGTTTCGCAGCCGATCAACGAAATTTTCAATTTTTCCGCGCATCTTCGCAAATTCGTGATTTTCCCGTGCTTTATCAACGAACTTTGCAATTTTTTCGCCCCTGATCGACACAATTCGCGATTTCTTCGTGTTCGATCAACGAAATTCGCATTTTTTCAAGCGGCAAACCGAGAACTTTCTCGCAGCCGATGAGGTTAATTTGCAATTTTTTCGTGCATCATAAACAAATCTGACGATTTTTTTCTTGGCAGATCAATGAAATGTGCGATTTTCCACGTCTGGACCGACAAAATTCGCGATTTTCCCGTGCCTGATCGACAGAACTCGCATATTTTTCGTGTCCAATCAGTTAAATTTACTATTTTTTTCCGAGCCTCATGGGCAAAATTCACGATTTTTTCATACCTGATGAACGAAAAGTGCGATTTCTCCGCACTTGATCAATGAAATTCGCGATTTTTCCGTGCCCTGTCTACGAAATTTGCGATTCTTAAGTGACTGACAAAATTTTACATTTTCTTGCGGTAAATTGACGAAATTTACGATTTTTACCTGCGACTTTTCCACAAAAATTGAAATTTTTTCTAGCTGTAAATTGACGAAGTTCGCGGACCACACTTTAACACATCGCGGGCCACTTTTGGCCCGCGGGACACAGGTTGTGCATCCCTAAATAAAGTCATTCATAGTATTGAAAATTTATATCCAGCACTCGAAGATACTCAAAAAATAAAGGAAAAATTTTCTTGGAAGAAATTAAAGTGATTATACAGCAGAGTTGTATAATATAGGCGCACGCCGTGTGCAGAAAATTATATGGAATTTGCTGAAAAATTGAAGAAACAAACAATTTTTTTTTTTTTTTTAACTTTTTTAGTACCAAAAAAAAAAAATTCTCCAAATTTTATGAACGAATTACTTACTGTTAACGCGAATGTTGTCAGAAGACCTTGAAAAAATGGCGAATTTTAATAAAGAATAGCGTATAAAACATGCATTTCGACAAAAAATGGCATAAAATCGTGCATTTCAACAAAGAATCGTACATATAAAAAAATATATATTTCCACAAAATACAACCTGAAAAACGCAAATTTCGTGCAAAGGCTGAATAAAAAATGCGAATTTTGTCCAATGACCTCGCTAAAAACATAAATTCCATCCTTGAATCGTGTAAAAAACACGAATTTCGTGCATGAGTCTGATAAAAAACATGAATTTCATGCATGAATCGCGTGAAAAACACGAATTACAACATAAATCGCGTAAAAAATGCAAATTATGTCCACAAATCGCTCAAAAAACGCGAATTGTGTCCATGAATCAAGTAAAAAACCTTAAATTACGTTCATAAATTGCATAAGAAACACGAATTACGTCCGCAAATTTTGTAAAAAACGAGAATTACGTTCATACATTTCATAAAAATGCGCATTACGTCCATAAATTGCTAAAAAAAAAACGCGAATTTCATCCGCAGAAAGCTTAAAAAACTCAAATTACGTCCATAAATCACATAAAAATTGCGAATTATGACCATTAATCGTGCAAAAAAAAAAAAAAAAAAAAAAAACGTGAATTACAATAAAAATTAAATTAATTTGCAGTAAGTTTTTGACCCAATATTATGTGTGCAGAAAGTTTTTGGTTTTATACAAGTCTGTTATACACTTAGTCACCAAAGAAATTAACAATAAAATTGAAAATATAAGTATGCTAATCAAGAGTATTAATAGAAGATATGAAGGCAATGAAAAAATAAATGTGTAATTTTTAAATTAGAAAAACTTTGTGTTTCGATTTTTCTTATCAATTACCTTTCTGATCGTAGTAAAACATAATTGAACTTATTAAATGTTTTCCAAAGGGGGCTCATCATTGAATTACATGAATACATACTTTATATTATATAAACTGTGATTTTATGGCACATTTGTCTTTTATAAATATCTAAGGTCAGTAATACATCTGCACTCTCTGTCTATGCTAACTTGTTACGATTGGTTGCACTAAATTGAGTAAATTGATTTTTAATTTATTATTTCGTAGAAAATTTCGTTTCTGAAATACATATATATATGATTTCAATTTAAATGTTTTTAGTGCACTTTTCCTTTTTATATCAGCTTTAATTAATTGTATGCCATTAAAACAGTGTTGTGAACGAAATTATCTGCGAAAATATCAATATTTTATTGCTGAACACGAAATATGAGGAAATTAATATATATATATATATATATATGAGACCAAACAGTCTCTTGTGGTGCTTGAAAATCAGTATATTAAATTAATTATTCCGACTCTTTTTCTGCACTTTGAGACTGAATTCAATAATCTTGCTCTTAAACAAGCATTTTTACATTAATTCAAAATGCATATAATAAATGCAACACCTTTATTTTAAATGTTACTGTTTTCATATTTTTTATTTAACGTAAAGAAGAATTTATTGGTAATTTGTTTTTGAATAAAATGTGTTATTTTTGGGATTTCCCCTCCCACCTGTTTTTCTATTGTAACGGTTATACTCTCTACAAAGTCTAATATTAGATGCTGTATTATAACTTGGTTTCATAACTTTTTGCATATTTCATCATTAAATTTGCATTGTCTGACTTAAGAATGTTTATCCAAGTAAGCTATATTTTGAAATTACGCAAGAAAATCTATTCATATTTTGATTTACCTATTACCAATTAATTAGGTCATTGAAAATGGTAAAAAGATTAATAAATGCAGATCTGTCAACTGCAACGAAAAACTTTTTGTGTCTACGATTTTGAGCCAAAAACTACGATGCTACGAAAATCGGTCTAAAACTATGATTTTTTGCAAAAAAAAAAAAAAATTGTCAATCGTCCGCCTATAAACAATGTCAATTTCGTTAAAGGATCGCAGTAAAGCACATTTTTCGCAAAAGGATTATGAAAAAGCGCGTAAAAGAATTGCAAAAAAAAAAGCAAATTTTGTCAAAGTATTGCAAAAAGAAGTGCAAATTTCTTCAAAGAAAGAAAAAACAAAACAAAAACACAAATTTCATCAAAGGATCGCGAAAAAAAACGTGAATCTCGTCAAAGAATCGCTGAAAAAACAAGAACTTTTGTCAAAAGAAATATGAATTCCCTCAAATAATTGCAGAAGAAATGCGAATTTCATTAAAAGATTGCAAAAAAGCATGAATTTATCTAGATATCGTGGAAAAAAATCTGCATTTCGGCAAAGGATCGCGAAAAGTATTCTCAAAGAATCACCAAAAAAAACCCAAATTTTGTCACATATTGCAGAAAAAACACAAATTTGGTCAAAAATTCGCGAAAAAAACAGGACTTTTTCGTATAAGGATCGTTGAAAAAAGTGAATTTTGTCTAAGGATTTCAGAAAAAAACAAAATCTGAAAAAGTATCACGGAAAAATGTGAAAAACGTATAATTAACCCATGAAGAAATCCCCTTCCCCTACTGCTGTAATCTTGTTGTAACCTATAATCTTGTTCCAATAATCCTTTGATTAAATATTTAAATAGTAATCGTAATACACTGAAAAAAGTAATAATTTTGAATGAATTCTGACTAAAAACATTTGTACATTGCTATTCTCTTTGCCAAAAAAAAAAAATTATTTTTGCCACATCGTTTTTTTTAAAAAGTATCATTGTTTTTACTGATAATATGAAATTATAGAATTTTAGCCTTAAATTTGCTTTATTTTTTATTTATTATGATTACTGTATTTACTCATGTTATAAGGTGCACTTTTTTTCAAAAAATTGGGGCAAAACTCCTAGGTGTGCCTTATATACAGAATAATTTTTTACTGTTGGATGCAATCGAACTATATACATATGAAACAAGAAATTATTCAAAGATATTAAAACTTGGAAAATGTTACTTAATTGAAGTATTACATATTTATTGCATATTTATTAATTACATAATTATTTATTAACCGTTTTAGTGCTAAGCAATTTTTGCAAGAATGCACGAAAATTGCGGTACATATTTTGATTTCTTTAAAGGAAAAAATAATGTTGTCATATAAAACACTGTTATTTAGACAAATATCAATCAATTTTAATAATTCTTTTTGTATTATAAAGAACTCGCAGCGCAAAAGCGCTGCGCCGCGGTTTTCGAGATAAACTATCGCAGCGCTTTTGCGCCGCGTAGCAGTCAAACGGTTAATGCATATTTACTTCACTCCTTGCATTTTTTTTACAACAGAGCTAGTGACATTATCTAAACGCTAATTAGCAAATTTTTTTTACCGTCACTCATTCCTATTTCCCGTCATTCTCTTACAACCCAAAGTCTAAAAATCCATTTTCGTCTTGTTTTCTGGTCTGATGTAATGTTTGTTTCGACTTTTTTTTTTTTACTGAAATTCATTTGGTCATTCTTCATTAGCGTATAAAATTTATGGTGTACATTATACTCGAGATTTTAAGAAATCACCATTTTTACTTGTGAAGTAAGGGTGCGCCTTATACATGTGTGCACACTATACACGGGTAAATATGGTATTTATAACTTTTGAATTTATTGTTTAATATTTTCTTTATGATAAAACATTTGTTTTATAATAATAGCTATTTATTTTACTTGTTTATAATTTTATTTATTGTTTAATCATTTTACAATTACGAAATGCATCTGATGTTAACTTTCAGTTTTCCAACCCTTGGATATTTAGATTTCTATTTTTTTTATTATTATTACTATCATAGAAATTTAATCTCAGTTCAATAACTACAAATAAACTGCATTAAATTTTTTATGATACTTTTTTTTCTTATATTGTTTGTCAATAATCATAAAAAGTAATTAACTTATTTCTATTTATTGCAGATACCTAAAGCTATAAAGTTAGAAATACATTAGGTCACTCAAAAACTGTCTTTAATGTCTGAAGTGTGCAGCAAAATATTAGCTTACCAGACCATTTTGGAAAAACAGCTTCTAGCTCACAGCAAAGAAAATCTTTGGTGTGTGAGGTATGCAGAAAAGGATTTTCAAAAAGAATGTATTTAAGCAGGCATCTGTTTATTCATACTGGTGAGAAACCTTTCATGTGTGAACATTGCAACAAGAAATTTTCTCAAGAAGTCAATTTAAGAACACATCTGTTAATTCATGTTGGTGAGAAACTTTTTGTGTATCAGATTTGCAAAAGGAAATTTTCTCTTAAGTGTTACTTAAGCAGGCATCTCTTAATTCATACTGGTGAGAAACTTTTTGTGTGCGAGATATGAACAAAGAATTCTCTCAAAAGAGTTATTTGAGCTCACACTTGTTAATTAATACTGGTGAAAATCCTTATGTGTGTGAGATATGCAACATGAAATTCTCTCAAAAGGGTTTTTAAACAAGAATTTGTTAATTCATACTGGTGAGAAACATTTTGCGTGTGAGATTTGCAAAAAGAATTTCTCCAAAAAGAGTAATTTAAACAAGCATCTGTTAATTCACACTGGTGAGAAACCTTTCCTGTGTGAGATGTGTAATGAGTAATTCTCTCAAAATAGTAATTTACAAAGCCATCTTCTAATTCATAGTGGCGAGAAAGCTTTTCTGTGTGAGATATGCAACAAGAAATTCACTAGTAAGAGTTATTTAACTAAACATTACATAATTCATAGGGGTGAGAAAACTTGCATCTTATAAAATAAGAAATGGTAGCAAGATTAATTTATGTAGCCATTTGTTAGTTCCTATTTAGTAAGAAACTTTTTTTATAAAACAATCCAGCCTTATGATAAGTCACTTTGCCTGTCAATGCTTTTGAGTAGTCTTTATGTTCAGTGTGTCAAAGGCACTGCCTTGGACAAATATGGTGCTGTCATGGCATGTGGTAGTCACAAAGAGAGAGCATCATGCAGTGTATGTCACTCTATGCACAACTAAACATTCTATTGAACAATATGGTCACTGTAATAGTTAAACTCAAAGATTATGCTACATGATTCAGGGATCATATCTCCTAGACCCCTAGAGCATCAAGTGTATCAGACTTTTATATGCATGTCAAATCATCTTAAATGCTATGATCTAAGATGGGCTGTTGCTATAACAGTGCTGATCAGAAAATCATTAAGAGCTTGTTACTTTTCTAGCTGCTATAAATAACGCATAACGGTATTGCTTGCAAGCATTTGCAGAAACATGCGTTTGAGTTATGCAGTTATACATGTACAATCAAACCTCGTTAACATGAACCTCAAGGGGAATTAAATTTTTGTTCATGTTATCAGTAGTAAAAAAATATTTTCTAATGATCATTTATATTCAAATAATATATATATTTTTTATAAACAATTAAATCAGTTATTAATAATAATAAAATTTATTATAAAACTTATATACTATACTTATTTTTAATTTTTATTTCATACCAAACAGTTAATTTACAATAAGTTTAAATGCAATGATAAAGAATACAGGGACAAGTGTGCATTTCAAATAGGGTCTAATGAGAGAAAACTTTGTCTCAATCTTATTTCTATTTGAATTCTACTTTGAACTGAGACTTATTTCTATTTTAATAATTAGACTAATAGTTATATATATTTTTATGCATTCATAGAAAGCTGTTAAAAGTAATTAAGTAAATAAAACATGAATGCTATAAATTGCATTTTTTACAGCATAAATGGTAAAGTATATAACATCAACTTCAATAGATTTATATCAAATAATGAATCATACATTTGTAACTAAATTACAAGAAATTAATTCTTTTTGCACTTAAAAGACTAAATAATAACAAAAATAATAATTAGATCCTTACTTTATTTATTTATAACATAGGTGCCAGAAAAAAAAATCAAAATTACACCTTAAAAAATCTGTTATTTGCGACTGTTTTCGGTTTCTGTCAACAGTTCATTTGCAGAAATCTTCTAATTTATCTACAACATCCAAGTACTTCGCTAGATTTTTTTTGTGTGCATCACAAATCTTCGTACAATTTTTAATGCGTTAAATGCTTCAATAGTGGATACATTGTATTCTGAACAGTCACTGCTATCACCTTCCTCTTCTGTTTCAGAAGAGTAGTGTAAATTATCGGCAGTGATTTTAGCACACTTAATTTCCTTAACTATTTCTTCACCCGTAACTGAGTCTGATGTCACTATTTCATCATCCATTGTTACATAATCCTCAAATGTGACATTTTCTGGAAGTATGCCGCGTGCTTTTGCGTCTGAAGAATCAAATTTTATTGTTTCTTCTGTTTGTGAAGGACTTTCTTTGATAGAAAATCCAGCTTTTTGGAAACAATTTTGGATAGTAGTGACAGAAACTTCTTTCCAGACAGATCGGAGTACATTTAATGCATCCAATAAGTTTATAGAAAAGGATGTTCCTTGATCAAAACAAGAAACTGTTTGTAGGAGAATTTCTCTTCTATAGTATGCTTTTATGCATATAATTATCCCTTGATCACATGGTTGTGTTTTTGCAGTTGTATTTGGAGGTAAAAACTCAATATGGATTGCTTTGAGTCTGGAAATGGCGCAGTGAGCGCTGCAATTATCTAAAATTAAACAAATATTTCTGCCATATCTTTCAAATTTTCTGTCGAGTTTTTTTAACCTACTTCTGGAATAACTCTATTATAATCCACGACTTTTTGCTCGACTCGTACGTCACTGGTAATGTTTTTATACCCTTAAAACAGCGAGGTTTTGCAGCCTTTCCAATGACCATCAATGGTAATTTTTTCGTTCCAGTCATGTTGCAAGCAATTAACATGGTTAATCTTTCTTTGCTGCATTTTCCACCTGAACATTTCATATTCATAATCATTAAAGATCGCGAAGGAAGTGCTTTACAGAATAATGATTCTCGTTGGCATTAAAAATATCTTCTTCAGCATATTTGCTTAAAATTGATTGAAGTTTATTGATTACGAAATCATTCGCTATTTCATCATTTACTGCAGCCGCTTCCCCTCTAATTTTCTTGCAAACTATTCCGTGTCTATCCTTAAATCGTTGAAGCCATCCTGATGAGCCTAAAAAAGCTCTTACACCTAAATCATCGGCGAAAAAATGAGCCTTTTCAAGCAAAATCGCACCAGTGATTTGAAGATTCAGGTTTCTTGCTTCATTCATCCATTTGATTGCTGCTGTTTCAACTTCTTCATTATTGGTGACTCTCATTCTTTTTCAATTTGGTTCAAACTTGTTTAGTACATAAGCTGTTTCAATTTTGTCTCTACCTTTTAAAATCATTGATATCGTACTTTTAGCTATTCCATATTTCTTAGCAATTTCAGATTTTTTTTAATTTCTCGAATCTACGTCATGTAATATATCGAGCTTATTTTGCAAACTTAAGGATTGCTGAACTTTGCAACTCATTTTGAGCAACTATACTGTACACATGGAAGTCCTTATGAATTAATACGGGTAAATGAAAAAAAATAAAGAAAAGACTGAATACATGACCTTTCATATAGAAGTTGCAACACCAAAATGTAAACTTCTTTCTCATTCAAACAGACGGGAGGCGCCATGTCACATGACCTACTAGTTATTGATATTAAAACCATTTTTTCTTGTTCTTTTAGTTATATTATGTAATGTAAACTTGAACCCAGTAATAGACTGTGTTATTTCTTAATCTTCCAAAAGTGGAAGAAATTAAAATATTGTTTTAAATTTTGAAAAGGAAAGAGTTGCTGAAATATTAACTGTATTTAGAATCTTTCGTTCATGTTAACCGTCTAAATCTCTTATGGGACATCAAGAATTGTTCATATTAAACGAATTTTAATGTTAAACGTGTTCATGTTAAAAGGAGAAAAAACACTAGAATCCCTGTTCATTTTGACGGACACAGCAGGAGTTAAAAACTCAACTTGTGCGGATTATAGAACTTTGACTGTACTTGCAGTGTCCAGATATTCAGCACAATAAAATATTAAAACCAGGTCCTGTCAGTTTCTTATAAAAATCCAGAATAGTTGAGACATAAGGATGCTTTTTAAAAGATTTTATTGCTATAATAGAAATATTGGAGTTGGTATAAATGATGAAGGATATGTTATGATCAGTGGCATAGCTAGCGGGGGCGTTCCACCCTGGAAATCACCCTATAGGGAGTGACACCCAATTTTTTTTAATTTTTTTTTTCAAATAGGGTGACATCCCCAGTAATTGGCATGCACCAGTGATTGGCACATCCTACAAACATGTCCTAAAATAAGATTTATATCCAGTCTTTTAAAAATGCAAGACCATATACCAGTTATATGCTCATTTACGTTAAAGATTATAACTTTGATTTATGCTACTAGATGACAATAGTGCCTAGGAAAGAGAAACAATTATGGCTTGTATCAAATTAGCCATTTTTATTGCAAATGCTTCTTCTTTGGCTTAAGGAAGGCATGCTTGTCAATTCATTATTATCTGATTTATAATATATTTAAAATTTTAATTGACAACAGTTTTGTTTAGTTAAAAAGGGTTACTTTAATTGTGCAAAAGTATTTTCGACACAAATATTTGGATTTCTGAATTAATGATAGATGCCAATTAATGATGCTTCAATTTTGCTAGTTCGAAGTAATTAGCACCTATTCCAATTACAAGGAATTCACAAGTAATTTGAGATTAAACCACTTATTTTGGAAGTACTTTTAAAGTTATAGACTAATTTTGTTTATCATTTGTTTTTACTTGAAAACATGAAATATTATCAATAATTGGAATCCATTAAAGCTTCATATGACAATTACTGGGGACAGCATGACAATTACTGGGTATTAGCATAAGTATATTGTATTGTTTTAAAGTATTCACATATCACATTACTCTCAAAAACCTGAAATATGGCATCTTCATCTACAGTAAATTCATTTAAAGCGATTGAACCCAATGCAAAATGTAAAGTTTTTTTTAGATATATGCCAATTACTGGATCACAAGGTGTCATACATTGGTTCTCTAGGTGCCAATTACTGGTGATTTCAGCAACTTTTTATAAATATATTTTTATAAAAATACTTTTTCAAATTTTTTTGCTTTTAATGGGCAAAATAGATGCACATATATGCATTCTTTGATTTAAAAATATTTCCAAGTAAATAGTTTATTTCTTTGTAATGAAAATTGAAGTAAGTTTAAAGACAAATTCTTAAAGTGCCAATTACTGGGGATGTTACACTATATATACATAATCTTATAAGATTTTGGGAAAAAAAAAATTCTGAAATAAAATGAAATTTCTAGCGCACAATGCATCAGAGTTAATTTTCTTTTCTTTGAGAATGTGAAATTTCATACAAAAAGGGTATCTGAATAAGAAATGCACCAGGAAACAAAAACCAACTTATCCAATGAGTGGGTAGCGAAAAACAAACTTAAAAAAAAAAAGACTTTTTTTCTACATACAGACAGCACATTGACTTATTTGGACCATGGGATGAGAGATGAGTCACTTCTGTGGTTGCGACAGTTTTTTTATGCAGGAAGAAAAAAGGTAAATAAGGAATGATATGGTCATTTGCTATAATAACGTAGAATTATGATAAAAAAATAAGACGGATCGGGATGGTGTTCAACATCATGGTGGGTAGGGGGATGGTATCCTTTATATCCGCCCCGGATGTCATCCTGTTGAATATATATTCATATTTTCAACTCCTGTGTATTCTTATCATCCTATAACCAGTTTAAACAAGTTCTCTTATCATTATTTCCTTAAGTCTTACTACTTTTATAAACATCCACAGTTTAAAATAAAGATTAAAATAATAGATTAATTTATCTGAACATCTAATTTAAATTTCAAGTCTAAAAGTAAAATGTAACCTTTAAATATTTAAATAGTCTTTAATTATTTTCTACCTACGATTTAATTACTCCAGATATATTTTTCCTTTCTGTTTCTTGCCTCAAATGTCTACATTAAGTTTCCCCTCCTGTTTCTTACTCCATGCCAAGGAGTATGTGGTGGATCTGCTGGGTGTACATGAAAAAGTCGAAAAATAGTTAATAAAGTCATAAAAATGTCCGAAATGATAAATGTAATTCTTATCGATTTATGAATTGGTTATGATAAGAAGCTTATTAATTAAAAACAAGTGGGTAAATGTAATCGCAGATCATACAAAAGGTTTCGTTTTATATTTCTTTCAAAACAATTTACCCTTTAATTAATAAATCGAAACTGTTAACTTATAATTATTAAATTCTTACTTAGATTGTAGCACCAAAAAATTTGATCTTAAAATAATTATAAAAATAAGTTATTTATTTTAATTAAATTATAAATGTTGAAAATAAATTATTTAAATAAAATCCAAAATTTCAATTGATTTGAAAAAAAAAATACAGAGATATAAATTAAATTTTAAATTTCTAGAAACGAAAAAAAAAGTTTAAACAAAATTTAAAATGGTAAATCATTAATAAATCGGAATATTTTCTGAAATAGAAAGAAAATGTAGTTCCAAAAAATATTATGATTGTTAATAATAAAAAAAATAATATAAACCCTTAAACTGAAAAAATAAATAAATAAAAAATAAAATAAAAGTAAAATGTTTCAAAGCTTAGCATAAATTTAAGTGAGACCAAACTGGTCACCAGTGGCGGCTAGTAATTTCAATAAATAGGGATTTAATAAATCAAAAAATATGTATTTCAGTCCGCGTGTCAAAATAGATGATACATATAATGTAATAGGGAGAGATAAAAACAAATAAACACATTTTAAATTTTGGCATACCCCCTCCCTAACTTTTTCTTGTGACAGGCCTGAAATAACGTTGGTACTATAAACTTGGTGTTCCTAAATTTCCGCACCCGGGGCGACAGCCTCCTTCGCCCCTCCTCCCTTTCGCACGGCGCTGTCTGTAATACATAGACAAACAGAGAAGAAGAGGATTTCTTGCCAGGCTCCGAGCACACGTATATTTTTGACCAAACTCAACTGAATTCCAGGAAATCCTTTTTCTCTTCCCTTCTGCGGTTTACTAACAATAGGAAATGGGGATATTACAATGATTCAGGAGAATAACTATCTCAACCCTACTTAAAGGAAAAGGTCCCTGTCCCTACAATTGGATTGAAGTTGGACTGGAAATGTCATTATACACCAAACATGCCACCTGCGAACATAAAACATGCCCCCTTTCAACCGCAAAAAGTAGTTGTGTCGGCTCGTAGCCCAGAAAAAACCGTGTTTACCTTATCTGTGGGGAGGAAGGCGAGTTCTGAGAAAGGGGGATACTCAGAAGAACAAAGGGCTACTTGAAAGGAAAAAAGGGTGGGAAGTGATGATAAGCGTCATAATTCTCGTTTTTTGTGAATTTTTTCTTTTCACACTCACTTTTACGGCCCTGTCGTAGCTGAACCATTGATCAGATCAGAGAAAAAACTATTTAATACATGTAGCAAATTTTATCCTCTAAGTTTATGTAATGAGGAGTTATACGTAAAATTAATTGTTTTGGCGTTATTTAAAAAAGAAAAGGAAAGAAAGAAAGAAAAAATAACATTTTCAGGACAATATTTTGTTTGGAAAATCCTCAGATTCATGTTCAGCGACCCAAAAATATAAAGGCACTAAATATCAAAACTACACCCTGTACTATACATCTTATTCTAGCAAATAGCTAGAATCAAAGCAAAGCTCAAATGGATATATTTAGACAGAAATTTTATTCAATAAATGTCTGAATTAATTTCGACACTGCAATAAATAACATTTGCATTAACAAATATTTTGCATTTAAATATGTTTGAGCTGTGCATTATGCGCTAAATATGAAATGTTATTATTCAGATAAAAATCTAGCTTATTTGCATTTAAATTTTATTTTCATAGATTAAGAAACACATGTTTATTTCTTTTTCTTTCTTTCTTTCTACTTCTTCTTCTACCTTTTTTTTAAAAATTGTGTACATATTTAGCTTTTTTATATTAAAATGATTGTAAAATCCTTTTCTATTCTACAAAATCATTTTAGTATAATATATGCAATTACAAAGATCGGTCTTACTCTTCATCTTCATAAAGGAATATAGTAAAATATTAATAAGGAAATGCTATCTTAAAGTTTATTAATATTATGTTACTACAGGAATATTCCAATATATATGCATGTGACGATTTAAAAGTTAGGAGCCAGAGACATCAACGCCGGGTTTCCCTTTCACCGCAGAGAAGTCGTGGCCACCGAGGAAAATAAATAAATAGATGTAGATAATCCAAATAATTACTCATTGACTGCTGTTAGTTCATTTATTTAATCCGTAATCATGAGAAAGGGAAAAGCTCCTTTTGCAAACATTCCATCATTATTTCAACGAGCCGTACTCATCGAAGAAGAAAAAACCCAAGAATCTTCCTTCTCAACTCGAGACTTCCTCTTAAATCTAAAAAGAAAATTCCAGAACATTCTGTAACCTCAAACCATCATTCTTTTATGTAAACAGAATTCTTGTCCAGCTACGAGACTATTTTCCACAGACGATAAATAAATTTTAAAAAAATATATTATTTAACCAATTTATAATCGACTCAGGATTTCTTAAGCAGACGATTCAGTTCGACACTGCAATAAATAACATTTGCATTAACAAATATTTTGCATTTAAATATGTTTGAGCTGTGCATTATGCGCTAAATATGAAATGTTATTATTCAGATAAAAATCTAGCTTATTTGCATTTTTATAAAGTTACCTTTATATACATAATCATTTTTATAAATGATTAATTTTAAGAGAAGAAGAAAAGAAATGAATTTATTAATATGCACACTATCAAAGGTTGATGGCGGAAAAATAAATAAATAGATAAAATAAAATAATGATATTTTTTGAAAGGTATGGTTTTGGAATAAATTTAATAAGACTTTCTTAAAAAGGGTTGATAAAACATAGAAAAATGAATTTTATTTGGAATATTAAGAAATAAAAATTTAATTAAGAATATTTTTAATTTAGAGCCATCTTTTTAAATTTACGCATACTGGAATAATGTTTTTTAAGGCAAATTAAGAATTTATATCGTCTGCATAAAGATTAACAGAGTAGATTTAGAAACAAGATTTTAATTTAATAATTTGAAGTAAGTACGGAATATTATTATTAGAAAGTTAAGATAGTATAAAGGTTAGTTTTGGCGAAAATTTTTTTAATTTGTAATATTATCCCCCCTCCCCAAAACTTTGTATGAAATTGATAGTTAAATAAAACTACAAGTTCAGACAACAGAAATATAATAATTTAGAAAAGTTAAATTTTGGAATAAAACTGTCAAACTCCTGAAGCTAAGAGCTGGAAGAAAAGAAAATTAACGCAATATAAAATATATTAGCAATTAAAAAAAATAGTTAAGAGAAAATTAATCTGAATTAAATTTAGGTAGGAGCATTTCCCTGAAAGAAATGCAATAATGTTACAATATCACTTACTATTTGTAAGTGCATAGGAGATAATACATACAATAAAAGTAAATAAGTTATAAATATTAATAAGTAAGAGATAAAAAATATAATAAAAACAATAAAAACTCTTTCTCATGGAAGTTTAAATAATTACAATAACTTAATGCATAGTTTATTTTAAATAAAGTCTTTCAAATGTAAAAAGTCTTTCAATAGTGTATAAAAAAGGTCTTTTCCAATGTTCTCTGAATACAGTCTCTTTAATTAAAGATCTTCAAATTTAGTTTAATCTTTGGATTTAATGTTATGTTGGAATCTTTGTTGGATTCAACATCTCTTAATAATATGTCAAATTTCTAACAATAAATATTATCACTTCAGAAATTAATATAAATAATATAAAAAAATTTAAATAATAATAATAACAATAATAATAAGTAGCATAATAAGACTCCATATCCTAATATTTTTCAATAAAAGTATACTTAATACTAAACTTCATTATAGAAATCATAATGATAATAATAATAAAACAAGAGTATAATCAAAAGAAAATGTCACTATTTGTTTATTATTGATAGGGAAAATATTGGTTGAGGAAGAAAATAATTACATAGCAACTAAATAATTTTCTTATCTTCTAATAGCATAAGAAAGTATTTTTTGCTAGCCGAAAGTATAAATAAAAAAAATCATAATACAGTAGACTCCCTCAAATCCGCAAACCAGAAATCCGCAACTCTCTAAAATCCGCACATATTTTATGGATGTAAACAATGAAACTTTCAACTCAGATATTGGGACAAAATTTGATTTTTTTTTAGTTTTATATCAATTCAATATATTTTTTAATTTGTAATTTTCTTAATACTCCATTCAATTATTTTTTTCATTAAAAAAGAAAAAAAAATTGAAAAAAATTCTAGATATTGCTGATACTACTGATAATCACAATCTTATTACCAAATATATTTATACATTATTTTTGGTTATTAAGCTTGGCTAAACTTGAAATAAAAGAATCCTTATTTTATGATTTTGATGTGAATTAGTAATAAGTACTTTTATAAGGCAAGTTTTGTTGAATAATCTTAGAAAAATACATTTAATTTTCATAATAAATATTTAATCTTACATTATTGATTATTAACTTGACCTTTACTATTACTATTTTAATAATTTTAAAAAATATCTTAATTTTTATTATATTAGTTTATTACTTATCTTAATATTTTAGTACATTGTATGCATTCATTATAGCACTGATTGCGCTATTAATTACTCTCAAATTACTGTTTAAAAGTGTAAACAAAGCAATGATCAGAAATCCGCAAAATTCTAAAATCCGCACAACCTCTGGTCCCAAGCTGTGCGGATTTGAGGGAGTCTACTGTAATTCCAAAATCCAAATAATATTAAATCTAACTATTTAGAAAATGGACTCTCAACCAGTATTTCCTTACAATAATTCCTCTCTGATACTCTTTTACAAAATTGTCAAATTTGGTTATAAGTTTTCAAATGTAGAATAATGTTTTATCTACACATGGTTTATAAACTTTAATAATAAAATACAAATAGGAATAAAAGGTGTCATTCTTAATTGAGAAATGGAAATAAAAATAGTGTGCTTTTTTGAAAAACTCTTAATATCTGTAGTTTTCACAATCACTGAAAATCACATACTATTAAGTTATAGGTTTGAGTAAAGTCATCAAATTTTATAACTATTATCACCTAATATCTGTTGAATAAGTAGAATAATACTAATGTCAAATAATGAGTAAATATAGTTAGACTTAAATACACTTAAAATTAAATTATCAACATCAATTTGAAAGCTTTTACAATCAAAGTGTATACCTTATGCCTGCATAAGGAGCCCAATTTAATCCCAAAAACTCCCAAAAACAAGTAATATTCTTGTTGCGCACCAAGAACATACCTGCTAATGTTGAAAATTATGGTGATAAAATATTTAAAGAATAAAAATTAAAATTTAATCTATTGTCTTGACTTTAGTTTGATCTAGTGATTGTGATTGTATCTGAGGATTTGTTTGTTTTTTGGGTTGCTCATGAAACAGTTTAAAATCTTCAGGTGAAAAATAGGGTCTTAATTTAGAAACATGCACAATAACGGAATTCTGTGCTGTCTCATAATTAAATTTATCTATTTCATAAGTTACATCAGAAAGTTTATTTATAATTTTGTATGGTCCAGAGAAAGTAGGTTCTAATTTTCGAGTGTTAGGGTATTTAAATTCTTCATAAATTACAGAGTCTTGTATTTTTAATGGGCATTCGACAAAATTTCGATCATAGAGTCTTTTACTTTTAAGGTGAAATTCATGAGTTCGCGCTTTCGCAATTTTGAGGGCTTTGTCTACTGGTGTTGTGTACATTTTAACTGCCTCACACAGAACCATTACCCACCTTTTTTAAAAATCTGAATCAAAATTATCGCGAAAATTATAACTATATTTAGCTGCTAACTTTAACCAGAAATTTTATCTAATAAAACAGAAATTGTAAATATCATAGATAACCTTAAATTGGGATCAACTTTTAATTCTATTATTTTATAGATCATAAACAGATTCAAAAATTTTAATTATAGGTAATTTCTTACTTAAAATCACAAAATTTACTGAAAAAATTAATCATATTTATCAGTCAAAATTCTAGCAACAGCCTTGCACAGTTCCATTTTTCTTACTGAATTTAAATAAATTATAAGAATCCGGGAACCAAAGCTCACTGTCACCAAAAATTCTAACAAATAAAGGAAAAAACATAAATGTTAATTTAGTTGTCTAGCTCCAATGTCTAGTTGTAGGAACATTATCATGAAAATACTGCATTCTGAGACTATTTCTTGATAACAAACAAATATCAATAAATTAGAAAATGTACTTTTAAAAATAAACTTGAGCTTCTAGGTTTGCTATATAATTCCTTATTATTACAAACTTGCCTTTAATCGTGCATAAAAATATCATAATAGTCTTAATAAGTAACAGTAAATATCTTAAGAACATCATACTCCTCAATTTAATCCTTAAGAATAAAAATATTTCAATCTTCAACACATAATAATGATAATAAAAATACTCATAAATAGGTAAGTAAATAAGACTCACAAACAAATAATCAAATAAATAAACCTGACAAACAGAGAACTATCTACAACACATGGTAAATTATAATTATTTGTATATCCATACACAATTAATTGTCAAATATTATGAGAATTATTTTGTGAGTTACTTGGAAGAGTATCAGAGGATGGCAGCTCATTCCTAAAAATACATTCTCTTTCCCAATGAAAAGCATTACTCACACCCCTATTTGTGCATATCCTACAAGGTCTTGAAGGGTATGAATTTTGAATATAATTATTTTGACAAACTCTAGGTCTTTGAAACTGAGATTGCCTTTGGGGAATCCAATTCCTAGGTGTATTATTGGGCCTAACTGGCTGAATCCAGGGCCTAGTTGGTTGAAAATTTTGTCTAGCTGATGGTTGATTTATTACTTGGTTTGAAACTAGTGGGGTGGAAACTTCCACGAATTGTTTGACAACCCGGTACCATTCAGTGGTACTACTAGGAGGATTTATAATAATAAGGTTTTTGAATTCTGGTTTTAAACCATCAGTTAAACCTTGTAACAGTATATTTTCACTAAGATGTAATTTCCTACCAATTTCCACTTTTTTACGAAAATAAGTTTCTAAATTGTCTAAATTATCTAATTTCAGATTTGAAAAATCAGAAAAACTCGGGAAGTCTAATTCAATGAGTCTTTCTATCAAAATTTTCTTAATTTGTTCATAATCTGTACAATTTAAGCAGTCATTGATATAAATTTTTTGCGCTTCCCCTTTCAAATATTGCGCAATAAAATTAAATTTCCATTCTAGATTTTTCTGTTCCCTATCACATGTTTTATCAAAATAAGTTAACCAAGACAAAATGTTCATTCCAGAACTCGGATCAAGCGGCACGAATTTAGGATTATCCATAATTTTTTATTCTTACTCATTAGAATAAATGAAGCACTTCTATTTCTTTATTAAATCCTGACCGTAAGATCATTCGCAATAAATTTCAAAGTTAATGATTTCTATCACTTACATATTTTTTCAAAATTACTATATCAGATCCATAACATGCAATAAATAATAAATAAATAAATAAATTAGTAAATTAATAAATTAACTTCAAATTACTCTCATCAATAAAATAATAAATAAATAAATAAATAAATACATAATAAATATTTTTTCTCAATCATAAAAAGAATAAAGATAATAATCAAAACATTTAATAAAATAACTTAGTTTTTTGAAAAATCTTCAATAAAATTCAATCGTCTTTAAATTCCTCATCAAATACTTCTTGCATACTCACCACTTTGAAGTCATTAATTTTCAAAAATTTTCACTATGACCATGAATACTGAATCAAAATTTATGCGCACAGATCAACATCAAGCGTCAGGAAATCCACATCAGACTCGAAGCAAGTACTAATTCTTTCAGATTAGCATCTTTCCAAGCATAGTTGTAAAGTTCTTTAGAAAGAACATTTCTTTTACTTTAATTAAGTAAGAAATTACGGCGATTTTGGCACAAGAACATTCACGAGAAGTCGATTTTCGGCGATTCACAAACCTATCCCCATTTCGTTCCATAGCCAATTTCATTAGCAAGCCGAAAATTTTCTATAATTATCTGAAAAAGGCAGCACAGATAAATAATCCAGTCAGACTTTAGAGTTTATTGTGACGATTTAAAAGTTAGGAGCCAGAGACATCAACGCCGGGTTTCCCTTTCACCGCAGAGAAGTCATGGCCACCGAGGAAAATAAATAAATAGATGTAGGGAATCCAAATAATTACTCATTGGCTGCTGTAAGTTCATTTATTTAATCCGTAATCATGAGAAAGGGAAAGCTCCTTTTGCAAACATTCCATCATTATTTCAGCGAGCCGTACTCATCGAAGAAGAAAAAACCCAAGAATCTTCCTTCTCAACTCGAGACTTCCTCTTAAATCTAAAAAGAAAATTCCAGAACATTCTGTAACCTCAAACCATCATTCTTTTATGTAAACAGAATTCTTGTCCAGCTACGAGACTATTTTCCACAGACGATAAATAAATTTTAAAAAAATATATTATTTAACCAATTTATAATCAACTCAGGATTTCTTAGGCAGACGATTTTTATAAATGATTAATTTTAAGAGAAGAAGAAAAGAAATGAATTTATTAATATGCACACTATCAAAGGTTGACGGCAGAAAAATAAATAAATAGATAAAATAAAATAATGATATTTTTTGAAAGGTATGGTTTTGGAATAAATTTAATAAGACTTTCTTAAAAAGGGTTGATAAAACATAGAAAAATGAATTTTATTTGGAATATTAAGAAATAAAAATTTAATTAAGAATATTTTTAATTTAGAGCCATCTTTTTAAATTTACGCATACTGGAATAATGTTTTTTAAGGTAAATTAAGAATTTATATCGTCTGCATAAAGATTAACAGATTAGATTGAGAAACAAGATTTTAATTTAATAATTTGAAGTAAGTACGGAACATTATTATAAGAAAATTAAGATAGTATAAAGGTTAGTTTTGGCGAAAAAAATTTAAATTTGTAATATGCATGTGTGTGTATGTGCATGTTTGTGTATGTAAAATATTATATTTATGTACGTATAAGAAATTTGCATTAACGAAATAGCAAGGAATAGTTTCAAAAGTTTTTCGTCCTCAGAGGTATAAATGGGTATATCCATAATGTTGAGAAGAGAACATGAAATTTTTCCTCTTGTCAAAGCAAAATGAAGTTATCTCAAAAAAAAAAAAGTTTTATACAGATTTCTTTTTATATACCTGTATATAAGATATATTTGTAAGTTCAATATTTCTGCGACAAACAACATCAAGAACTTAACAATAGACAGTTTAACTGCTTATTATAGAAGATAACTTCTCCATGTTAAATCAACAAAACATGGTGAGAAAATTTTGGTTTTCGAATTCAAAAGACCATCACTACTCGGGCAAAGAAACTCGCAAGCTAATGTTAAATCCCTGAGAGTGTTCTTTTCAAATTTCTCGCATACATTTTAGTATTTTGAATTAGCAAAGATTGATCTTTAATGTCTCCAGTTTGTACGTTTTTGGTTTAAGTTGAAGATTTATTTTTCAGAATCAATTCTGAAAATGACAAATAACAATATATATATCTATGTAAAAATAACAGAGGATGTGCGCTCTAAGAAAAGAGTAAATGCTCAAGGCAGAGGATATAACCTAGAGTGTATAAACTATAATTTTCTTGAGAAACAGAGGGTATACGGTGTTCCTTTAAAAAATCCAGAAGGTATACGGCGTATACCTTTGTATATCCTCCACTTCATCCGTTATTACTGATACTAATCACGCGGAGATAATCGAACGCTAATGTTAAACCCGTGGAAGAAATCTTTATAGATTTCTCACTTATATTTTAATATTTTTAAATGATTTGTTTTTACATAGAATATCTGATTTCGATTCGACATCTGATCGACAGATACCCATTGTTATGTGCTTGTGCTTTTCTATTTTAATTAGTTTTTTCATATGCAAATACTTCCATTTTTATTGTAATAAAACTATCCTCATATAAAAAAACTGTAATCAAAATTAAAACAAATGCACAACAATGGGTATTGACCTGGGGTATCTATACAAAATAAATCATTTAACAAAATTAAAATACAAGCGAGAAATCTGTAAAGATTTCTCCCAAAAATTTTAACATTAGCGTTCATGTTCGTCAGAGTGACTGAAACCGGTGAAAAATACTTGCAAGCGAAAATTAACCCTTTGGGAACGTCCTTTTCAAAATTCTCACATGAACTTTTACATTTTTTTTTAACATTTTTTTCTAAATTGTGGATATCTAACATTATTCCGGTTTTACTTTTTCGTTGCATTTTTTATAAACGTTTTATCAAAAAATATTAAATATTAAAATTGTTAAATATTTTATTTTATATCATTTTTATTACTATAACTACCATAAAATCTCTGAAATTGAAAACTGCCAGTGACGGAATACGGTCTTAAATGATAAAGTTATATATTTTCAAAAGAAAGAATATGAATAATTATACCTGCTAATATAAAAACCTACCTGAAATAGAATGTCTTTTTTTTTCTATAATATGATGAATTTTATGATTCCATATTTTTAATTTAAAAACTGGTCATTTATTAGAAACTTATTAAAAGTCTCTTTGTAAATTTTTTTGTGGAGGACGGCAAGTAGGAGGAGGGGGGGAGGCAAAATTCATGTTTGCTCCCAGAGCAAATAAGACTAGTTTCGGCGTTGACGTCAATAGCTAACGTTATGTTTTTGTACTTTTTCGAGTTTAATAACTTTTTTTGTGTGTGCATGTGTGTGTATTAAGACTTTTATTTGTGGAAAACATTTTGGAACCCGGTTCAGAAATTTAAAATTGCCTCATATTATAACAGTGCAAGAAAAATAGAAAAAAATAAAAATGAACCACCATGGTAGAAATCGGACCTCCTCATTAATTGCATGACATTAAGTATATAAATACAATATTAAAATTCGTCTGATAATTATGAAAAGATTGCTCCCATGGGTTTAACATTAGCATGTAAGTGTTTTTGAGCTAGACTTACACTAAGATTTACGAGATTACACTGGTAACGTGCAGAAACTCGAACGCTAATGTAAAACCTATAAGAGTGTTCTTTTTAAAATTTGTCGCTTGCATTTTAATAGTTTTGAATGATTTTTTTTCTTTTCCTGTTTTGTTGCATGGTTTTTTTTTTTTTTTTTTTTTTAAGTTATTTTTATAGTAATTGTTTTCCATATAAGCGGTGGAGTAATGATGCAGTTAAAGTTTCAAATTTTTAACTATGTAATTTTCCCGAAAGATTTTTTGCCTTTATCGAGAAATGAAAACCGCTAATTAATCACATTTGTTCTGGATAAGAGCACTTGCAAATGCCTTGCATCTGAAGTGTGTATTTTTGTCGGCCGATTATCTACACTAGGGATATAGGCCCGGGGGGGGGTTGCCCTTCGTGGGGGTCTTTTTAAGGGAACCTAACCCGTATTTACGCAAGGTTTGAAGAAAACCACGAAAACTCCCAATGGATAGGTCAACAGCCACAATTGGGTTTGAACCCAGCACCTGCCGCCTACCAGTTGAGAGGTAGGAACCTCTCAGACACTTTTCGGGCCGCCTTGCATCTCAAATTGAAAATGACTTCCTGAATGTGTTAAAAAGTATTAACTTTGAATTTAAGTAAAACTTTAAAGAGTTCGAATGATTCACAATAATGTGCAAGAAATACATTTTAAAGAATTTAATATACATTTCATTTTTTAAGTATGCTTTAGAAATTTTCTTTGT
Source organism: Maratus speculifer (assembly GCA_964019185.1). Lineage (NCBI taxonomy): Eukaryota > Metazoa > Arthropoda > Arachnida > Araneae > Salticidae > Maratus > Maratus speculifer. The sequence goes on from OZ025292.1 coordinate 15,969,819, forward strand.
CTAGGGGGGGGATGTCATGACACCCGTGACCTCGCCCTTGAATTCGTCACTGCATCTCTGGAAATGAAAAGAAAAATAATAAATTTTCGGTCTAGCCAGAGACAAAATCAACTAAATCAAGCCGATTCAATCTCTACAAAAAATTTCGATTCTTCTTATATAATGCAGTGGCGCAGTCAGAATTCGACCCTGGAGGGGGATAGAGTTGCTTCAGGGGTGATTTTGGTTGAAAATATTTTTTTCGGAAATTCACATCGCATTTTCGGAAATCGGCGGGGGAGGATTCCGCGAGTAACACCACCCCACCCCGCGAGGGGTGTTTATCCACAATCTTCAGGCAAAATGGACGTTTTCCCATGACCTTCAGACAAAATCAGTGATTTATTTGCGATATTTTAGCAAAATCGGCGATTTATTGCAATCTTTTATCAAAAGCGGCGGTTTTTCCGCGATCTTTTGACGAAATCGGTGTTTTTCAGTGTGGTTTTTTTTTTTATGAAATCGGCGTCTTTTCCGACGATCTTTAGACAAAATTTGCAATTTTACGCGATCTTTTCTTGAAAAGGACGTTTTATCCCCGCGGCCTTTCGGCGAAATCGGCGCTTTTTCCATGATCTTTTGATGAAAGCGACTTTTTTTCAATGATCTTTTAACAAAATATTTTTATGAAATCTTTTATCGAAAACGGTGTTTTTTTCCGCAATTTTTTTTAACGAAATCGGCATTATATCAGAAATCTTTAGATATAATCGACATTTTCCCGCGTTCTTTAGATGAAATCAGCGTTTTATCTGCGATATTTGGTGAAATTGCAGTTTTTTCCGCGATACGCACAGGAAATTCGCGTTTTTCGGCTATCTTTTGACTAAGTTTCTTTGACAAAAACATTGACGAAATTGTCGTTTTTTCACGAAATATTGATGAAATGTGTGCTTTTTTGGCGATCCTTTCACGAAATTTGCATTTCTCTGCAATTGTTTTATCCGCGCACAAAACCGCAATCTTTTATCGAAAACGGCGTTTTTTCCCAATTTTTCAACGAAATCGGCATTATATCAGAAATCTTTATACGAAATTGACGTTTACCCGCGGTCTTCAGACGAAATCAGCGTTTTATCTGCGATATTTGGTGAAATTGTCGTTTTTTCCGTGATCAGCTTTTTTCGACGATCTTTTGACAAAGTTCGTTGACAAAAACATTGACGAAATTGTCTTTTTTTCACGAAATATTGACGAAATGTGTGCTTTTTCGGCGATCCTTTCACGAAATTTGCATTTCTCCGCGATTGCTTTATCCGCGCTCAAAACCGTACAAGTTGGCAACTATGCGGAACTGATAACATAATGGACCACAAGCATATCTGACGCCAAACAACGTCACGATAGATTATAGCTAATCAGCTTCTCGATTTTTCCTACAAGCGTTCACCAAAAGCCAATCAAATACCGCATCACTTGTGGGAAACATTGCAAACTCCGCCCAGTGCTAGTGGTCAATTCCAAATTTTCGGAAGAGGATGTCTTAAATTTTCGGACGCGAATCACCCCTGAGTTGCTTATAGATAAACAAAGTCGCCATCTTTTTTTTTTTCTTTTTTAATAAATAAATTAGTTAATGAGTTATAAGCGATTTTGATCGTATTGTAACCATTTTTTCTGCTTTTTGTTACTACTTACGTCGTAAATTCGTTTCAAATCATCCACTGTGAGAATCGTCTTCTGAAAAATCTTATCAAAGGATGAAGAACATTTCTCAGTTACATAGCTTTTTAATCATGATATCTACTTGTCTGAATCTAGGAAAAAGAGTTATCGGAAAAAAGTGACAAGCTAGAAAAGCGGAAAAAAGTGACTCGGAAAAAAAGAGACAAGATAAAAATGTTACCGGAAAAAAAGTGACAAGGAATTGATTTTGATGATTTATTTTTTATTTATGGGATTTATTGGCTAAGTATGAAAGGGGAGAGGGGGTCGGAAGTCGGCTGTTAATTTAAGTGAATGGTTTTTTCATGCTGAATTAACTGTTTTGGTTCAATTTTTGGATATACGTTCATACTGAAAAGATGCTTGCCTGATTAGTTTTGGGAACAGACGATTACACCCCCCTCCACCCTAAATAAGATGAATGGTTTTTTAAGCAGAATTATCCACCGTGTGTCAAATTTTTGGATATAGATTCTTTCTGATAAGGCCTACATATAGTATTGAGGTGTCGCGACCCGAGTTTCTGTTTACTTAGTTGGTTTATTTGTTAAGTTCATCAATAACACATTTTTAATTCCTCAAGTTCTTTATTAAAACCATAGATCAATTATTAAAAAAGTAAATAAAACGACATTACAATTACATAGGAGCCACATTCCAATACTACATTTCGCTTAGCACGTCTAAGCCATCTTACATCAATGTACTTTCTTGTACATTACCAGCACATGTCTCTCTTCCAACTACTTTCCGTCCCTCTCGATGCTCAATAATCCCAGTGTCCCCCTCAGCTCATTGCTACTAGACCAGTGCAATTATTTTCTAGGCATGTCCCTTGAGGTCAATAGCACCTATTCTTCTCAGTTTTTGAATGAAGGTACTTTCACCCCTGCATACCTTTTCACAATAGGACTTCGCTATCTATCTACTGACACGATTAAAGTTGTCAGTACGTCGTCACAGTATATAATGTCTGAAGAATTTTGGGAGTTTAATGGTTAAGTATAGAGGGCGCATGGGGATAACCTCTTTTAAATTAAATAAATGGCTTTTTACGCAAAATTATTCCGATTTGCTTCAGATTTTGAATGTAGGTTTATTAAGATAAAGGGTATCCCTGATTAGTTATGGAGTTCTTTTGCTAATTAAAAAGGGGGGGGGGCGATTATTGCCACCTTAAATCTGATAAATTGTTTTTTATGCATAATTATCCTATGTATTTCAAATTTTGGCTATATGTTCTGTCTCATAAAGTTAATCCCTGAATAGTTTTAAGGGTTTGTTTATATATCATCAATAGCTGTTTGCATTTAAAACTGCGATTTATGTTTCTGCATAGCATTTTTCAGTATTCTATTGGGAACTAAAACGGTTACTAACCGGTTATTACTAACGGTTACTAACGGAACTAAAAGTTCACGAACCACATGAAAGCCAGCCCAGCTGTTATTTTCAAAATGCATTGGGAGCTAAAATGGCCTATAAAGGCGCTGCTCGCAGCCTTCGATACAGGATAACTGTCCCTTTAATTGCCTTTTAACTAATGTTAAAGTCCCATTGAAACAATTCTTTATTATAAATGTATTTAAAAGTTTTAGATATTCAAATTCGTATAGCATTTACTTCGTCATATAAGACAGAAAAAAAATGTCACAGGAAATCTGAAATTGTGCAAAAGAATAATTATTCTGACCAAATTTAAAACGCATGTAATGCAATGGGCTTACACGAAGTTATCCTGAATGGAGAAGTTACATCTTTTCTCCACCAGATAGCGTATTCGAGTGCTTGAATCGCCAATAAATATCGTAACCAATAAAAAATATCCCGTTTTTCTAAAAATCGTTCTTTTTCTTTTTTTTTCAATCTGTTTTTTTATTTTTTTTAAGATTCAAACCTGAAGATCTATCAAGAACTACATGTATTTAAACAATTAACTTTCTAATTACTAACATAAGCTAATAATAAAAAAACTATTTTTATTGCTGCAAATTAATGAATTCACTAGTTCATTCGTTCGTGACATACAACATACAGTCGAACCTCGTTAATACGCGAATCAGGGGTCCGATCGAAATTCGCGTATTAAACGGGTTCGCGTATTAACCAAAGGTCGTGAATTTTTGTCGAGTGCTCTATCTAATACTAATCTATGCGGAAAAAACACATTTTTTGTCAATTTTTTGCGTTTTTATTTATTTAAATCAGTATGTGCTTGTTAAGCAGGGACGTTTCTAAACTGAAAATTCAAATAATCGTTATTTTTTCAAGTAAAATTCTTATGTCTTTTCAAATTTAGATTTCTTATGTATAACACATAAAACTGAATAAGACGAACACAAACATTTCTGTTAACCATATTAACTAAAACTAAGGTTAACAAAATTGAAATCTTTGTTAACTATACAGAACAGATAGATGCGATAATAAATAGTGTTGATAACAATAAAAAGTCAATTAATAAAACTTACTGAAGACAATAATGTCATAAAAACTACTTTTTGGAAAAGTATAGCTGTCAATTTTTGCCTGTTTGGCATGCGGTCGCGAAATCAGCATGATGTTTTCCGCCTTTTTTAAATAGTGGTAAAGTTCGTCTTTTTGAGGGTCCTTCCTCCAACGACGAAGTATATTGTCATAGGAAATTGAATGCCTCTGTAACTTTGGAGAATGGGGATGGGGCCGTAATACCCTGTTCATACTATGAATAATTAAGATATCTCAGGCCTGGAACTCTCTCAGAGAGTTCCACAAACTTTCTCAGAGAGTTTCAACTTGCCCGGGCTAGATACAGGAACAACCACTCACTCTCATTGGCTATAAAGCTTCGCTTTTACTGATTCGCAGTTGCGGCCGCCTTTACTTCAAGCGCATGCGCATACATTACATTTGTTCAGTTCAGAGATACAGTTACATTCGCTGAGATATCTTAGGTAAGTTTTTCAATGTGAACAGGCATCCAGTTCCGGGAAGGTTCACTTCAAATACGGCGATCTTAAGATATCTTATGTTTGTGATGTGAACAGGGTAGCGCAGGTTCATCATCTTTTTCCTCCTCATCCGGTTTGTCAGTCGCAGTTACACCGGCGATGATATCATCCAGACTTTTAAGTTCGGAGGTAACTAGATCTTTGTCGATATTAATGAACGTGTCCAAATTGACAAAATTTTCCCCTACATTTTTTTGTTCGGCCAACCAATCTTCTTCAACATTAAGGTGCGAAATCGGCTCTGTGTAAATGATGTTCTCACTACTTTAGAAATCCGCTTTGTGAACGGAATTTGTAATTGTTTTTGGTGTGACACTCTCCCATGCTGCAGTACCCATACAGCACAGTTTCATCTCGAGAACGTCGCAGGTTCGTCGCATTGCGACGTTGCGATGTCCCATTGATCATCTCAGAGACGGTCTGGTAACTGCTGAATGTCCGTGACCGGCGACGTTGCATTGTAACCTCTATGTGACATCGCAGTATAACATCTATGTGACATCGCAGTGTAACATCTATGTGACGTTGCAGTGTAACATCTATGTGACATTGCAGTGCAACATCTATGTGACATCGCAGTGTAACATCTATGTGACATTGCACTGTAACATCTGTAAGACATCACAAGGTGACATTTATGAGATGTCACATTGCAACATCTACAGTGCATCGCATGAAACTTCTATGAGATATCGCACTGTGATACTTATGCGATATAGCTCTGCTGGTGCTGTACTGTGATGAATGCAATATAGCAAACCCAGGTCAGTTGTTACCACTATTTCCAAATAATAATAGTTACCTATTTTAACAAATTTTTGCTATTAAATAAGAGAAACATTATTTGAAAATAGTGCTGACATGCAGTTTGGTTCATTCTTCGATATTTTTGTTGCTGTATTTTATTCTTAAAAAATTACCTTTCAGGATCCCATATACAAGTATGTGGATACTTAATGTGTGACTGTCGCAGTGCCCTTCAAAAGGTACCACAAAATACTGTTTCACATTTCTGTTATTCATTTCAGGATAATCCTATTAAATGTCATTTTCTAAATACCAGAATTTTCTTGCATCTTCTAATAAAACAGAACTGTAATTATAATAATGTATTGTACGTTTATTAATGTCTGATATGTATAAGTGCGTAACACAGTACTGTATTTTTTCTAAGTATATAAATAATTGCATAAAATATATTTTATTTTACTCTAAATTTCTAAAAAACTTCGATACTTAAACTATTAGAATTGTGTTTTCATACTATAATTTGCAGTTGTTAATCACTTAAAGGGAAAATTGCTAACATTTTGCAGTATTATATATACTAATCTCTTAAGAGATTAATGGACATTATTTAATGTCAAATGAACTTCATCTGGGTATAATAGTATGATTTCTCAAGTGATTACTTCTAATAAAATTAGATTTTACTATCTTTTAATTATAAACCAGGAAGCAGTAGCACAGACAATCGTCTTATAAATTTAAGGGTTGAAATTCCAGAATTAGTTAAAACTCAATTTGGATATTAAAGTGCAATCAGTCTTCCAAATCATATTGTGATGAAAAACACCTGAAAACCTGATTTTAGCAGTTGACTTATAGGTTTACCATTGAGTTTTCCTGCATGTTTTCTTTACCTTTATCAGCAAGAGAAAACAATGGTAAACCTATGAATCAACCGCTAAAATCTAATTTTCAGGTATTTTCAACCAGGATATGACTTAGCAGATCGATAAATTTAATATGTCAATCAAGTTTTAACTAATTCTGCAACTCGATAAAATGCTACCTTCCTTTCCATTAATTTATGTAAATTATGAGATTTTAATATTCAAATTTAAAAATTACTATTCTTATAGATTATTGGGATAGTCTTCACTTCTAAGTTGGTAAAAATGTCCTTAAAATATGTACAACACATAAAAAAGTCATTCACACATTGCCTGCCTATTTTGAAGAATTATGATTAGATCTTAAAATTCGTAATACATCAATTCAAAGAAACATGTTTAAAATTTTTTAAACACATTTCTTGAATTAATAACTAATAGGGAATAAAATATTTTACCTTAAGACACATCTACACCATAAAAATAAGTTTTGTATCTCATAAAAAGTTAACACAACTCTACCCCCCCCCTTTTTTTTTCTTTCTTATAGCCTTTTTCTCCTACTTCTGATCTATATCAGAAATAGATTTGTTTGAAGTTACTTTTATAATTATTTAAAGATTTGCTTACAGAGATTACTTTAAAATAATTTAAAAAAAAATATCTAGGAGTTATCTTTATTGAACAATATTATTACACTTACCATTTATCATAATACGATTTGCATCTACAAAGACACACACACACACACAAATAAATAAATAAATAAAAAGAACTAATAATTTCTTTCAACATCTTTATCTTTCACCTATAAGGAGACCACACAATATGATGAAGACGGATTTTGATTATTTTAAAATATGTTGTAAGAATTAAGACAATTATTCTGGTGAAAGGTTTCAGTATTTTTTGATTAGCCACATGCCAGTATTACATATACATATATATTTATTAACATATGTACATAAATCTATCTTGTTTATGTATACAAATGAGATAGTGTGTGCATTACTATCATGTATATATATATATAAAACAGTGGCACTTGGTTAACTAAAAGCATCAAGGTTTCTTCAAATATGCTTTAGTTTTAAAAATTCGGGAGTTAAATTTCAGCATACACTTTAAATGCACATTTTGCAGTCTCCACGACTACTGCAATAGTAGTATGTAAATTCGCTATCCTCAAGTTGAAGGTTTGATCCTACCTTTTTTTCTCATTTTAACTATATTTTTGACATAAGTTTTAACTCAGTATTATCAATTGCTGCAGCTGTAATTTTATTATATGTTTATCCTTCTAAAAACTTAATGCTTATGAAAATATATATTTTTTTATGAAATTTTTAAACTAATGTAACTGGTTTGTTCTAAGTATATAATTCAAGAATTTCATTTGAAAATTTAGAGACTGTTTTATTTTTCAAAGACTTTCAAGTACTTAAAAAGGATTTAAGTTCTTTTTAGTTTTTTTTCTTAATGTATACACCATATATTTTGGCTTGCAACTGTTCATAATATGATGAAAATAGGTAAACAGTTCTCTTCAAATGTTAATTCTTATCAGGGGTGCCCAGAGAGGGGTTTGGTGACGCAAGATGTGTCATACAATTTAGTTTGGGGAGGGGGAGATTTTTAATATTTCAAAATTTAATTCCAGAAATGTTCCTGTGATTTCTTTCTTTAAATTCTAGATAAGGGCAATAATAGCTCATTCTGCTATTCTCATTTCGCTATCTCTTGAAGGTGCAGTAGATTATAAGTAGAATATAATTTACAATTTGTATTATGTTTGGGGAGGGGGGGGGGAATGTTAAAGTTATGAAGGGGTTTTTTTGGGGGGGGGGGATTTGCGTCATTAGGTTTGGGGGGGATGGTCACCACTGATTCTTATACATTTCAATACTTGCTAAATTCAATTTAGAAAAATAAATTAAACATTTTAATCTTTTTTTTAGATTGTATAACTATTATTAGAGACTAAGATATATAGATAACTATAGTAGAAAAATTTAAATTTTCAAAAACTAAGAATTATTTGTTGTTAGCTTTTTCCAGTTAGAATAGTTTATACAGAGAAAGCATATAACTCCTGCATTAGCAGTTACAGTTAAGCCTATGATGGTGAACAGGTACGCAAAATTTTAAAATGATGAAGCAGCAATAAAAAGTTAAACAAACCAATTTTTAATCCATACATTTTTATTTATAAGAAATAAACATTAAATTTACATTGTTCTTCAATTAACTTGATCATTCTTAGCTTCTATCCTGAAATATAAATAATACATAATAAATTAGCATATTAATAAAAATTTTCTTTTTGATGTAAAAAATGTCCATGCATTAATTACTTCACATTAGTATTTATTTTTTAAAAATTAGTGCCTAAATCAATACATTGTTTGTGCTATTAAATTAACTGATTTCATATAGTAAGCCAATAATATTCTATATTTTGGAATGAAATGTATTATTATCATTCAATGGTTCTAATTATAACTCTGCAATTTTACAAAAATAAGAAAACAGAAAAAAATTAAGATAATAGATGTAAATAAAAAGTTATCCTTCTAAATACTTTTATACAGGGTTGGGTTTCTGACATGACAAGCATCAAAAACTGGTTTAAACCAACAAAAACTGGCTTAAACCATCAAAAAATGTAATGCGCTTTAAAACATTTTACAAACAAGAGGGAAACAGAATAAGTCTTAATGATTTAAGTATTTTTATTTAAAATTAATTACTGTAATTTAATAATTACAAAAAATTAAAATTGCTTTACTTGCAATAAAACATTTTTTGTTTTTTAGATTGTTCAAACATAAAGAAAATGATTTTGTACAGTTAATAATCTGGATCAATTTTACCCCGCAGCATCCTATAGCACATTTATTTACACTCAAATGATTTCCGAATTTAAAGCGTATGAAGCTAAAGTTAGAAAATACTCTCTCAATTGATGCTGAGCTAGCAGGGCTTGATAGCAGAAGCATTGCTAGTTGAGCAAGTTTGGAGGCATGGCAAATTTTCTGATTTATGACATCCGTGTAGTATTTGAGGTTTCTGACGAGGTTTTTGACATGACGCTTTAAACTGTATAAAACTGCATACTATCAAAAACTTCTCTGCTTTTATAGAATTTAGACAGAGGCAATGCTTTAAATGTTTTCACTGAAAATAAAGAGACATATCAGTATTTATAATCTTACTTTGCATTAACGTTACGTCTATGCGTGTTTAATGCACTTTTATATTCAGAATATCTCTTCAGGAAATTAATATTTTTTATTCCTTTTTTCCTCTTCTTAAACGATGCACCTTTTTTTTTTCTTAGTTCTCAAAATATTTCTATCTATGTTTAATTTAATATTTTATCCTTAGAAACTTACAAATTAAGTGTAAAATTTTAATACTTCATATAAAATTAAGAGAAACATTTAGAGATATTTTGAAAATTAAGAAAAAAAAGAAACATCTCTAAAGAAGAGTACACAGAAAAAAAGAATTTAAAATTATTAATTTACCGAGGTAATATGGGGAATTTAGGTGCTAAGTTACCAGCACCTTTAAGTACAGAAAGTTAAATGAAACAATACACATGCAAGAAAACTATTTCAAGCGAAATGACAAAATTTTTTTAAATACTTTTTTTTTAAATTTTAAAATACATGCTATATAGAATCCGTCAAAACTTGAAGAAAAAAGTTCATGACAACTTTAAAATGTTTGGAATTTATAGAAATAATTCATAGTAAAAATTTAAATAAGAATTGTTTTAAATGTGAACATGAAAATCTGAATTATTATGCTTGACCATAATTGAAATAGTTCTATTAATTTAAGAAACAGTGTGAACAGGAAAATTGCAAAATTTATTCATAAACTTTACTGTCTGCTAAGAATGATTTTTTGGTCTGAATTTTGCTTATTACGTATTAAAAAGATATATATATTTACATGTAATTAAAGAATAAAATTCAATAATTCAAGTAATTTATTAAACTTTGTTATACCCTAAAGCTCTTTCGCGCCTTTGCTTTGCATGTCTGAGCCAGTTGGAAATTGAAATTCCTATCTCTTCCTCTGTTGTTGCAGGAAATGCAAGCTGGGTTGTTTCTGAAAGTACAAATTTTTCAAATCTTCATTAGAAATACTTGTTAATACAAGCCAAGATTTCCAGGTCACAAAATATAAGGGAACACTTTTTTTTTAAAAAAATTCAAATATAACAGACTTCTTACATTTATTTTTTAGAGTGCCTACTAACAACACTAAGAATCATTTTTATTAGAAAAGAATCAATTATGCATTCAAATAAAGTTTTGAAATTTGTTTAAAGTGATATTTAATTATTAACTGTATGTCAGAAGTTAATAACTGAAGAAATCACCAAAAATTTCATTACTTGCATCAAGCAGCCTTTTTGATTCTGATAATTTCAGTTGTGTATGTGATGTGTGTAGTTGAAGTACATGTCTATTAAATATTCACCCCCTGGCCACACACACATATTGAGGATGTAAAAATTTAAATTTTATTATGTTTAGAAATTAAAATAGAATTCAGTAAAAGAAAAAATATATATTGATCAAGAATTGTCACCATGAAAATGGCATAAGCATTACTCAGATATGTCTTTGTCTCATAAGTTCAGCTTATTGACTGAGTATATTGCATTATAATTTTACTGGAGAAGAGGGGGGGGGGGGGGAGAGGAATCTGGCGCATGATATATATCTCTAGTGGGAGGCGGATGGTTGGCTTTTGATATCAATCCAATCAAAATTTTCTTTCCATTTGTAACATTGTTTTTACAGCAAACTGGTATGTTATCCTTTTTTAATCAATCTGTTACTTATTTTATGAAAATCGAAAGCTATTATTAAAACCCCAGTAGCAGAAACTGTCCAGCACGGCAGCGGGCACTGCAGATTATTTTAAACTTTGCAGATGCTTAAAAAGAAAATATCGGCTTAAAAATTTGAAATTTTCTTTAAGTTTTTGGATTTATGGCTTTTCTTTCATATATTTAACATATTTTCTTTATAAAGATATTTTTATTTTTTATTTTATGGAACATTGTTTTAGCAGGCTCAGCTTGACATTGTTGCGTCGCAGATAAATTTTAGTATGCTGCAGACTGACTCAGAAAATTCTGCTTCTGGGATTAAAACCACTAAATTATAAAATTATTTAGTTCTTAACTATGGAATATCCCAATGTTTGACATTCCTATTCTTCATGTGTGCGTCTAAATAAGCACTGTTCATATATGTAAAGGGATATTCACTTCTCTTCATTTGAAAATAAATAAATGAAATATAAATATAACCATTTTTGTATATCCCCAAAAAAAAAATTCTAAAAATAATTTTGACATTAAGATACCATTGAACAGGGTGAGGGGGGGGGGGGGGCTGATGATAACATATGATATTGGAAAGGAGGGTCCAAAATTACAAAAAAGTTGATAATATATATGTAGACCCTCAAATGACTATTCTCAAATTCAAATATCCTACTTTTTTAAAGAACATTTTCATCTTTATGAGCATAAAATTGTTAATCAGATTAATACATTGTAATCCTTTTTATATTGTTTAGAGACTGTTTTTAATGTAATCATGCAAAAAAGGGAACCGTTCCAACTAAAAATTCGTTATATAGAAAAATTCAATGTATGGAGTATCGTTGTAGAGAGACTCGGCTGTACATGACTGCAACTCACATTAAAAAAAAATTTGGGCCTCATAATGGAAGATTGAGAATTTGAATTACATTTGTTAAAATATGAACAAATGAATACATTTAAGAAAAATAATTTAGGAGTTTTAACTACATAATATGAGAATTGCTGCCTTAAACTATCTACTCAGGATTTTTCAACGTAAATTTTATAACTAAATATTAACTATTTATTACATTAAGAAATTAGTGGAAAATACATTAACAGAATTCCATCTTTCCACACATCTACCATGTTAAATATTAGCATTAGCATAATTAAATTAATGACAATTAAGGAAATTAAATTCTTGATGTTATATATATTAGAAAATTTAAAACTTATGAAGAAATCAGTTTTTATATCTATGTCAACACTTGCATTTTAGACAATCTCATGCCTTAAAAACAAAGAGAAACACACATCAATTAAAAGCTTTCCTAATTTAAGATTTTTTGAATAGTTCTCAAAAATCTATAAGTAAAAATGAATACTAGTTTCATTACCTAAAACTGCTTTTGAAAACTTCAATTTTTTAAACGCCATCTTTTGTTTGGCTCCAGCCCAGCTGTACATTTCTGCTAAATTATTGCTCATGACTCGCTTCAAAATGTTAGCGACTGCATGAGTCATGGAATGCCCGCCAATACCTTTTAAAGACTTCACCTGCAATGTAAAAAAAAATAGTTTGCTTAAAATTGCTATCCTAAAAGTATACACAAAGAAAAATTAATTACACTATAATCGTAATTTTAAAAAGCTCTTACCAAACTTTTGTAAATTTCATCATCCATTAATGATAGCTCAAATTCCTTGAAGTCTTCGAAGGTATTAAACGGGAAGCTTTGGCTCATGATACTGGAGCAGACTTCATCGTCTTTCTTCTTGGCTATTTTCTCTTCTAGAATATTTACTTTATGTATGATAAAATTAGTTTTACGAAGTAATTTTTCCAACATTTCTAGAAAAACAAGGAAAAAGTTAGTTTTGCTTAAACTAAATAAAAAAAGGTGTAAAAAAGATGCTAAATGATAAGAAGTATACTTGTATTTGCTTGTATATTTACACAGCAGCAATTATTAGCATTTGAAGCCATGGGCTGCTGTGCTGTAGGGGGCGAAAAATGATCAGGTGTCATTGCACTTACACCATTGGCTGACTCTGAGACAGAGATCTCCAATACTTCATTATCCTTAGGCAGAGCTGAAGGCTGAACTGAAGTTTGTTCTTAATGAGAAACAAAAGAAAAAGAAAGGTGGTTCATTAAATTAGAATGCTCCATTTATGAAGCAAGTTTCACTGAATAATTTAGTAAATACACCTTCCATTTTTATGATAAATATTTAATCATTCACTATTGATTGTAAACTTGACCTCTGCTTTTAATATTTTAATCATAGTAAAAATAATCTATACAGTGAAACCTCCAAATAAGGGACACCTCTATTTAAGAGACAAAAGTTGCAGTTCCATAGATGTCCTTTATTTGGGGGTTTCACTGTATAAGAAACTCTGAATAAGGGACACCTCTATTTAAAGGACAAAAATTGCGGTCCCATAGGTGTCCCTTATTTGGAGGTTTCACTGTATTTTTATTATTTTAGTTTATTATTTACTTTAATATTTTATTATACTATTGTAAACATTCATTATAGTTCTGATTGCATTATTAAATACAGTAGACTCCCTTAAATCTGCACCGCTTGGGACCAGAGGTTGTGCGGATTTTAGAATTTTGTGGATTTCTCGTCATTGCTTTGTTTACATTTTTTAAACAGTAAATTGAGTGCAATCAGAACTATAATGAATGCTTACAATATAATAAAATATTAAAATTAGTAATAAACTAAAATAATAAAAATTTGGATAATTTTAAAAATGATTAAAGTACTAATAGCAAAAGTCAAGTAAATAATCAATAGTGTATGATTAAATATACATTTTAAAGATTAAATGTATTTTTCCAAAATTATTCAACAAAACTTGCCTCATAAAAGTACTTCACTAATTCACATCAAAATCATAAAATAATATATAATTTCATAAATTTATAATTTATGAATAATAAATCACAATTTTTTTTCAAGTTTAGCCAGGCTTAATAACCAAAAATCATGATTAATTAGGATGAGCGAAGTGAATCCTCTACTAGGCCACTCAAATGACATTTTGTCGTACACTTTACAAAAAAACTATACAGTATTTTCACTTGAAACTAAACACAAATATAAATTATGATCTGTAGATTTGCAGAATATTATTTTTTTTACAGAAATACTTTTCAAAAAATTATTATTTTAATTAATTTATTTTACATGTTTTTCCATTACGAACGCATTTTTTCAAAAAAAAAAGTGAAACACGTACGTTTTCGGAAGAAAAACTTAAATCATGGGGTCAGTAATCATAGCTAGAATCATCATTAAATAAATAAATAAAATATATTTTCATTATTCTGATAAAATATCTCGAAAACTGCTTTCAGATTTTCAAACTATGCTCATTCCTTTAACTATGTATAGTTTCATGATTTTTTTTATAAAATGTATAAAATACTTTTTTTTAGAAAAATTATAGCATATTTTTAATGAGTTAAAATTTGTGAAAATTCTGTTATTAACATTCAATTATAAAAGTATTTTTTTGTGTTAGGAATTCAAATACACAATTTATTCTTATTTTGTGAAATCATTTAAGCAGACGATATTTATGAATTTTAAAAGAATTACATTATGTTTTTGTGAAGTGGCAATAAAAGAATTGTAAACAAATAAAATTAATTAATATTTTGTATAATTCTACTTCGAAAATATTTTTATTTATACCAGTCTTATATCATAAATAAACAATCTGAGGAAATTCTTAGTTATTTGGTTGAAATACATTTTAAAATTAAAATGCGCCGAAACATAAAATTACATTTTTGCTTAATAAAGATGCAAAAATAATTTTAAAAATATATTATTACTTTCAAATATTTATCTTATAGCATAATACTTCGCGAATCCAAACAAAGCATGGCTTTTGCTAGTGCATAAACATATTTGGTAAGAAGATTGTGATTACCAGTAATATAAAAAATATCTTGAATTTTTTCAAAAAAAATTTATACCTCCTTCATGAAAAAAACATGAGTAGAGTATTATTAAGAAAATTACAAATTAAAAAAATATATGGAATTTATACAAAACTAAAAAAATCAAATTTTGTCCCAATATCTGATCTGAAAGTTTTATTGTTTACACCCATAAAATATATGCGGATTTTAGAGAGTTGCAGATTTGAGGGAGTCTACTGTACATTCAAATTACTGTTTAAATATTTAACAAAGCAAATGACCAGAAATCCACAAAACCTCTGGTCCCAAGCTGTGCAGATTTGAGGGAGTTTACTGTATCATTTTCATTTTGTATTTGAAATTAAATGAATGAAAAAGGTATCTGTATTTGTATGTTAAATAAAAGCTATGTAATTCAAATGAAATTAATGCAATATAAATTTTATCAATGAGAGCAATATTTGACTATTTTTAGCCCTGCATTTATCTAACATAAGAGTACCAAATTTGCTTTTTCTTACTCTTAATTTTATAAAGTTAGTAAAGTTAAGTATAAAGTTTTATTTTTATAGGATTTTAAAATCGGATAAGATCTAAGTGTAAAAAAAGAAACTTACCTACTGAGGAAAATCTCAATGAACAAGATTCCTCTTGCTGCACCAATTTCATTTTCTTTGGCACTTTTGGATAATTGTTACTGATTATGGAAACTGAGTTTTCTGCTTCATCCTCAGAGTCTGAGTTGTAAGTCTTCTTAAAAAGTTTCTTACGATTTTTTTTCCCACTTTCAGTACCAGATTCTACATCTGAAGTGTGCTTACATAATTTTAGTTTCTGTATTCCTGATACATAAGAATCTATAAGAAAAAATACTTTTAAGATTCTTAATTTTTATTTAACATTACAAATAAAAATTATGAAATAAAAATAATGAATGCTTTCATATTTTTCCTTTTAGTAAAGTAAATTTAACTTTAACTTTTGAATATTATTTACATGCCATTTAAAATAAAAAATCTTATCTGTGTATACATCAGGATTAGAAATTGGAACTCTAAATAAGGCATTAAATGATGCCAGCAATTTTTTCTTCTTCCAAACAGCATTTCATGGTCGCAGTTTCATGTTTTATATTATTTTCTCTCGCTTTCTTTCTTTCTTTTTTTTTTTTTTTTTTTTTCCAAACCATGTTAACAATAATATTTCTATTTTTATGTGTTAAAGCCAGGGGGGTGGACTGTACACATTAAACAATATTTCTGTGTTAAATCATTGAAACAAAATAAAAATTCGCTTTTTTATAAAAGCAAAATTTGCTGGGGTTTTTTGCATTATTTTGAAGGAGTTAGCAGCTCTGATGAAATTTTGACTTCTCTAGATTTTTTAACCACGTTTTGTTTGTTTTTGATTAAGTTAATGATTTTTTGTCAAAATTCAAGTATTTTTTATGTGATTTTTAGAAGAACATGGCATGTTTTTGGTGATCTTTTACAAACATGGCTTGTTTTCTGCGATCTTATGATAAAATTCAAATTTCTTTGGATAAAATTTGCATGTTTTCTGCAATCTTTTGATGAAATCTGTGTTGTTATGCGATCTTTGGACTATGTTTTGTTTGTTTCTGATGAAACTGGCACTTTTATGACAAAATTCACATTTTTTTCTTAGAAGAACATGGCTTAAAAAAAAAAAAAAAAGAAATCGTGTTTTTTGTGATTTTATGACCATTATTTTTTCATTTTTGATAAAATTAGCAATCTGGTAAAAGTTAAAATGGAATTTTTCTTTACCTCTCGGAACAGTGAAATTGTGCAAAATTTCATTTTGGTACTAAGCAGATTTTGGCCCAAATTTAAGAAAAAATGCTATTTTGGCGCAAATATGCACAGCACTTAAAACTCTGTATCTATCTGAAGAAAAAGAAAAAATATATTGGAATCAAACAGTTTATGTACTAAAACTGTACATAAGCTTAAAAGGAAAAAAATTAGTAGGTACTTACCACTTTCTCCATATATATTTAGAATTTCCCAATTGCTATCAGGCTCTTGTTTCCTTGCAACCATTTTGTTAATGGTGAATTGGTCCATTATATCAAGAGGCCATAAACAACTGCTTTTGTCAGGCATTACCCAGCAATCTGGGACCAAATGTAGGCCATCCTCAAATTCACACACAAGAAACATCTTGAAACTAAGTATGAAAAAAAAAAAGACTTTAATCTATTATACATATTTATATTAAAATAAAATATCATGGATAGTTAATTTTACAAAATCAGCGAATAGATTTTTTGACAGCAAGACAAGTGGATTTTTAAGCAATATTTAAAAAATGACACTAAGCTGGCAATAACTTTCTTCTGTTGCATATTTTTAAATTCAAAGGAAAAAAAAAATACTGAAAATATTACTAAGAAAACGTATTGCAATGAATTATTTTTGCAACTGCACATATACTGTCATAAAATTCTTATCTTGCTGCTTGGTATGTTTTTTTTTTTTTTTTTTTTTTTTAAATTCATTATTTTTGTTGCTTAAATCTTGTTCAAGTACTGAAAGGTTTAACTGAGTCACAATTTGATGCCTCACTAAACATTTTAGAATTAAGAAGAAAATTTTAGATACTTAATAAATGAAAAATAAACAAAAAAAAAAAATTTAACATTTGCAACATTAACTTTATGTTTCCAAATTTGATTAACTCATATTTTAATTGGAACAAATAATTTAAACATAGAAAAAACTTTCCTTCACACTTTATCCAGGCTTAGGACTGGCAACTGTTATACTTGTTTCAGACAGGCTGTTAATTTACATAGCTAAGAGGGTATTTCTGTGGGAACACATTGTCAGATATTCCATTTGTTCACTCCCCCTTCCACACACAATTGAAGTTTGTTTTTCAAAGCATATATAAGTAGCTTATAAACAGAAATGAAGTGGGGAAAAGTGATTACAATATCAACAAGAGAAGGAAGATTATTGTTACCCTTCAACTAACTATTCTACCTGAAACAAGTATAGCATTGGCATGTTTAAAAGTTTTTTTTAAATTATTATTCTCAATTTCAATGCCACTTTTAGGGAAAACTTTTCATTTTTAAAATGGATTAATTTAAATATTTATTTAATATAAGTAAAATTAAAATTTTTATATGTGCAATAATGAATTTACGACATATAAATCTTCGGATAATGGAATCTTCCACATTTTATTTACAACAGAAGAGAGTGGCCATTCTTTCAATCCTTGCATCTTTTCTGCAACATGGATGCCAATAAGACTGGACTCGCATGGCACAGTATAAAGATTTTGAACTTTTTTGAGTTCTTCTCCAATTATTTTATATTGTTTATCACCATCAAGGCAGAAAATATTGTGTGCTACTATAACTGTATTATTGTTCAATAATGAGCAGTTATCTCTGCTCTTTGAACAATCAATAAACAAGTTTTCATTGGTATAAACTTTATATTGTTTAAAATTAATTCCTGTTTCATTTCTTATCAAAGGGCCTGAATTATGGGCTTTAAGAAACTTCTCTGAAAAGACTTTTGTTTTTTTATCCAACTTCCTTTCAGACAAACGTCTTGCAAATTGCTGGAGTGGCTTTTCTGATTTTCTGATCATTTTTTTTATGGCTTGCATATAATTTTCAAATTTGAATGCGCTGAATATATCAAGTGGGCCATACTTTTCTACATCTTTAGATAGGTGCAACAAGCTATGGATATTATGTGACACATGTTGTTTTCCATATATTTTTATAAAATCAGAGACAAAACGATTTAAAAGTTCATTTGCATATCCTGAAAATTCATTCAATGCCTTTGAAGCTAGAATTGTTATTGCGACATGCAATGTTAGAAAATTACTGTAAACATCATCAGCAATTACTTTCTGCAACACTACAGGACCCAAATACAACAAAAAGGTTCTGAATTCTGTAGCCTTCCAGTTGTGGATATCATCCAAGGGCCTTGGCTTTCTTGCAAAATCTTTTGGCCTAGTTGATCTTAAATTTGTTAAACTTGTGGATATTTTTTCCATAACCGATGACTGCAATCGCACTGATAATGGTCCATGTAACCATAAAAAAATCATTTTTCGCATGACTCCTAAGCAGACAACATGCATATAATCCAGAGGTACATTATCAACAGCGCTAAAATTTGATATCTCGGTTAAAATTGAAACACCTGTATGATAATCTTCATCAGTTTGTTGTAGAAAATCTTCATGAGTTCGCAATTTACCTTCTCCAGGAAAACATACTCGTTTGTGGCTGTATTCTCCTTCAATTTCACATTTAGTGCAACTGGAGTAACCACCATGCCCTTTTATTTTAAGCACAAAAGCTTTTGCAGGTGCATCACATATTAAGCCATGTAATGTTACTGCATAAGTTTTATTATCATGAACAAAATCATTTTTTATAAAATGCTTTGCTTCATTAACAAATTCTCTCAATAATTCATTTGAATCGTTAGGCTTACCATAACCGTGGTACATTCCAACAACAAACACATCTTTAAGTTCAGTGTCTGAACAAAGTATAGGCCAAAAAGAACTTTTGGATGACTTTGAGAGTGGCAATCCATCAATATTAACTAATAAGTGTATCGTATCCTTTCCCTTATTTTGACTCTCAAGATTAGCGACCACTTGATTCAATACTTGATCTAAGCCAAAGTGGCAATACCTACCAGGAGCCACAACAGAAGTTTCTGTGTGCCTAGCAGTATGAAGAAGAGTTCTTGCATCAGATGGAAGTTCAGGTGAGCCATGTGACTTTAATATTTTCAATAGTGCAGACATTGCATTATTTTCGATAAAATATTTCTGTTGCCAAGCTACTAATTCATTTTTTAAAGAAGATGATGAATCTTGTGCAAGCCCAAGCGATGCATTTTTTATTAGTGAATTATTTGATTTTATATCTGAAGAATCAACATCATCAAAATCACTATTAGATGGCCAATCGTCAGAATCACTATTAGATAAATCATCAAAATCGCTATTAGATGATAAATCATCATAATCATCATTAGATGATAGATCAGATTTATGCATATCAACGGATTCCCTAGATAAAATATCTGAAGAAATATCATTAAAATTATTTTCATGTACAGTTGCAATAATGCTGCTATCTATTGAATTTCCTGGCATTGAAAGCTTGATATCATTTATTTCATCATTCGTAATTTTATTACTAATTCGATGCAAATGTCTTTCAGAAAAGGATGATATTTTCCTCTTCTTTGGGTTAAATTTATCCATCACCTATAGATAAAAATTAATTTTAAATCTAATAGCTTCATTTTATCTAAAATTTCACTTACTAATTATATTACTAATAAACTATTTAAGATTACATCTTAGCAAAGAAAATTTCTTTAACTCCCCCCCCCCCCTTCAAAAAAAATCTTAATAAATTAGTCAACTTTCATTCTCTAAGTGTAAAGATTTTAACTGTTTGTTTACATCTTTAATATAGTGTGGATTAGAGAGAGCAAACTGTATAAATATAACTTTGAAAAGATAAAAAGCTCAGATGTGCATTAATTTTCAGAAAACTACATTGCATAGATTAAAAATTAAACTTTAGAATTTATGTAGCTTTTCAGCCAATTTTGCTTTTTCTGTGAGTAATAGTTTACTTTTAATAGTTTAATAATAAATAATACATACCATATACTAACTATGTCCAATAACTATTCATATCTTGATTAAAATTTTTGAAATGTAAATGTTTCTTGCCAAGGCCAAAAGGGAATTTAAAAAATAAACTTGTGAAAAATAAGATAGGTACAGTAGACTCCCTGGCATAGTCCATGTCAATTCAGGCAGCCAAAGAAAAAATCTTACCTTCATAGTCTCAGAAGTTCTTTGATTGAACATATGTTAAAATTCAGGAAAAAATAAAATTCCCGTAATTTTTGGTTTTCCCCAAAAAAATTTCTGGACCGAGATACAGGGTGCCAAAGATGGCATCCCCAGCACCTTTTCCCGTTTGCGATTTTCGAAAAAAAGTTTAAAGTGCTCTATCTATGCGACGATGCAAGATATTTCGTTGCAGTTTATTTTATTTTAAAGATAATATTTTTCTGCTTAAAAAGATATACTCTATTTTGAAATATGTATTTAATTATTTTTATTGCAGCCTTCTAAAAAAAATTTTTTTTAATCAAAAATAATTTTTTTCTCAAAAATGCCAATCTCAAAAATTTTGATTTTTTTACTGTTAGTTAATACTATTGAGTACTACCTTCACTGTAAAGGAGAACTTCCACTTTTGAGCTTAACAAATTTTAGAACCATTTCAAGAATTTAGAGAATTTTACAGGAAATGCATGTCAAAAGTTCCATTAAAAGTCTCTCAATTTTTGTTTATTTGTATCATATGTAGCCTATTACATATCCTAAACAAGTTAGAAATCACACGTCAAACAAGGTAAATGAGGTGCATTCATATTATGACTAGTTTTATAAATATTTAGATCTTGGTGCAATAAGTATTACACTCTTGTGAAAACTGGCATGAATACAAAGTTTATTATGCCTCTATATATTAAATTCAGTAATGCAGAAGTAATATGAATCCATCTTAAAAAGAACGTAATCACCAGGGCAACCTAGAATCATTACCTATCATGGGATATCTAATTATGTATGACAGAATTTAATAGAATGAACAATCATCTATTAATATCATAGCGATGGGTATATTCATCTATTAATATCATAGTACCTATTTTGCACAAACTTTGAACAGCGAGAAAGAAGAAATTTCATTTGTCTAATCAAGATCTCTGAAAAATTGCAAAATATTCAGATTCACAATTTATAAAAAGAAATTTTTGTTGCCTGTGTATATTACTGTGAGTGGTGGATTGCAAAGGTAAATGATATCAGTTGTTTATGAAATTGTCGTTAACTTTATGCTCCCACATGGAACGGCTGTTGGATATAGATTTCCACCTGCAAGACAGTAACACCCCCACCAGTGTTCACTTCCTATTCACAATGTTTTAAGGATTATGGAAGCCCCAGACCCTATTAGTTAAACTGGAAGGCATCACTAAATATCAAAGGAAGATACAGATACTGTTCAACAAATTATAAAGTCTATGAATTTCTAATTTCAGTTCTAAGCAGAGTACACTGAAAGTAATATGTTTTGAAACTTATACATATATTTTGTAAACTTTAGTGTATGTTTTTTTTTCTTTTGTAAGCTATTTTTAAAGCTGCCAGTTTCTTATACTTATTAAGAAATAAAATCCTATGTCAAACAAGACTAAGATTTTGATTTCCTGAGACCAGTATGGGATTGTCATACAGGAACTGGTAAAATGTATGGCAAAATTTTACATGTGTTTCAATAACTTGTCAAAATCAAAAGGGGAAGTTTTTCGAAATAAGGAAGGCAGTAAGTACTCAATGGTATTAATCATCAGCAAAAATATATATATATATAAATTTAGGATTGGTATTTTTGATTTCTTTTAATAATAATAAAAAATAAATAAAAAGGCTGCATTAGAAAATATGAATACATTTTTTCAGAATTGAATATATCATTTCGAACATAAAAATGTTACCTTCAAGAAAAGAAAAAAAAAAGCAACAAATGTTGTGAAAAAGGTTGTCAAATGTTATGAAAATCAAATTAAAACTTTGAAAAAAAGATACTCAAATATTTTATTCATCTTGTTAATTCCTATCATGCATAATTAATTCAAACATATCCCATGATAGGTAATGATTCTAGGTTGCCCTGGTGATTATGCTCTTTTTAATATGGATTCATATTACTTCCTTATTAGTGAATTTAATATATACAAACATAATAGATTTTGTATTCATGCCAGTTTTCACAAGAGTGTAATACTTATTGCACCAAGATCTAAATATTTATAAAACTAGTCATAATATGAATGCACCTCATTTACCATGTTTGACATGTGATTTCTAACTTGTTTAGGATATGTAATAGGCTACATATGATACAAATAAATAAAAATTGAGAGACTTTTAGTGGAACTTTTGACATGCAGCTCCTGTAAAATTCTCTAAATTCTTGAAATGATTCTAAAACTTGTTAAACTCAAAAGTGGAAGTTCTCCTTTACAGTGAAGGTAGTACTCAATGGTATTGACTACCAGTAAAAAAATCAAAATTTTTGAGATTGGCATTTTTGAGAAAAAAATTATTTTTGATTAAAAAAAAATTTTTTTTTGAACGCTGCTGTAAAAATAATTAAATACATATTTCAAAATGGAGTATACCTTTTTAAGCAGAAAAATATTATCTTTAAAATAAAATAAACTGCAATGAAATATCTTGCATCGTTTCAGAGATAGAGCACTTTAAACTTTTTTTCGAAAATTGCAAACGGGAAAAGGTGCTCGGGATGCCATCTTTGGCACCCTGTATCTCGGTTCAGAAATTTTTTTAGGGAAAACCAAAAATTACGGGAATTTTATTTTTTCCTGAATTTTAACATATGTTCAATCAAAGAACTTCTGAGACTATGAAGGTAACCCCCCTGCCTGAATCGACATGGATTCGGCCCCCTCAAATCTGCACATAATTCATGGATGCAAACAATGAAAGATTCAATTCAGATATAGAGACAAAATTTGACTTTTTTAGTTTTACATCAATTCCACATATATTTTAATTTGTAATTTTTGTTAATATTAGTGGATTCATGTTTTTTCATGAAAGAAGAATAAATTTATTTCTGAAAAAGTTCAAGATATTGTTAAGTCACTGGTAATCAATCTTCTTACCAAATATATTTATGCATTAATCAAGCTATTTTGGTTATTAAGTCTGGCTAAAGCTGAAATTAAAACTTCCTTATTTTATGATTTTGATGCGAATTAGTAATGTAACTTTATAAGGCAAGTTCCACTGAATAATTTAGGAAAAATACATTTCATCTTTATAATGAACATTTAATCACACATCTTTGCTTTTAATATTTTAATCATTTAAAAAATGATCGAAATTTGTATTATTTTAATTTATTATTTCTTTTACTATTTCATTATATTGTTAGCATTTATTATAGTTTCAATTGTATTATTGATTACATTTAAATTACTGTTTTAAAAAAATGTAAACAAAGCAATGACCAGAAATCCACAAAATTCTAAAATCCACACAACCTCTGGTCCCAAGCTATGTGGATTTGAGGGAGTCTATTGTAATGATTAAACTTTAGAGCTAATATAAAATTATTAATTAACCATAAAAATAAAGCATTAAGAAAAAACAACCATACAATTTTTTACATGCCTTGATAAAATAGATCTTTTATTTGCTATTTTGTATTTTTCTTACAGAATGGCAGTTTAATTTTTGACAAGAAAAAAGAAAAAATTATTCATTGGATTAATTTTACACATTTTAATCATAAAAAAAGGAATATATATGAAAAGGTGAATTAAAAAACTAGTTTTATAAAAAATTTGAAATTTTTCTATTAACTTATTCTATTTGTGAACCTGTATTGAAAGGAAAAAATATATTACATATATAATATTGAAGTGACTTAAAAGGAAACCCAATTTTTTTTAGCTTTGAGTTTCTAAGCAATTACAGAAGTTACAGAGAATGAAAGTTAATCTTATTAGGGTGGATTCCCAATAAAAAAAAAAACTTAACATCTAAATATTTTTAAATTATAACAATTGATGTAACCAAATTTAGCATGGTTAAAGCTTCACCATGTTGCTATTTCAATAAAATATAGACTTTAATCAAAATATATTTAAAGCTTGTTTCATTTTTAAAAAATCTATGATTATCCTGGTGTCAGGTTAATTACTGACCAGGACATTTTTTGTACAAATGACAGCTACATTGATTAATTCAAACTATAAATTATCAATTTTAATATAAATCTGATTTAATTATATGTTATCAAAAAGAAATAAATATAGTTAATTTACTATTTTTATTGGTTTTGAAATTTCATCTAAATTTCTGGGCAGAACTTTTTGTAACATTTAAAAGCACAATATGTAGCACTACTATTGTACACAACAAAATGATTTGAACTGAACCTTGTAGTTTCAAAGGATAATAAAAAATGTTTTTTGTCCTATGTTTTCAAGTAAATCTAATTTTAGCCAACAACAGTGACTTTTTTCAAGGCACTACATCCAGACATTCTCATTGTCAACTACTTTTGTAACCTTTTTATATTTTATTTCAAACACTTTTTTTTTTACTAGTAAATCCTTAATAAATTAAATCATTTATTGTTATCATGTAAGCAGTTTTAACAAAGAAATAGAGATAAAATAGTTATTTTTCGTTTAAGCTTATTTTATTTATAGTTCGGTACTGCATTAAAAATATATAAATTTTTATTTTAATTACAAATGTGTACAATATATAATGATTATAATGCAATTTAAAAGTAGCTTGAAAGATTGTTTTGATATGAAACCTATAGCATAATCACATTTGATTTTAAGCAAAGTACATATTTAATGAATTTTTGATGAACATTAAAACAATGTTATTTAATTAGGATGTTGTGTAGGTAAGATTTTAGTTAAAGTATTTTAAATTGCTCCAGGAATAGTTTTCATTGGTAATAATGACAAACATAAATATTTTAGATTATACTTATATTACATATGTGTACATTCATAAATAATGTCTAAAATAAATTTAAACATATGTAAAGTAATATCTTTAGTGCATTTATGGTTTTATTAAGAAAAAAAAATCATAATTCTATGAGATGTCATTTATCAAGAACCACCACGACAAACTGTGGTATAAATCAATACAGAATAGATGTGCCAGTAATGAACCACCTCAGTTTTTTGTTTATATATATAAAAAAAAAATAATAATAATAATAAATAGTTAAGCTTTTTTTATTTTTTTCTTAATTCCTCCTTGCATGTTTTTATAATTTGGATTATCTTTTTAAACATTTCATCAAAGTAATGAAGAAGCAAAAAATAAAGTTTCACTGTTTTTTATGAAAAATTTTAATAATCATTAAGATTTTCATGCTAAGAGCTTAATCTAAAACTAGCTTAATCTTCTTTATTTTCTTATAAAAATTGAATGTTTTTGTTTGGATAGCAAAATAAAACTTTGAATTTTATATTCCAATGGTAATTTACAAAGTTTTATTTACTATTTGTAAGATTTTGGGAGGGGTGTCCATTACTGTGCTTTTGGAAGTTTTTGTGTGTTTCTATTAATAGAAATTAGTTAAATATTGTTGAAAGATTAATATAATAAAACAACAAGAATATAATAATTATAGCTATTAATAAAAAAAATATTTAAATAAATTCCTGAAGGTCCATTATTGGCACATCTACCCTAGTTATATAACCAGTATACAAAATTACAGAAGTATATTCATTGATATAATTTAAAAGCTTGTTTATTTAGTTGTAAAATAAGAACAAAAAATAAAAATACATACGTTACGCCACTAAGAATCTTAGTAAAATTTGGGATTTTCTAAAACAATCTTTTTCCAAGATGTTTTTGTAGCAGTTTACTTTTTTTTTTTTTCCGAGCTGAGATGGAGACTTTTTTATTTTCTTTATTTAAATACAATGCTCATGTATTGTTAACAATATTTTTCAATTTTTGTTTAAGCATATTAATATGATAAAAGGTGGGTAACCATTAATTACTGCAAAAACACATTGTTCAGAATAACCCCAGTTCACCCTGTTTTTACTTTCCAAATTTTTACATTTTTAGTTCCTTTAGTCACTGATATTTATTTAAATTGAACTATTTAAACTGGTGTTTTAACCAATGACTAATCTTTACAAGAATTCTGTCGAATATTAACGCATGTATTTTTTATAATTATATGAATATCTCAAAGAGAACCTTTTTGTTCTTTTTAACTAAAAAAAAAAAAAAAATCAGGAGTGTAGATTCTTGTTAAATACTAATAAAAAACGAAGATCAGACAACAAATCTTTGAAAGATTATACACGTACAATTAGACAAGTATAAATCCATGTTGCTTGAGCTGTTATTACTTAAATAATAATTTAGATAAATTGAATAGTATCTTATTTCAAACACATGGTTATTAATGAAAAAGAATTCTAGATTTTATAAAGCGTTAAACTAATTGAATACCTTTAAAACGTATGTCAACATGAAAACAATATAAATCTTTAATATAAAATAGTGTAAAATAATACGAGCAGAAATTCGCTAAGATCGTTAAAAGAATATTGCACTGATACTTACGTGATAATCAAAAATAAAGCAATAACACAAATAAAAGGTGAGAAATAGGCTGAAATATAGCAGAAAACTGAACGATATGAGAATGACTAAACAGATTCGGTCAGATAACGGAAATGGAAATGGAACCATACCATTCTCCGGAGATGGTTGGATGGTTGCTTGGATTTTGAAATCAGCATCATGTCTTTGCGCATGCGCAAAATTGTAGCGTTTGTCCCCAGCAAGGCACAGAGGGTGCATCGCAGCGACAGTCTGTCTCGCCTATCGCAGAGATGTTCTGTTAGTATCGCACTGCGATGTGACGATAATGCAACGATGCGATGTCTCAGAGCTGTCGCTGGAACCAAGTGTGCTGTATGGGTAAGCATGTGCATAACGTCGAGGACTGTAATTGAACGACACTTGTAGCAAGAAAGCTTACTGCCGTGTTCCATTTGCTGAAAGTATCGCCGTACGACGCGAATCTTGTAATTTACTTCGGCGCTGTTAATTATTCCTTGGTCCATTGGCTGGGTTATACTAGTCCCCATACGGCCAAAACCATCCTCCGGACGTCCTATGCGGTCCTACACAGATCCGGGAGATCCTATAATCATCAAATCCTGTAAACAGCAGATTAAGACGTCCGGAGGACACCAGAATCCGGAAGAAGTAATCCTATAACCATCGAATCCTGTAAACGTCAGATTAAGACGTCCGGAGGACACCAGAATCCGGATGAGCAATCCACGATGAGCAGTACAGTATCTTCGGAACAGCGAAATTACCAGTGCGCATGCGCCAGAGATGTCAACATTCGCGATGTTGTATTAATGGATTATTGGATGGAATTTCAATTAAAATTTTACTCTAAAGGATCTGAGTATGTCTATACTAAAGGTAAGTAAACTTTCAAATATTAACCTTTTAGAATGAATTGAGATTTGTACCAAAATATAACGATTTTTTTTATAATCTAATACCATGAAACAGACAACTTTCATAGAAAACATATAAACAGTTATAGCAATTTTTCATGTAAATATTCGTAATAATAATGCGGTATAATCCTAAAACAAACCTTCATTTATTATATTTTTAAAGAAATTATAAGAAATAGTATTATTTTTAAAGGTAGATCAATATGTGTCTGACCAAAACATTATTTACGATCGATTGTTTGGACACTAATGTATTAGTTTAAAAATACATTAAGCATTCGTTTTGTTAAGGAGAAGCAAATAAAAATATTAAAAAGTCTTAAATTCAATTTTTAAATCAATTTAACCATTAAATTTATTTATCTTTTAAAAATCTAATAAAAATATTCATAAAATATCTTTTTATTCCAGGAATAACTTGCTTATAAAATTAATTTTGTAAAATAAGAGTTTACAAATTTAATAATTCTACATGTGGCCCAATGGCAAAAGCTCCAATTGCTGGCTCTGTGTAACACTAGCAGTTTCAATTTATCTTTATTTATACATAATCGTTTTTAACTTGCTTTTTTTTTTGGAGGGGGGGGGGGGGGCAGGAGATATTCAGTGAAATACATACCCCTGAAAAAAAGATAAAATACACTGTTATAACTGTTCATTTAAAAAACATGTTGCAGTTGCTTTTTTTTTATGTATTTAAAAACGTTTGCATTTTCTAAGAAAAGATTTTTAGACTAGCCTATTTCATCCGCATATTTTCCGTTTTAGATGACAGTAACCTTGACTATGTTCTTTCTAAATCATTTTTTAAAAATGCAGAGCCCTGCCTTTATTTTAATAGAGTGAGTTGTACCCCTATTTGCTTCGAAATATTTCATAAAACTCTTCAACAAATCGCAATATTTCAAAATTTGTATGCCTTAGAGCTTGCAAAAAATTATAGAACTTATTTCTTTAGAAAAACAGGTTATTCAGTCATTGTAATCCAATTGCATTTTGTCAATTTTTAATCCATAAAATCATTTAATGTTTATCTTTCTATATTTACCATGCGTAAAAATCACATTTTTTACAATCGCTGCTAAGTGTGTTAGTGAAGCTTCTCTTGAAAGAAATAATTCTTCAATAAAATATAGGAAACAATATCTAAAGTTGAAGCATAATATTGCTGCAAATATTTACATCTGTTTAATAATAAATGCAGTTGGTGCAGCCAAAGGGGTGGTTTTGGGGGTTAAAACTCCTCCCAGAGCTAAGAAAGATCGCTATAATTGCTGCTTATATGAATCAAAACCAAACTTAATATTTAAATGTTTCGGCACATTTTGGAATCCGCCGCTTTATTGATTCAGATTTTATTTAATAAAATGATTCAATTAATTGGCGAAAATTATAGTTAAAACTGTGAAAGTGCATATTACATGAATCAGTTAAGTAAAAATTGGTTATTTGAACTAAGTCGCTTTTCTTAGACGCATTATGCTAAAAAAAATTATGGTTTCCTGCCACACAGATGCTCTTTCAGTTTAAGTATTATACAGTGAATATTCTAATTAGTAGATACTGATTCTATTAACCGGCTATTCAAATAATTGGCAATCACCTTTATCAGAAACTCAAAACCCCTCCCTAGAGCCGAATTCTGACTGTGCCACTGAATAAATGCATACTTTTCAGTTAAGCCGGGTACCAGTGTTACACATATATGTATATACAATGTGTGTGTAAATATAACTCTGATGCTTGGCCTAAAAACAGGATTCATACTGCATCAAGAGAATATAGGATTCCTGGGAAAATCATGAGATGAATTTTAGGTTGTAAAAATCAGTGGGATCTCAGGGGATAATACAAAAAAATTCCCAAACCTGGGAAATTTTACCAAAATGACAGTCTTTTCTGGGAAATTGGGGGCAATTGTTACTGTTCGCATGCTTTATTATCATATCATATGTAATATTGAAATATTGTTAATTGTTGATACGGAAAAATTGTACATTCCGAAAAATACATCATTGGATTCTCAGGGGATTTTTTCTTGGAAGATGAGTATGAACCCTGAAAAAGTACAAATAAATGTATTTGAATCATGCATTAATGTTGCTTTATTTGTTTGCTTAATCTATTTAAAGTATTCTTTCAGCCTTCCATTCCATGTATTTTGTTAGTTTTGCAAATGTACGTGATCTCAGGGTCAAAACTAACCTTTTTTGCTCGTTTCGGCCTGGAGCAAACTTTAATTTTGACACCCTGCCCCTCACACCCAATTAAAGTTATCAATCATAGGCACACTGTTCAAAAAAAAAAAAAAAAAATCTTTAAAAAACAATTAATAAAAATTAAAATGCTAGCAAGAAATATGTAAACAATGCTCACAAAGTATTAAGATTAGCTTGAGCGTTAAGAGTCTTCATTAGTCATGCGAAGAAACTGGACAACAAATGTTAGGCCTATGAGAACATTCTTTTTAGAATTTCTGTTTTGCATATCAGTAGTTTTAAATGTTTTTTATTGCTTTAGAATAGTTGAAATGGAATTCTAACCAGGTTAGTGTTTTCTTTTTCAAATTTTGGTTGCAGATTTATTTTTTAATAAAGTCACTTCTATTTTCACAAATTTAAAAAGAACAATCCCAAAGTTTTAACATTATCATGTGGGTTTCTTTTGTACTCGATATATACGTACATGTATATATATCTACATATATTTTTGTATGAAAAGACAAAATCTTCATTCGGTTCTCTCTTTGCCTTTCGCTCTGACTTCCGAGACATATGTCCTCTCTTTACTTCCCTAGTTTCGGCACTGCATGATCTTAAAACAAAAAAAAAATAATACAATGTTTCAAAGACATGGCATTTTTATTGTGATTATTTTGTTTAGAAACTTGCAGGAGTTTCTTTAAATACTATACTAAGTAATAGGCAAGTAAATATTCCTATATTTAGTATATTCTTGCTTAAATAGAAATTCCTTACTTTTGCAAATTTGACTTAAGGGTGTATTTTGATTCAAACTGCTTATTTTCCGATTTGTTTTGAATTCACTTTTGCTCTCAAACGCACCAAACTCACAGATTCTCTTATTTAGACACTACTCAAGGTGCTGTGATTGTCGATTCTTTGATAAGTGCACAAAATATTTTTTAAAAAAAGCAATCAAAAACGGCAATTTGAACCAATTTTTCCGTAGTGGGAGATCTGGGTGCTGGGAAAGAAAAAAAGGGTCTTCCTGAAAAGTTAATTGCTCATAAATCAAATTCTAATTTATTGAGCGTAAAAAGACATCACAAGGCACCTTATACGTCTCTTCGAAAATCCCCTCAACAAATTTCATGTTTCTACTTTAAAAAAATGTGTCTGAAATTGTATCGGAAAATTTCGAGCTGCTGAAGGTGGAAAAGCGTTTTTTCGAATACACCCTAAAATGAAATTTAAAGCCAGTTTTTTTTCTAAACTTTGTACATTATTACTTAATAAAGATTAAATATTGTTTTTCTAAAAACTAATTGCTTATCTGTGTTATAAAAAACTAAATATATTAAAAAGCTTTAATGTGTTTGTTTATATTTTAAGTTTATTTAAAAATGATTTTTAAAAATCTGATTTAAATCAATGACTTAAAAAAATCCATTGATTAAAATCATGAATTTAAATCATGATTAAAACCAATTATGTTGATTTAAAGCAACAAACCCTGCGGAAAAATGGAGAAGGTACCTTGATTTCTTTGAATTTACTTAGGTCAAATGTAAAAATAATGGAAGCTCTTCTTGATGCCACATGTGATCATTTATATTAAATTTTATTTAATTGATTTATGTAGCTTCAATTATTTTATTTATTATTTTTTAGGCACAAATTGTAGAATCCATAAAGTCCCAGCATGGATAAATGAAAGTATATATGGATAAATCCTGCAACTATCCAGCAGTCAAAGCTCAGTTCTAAATACAATTTTGAAATAGGTAAGTTTTCTTTAAATATTTCTAAATAAGACATCATAATAAAATAATAAATTCTTACCAAAGCTATGCATATGTGTATCTTCCTGTTATATATTCTTTAATCATATTTAATTTATATTAATTCATACATTCTTTAAAGTATCCAAGTAAAGATAATTAAAGGCAAGTCCATGAGTTTTCTGTCATAGAAATAAATGGAACTTCTTGTTTTAAAAATGAAAATACATGTGCAAAATTATTACAATAATGGCAACTACTAGAAATGATAACGTTGAAAATTTTATTTAATACAGTAGACTTCCTCAAATCTGCACAGCTTGGGACCAGAGATTGTGCGGATTTTAGCAATTGCAGATTTCTGGTCAACTATTCTGGAAACTATAATGAATGATTACAGTATAATGAAATATTATGATAAGTAATAAAGTAAAATAATAAAAATTCACATAATTTTCAAATGATTTAAATATTAAAAGCAAAGGCCAAATTAATAACCAATTATGAATGATTAAATATTCATTATGAAGATGAAATGTATTTTTCCTAAATTATTCAATGAAACTTGCCTCATAAAAGTACATTACTAATTCACATCAAAATCATAAAACAAAGAAATATTATTTCAGGTTTAGCCAGACTTAATAACCAAAAAAGCTTGATTAATGTGTAAATTATAATTGGTAAGAAGATTGTTATTACCAGTGATATCAGCAATATCTTCAATTTTTTCACAAATTTATTCTTCCTTCAGGATAAAACATGAATTCAGTAATATTAGCAAAAATTATAAATTAAAATATATATGGAATGTATATAAAAATAAAAAGGTCAAATTTTGTCTCTATTTGAACTAACTGTTTCATTGTTTACATCTGTAAATTATGTGCAGATTTGAGAGAGTCTACTGTAATTGAATCTTTTTTTACTATTATTGATTTTTCTACAATTTTAATGTAATCAAATGATAATCATCAGAAATATTTAATTGTTTTTAGTTCAACTTTATATTTATTTATTAAATAAAAAAGCAAATTAAATTTTGCAGAGAAAATATAGACAATTTTTTGTTGTAAATTAAGTTGAAAACAATTTTTATAAGTAAGTAAATAGCCATCTGTTCTATAGTTTTCATTTAAATAAATATATATTGAGAAATTTAATTATTTATTTATTTACATGTAATATATTGAGAATCTGAAACTTAAAGTAAAATATAATTCGGGTTTAGAATTGAAAGTTACACCCAAAACTAAATATGGAAAAAGAAAATTACGGTACAGAACCATTTATCCGGAATGGTTGGGGCAGATATATTCCAAATAACTGTTTTTTCTGGTTAACTGGTTAGGCATTAAACCAGCATCCATTTGGTAAGTTTTATGGAATATATGTAGTTATGGTATTACTTCTAATTTTCAGTTAATTATTAGATTACTTGAATTAAGAATCAGATGCAAGTAAAATTAAAAAATAGAATTCGAAAGAATATAACTTATAGGAATCCTTTCGGTACAAAAAATTTTCTGTTTCCTCTGCATAAAAATTGAAAACATCTAAAGTACAACTAAATATGTTTCCATTTCAAAAACTAGATGTTGTCATCAAATTATACAATTGTTTCAAGCAATGCATTTGTCAAATTGGCCACATATGACACTTTTTTCTGCAAAGATTCCATTATCAGCCTATTAGAAATAAAATTCTTGGTAACTGGTTTTACGGATAACTAGTTTCCGGATAAATGGTTCCATACTGTATATATTATGCTTTCAGTCATAGTGTCAGTTTGGAAACTGATTCCAGACAAACAATTGCTATGTTGTATTTTCAGTTTTCTTTGTATATTATAGCTATATCTTAAAATTAAGTGTTTTAATATTTTTTAAATTTGTTGCAAGAGTATAAAATAGAGCCCCTTTTCATACATAATGAATAAAAGTTTGAAGCCTGTGCGATGACAGGCATACAAATAAACTATTTTCAATCAAAAAAAAAAAAAGGAAAGAAAACAAAATATACGTCCTCTGGGAGACTAAGTGAAGCACAAGAAATTTGATTGTGTGATATATATCAATGCTATTTGAATTTTGCTATATATATTCACTTTTAAATATTTTTGCATATATTTATTTTGATTTATGTAGTAAGGTTATTTACTTTTATTCTAGCCATGTGCAAATTTTGCTCACTGCATTCTTTCTTGCCTTTTATTTTTCACATATTGGTATTTATGTAAAAGAATGTAAGTGTTATGTATTTTATACGAAATAAGTGAATGGCCATGGTTCTCGCTATCACTCGCCATTGTGCCAAATTGCGACTAAATTCTTCATTTGGCGAGTAAGCAAGCACTTAGATTTGCCAAATTCGTAGCACTCAATTTTTGCTTTTTCTTTCTTTTCTTTTTCATTTTTCATACATATGCATATACAAATATTTTTAATATATTTGTATCGAATACTTGAAATTAGATTAATAACAATCATTGTCGCAGTTATAACAAAATTAGGATATTTTAGAACTTATTGAAAAAAGGGAATACATTAAAGATAATTTTTTTTTACCGCTATACGGTGAATCTATTTTGCTAATACTTTTTTCATTTGGTGAATGTTTTTTATTTCTAATTAGCCGAATTATTAACGTTGGTTTGACCAATGTTAATAATTCGGCTAATTGTTGGTCAAATGTCAGCGAGAACACTGTGAATGGCTATATTTAAAATAAATGAAATTAAAATGGGCTGGTTATCAGAATATTTGGCAATTTATCATCTGTGTCTGACTACCATAAAACTACTAAAGATTGTTCAAAAATTATTAAATTTTGCATTTTCTTTTACTCAAAAATTGAAACTTTCCTTATTTCCTTTTTATACATTTTTTTTTAAACTTTTGCAGTCATAATGATATTTACTCTGAATTTTAATTAGGTTTATTTATTTTTTATTTTATTTATTATTATTATTAATTTTTTTTTTTCAGGTGCTGTCAAGGAAAAAAAGTACATATCAGGGGAGCATATTGAAGAAGTATTAAAGACATAATTATGCCATGTAAAAGAATGCAAATGTTATGTAAAAAAAAAAAAAAATATATATATCCGAAAATGTAAATTAAAGTTTATCAAATAATAAATGTATTTATTGTTGTTATTTTATTTTGATATTTTTCCCCTTAACATTGGTTCCAAATGCATATGTTTTAGAAATTGAATTTTTTAAAACTTTAAATTGATGCATTTTATAGCAACGAGTAAAGTATTTGTGTTATTATTTAGAAATATTACATCCATATTGGAATAAAAGATGTAAATAGATTTATTTGCAACTTTGTTATGGTTTTTGAAAAAAAAAAAAAAAAAATTATTGGCATATTAAAAAAGGATTTTACTATATGTTTCATGTGCTTAATATCAAACTTTTCATACATTTACTATAAAAATTAAAGAATTCAATGGAATCGCATACATAGAAAAACTAAATTGAATAAATATATAATTTAATTGAAACAAAAACTTATTGCAATCTGCAATCTAAAATACATTTATGAAGAACAAAGCAAGTTGTCAGGTAAGAAGTGTTAAACATCATGAAATCTGATAGAGTAAGTATTATCAAATTCTTATAAAATGTTCTTAAATCTATCTAAAAGTACAAGTTTGTTTAACGAACTTGATTGTGTAATTGCTTTTGTATTTAAGAGATGATATCATGAATTTTTTTTTTTTTTTCCTATCATGTATATTAAAAATTCCAAAATTTATGCTATCTTAGTGGCAATTGATCATCATAAGTTTCTTAAAGTATTAAGTTAAAGATTTTGGTTTAAGGTAAATAATATAAATAATTGATTGACAGAAATTTTTAGTAGCAAATATTCAGCAAAATGGTTACCTACATATTTTATTTAAATGTATTTCTCAGAATTTCAATTTATAGAAGTGTAAGTAAATAAAAAAAAAATACAAAGAATATTTGTTATTTGTGAATGAAGTATTTTCTTTCTGAGTTTTCATTGTTTTAGGGATATAGTAAAAAATTACTTTTATTTATTTATTTATTTTATTTTTATTTTTATTTTATTTATTTATTTTTTTTTTTTTTTTTTTTTTTTTTTTGTTATCTCTTTCATTTTTATAACATGTCTAATCAAGAAAAGAGAGAGAGAGAGAATTAATAAAATTATGGAAAATAATTAAAAAAAAATCCAATAATTAATTTTAGAATTTTGTTAATATTTGATTTAGTGCATACTCAATTTTTTCTTTTTAAGTAAAAACTTCTTGCATATTCACAATTTCATTTTTGAAATGAAATACAAAAATTTTCACCTTGTACATTGTGTATTTACATAGAAAAAAAGAATGTTGAAATCTGAAATGTGTATGCTATTAACCGAAAAGTATAAAGTAAAACCAATATGTTATATCAGATAATCAACAAAGAATCCTACCCAGTTATATCTCATTCATTATATACTACTTATTAGATTATAAGTAGTATTAAAGGATGTTTGAGAGCAAAAATAATATATTTCACTTGAATTAGATTAGTATTTTTCTAGAGTTCATTTTTAATGCTTATTTTAAAATTAATATTTTTATTGCAATTTATTCATAAAGAATTATATGTTTGTGAAAAACAACAGCAAACAATTATATAAAAAGAAATCTAATTATAATAATAAAAAAAAAGGATTTATAATTAAATAGAGGGGAAGTGCTGTTGCTCCATCTGTTCTTTCCAAATGGTGCTCCGAATTTTATTGATTTTATCTTGCACATTGGTGTTCTATTTACACATTGGTTATCTAAACAGTTCTATTAAAAAAAATTATTGGTATTGTACAGGCTACCAATATTTTTTAATTAAAATGTTGCATTATACCCTCCCTCCTGTGCAAGATAAAATAAATAAAAATCATGTAGAAATGAAGCATGGAGCAATTTGCATCTTCCTCATCTTTTTTTTTAATCCTTATCTTATTTATTATTATATTCCTTTCTTAATGATTATATTTGCTGTTGTTTTTAGCAAACATAACTCCTAATGAATAAATCACAATAAAAATATTCGTTTAAAAGTAAGCATTCAAAATGAAGGCTAGAAAATTACTAATCTCTCAATGCTTTGCATCATTTTATGCCGGAGAAGCAGAGGATGCACAATTCTATTCATTTTACCTAGTCCTGTGCGCGTCCAACTGCCATCCTAAAAACGTCGAAAAATGACGTCCGGAGGATTTGAGTAGGTGTCGCTTTTTGCTTTCCTCCGGACGTCCGCCGGATAACTATCGGATATTATAGGATGTCCGCCGGACGGGGCTATATCCTGAATAAGACGCTTATCGTAAGTCCGCAGGACGAGTTTGTGCCGTATGGGTCGAATTTAGAGGTAGAAATTCTACTTGGATATTATTCAGGTCTTCCTGGTCTTTTGCATGTGCAGGGCAGTTGTTCACCAGCAATAACACAGGGCGCTATTCTTTTCTCATACGCTGATCAAAATTACGAAGCCATGTTGTAAAAATGTTGCCCGGCATGCATCCATATTCTATGCTGGCTTTCCTACAGGCAGGCGAAAGTCTTGACATTTTTAAAGCATCACGGGTTGCGTGATTTCCCTATGATAAGCAGATTTAATTTATATCTGATCCATCAGATTTGGCACCGAGCAGAATAGTAAGACGCTCTTTTATCAGTTTGCCTTCATGACATGTTTCTCCTTTCAATGTCATTGTTTTATTTGGTGTCAGTTTGTAAAAAAGCCCAAGTTCATCCACGTTGTAAATATCTCGACTTAAGTAGTTTTTTTACAAACTGCGGAAACACAGCAATTTACCAACAGTGTACATCTTCAATGTTGACGCAGCTGACTCACCGCACACTTGCTTGAATTTTATGACGTACCGAGTTTTAAATCGATCCAGCCATCCATTTGAGGCATTAAAATCTAGCAATCCCATTTTTTCTGCGACTTCAGAAGCTTTTTCTTGTATTATCAAGTAGCTTATTGGGATATTCGTAGAGCGGGCTTGCCACCCACACAGCACAAATTGGTAAATATGACATCCATATAACGTAAATTACATCTATATACCATGTCTAGAATTCATCCAAGGAGTTTCATATTACGTAGTATCTACGTAGATATTACCATCAGATGTCTCTCCGAATACATCCATATAATGTGCAGTGGACATCCAGATTGACGTAATATCTATGTAAAACGGATGTCTATGTCCATGTAGTTCATTTTCTAAACATAATATCTATGTTATATGTATGTATATATACATCATATCTACATAATATGTACATGTATAAACATCATATCTACATAATATGTACATGTATATATATCATATCTACATAATATGTACATGTATATACATCATATCTACGTAATGTGTACATATATATGTACATCATACCTATGTAATATGGAACTGTATGCGCATACTAGACACTTCTGCCATCTAGTTTTTTTAAATTTCAAAATATATTATACATGAAAGTTTCATATTTTAAAAAGTTAAAATTATTGGTAAAAAGCACAAATATTAATTGTTCAGACGATAATAAGTCCATCAATATATAAAAAAAAAAAAACTAGTTTGTACAGAGCACCAATATTATTTTTATGCTACTTTAGTATACTTACTTTATTATATCACTTTTGACACAGCAGTAGGAATTCCACCATACTCACAAATTTCTTAGTTTTCTTTTATAAAATCTTCAATGCGAAGATGAATCCTTACTCCTCGCAAAGGCAGTATACAGACCAAGGGCACCATCAATTCATCACCACATAAATCCCAGTTGCTCGCAAAAGATCACTAGTGATAGTTGCTTATTATATAAGAAAACTACACACCTGTGATCTTTTGAAAGCATTCAAATTTGAAGTAAGATCTGTCAGGTGTTTATCTCCACTGGCATATGTTTTGTATTAATTGAGATATTGTTTCTTGACATAACATAAAAAATAATATTGACGCTCTCTACAAACTGGTTTTCTTTCTTTTTTAAAATACATTACTCGCTTAATTATATGTTCTAAAAATGCATATTACACTACAAGCAACGACAAAACTAGGACTTATTTTCTCATTATTTTTAACATTTTGACCATTGAATCTATAGAATTCATGATTAAACTAAATATTTATTATACATTCAAACACAAAGACTCAAATCAAAGAATTTTCCATAGACAGCATTTTACTTTTGAATTTTGATAATGAATTTCATCTTCAAAAAAGTAAGAATAATAAGTAAGTGCTTTTTCGAAAAAAAAAAAGTAAATTTTTAATTTAACAAATACTTTTAAACTGATGACTTATGCTGTAAGATAAATCGATACATACTTGTATCGACAACTTTTGAGATTAAGAAACTTTTTTATGAAACAATTTTTTAATAAAATAATTTAATAACATAATAAAGAGATAAGTTTTTTTTAATGTTCGAAAATTATTTATTATCAAGCAAATGTATACTTGTTTTCATTTGATAGCGTTATTTCCTTTTATTCAAGAGAAATTCACTGTTTGAAAGTTTTTATTGTTTTGTTAACTTTTTTTTTTTAAACAAACTATTGATCCCAGAAAGTTTTTGTCCTGTATTTATACAAAATAATATTTAGTAGCATTTGAATTAGACCGAGTTTGAGGAGTATGGGAGAAAGGGAATAAGAAATTAAATATAATCCAAACACTTTGTATAGTTTTTTGTACGAAATTAAGATTCACTATAAAATTAAAACATTTAAAATGTCAAATCAATGAGTAACCATGTAAGTTAAGTAAAAAAATCACTCTACTATTATAATATGTCAAGAGAATATCAAAAAATTTGAAAAATTAATTCAAAATCAATTTCATGATTAAAAATTTGTTTATAGTTATTTAAAAATAAAGTTTAAAATCATAAAAGAAAAAACTACTAAAATATAATGTCAAATAAAGATGCACAGTAAAAAATAACTCAAAGGATTTACTTACATGCAATCCAGCTCGATATTTAATCCAAATGTCACACTGTATCATGCATCTAAATTATAAACATCACAAAATTTTATTGTTATATTCAGTGGTTGTTGTAAATTCTAATTGTTTTAAATAAACAAATTTAAATCTTCTTCTTAATACAACTAAAAATTCATAAAAATAAGAATAAACTATCTTTGATAGTTTGATTTAAACGAACTAAAAAACTGCTAAAAACAAAAATTTCCATAATGGCGTCGGCGTGTTCTGTTTACAAAACAACACAAAGTTGATGTTGCCACAAGAAAAAATGTATCAGAAATAAAATATTTAACTCTAATTTACCTCCATATTATGTTAGTCTATAAATTGTTGGGATATAGACGTGTTCTGTACGTATACTTACGATGATCTAGTTTATGTTTTACAATAGACGTAAGTTCTATGTCCATATTGTGTTGGTCTATATTATGTTGGGATATAAACATTTGATGGATGTCATGTGCTGAACAATCCAGTTTACGTATTAGAATGGACATCAGTTTGATGTACATGGATGTATTCTGGAAGTAAAGAGCTCAAAATAGACGTAATATCTACATATGTGCTGTGTGGGCAACCACTCGTGAAGGGTATTTTTCATGTCCTCAAACGTGGCGGTTTATTTTTTCATGTTCATTGTTCCTCCAACCACAGCTTGGCAAACGATGGCATACCTATTCTTTAACAAAGTCCTTAAAGTTGACTCAGGTATGCCTTTTTCTTTGGCGAACGCAGACTTATTTGAGACAGCCTGAGCATAGTATTGATTTATAATTTGTAACTTCTCAGTGATGGAGAGAGCCTTTCGTTTAATATGTTTTATTCTTTCCGCCATAGTTTAGACTAGATTATAAAAGCATAGATATATATCGTAGATTAGATAATACTGGAAGCGACAAGCGACTCTCTTTTAAAAATATCAAAGCGCTGATAAAACAGCAATTGGAAAATCTCACGTTATTAACCTGCAATTGTAGCGCACGCTCCATCTATCTTTTCTACCACTCTAATTTAGGAAAGGAGTTGGGGGGGGGGGTCTCATCATTTCTTAATTATGGGGAAAGTTCTTTTCATTTTTACTTTTTATAAAAACTAGCTGACTCACGCAGCCCATGCCCGCAATGAATGAACCTTACATGAACTTCAAATTTGTATGATTTATAAATTTAATTCTCTTTTTGTCTACATTTATACTTTTAAATGACAAAAATCGCAATAAAAGTATTGAATTGAAGGTACATTCTGCTTTACGTAATTTGATTTTTTGAGCCTATGTGTATAGAAAGCAAGCAAAACCACGACAAAACACTCAGATTCATGCATATTTCAAAAAGTTTTGTATCGATTATATTTTAATTTACATATTCCTAATTAGCGTCTTATAATAGGGCGAAATGAATAAGTTAAAAATCTCTAAATGCTGTATTTTTTTAAATTTTCAATTTTCATTAAAATTTTACACTGACGTTTTGTATACTCTCTAAATAAAAACAGGTGCTTTTCAAATCAGACATAATGTCTTTACATTTTGCACAACGCTAGCCTCGTTTCGTTTATGAGATTTTATTGGGAGAGTTTTGATTGGGCAGTCTTGTGCTAATCTCGGACCGGTGTCCAAATCTAGTCAGCGTGTGGTTTTGAGGAAAAAAAATGCTCAATTTAATTGGGTTTAAATAATTGTTGTGTAGGAAATAAGTTAAACAATTGTTTAAATAATTATTGTATAAGATGCTTGGAAAAATACTTCATATAAAAACTCGTATTCTTAGAACTAAGTTCATTCTCGCGTATTAAAAGTAGGTTTTTCTTTTCTAGGAACTGATAAAATTTCGCATATTAAACGGGTTCGCGTATTAACCATTCGCGTATTAAAGAGGGTTTTTTATATGCGTAAGATAGGAGTATTTCAAGGGACCAAAGAAAAATCGCGTATTAAGCGGTTTCGCGTATTAAGCGGGGCGCGTATTAACGGGGTTTGACTGTAGTTTGTACATTAAATTTTTCTAACATATATTTTTTAATGTTTTATATTATATTTGTGATGCGTAATATGGGGCATTAATTAGTAAAAATCCAGTTTAAATGATAAATATTTGCCGTAAATTAAAATGACAACTACAACAAATGATTTAGTATATTACTTTTTTCACAAATAAATAAATAAACCAGTTTTAAATGCAAAATGAATGGAAATTAATCATTATAAGAAAAAAGGTAAAACGTGTTATAATGTTTTCTGACATAATAGTTTTCAAGCATTAAATTAAAAAATAAAGAAAAATTGTTTTTATTTGTTATTTACGTTCAGTTGCATTCAACTCGCTTTTTTATGTTACTTGAGTATTTTTGCGGCAAACCTTTACCCTTTACCGGGAAATCCCCTGATCGACAAATTTTCTAAGAGACTAGCCGCCCGCAATATCTGCCGGACATCCCCCACCGTCGAATGGGACAAGCTTTTATCCCCGAAAGGGTTTCCTGAATGGCCTGCTGCATCCCTCCCTATTTTAACTATATTTATTAGCTTATACACCTTACCATAATAAAACTACATCCAAAATTTGAAGCAAATTGGATAATTCTGGGTAAAAAGCCATTTATGTAATTTAAGTGGGGTTATCCCCAGTTCACCCCTCTATACTTAGCCATTAAGCCCTTAAAACTATTTAGGAATCCACTTTATGAGAAAAAAAACCTATATCAAAAATTTGAAAATACATCGGATAATTATGCATAAAAAACAATTTATCTAATTTAAGGGGTGGGGATAATAGCCGTTTCCCTATTTATACTTCACTATTCACTTTATCAGAGAAAACCTATATTTAAAATTTGAAGTACATCGGATAATTCTGCATGAAAACCGATTTATCTAATTTGAGGGGTAGATAATTGCTTCCCCCCCTTTATAATAAAGAACAGAACCCCGTAACTAATCAGAGATACGTTTTATCATAATGAACCTATGTCCAAAATTCGAAACAAATCGGATAATTCTGTGTAAAAAGCCATTTATTTAATTTAAGAGGGATTATCCCCCATCCCCCTCCGCTTTATACTTAGCCACTAAACTCTTAAAATTTTTCAGAGATTCACCTTATCAGAAAGAATCTATGCCTAAAATATGAAATACATCGGATAATTTTGCATAAAAACCGATCTATCTAATTTGTGTGTGGGGGGGGGAAAGGGAGTAATTGATCATCCTCTCTTTATAATAAGCAAAAGAACCCTATAACTAATCAGAGATACGTCTTATCATAATGAACCTATGTTCGAAATTCCAAGCGAATCGGATAATTCTGTGTAAAAAACTATTAATTTAATTTGAGAGGTTATTCCTTCCCCCTTTTTTCTTAACCATTAAATGTCCAAAACTTTACAGGCATTATATACTATATATAATTCTTATCAGAAAAAAACCCAAGCTTAAAAAAAAAAAAAAAAAAGACACACACATTGGATAATTTTGCATAAAAACCCGTTTATCTAATTAAGGGCGAATGGGGGTGGTGGGAGGGGGGGTAATCGTGTGTCCAAAAACTGAACCAAAACAGTTAATTCAGTACGAAAAATCCATTTACCTAAATTAAGAAATAGACTCCCCCTGATCACACCCTAAATACTTAACCAATGAATCCTCAAAATCAATAATGAATTTCCAAAATCAATAATAAATTCCCAAAATCAATTCCTTGTCCCTTTTTTTACGGTAACTTTTTTTCCACTTTTGTAGTTTATATCACTTTTTTCCCGATAACTGTTTTTCCGGTA
Source organism: Maratus speculifer (assembly GCA_964019185.1). NCBI lineage: Eukaryota > Metazoa > Arthropoda > Arachnida > Araneae > Salticidae > Maratus > Maratus speculifer. Next base: position 16,013,888 of record OZ025292.1, read on the forward strand.
ACTTTTTTCCGTTTAACCACTTGCCTATTTCGGGTGTTTTTTAAAAAACAATTAATATTAACTAAAAAAAATTGTCTGAAAGTAGTCCCTTTAAAGTAGTAGTAAGTATACTTACTACTACTTTAAAGGGACTACGTTCTATACTACTACTTTTCTAACTATAGTTAGAAAATTGGCGTCAACTAAATCTCTGTGCTAGGGGCGACCGCCCTTTTCGCCCCCTCCCCCCTTTCGCACGGCGCTGTTAATATCTTTCTAGACACATAAATATAAACGAATCATCTTTTCAAACATATCTTCATTTTAAGAATGCTTGAAGGAATTCGAAGGATTTAAAAAAAATGATCTCTTATATCCGTCTTTCTCATAATTTTCTTCTCTGAAAAGGATTTAATATCAGTCATAGCAAAACGCACAATAAAGGAAGCCCATGGTTGCACTACAGCAACTAACAACAGAATGTTTGTGGAATCAAGTCCACCCTTGCATGCGTTTTTGTGTTTTTCCTGGTATTTGAGTTTGTGATATCAATTGCATTGTGAGGTGATTATAACAAATTTTAATCTATAATTTCATTACTGTGTAATCAGATTATGCACAACAGTGGTCATATCCAGCGAAAATTGTTTATATTTTTATCAGCTTCGTTTAAATTTTTAAATCCGGTCAGACAGCATAGCATACTGTTTTTTTTTCTTTCTCGCAACATTTTTGTTAAAAATATGTCCTAATTCTGCTTTTCAAGCTTTCCTTCATTATGCTGGGCCGGGTATGGTCCAGATCCGGGCCTGTACAGACCGCTAAATGTACTCCGAATAAAAGCAAACACAAATATTTAAGAAATATAGCTCCGTCACTGATTACTCTCTTATCTCTCTTTTCCCATCTGTGAGCTCACTTTTTTGGAATTTCTGCTTCTGGCTTTCGCAATTTCCATCTAGACAGAATGGCGACAAATTAGATTTTTAATTCGAGATTATACTTGATTATACATGATTACACAATGATTGTATGGATTACATGTGATTTCAAGTGATTACACTAAGATTTCTTTGAGTATCCATGATTACATGGGATGACAGGATTACGAGGGGTCTCTCAATGACAGAAATTCTGTACGAGATTACGAAATCACCTTGATTACGGCTGATTACAGCTGATTACTGTAATCACATGTGATTATACTTGATTACACTAAGATTACAGCTGATTATACTGATTACACCAAGATTATACTTGATTACAGCTCATTATACTTGATTACATGTGATTAAATTACTAAAGGTTATCATATAAGAGTTTTAATCGACTTTACTAGCTTTTTTTACATGTTAACTTTTTAGAGTTGTCCAAAATAAGAAAATAGTATCAACCGACGTTGTTGTAGAAAAGGGTGGAGGAAGAGGCCCGAAATATACACCCAACCGATGGGTCCGTACGTATTAAATCATGGATAAAAAAGCATTAAGAACTGCTAAAATGGAATCGCAAAAGGCCTGAATTTTTCGTTTTAGCAGGTATAATTTTTTTTTCCGTTTAGTACGGGATAATCCATTATAGACAAGCTATAATTTCGCATATATCCTCTTAAATTTGTAATCCCTCTATAATAGCCCCTTAAAAGCATCTATGTACTATAGTTAAACCTAAGATATTAGAATATGTCTGCAACAAAAGCGTAACATAAATAGAAGAAATTTTAAAGTTCGACGATACTAACATTATACATTTATACCTGATAATATGAAAATCTGTAAAGAGGATTTTTTATCCAGTCCTTTACGATTCCTTCTTTACAGTGGTCCGCTGGTGAAAATCAATTTCTGCTTTAACACGTCGAATGTCGTGTCAGTCACCGATGACTGACAGTCTACAATATGATATAGAACCAAAATATTTATATTGTTTTATGTAATTACTGAAAATGTATTTAAAATGTACATAATATGTTTGACATTCTCAGTCACCGGTGATTGATGCGGCATAAACGGGAAAAGTTCAGTGTCAGTCACCGTGACACTCAATTTGTTAAACAGAAATATTTCATGATTCCAATCCTGGTGATGAAAGGATAATTATAGGAATAATCTGATTGAAACAGAAACTTGTTTAAAATGGAATTTTTATTGATCTCTATTAATTCCATTTTCACTGATTTTATTCTAACCAGATAAAGTGTGAAACTTCATAAACGGAGAATTTGAATGGTTTACTCAATCATGCATACGAATACAGTCAAATCTGTTAAATCTGTTAAATTGAAACCGCAAAGATTGATACAAATTTAATTTTTGCCAAGTTTTCGTATTAGCTTGCATAATTGTATATTGTTTATTTTGTTAACACTATAAAAATTTCCACTTAAGGATAGATTCCCTTACAGAGAGGTCAGTTTTTCTAGAAGGTTTACTGTATACAACGTACATTAACCTAAATCATGTATACAAATACAGTCAATGAAGTTTGAAATTAAGGGGCTACTTCAATCATCCGAAAAGACCCATTCGCTAATGCTAAACATTGGAAAAAATTTATAAAATTATCTCATTTTCATTCCTTTATATACATATATATATATCATTGTATAGTTGAGGTCAATCTGCACAAAAACCGTTTTTTACTTTTTCAATTTTGACTGCATTATTTTTCATGAGAATGGTTTAACCTTTGGAACCGGTTCCGAAAATGAAAATGCTCTCAATAAAAATATTTGTTAACAAAATCAAAAAACTAAAAACGGGTTTGTACAGATCGAACTTATCTTTCCAATACAAAAATATTCATTTAAAATTATTGAAATTCAAACGATATATCTTTTTAAAAAAATTCCATAGTATTAGCATTAGCAACCGGGTATTTTCACTTGACGCTAAGCTTCTTCTAAGCTTATTAAGTACGCTCACACTTGTCAAAGATAAATAAAAAAAATCGTAATTTTTTCGTTTTTGTCAGGATTTTATCTTAGCTTGCATAAATGTGTGGTATTTATTTCATTAAAACAATAGAAATGTTTGATCTAGGGCTAGATTTAGTTATAGACAGGGACAGTAGTTATAGACAGTTGTAGACATTTAGTTATAAGGTATTTGTACCCTATATGGACAGGGCTCTCAATATGGACACCCCTAATATTTTTAAAGGTAATAATTTTGATCGAGAGATGGCTCAACATTTTCGCGAAGAAAAGCAATTGAAAAGATAATTAAGACTAGAATGTGTAAAAAAGCGCGTTGTTCGCCATTTAGGAGGAAACTTGTTTCGATACGTGCTGATCTCAATTACTTAAAATCTTACATTCTTCTTAGATATGATAAAATTACATTAAATGTTGAAAAGTGGAGTATTTTAGAAAGCTAATAAAACATATTTTCGATTGCTAGTGCATATTCTTCTTAAAAATATTTTCCTTTTTCATTTGTTACAAGATTTAGTAAAACTACGCCCGGTTCCCAATATGGACAGCTTATGACCCCATCGTCTACAACTGTAAGAAAGAAGAAAATTCAACGTTGCCAAGCAATAAATTGAAAAGGCATCAAGTGGTAAAATCTTTGTTCAACAAGATGCCATTTGAACAATCTCCCAAAAACCTTCCTCCAAAAAAACCCTTGCAGAAAAATAAAAAGAAGCCCCCCCCCCCCAGTAGGATATCTGTTGGCGAAATCGTAGGTACCAATGGTATGACTTCCTCAACAAAGGAGAGCTGGTACTGCTTCTTTTGAAGTATTGATGCTTTTTCAAACATGCGGCCATGCATCACATGTGGCAGATATGTTTATGAGGATTATGTGGGACTTACTGCCCATGGTGAAAAAGTTTCTATTTGTCCATGCTGTGAGGACTGAGTAATAACAGATGTAAATTCGCAGACAGATGCAATAAAGCTAAACAAAACCAAAAATATTATTTCATAATATTTACTAGTAACTGAGAAGCATGGATATCCGAAGAGTAAAAACCGAGAATGACTCCCCAACCTTTTTCTAAAATGCATGTTCTGAAGATATTTACTGTCCCCCCTCCTCTTCCGAATACTTTAAGATACATTTTTTTTTAATTCCCTCTCCTCTATAATCCCTTGGAAAAGTGGCTCTTCTATACACACTGCGTAGAAAGTGAATAAGGAAATACCTGTCCATAATAGGGACAGGTAGTTCCTTATATGGACACTTATAAACATTTTTTATTTTTATGATTTAAATTAAACCAGAATAATTACAAGGTCTCTAATTTTTATAATGATAGCCAATAGTCCAAGGATAGTGGTCATACATTTTTGGAGTCCTATGACGTGTATACGGGAGTGAAAAAAATTCATTTTTCTTAGGGTGTCCATATAGGGTAGAGGTACTATATACATAATTTTTCTCAGGATTCACAGCATAGAACGTATATCAATCTGAATAATATATACAAGTATAGCCAATGAAGTTTGAAGTTAAGGGGGTAGTTTAGTCATGCAAAAAGACAAATTCGCTAATACTAATCCTGTGGATGAAATTAATAAATATATCTCGTTTAAATTTCAGTATTCTTAAATGATTATTTTCTGCATTGGATAGCTGAGGTCAATCTGTACAAAGACCGTTTTTACATTTTCGATATTGACTGCAGGTATTTTTTTCATGAAAATGCTTTTATTTTCGAAACCGGTTCCGAAAATGAAAGTGTTTTCATTAAAAATATCTGAAAAGAAAATTGAAGAAGTAAAAAATGGTCTTTGTAGAGGTCAATCTAACTTATCCACTGCAAAAAAGAATCATTTAAAAATATTAAAATTCAAACAAGGTATCTTTAAAAATTTCTTCGATAGGATTTCCATTAGCGATCGGGTCTTTTCGATGGACTGAAAAAGCCTCCTAAGTACAGTCAAGCCTGTTAAAGAATAACCCAAAAAATAAAAAAATAAAAAGAAAAATATTCGTTTTTATCAGGTTTTCTGCTTAGTTTGCATAATTTTATGATGTTTAATACATTAAGACAATAGAAATTTTTCATGAAATATAAAATTCCGTTATAGGCAGGTTAATTTTTTGTAAAGTTTACTGTATACAACATATATCAATCTGAATCACGCATACAAATATAGCCAATGAAGTTTGAAGTTAAGAAGATACTTTAGTCATGCGAAAAGACCAATTCGCTAATGCCAATCCTACGAAAGAAATTTTTAAAAATATCTCGTTTTCATAACTTTCTTTTTCTGAGGTCAATCTGTACAAAGAGCTTTTTTTAATTTCCGACTTTGCTTGCAGATATTTTTCATGAGAATGCTTTCACTTTTGAAACCAGTTCCGAAAATGAAAGTGTCATCATTAAAAATATCTGTAAACAAAATCGAAAAACTAAAAAACGGTGTTTGAACAGATTGATCTTAACTTTCTAATGCAAAAAGAATCGTTTCAAAATATTGAAATTTAAGTGAGATATCTTTAAAAATTTCTTCCATATATTTAGCATCAGCAACCGGACCTTTACGCTTGATTGAAACAGCATCCTATTCTTATAAAGATCCAGTCACGCTAAATCTGTCAAAGCAAAATTAAAAAGATTGGAAGTTTTTTGTTTTTGTCTAATTTTCGTCTTAGCTTGCATAATTATATGGTATTCAAAAGAAATCATTTAACAATATTAAAATACAAGCGAAAAATCTGTAAAGATTTCTCTCTTAGGTTTAACATTAGCGTTCAAGTTTGTCAGAAGACTGAATCCAATGAAAAACACTTGCACGCTAATGTTAAACCTTTGTGAATGTCCTTTTCAGAATTCTTATATAAATTTTTCCTTTTTTTCTTTTTTTTTTTCATATATTATACCAAAACTCAACGTTGTACGGTTTTTCTTTTGCGTTGCATTTTTCTTATGAGTATATCTTTCTTCATTTGTATTGCTACAACTACCGTAAAATCTCTGAAATTGAAATCTGTCTGTAACGGAAATTTTGAAAAGAAAGAATATGAGTAATTATACTTGCTAATTATGGATAACAGCCTGAAGTGGAATGTTCTTTGGTTTCTTCCAATAGTATTACAAATGTTATGATTCCATATTTTTAATTTTAAAATTAGTCATCTATTAGAAACAAATTTTCTTTGTGGAGATGGAGAGCGCCAAAATTCATATTTACTCTGGGAGCAAAAAAGGCTAGTTTTGGCGCTGTCTCCCCCCCCCCCCCCCCCCGACTATGCGAATGATTGTAATTTAGTTTACATTTTGTGGCTTATGTATATCATTATCCTCAAGATAACTTGCTTATGTATTTTTCTCCTAATTTTTTACTTCATTTAACGATTCCGAGTTGTTCGTCGTTCAAAGGTTTTACTATATTTGAACACTAAAGAATAAAGATTTGACTTTTTTATGAAAGATAAAATTAGTATTAGGGATATAACTGTACAATACTTTTATAATTGCATTGAAACATGTTTTACTTTCATTTTGTTAAGATATCGTGTCGGGTTGCGGGTTAACTTCAAATGCAATTTTCGCATTCGGGTCAAGTAGAACACGCGCCTCTCCAGGAGTGTAATCATAAAAATAACAGTGGATACACGCAGAAAGTATACGTGCAAAGCAGAGGGAAGAGTGTATATATTATATCTTTATTAAGAAACAGAGGCCCTCGCTAAGACTTTATATTGGTAGACGTAGAGTCTGAAATTGCCAAGTCAAAATTCAGTATTTGCCAACTCGGTAAAAAGCAAACATAAATAGTCTCGGTGTTTGCCAACTAGTTTTATAATTTTACCAAGCTATCACAATTAGAAAATGTATATAGTTTTTATTTGTAAAAAGCTTAGTAATATTTATAATTATATTCGTAACTTTCATCTAATCTATAAGAAATAGAAAGTGTATTTAGTTTATTATTAAAATTTTGAACTAGTGGGCCAATTCAGTTTGTAAATTTGCCAAATACCAATTGTTTGGTTAGGTTCCCCCTGTCCCCCCCCCCCTCTTAGCGAGGCCCCTGGGTTTACGGTGCTCCTTTAAAAAACGAGAAGGTATACGGCATATTCGCCCGCAGAGGCATACGAAGAGAAAATTGCGCCAAGGCGAAGTTTCAGTTTGGCGCCCCCCCCCCCCCCCCTTAATCACCGTTTATCTTTGTGACAGGTGTCACAAAATTGAAAAATGTAAAAACACAAATAAATTCTATTGAATAGATGTTTATGGTTTATTTTGAAACTTTAAAAGGTTTAATCTTAACAACTAAACAATATAAAAGATAATTACACTTAAATTTAAACAAAAGGGATTTGAAAAACACGTGAGGAAAAAAAAATTGTCTAGCAGTAATAACCCCTTTTGGATTCCATGAAAGAAGCCACATGCTACTTTGAGAATGTATGCTTTTTTTTACAAGAAAATCCAATATGTTTAAATGTATAAATTTTTACCAAGAGAAAGAAAAAAAAAAGAGATTATACAAAGGACGATGGTAAAAGACATTTGGCTCGGCGGGGCGAGCGGCCCCTTCGTTCCCCTTTTCACACGGTTCTGTACCCCCCGTGTATACCCTCCATTACATCCGCGCTTCTTGCAGAACTTTGTACGCGAGCGATCGATGTGTGTGTCCAGATAAAGGCCAAAACAGATCTGACCACTTTGAAGTTCAACTGAATTCCTGAAACTCCCTTCTTTTCTCCCTATCTGCAGTTTACTGACAATAGGAAACGGGGGAGATGACAATAGTTCGGAAGATATCTATCTCAACCCTACGTAAGGGAAACATTCCTGCCCTACACTTGGATTGATGTTGAACCACGAAAGTCATTAACATCAAACCCGCCGTGTGGGGACATAAAACGTGCCGCCTGCTAACGACAAAACGTATTTGTGTGTGTTCGGAGCCTAGGACCACGGACCCCACCACGCAGCACTTCGCCGGTTCTTTTCAAAAAACGCTAGCCCTGAGGGACAGGAAGTAGGACAATAAAAAGATTCTGCAGACATAGGAGACATAGTAATTATGATATCTTTTACCATACCTACATTCAGGGACAAAAGTAGCTTTTTTTGTGTTTTTGTGACCGGAAAAAACATGGAATTTGGGGCATACATTCTCTCTCCTCCCCCGCAAAGAAAACTTACGAAAAGAATGTTTCTAGGTTTCTAATAGCCGGCTTATTCTGTAATTTAAAATCTGCAATCATAAAATACGTAATACTGAACTATTGAGTTTTATCAAAAACTTCGAAAAGAGAATCAAAAGGAACTGAAAATTATTCCACTTTACAGAAGTTTCCATATTAGCAGGTATAATTGCTGATATTCTTTCTGTTAAAAAATATTTTTTAGGTGCGTTCGTAATTATGTAAATATGCAGCACCTATAACTGTCGTTTAGTCCGCTCGTCTGTCCGCATATAACAACTACCCAACCGAATCGTTTGAAATTTAAAATATATAATTATTACATAATTTTGTCGAGTCATTTCAAATTTTATGAAAATCGGATCCATAGATCAATTAGAGGAAAAATCAAAAGTATTCCGTAACATTACCATCAATGGGGAAAAATGTCTCATATGCATCTTAAAACGGTGTTACACTCATTCGAACATAATAAAATTGATATGCATCTAAGTACATATTATAATATACATTTTTCATAATCTGTGGTGCAAAGAACATTTGTTATTAATTTACAAGGCCACACAAAAGTATTCCATTACGTAATGGTATAAGGTGAACATTGTTTGGTGCGCATTTTAATTGTAATTAACTATTTAAAATTTTATGAGATTGATATAAGTTGCTGAGGAGTACTACAAGTTATTTCCAGTATAAAATAAAGCAGATAGTATTGCAACGCAAAAGATTTTGGCTATTATATACTGTATCCGAAATACTGTGTATTATTACATCAAGATCTGAATAATTTTAAGTGCGTTCGTAACTATATAGTAAATAACTATCACCTAAATTCATCGTTCAGTCTGTCAGTTCGTCTGTCCGTTCGTCCTTCTGTCTGCCCGCATATAACAAAGAAAAAACTGCCTAACTAAATCGTACGATATTTAAAATATATATTTTTAGCGTAATTTTGTCGGTTTATTTTAAATTTTAAGAAAATCGGATGTATAGTTTAATTAGAGGGACAATCAAAAGTACTCCATTACATTACGATTAATAGTTTTAAGAATATTTTAGTGATGTTAAACTCTTTCGAATATAATAGAATTCACATTAACCTATGAAGTATATATGTATTAAAATATACATTCTGTATAATCTATGATGCAAAGAATATTTATTATTAAATTGTACGGCCACACAAAAATATTCCACTACATAATGCTATACGGGGAAACATTGTTTGAGGAGTGTGTTAATTGTATTAAACTATTTCACATTTTATGAATATGATATACGTCGTTGAGGTGTAATAAATGTTTCTTCTTGTATATTTATATCCGCCTAAAATAGTATAAAAAATATTCATCTAAAGGGCTGACTCAGGGAACAGCTCTCCTTGCACCCATCATCTGATGGGTGCAAGGGGCAAACAGCCATGCCATAATTACAAGTTTCTGCACCTGATCTTTTTCTTTTTTTCGACATTTTTAGAGGAGGGATGAGGGGGGTCCAATTACCTTTTTTGGCTCGTTTTTTTAGACAAAGAGAAGACTTACCTAGATTCTCTATTCTTATGCGCGATTAATCATAGGTCTATCATAACTTTTGAAGCTGTATAGTGAAAAGTAGATATTTTTAAAAATATTTGCCTGCAATTTGTTAAGGTTGTTTTCAAATCCGTATGAGCTACTTTCTGACACTCGTGTAAATTCAATTTTGTTTCGAAACTCATATAATAAATTGGTAGATGTTCTTATTTAAAAACCATGTAATCGACTGGCATTTCCATTTTTGGGGAAATGCAAAAGATTTTTTAGAAGATATTTTGAAATTTGCCGATTTGAATCGAATATACGGGCGCAATATCATTGTAAAGGATTAAAATTTGTTGTCACATGACAATCGTATGAATCGCATATATCTTTGTAATATATCTATCCCCTCCCCCCCCCCAAAAAAAAAGCACTATTTGGCTTCAAAATGTTTCAAAAGTCATACTTTTACAGTTAAAAAAAAATTAGAAAAATTTCAAAAAGTTTCGTATTGTTGAACATGAAATTTGAGAACCACCTTAAGATATATTTCCAGAAATTCGTGATTGGTATTACTATTTTTACAAAGCAATTTTCCTGCCCGATACATCAAGGAAACAAGTCTGAGCAAGTCAATCTTGTTCTGGTCCGGGTCGTTTGTGTAGAAAAAAAAAGTGCAAGCCTAATACCGGCGCGGCGCGAGTCTGCTAAAACAATTAATCTCACATAAGACACGATGTGAATGTCTGATGCCGATCTAAATTGGTGCTGATTAGTTTTTCTTGTAAATCGCCCAATTGGTGGAGCTGTTATGCATCATTTTTCATGATTTCCGCAATAACTCAATCTCCAGAACTAAGCACGGATTTTCGCAAAATTGCAGATTCAATTAGTCCTTGACATGAATTGATATTTTCTACAGCTTGGCGAAAAATCGCTCAACAAAAGGTGCTGTTATGCTGCATTTTTTTTTACGATTTCCGAAATAGTTCAATCTCCAAAACGGTAGGCGGAAAAAAGCGCCCCGGAAAAAAGCGTCCCCGGAAAAAAGCGTCCCCGGAAAAAAGCGCACCGGAAAAAAGCGTCCCTTTTTACAAATCACATATTTAAATAAGTCTGATAATAGTACACATGGTTAAACTTAGAATATAAACACTAGATTGAGACGGTTTTATGAAATTTGAGCGTCCTTGCTCTCTCGGGACTGAGATGGGCGAAGGTGGGGGGTGGGGGGGGGGCTTTTAAAGTTATCTCAAAACCTGTTATTGCCTCAGTGAAAAAAAATTGTAAGATACGAAAAATACGATAATAAACACTAGGTACTTAAATGATTTTTTTTAATTCAGTCTCCCTTGTTCTTCAGTGGTGGTGGTTGGGGGGGGGGAGGGGAAGAGGGCGATTGTCTACAAACTCTGAATCTATCTCTTACATTATTTTTTTTATATCATTTATAATTTGATTATTTATAATTTAAATTATACATAATTAATTTATTAGTATATGATTATTATTTTTATTATTATTATCAAATTACATATTAATATTTTATTACATTTTATATTATATATTTATATTTATACAATACATATTAATTAATTATTAATATATTAATATAATATATTAATAGTGAATAATTAATAATATAATTAATAAATTAAGAATAATAATAATAATAATTAAAAATAATAATAAATAATAAATAATTTATAATAAATAAATAATAAATTAATAATACATAATTATATATTAAAATTAAATTAAATAAAAAAAAATAAAATGTACAAATAAATATTATTAAATATTAAAAATTATACTCATTAACAAAAATTTATTTAAAAATGATAATAATTAAAGTAATTAATAATAAATAATAAATAAAAATGATAAGATTTTATTAACTCATTGTAATATCAACTCATATATATTTTTTTCATTCAGCCACCCTTGTTCTCCTGTGGGGACGGGGGGGGGGGGGGGTGAGCCTACAAACTTTAAATCTATCACTGCTTTAGATGATAACATTTTTTTCGGAATGTTTTCTAGAATTTAGGGAAAAAAGTGACTGGAAAAACAAGAGCGCAAAAAGTGATCAGAAAAAGGTGACAAAGAATTGATAAACATTGAACTTGTGGATAAATAAATGATAAAAACTAAAGTGGCAACAAATGTCTCATTTATATCATTCTCGTAGGACAGCGGTTCCCAACTTTCGATACGCTTAAACCCTTGGGGATACGTCGCGAGATTACTGGAGGTATATGACAATAGTATCAGTAATGGCGGATGATATAATTTTTTAAATAAATTCTTGTTAATGTGTAGATTTTTTAACGTTTAATTTTATATATTTATACACTTATTTTTATTATGTCCTATAAGTTAATAAAATATTATCAATTTTAAAATTAATTCTTGTTGATGAAACTGGATTTTTAATATTTAATTTTATTTATTAATACATTTATTTTTATTGATTTACTATGAGTTACTAAAATATTATCATTTTTAAATAAACTTTTGTTAATAAGTATAATTTTTGATATTTAGTTACACTTATTTTTAATTTTATATTTAATTTATTTTTATGTATTATTAATTTATTACTTATTTATTATAAATTAGTTATTCTGTATTATTATTATATTATATTAATATATTTATTATTATATATTATGTTATATATTATATAAATATAAATATATAAATGTAATATAAAATATAATAAAATATTAATATGTAATTTTATAATAAAAATATACAAATTATAAGTAATAGTAAAAAAATAAATATAAGAGGTATATTCAAAAGTTTGTAGACACGCTCTCCCCTCCCCCCCCCCCCCCAACTCCACATGCGAACAAGGGAGACTGAATTAAAAAAAATCATTTAAGTACCTAGTGCTTATTATCTAATTCTTCGTACCTTACTTTTTTTTTTATTAAAGCAATGACAGGTTTTGAGATAAATTTTAAAGCCCCCCCCCCCCTCGTCAATCTGAGTCTCGATAGAGCAAAAACTTAAATTTCATAAAACCGTCTCAATTTAGTGTTTATATTCTAAGATTAAGCATGTGTACTATTATCAGACTTATTTAAATATGTGATTTGTAAAAAGGGACGCTTTTTACCGGTGCGCTTTTTTCCGGGGACGCTTTTTTCCGGGGACGCTTTTTTCCGGGGCGCTTTTTTTCGGTGCGCTTTTTTCCGGTACGCTTTTTTCCGTGATTCCTCCAAAACTAATGTACGGATTTTTTTCAAACTTCAGATTCAGTTAGTTCATAACTTGAATAGGCGTTTTCTGCATATTGATATAAAGCGCTCCACATATGGCACTTCTATGCTTCATTTTTAGTGATTTCCGCTATAGCTGTATCTCAAGAACTAATGCACGGATTTTCATCAAACTTCAAGATCAGTTAGATGTTGACATGAGTTGTTACAGATTAGGATTCGTATTACTCACCGAACAAGTGACGCTGCTATGTTGCATTTTGTATTATTTACGTTATTTTAGCGATAGTCACATCTCAAGAACTAATGTACGGAATTTTATATTATTAGAATACCCAAGATCGGCATAGTTTACCATTTAATTTAGAGATATAGTGATTTTAAAGTATTAAAATGTATGAGATAGAAAAAAAAAATGGGATTACCACATCTGACTCATTAATTGTTTGGAAGACAGAAAATATACGATAGAAACGTTAATAATTAATTAGCTGACCTTGTCTGCTAGCATGCTTCTAGAGATTTCTTCATTGAGATAAGAAATTCCTTGCATTCGATTTCGAGATATGACTATCGCTAAAATCGTGTAAATCCTACAAAATTGAGCACAGAAGCACCACCTGTAAGACAATAGACACCAAAATGCGAGCCAAAACATAAACTAGTCGTTGGGAGCCACCGTAATAATTACCCATCATGGATATGTATATGAAAATAAAACATGTGAAAACTATTTATACAATGCATGGCAATTCATAAACAAAATTTAAATATTGTTAATATATATAGTAATGCTATATTAAAGAACTGCTGATTACCAATTTCGACAAATTATATAAAACGCCAAACTACGTAAAAGAAACATCCTTATAACTCCAAAAATAATAATTCTATTAAATAACAATTAACTGCGTCGTATTAAGCGTCTCATTTCCAATTAAAATATACCTCTGAATTGAAATTTGAATGAAATACAGTGTCATGAAAAATCGAAGAATGTGGAAAACAGGATTACAAATATCTCGGCAACTAATAATCCGATCGACTTCGTTCTATATGCAAAATTTGTGTTATTTTATTGCCTTTTACGTCCATTCCTTAGAACAAAAAAAAAAAATCGAAAATTTTTACACACCTTTCATCAGAACGAATTTTTCGAGAGTCCAAAAAAAATAGTTCCGGATAATCGAGGTTACTGATATTAAATAGGCTTCGTCCCATTATTACATACTAACTACATACAAAATTTCAAGTCTCTATCTCAATTTGTTCGGGAGATAGATTGTTTATAGACAGACGGACGGCAAATTTTTTTTTCTAAAAATATGTTTTTCGGAATCTCCACTATCTAAAACGTGTAAATTCGTCATTTTTTTTTTTCGATTTTCAAAACGATTGTAAGACTTACCCTATACGACGTATGATGGGTAAGTAACAAAACCAATTTAACAAGGATTAAATGAATCTGTAGTTTGGTGGAAATCCGCGAATTAAACCACCCGAGAATTCATCGGATAGAGCTGTTGCAGAAATCACAACAAATTCAATATAGCAGTGCCGCTTGTGGAGTTATTTATACCAAAATGTAAACAGTATTAATTTATGTCAAGGACTAATCGAATTTAAAGTTTGATAGTAGTCTGTGCGTTAGTTCTGGAGAAAGAACTTTTACGAAAATAGTAAAAATTGCGGCATATAGTATCGTCACCTGTAGAACGATTTACACACACACACACAAACAAAATAAAATAAATAAAAAAAAATCAGCACTAATTTATAAAAAGGACTAACTAAATATAAATTTTTATTAAATTTCGGGATTAGTTATTGAGACAGAGTGCTCACAAAATTTGTGTCATTTACAGACACACTGACAGACTTTGGTCACGAAAAATGTGTAAATCCGTCATAAACCGGAATTCGAAAATTTTCACGAATACAAAACTTTCTTCTTGTAAAATTAGAAGAAAATAATGCAGTATAGTTAGAACAGACCTATAATCCATTACAGGAAAATTGGATTATACAATTAAAATCAGTGCTGAATTCACACACTTTTCTCTGAGACATGGGGGGGGGGGGGGTTATAGTGTTCTGGTGAATAAATTGCAGTTTTTATTCACTGGAAACGCAAAATCTCATTTTTTTTTCGTGGGAGGGGACATTTTATTCCTCAGGGGGATGTCCCCCCCCTTCTCCTGGACCACCCTTTGAAATCAACACTGATTAAAAAAAAATACGTGTGGCACTCGGAGACTGCCGCGGTAAAGCTATTGCATAGCATTTTTTATCAACTTATGCAATTATAATTATTTATTATTATTATTATTTTTTATTTATGCAGGTTTTTTTTATTGTCTTTGATATTAATTCAATTTTTTTCTTTTTCTTTGATATTAATTAAAATTACACTTTTTGAGCGTGATGACCGAATAAGAAAACAATTTTTTTTTTGAATAAATGAGAAGTCTGCCGAACTAAAACGACGTTAGCCGAAGTGTTAGGTATAGAGGTCTGCACGGGCCCGGGCTTGGCCCGTGGCCCGTACCCGGCCCGGCCCGCGGGCCGGCAGAATCAGAATAGTTTTCTCAACGGGCCGGGCCGACAAACAAAATAAACGGGCCGGGCCGGGCCGGCAAAAAAATTGAACGGGCCATACGGGCCGGGCCGGGCCGATAAAAAAAATTTTCGGGCCTGCCGGCCCGTTCTGAAGATTTAAGCAGAAACGATAAAATATGATCTATTTTCAACACAAATGGTTTTAACGAGAATAAATATAAATGTGCGTCACGAGCCATACTAGTTTGACAGCATCAATATAAAAATGTAACTTGTACAGTGTGAGATCGGCATCGGACAGTTAAATTGCGTGTAACCCGTTTTAATATTTTTTTAGCTGACTCATACCGGGCCGAGATCAAGCTTGCATTATTTTTCTACATATAGACTTGCCGGACCGGAACAAGACTTAATTGTTCTCAAGATCTGTAGGGCAGAAAACATGATTTGTAAAATTATTAACAGTGATAAAGAACTTATGTTAGATTAATCTTTGGATATATACTTCTTGATGGTTTTTAAATTAATTTCTCAATAACGCGAAAGTTTGACACATTTTCAGATTAATTTTTAATTGTAAAAATATAAAAGTGATAAGCCTGACTATTGAAGGCATTTTGAATCGAATAGCATTTTTCATTTTTGATGAATAAAATACTTGCATAAATTTGTTCAGATACAATAGTTTCTCAGATGGTTGCAGGTTTTTCTCCCTTCCCATGCTATCGCTTCCGGAAATTCTATTGAAAATGCTAACTATAACAATAATTTATTTCCTTTCAGTATTCTTAAATTGCTTGTATCAAAAAACGGATAATGCCACTTGATTATACAGTTTCTGAATAAAGATACCTGCTGTGCGTTTCTGAGAAAAAAAAAATGAATTTAGAAATGAATCAGAAAGGCGCATATTTGAGTTAACGAATGAATTTGGATTTAAAATCTTTAATAAAATGATATAGAAATATTTTTATAAATCTTCTTTTACTAAACAGCTTCAAAAGTTAGGATGTTTTTAACTTTCTTTCTTTTTTCTTTTATTCTAAGCCATATTAAATTTTTGATGAATCCTTATTTGATTGTTGAAAGCCTAAGAATCTTAGTAATCACTAATGTTGCTAATGTGTATTTCAGGTAAAATATATTGTAAAATCATTCCATAGATATGTATGCAGTATTCTCTAAAGAAATCTTAATTATATGAAAAAAAATCTGATTTTTTTAGAAATCATAGAAATTGTAACGGGCCAAAACGGGCCGGGCCGGGCCGGGCCTGTTTTCACTGATTTCTGTACGGGCCGGGCCGGGCCTAAAATATAAAAATTTAAACGGGCCGGGCCCGGGCCGAACTTTTGAGTTTTACAACGGGCCGGGTCGGGCCGAAAATTTTTTCCTACGGGCCGGGCCGGGCCGGGCCTGGAAATTCCGGCCCGTGCAGACCTCTAGTTAGGTATTTTTCTCGTTACGGAATTTCTAGATTCGGTCGCCGCGCTCAAAGCTCGCGGTAAAAGGTATGCAATAGCTTAAATGTGCCCCCCCTGGGGGTGACACAGAAGACATGCACAATATGAATAAGCAGTTGCAGACCTTTCAAATGATGTGTCACACGGCTGGTGTAACGAAATTAAAAATGTGCACCCCTGGGGGTGGAGTGGGGGGTGACACACAAGACATCCGTAATATGAATAAGCAGTGGCAGGCCTTTTAAATGATGTATCACACGACTGGTGTTCTAAAGAAATTAAAAATGTGCCCCCTTTGGGGGGGGCAGAGTAAGGGATGTCACACAAGACATCCATAATATGAATAAGCAGTTGCAGACCTCTCAATTGATGTGTCACACGACTGGTGTTGTAAAGAAATTAAAAATGTGCCCTCCCTGGGGGGTAGAGTGGGGGGACACACACAAGATATCCATAATATGAATAAGCAGTTGCAGACCTTTCAAATGATGTGTCACACGGCTGGTGTTGTAAAGAAATTAAAAATGTGCCCTCCCTGGGGGGCAGAGTGGGGGGGGTGACACACAAGACATCCGTAATATGAATAAGCAGTGGCAGACCTTTTAAATGATGTGTCACACGACTGGTGTTCTAAAGAAATTAAAAATGTGCCCCTCCTTGGGAGGCAGAGTAAGGGATGTCACACAAGACATGCACAATATGAATAAGCAATTGCAGACCTCTCAATTGATGTGTCACACTACTGGTGTTGTAAAGAAATTAAAAATGTGCCCCCCTGGGGACAGAGTTGGGGGGGTGACACACAAGACATCCATAATATGAATAAGCAGTTCCAGACCTCTCAATTGATGTGTCACACGACTGGTGTTGTAAAGAAATTAAAAATGTGCCCTCCCTGGGGGGTAGAGTGGGGGGGACACACAAGATATCCATAATATGAATAAGCAGTTACAGACCTTTCAAATGATATGTCACACGGCTGGTGTTGTAAAGAAATTAAAAATGTGCCCCCCTGGGGGGGCAGAGTGGGGGGGTGACACACAAAACACCCATAATATGAATAAGCAGTCGCAGACCTTTTAAATGATGTGTCACACGACAGGTGTTGTAAAGAAATTAAAAATGTGCTGCCCCTGGGGGGCAGAGTGGGGGATGTCTTGCAAGACATGCATAATATGAATAAGCAGTTGCAGACCTCTCAATTGATGTGTCACACGACTGGTGTTGTAAAGCAATTAAAAATGTTCCCCCCCTGGGGGACAGAGCGGAGGGGGACACACAAGACATGCATAATAGAAAATTGGCAGTTTCAGACCTTTTAAAAATATGCAACACAAGGGGTGTGGACAAAAATTTAAAAAGTTCCCGTTTGGGGGGGGGGGGGAAGTGGGGTGCGGCGCTCCAAACATGCGCAATTGGAATGAGCAGTTACAGTTCTTTTAAACGATACGCCACACGATGGGTGTATATAAAAATTTAGAAAATGCCCCCCTGGGGGGCAGAGAGGGGGGATGGCGCACCGGAGGTGCAAAATATGAATAAGCAGTTTAAGGCTTTTCCAAAGATATGTCACATGATGGGTGTTTACGAAATTTAGAAAAGTACCCCCCTGGGGGGGGGTTGGAAAGCGCATCGAATGCGTAAAAAATTATAAATCGCCAATTTTTTCTAACAATATAGCACACGATGGGTGTCATGAACATTTAAAAATATTCACATCAGGCAAAATTTTGAAAGATTTGCCGGCGGGGGGAGGGGGTGCATTCACATGAATAGTCACCGGGCTTTAGAGCGATGTATCCTCGGATGTATCACACAAGTTCTCCCCCCCCCCCCTCCGACAAATTAGATGGCGACAAATTGGATTTTTCTCGAGATTTTCAGTTCGGGATTATACTTGATTATACTAAGATTATATTGATTACAAGTGATTACACGGGATTACACTAGGATTTCGTTGATTATACCTGATTACATGGGATGACATGATTACGCAAGATTAAGGAAGATTACAGTAAGATTTCACTGATTACAGGAACGGTTGTACGAGATTACACTCCATTGAGAGACCCCTCGCAGGATTACGTATGATTAACCCAAGATTACAGTAAGATTTCACTGATTACAAACCCCTCGAAAAATCGGTGATGTGCAGTGCTTAGCTCCATGTGTGCATCAAATCATTTTTATGGTAACTTCTCCTCTAGCTTTCCTCTTTCCTCTATTACTCTGACTAAACAAGTAACACTCATTTTGCCGATCCGTATTCATTACCACTCGTGGCGGCTACTTAGATTGATTTGTAGTTTAGCCGGATCTTACGGCACAATAGACACAGCCACTTTGCCAACAAGCCACACTAGTCCATCGAAATTAATTATATTTAATTTTGTACTTTAAACTGTTTTTCATTACATATTGTATTTATTGATTTATTTCTTCGAAATGGCGGATGAATGCGATGTGGCAGAGGCTAGTGTAGCCAAAGATAAACACGAAAAGAAAGATTTTTTATGCGGTGTTGTTGAAGGTAATAATTATTTATCAAATTAGTTTGCTCTATTAAAATAAAATAAAATGAAATGATTAACTCAGTAATATTACTATCTGTATTGTTCTGTAAAATATGTGCAATCACGACACAATTCAATTTAAGAAATCCATATTGTTTCCACCCATAATCCGTATGAGGTGAAAGATAACTATGATTAATTCTTTGAAATGTTACGATGTTTCATGCTAGTATTGTTCGTTGCACCTAGTATTATAAAGCGCTGTCGATATTGTAGGGAAAGTAGGATTTTTTTTAAAGTATCATTTTTAATAAAGCAATGGTAGCTGAAGCTTTTTTAAAAAAAGATGCTGTTTGCATAAGATTGCAGTTGTATAATGTTAAAGATTTTTTCAAGAATCAAAAGTAAATTTTCTTCATGTACCTTTTATGCTTACTGTGTATTAATGACTTGTTTATGAGTAAATGTAATAGTTTCCATAATTATGGAACTTTATATTGTATATTATCCATAGTTTAAACTAAGCCTAATAGCAGCATTTTTGTTTGTACAAGAAATTTAACATAAAAGAAGGTTGTATGGAGGATTGGGACATGTCCAATTCCTTCCTTTTAATAAGATGAATGGAAATTGCTAACATGCAAGGGGGGAAGGTCATTCAAGTGTTTCATAAGCATATTTTTAGTCATTTTGTACCCTTTCCACTCCCTTGTAAGGGAAAATAAGCAAACACTATGCCCCCCCCCCCTTTGATTATCTAAGATAGGATGCACAACCTGTGGCCCGCGAGTTCTGCCAATTTACAACTGGAAAAAATTGCAATTTTTGTGCATATGTGACAGCAAAAAATCATAAATTTTGTCAATTTTTAGCGGAAAAATATAAAATTTCGTCACTTAAGAATCACAAATTTCATTGATTGGCACCGAAAAATTGTCAATTTCATTATTTAAGTGCAGAAAAAAAGCGAATTTTGTCGATGACGCTTGCAAAAATTGCAAGTTTTATTCATCAGATATTGAAAAATCACAAGTTTTGTCGATCAGGCACAGAAAAATCATGAATTTTGTCAATTGTACGTGAAAAATAGCACATTTCGTTGATCAGGCAAGTAAAATCGTCAATTTTGTAGATGATGCTCGAAAAAATTGCAAATTAAATTCATTGGTTGAAAAAAAAGGATATTTACTTGGTTTATTGCATGAAAAAAAAAACGAATACCGTTGATCGGGCACGGAGGTAAAAATTGCAAATTTTGTTGATAAGGCATGGAAAAATCATGAATTTATCGATGACATGGGGAAAAAAATGAAAATTTTGTTAATCGGCTGTGAAACAATTGTGAATTTCATAAATTTATCCAGAGAAATAAAATCGCGAGTTTCATCTTACCGCGTAAAAAAATGCAGATTTCGTCAGTTAGTACAAAAATCGCAAATTTCGTTGATCTGGCGCAGAAAATGTTTATTTCGTGTATTAAGGGTGGAAAAAGTGCAAATTTTATTGATTGGTCACTGAAAAATCGCAAGAGTGATCAGAGACGGGAATATTGCTAATTTTTTTTATTAGACGCGTAAAAATTGCTAATTACGTCGATTAGGCTCTAATAAATATCAAATTTCCTCGATCGGGAGAGGAAAAATCGCTAATTACATCGATCAAGCAACTTATAAATTCGCGAATTTCCTCGATCGGCTGTGGAAAATCGCGAAATTTTTCGATCAAGCGAGAAAATCGCTAATTATGTCGATCATCTACGTAAAAATTGCGAATTCCGTTGGTCAGACGCGCGACGTTCACGAATTTTGTTGATTAGAATCGAAAAATAATGTGAATTTTATTGATAATGCCAGAAAAAATTGTGAATTTCGTCAATCAGCTTTGAAAAATCGCGAATTTCGTCAATCAGCTTTGAAAAATCGCAAATATCGTTGATCAGCTTTGTAAACAAACGAATTTTGTTGATTAGGTGAGGCAAAATCGTAAATTTTCTCGATCAGCTTCATAAAAATTTTGAATTTTGTTGATCGGCTTGCTAATAATCGCAAATTTCGTCGATCAGGTGCAGAAAAATAGCTAATTTCATCGATCAGCTTTAGAAAAATCGTGAATTTTGTCGACGAGGCTCGAAAAAATCGCAAATTTCGTCAATCAAGTGCAGAAACATCGCAATTTTCGAAAATCAGGTGCAGAAAAATCGTGAATTTCACCGATAATGTGAAGAAAAATCATGAATTTCGTAGAATTCCTTAGTAATAATCGTGAATTTTGTTGATCAAGTTCATAAAAATCGTGAATTTCGTTGTTCAAGTGCAGAAAAATCGTGAATTTTGCCGATAATGTGCGGGAAAAAATGGCGAATTTCGTTGCTCATGTGAGGAAAAATCACTGATTTCGTCAATCAGCTTTGTAAAAATAGCGAATTTTGTTGATCAGGTGCGGAAAAATCCTGTATTTTCTCGATCGGTTTCATAAGGATTGTGAATTTTGTTGATCAGGCAAAGAAATGATGCAAATTTTCTTGAGCAGCTTCATAAAAATTTCAAACTTTGTGGATTGGTTTTGTAAAATGTGCAAATTTGGTCGATCAGGTGTGGAGAATTACAAGATTCATTGATCGGGCACAGAAAATTGAGAATTTTGTTGATCAGGCACGAAAATTCTTGTTGATCGTCTCTTTCTTTCTCTTTCGTTCGTAAAGTTCATATTTTTTTCGGTACCAGCAATTTATGCTTGTTTTTTAGCATTTTTAATAAAATAAAACTTATTCTCCTGACAAAAGTCAAGGAATATTTTTACATCTTCAAAATAATCCTTGCTACATCTATTATATATAAACTAAAATCTGTTGTTATATCTTTACCATGTGAATTGGATACTTTAAAATGGGTAAGCAAACAATGGGGTAACACCTCCCCCCACCACTCCCCTCTGAAATCATATTTTTTATCCGATTTTAGGCCACAGATTACCTCCTTTAAATCGAATTATCTCCTTGTTATTGATGTGGCCCTTGACCACCCAGACATATTTGTAAGTGGCCCTTCACTTGAAAAGGTTGTGCATCCCTAATCTAAGATATTATGACATTCTAACATAAGCAAAAATTGTTTGCCATAAAAAAAATTACAGTTAGCAATAAACTACATATTAGTTCAGTAAATTTATACGTAGGTAAATAGGCGTATACGGGTTGTGGTATCGAAGGAAAACAAAATCGGTTTAATATATTGTTGCTCTTTGCATTAAACAATTCATTGGTTACAAAATCGTTTTAAATATATTATTATTAATCACATTGAATGAAAAAAAAAAAAAAACTAAGAAATACAACAGGTTCTAATTTAGGTGCATAACTAAAAATTTTAATAAGCAGGGCTTGAATTTCAGGGCGGGATTTGCGCCCTACATTTTGAAATCCCGTCCAAAAAAAATAAAGTGGGCGGGAGGCTCCCACCCAAAATATTTTGCATTTTGAAACTACGATCAACTCCCATGACCGTTTTGCGAATTTTATGATATTTTCGTGCGACTAATTAACACATTTTGGCGAGTTTTTTACCGCGAAAGATCGTTAAAATGCACGATTTTTTCCGCGATCGATCGACAAATTTCCCAAGTTTTTTCCTGCGATCGATTGACACGTTTCGTACTATTTTCTGCAGCAAAAAAGAAGTGATTCTATTTCAAATTCAGGGGTAATTCTCGTCCGAGATTTCCGATAATTTGAAATTCGGTTATCAGTTCCCCATAGTTGCCAACTTGTATGGTTTTGTACACGGAAAAAACAATTGCAGAGAAATGCAAATTTCGTGAAAGGATCGCCGAAAAAGCGCACATTTCGTCAATATTTCGTGGAAAAACGACAATTTCGTCAATATTTTTGGCAACGATCTTTATCGAAAGATCGCTGAAAAATGCGAATTTTCTGCGAGGATCGCAGAAAAAACGGCAATTTCACCAAATATCGCAGATAAAATGCTGATTTCGTTGTGGGAAAACATCGATTTCGTCTAAAGATTGCGGATATAATGCCTATTTTGTTAAAAGATCGCGGAAAAAAACGCCGTTTTTAATAAAAGATTGCTTAAAAATATTTTGTCAAAAGATCATTGAAAAAAAAGGCAATTTCATCAAAAGATCACGGAAAAAAAGTGACAATTTCGTGAAAAGATCGCGGAGATAAAACGCCGTTTACGAGAAAAAATCGTATAAAAAAGCAAATTTTCTCTAAAAATCACCAAAAAAATGCCGATTTCATGAAAAAAAAAAGCACGGGAAAACTCTGATTTCGACATATGATCTCAATAAATCACCGATTTTACTAAAATATCGCAGAAAAATCGCTGATTTCGTCTGAAGATCGCGGATAACTTCCACCCCCCCCCCAACCCCCTTGTAAAGAATAGGCTGTATAAAATGTTGACCTCTTTTTTTTAAAACACATTTTACATAATTATTCTCAGTTGCTAAAAATTGTTTCAGTAGTATTTTGTTATGTCTGTATTATAATTCTTTAAATGACACATAAAATAATAGTGCGTTTTAAAGATTTTTTTTCTCCCTCCCAAACAGCTAAACTCCCCTCCATTTATAAATGTTGGGAGGGAGATTCCTCTCCTCGGAAAAATCGAATTTCAAGCCCTGATAAGAATTATGGAAATATTATGTGGTTAGCATTCAGATTTCTAGTCTGGTGACAAAGATCTTTGAATCCGTATTTCTTGTCTGTTATTGCATTTACAACATAGTGGTGGGCTGGAATATTCCACATTTCCAGTCCTAGTTTACTGTATATGTTTTATTTTTCAAGTCGTTCAACATCCACAAAATGGCTCATCCAATGCATACCCTTTTCCTTTTTGTAGTTACCTATAGTTGCTTCATTGTCTAATGCAGAGGTTCCCAAAGTGTGCTCCGCGGAGCCCTTGGGGCTCCGCCTGAACTTTCCAGGGGCTCCGCGGCGTTCCAGGAAAATAAACAAAACATGAAATACATTAGCATATTGTAAGTAAAAGATTTTCAAAAGCGTGTGTGTCAAAAATAAATATATCTATAATGGGTTGAAAAATTCAATGATATATTTCAAATATAGTTAAACATTTGGATTAGACATGTATATGTTTATGTATAATGTTTTTGGTGTAAATTACTTTATTTTATACTTTTTCCTTAACACTAGAACGGCGGTAGGGGTCATTTTGACACCTGAGCACTTTCGTCCTTGGATCACTTTTGTTTGGTTGGAAGAAATCGTTTGAAATTTTTTGACTTTTCCTAAATAGATAACATATATTTCTTTTAAAAAAATCAGCATTCTAGATTTGTTAGTTTTTGAAATATTTGCATGTATTCCTAGAACGGCGGACGGGGGTCATTTTGACCCCTTTGGTAAAATAGTCTTTGTACGCGAAGCATTGTGAAACCATGAGAAAAATTCAATGATAAGCTTTTTTTCGGATGCATTTATACTGTCTCCGAGAGAAATACAAACCAGGGTGGTCACACTATATTGTTATTTCTAAGATAGTGTTTTCCTTTTTTAGCTTTTTTCCATTATTTTGAAGAAAATATTAAAAAAAAAAAGCAGGTGCAGGGTTTTTTATACTTACATTTCTTTTCACAAATAGACAAATGTATTTTCGCATTTGTTACTTTTGTTAGTTCAGATTACTCTCAGCAGGTGGTAACCGTAGGGGAGGGACTTTATGATTTGAGTACGAATTCCATTGTTCCTAAGGCAGGCAGTTGAACGTATATCTTCCCACTTTCATCGACAAAAGGGTGTCAATTTTTTGGCCATAATCCCTTTCTTTGCACTTGTCTGTTTTCGTTCTCGCAATAAAAGAAACATAGATGACGCCGGTGAAATGAATTCAGGTCCCTGTGTGGAACGCGCGAATACCAGTGACAGTTTGACGGGAAAATTCTGCCGTCACATTCATTATCGCCTTACCTTTATTCTGTGAATGATATGCTGAAACATAAACTCTGTCGTTTGCTGATATTCTGACTTTTTTCCATCTTATTTTCAAGTTTTACAAAATATGTCTTATAAGCGAAAAAGAGGTCTTACTAATGAAGAAATTAAAAAATTGTTGCAGGAGCTCTCTGAAAATGAGTCTGACGGTGGTGAAAATGATAATTTTTCTGTGGAATCTGAAGACAAATTTCAGACACAAACTATTAGTGAATCCGAGGACAGTGATGTGAACGAAGAACAGCTAAGCAGAAATAAACGAAAAAAAGCGGATCCGGGTATTATCAAAACTATTTTCACTGCCCCTGATAACACTATCTGGAATGAAATAAATTCTAAAAATTCAGCTTGCGGCCGTGTTCCTGCTTATAATGTTCTAAAAGAAACGGCGGGACCAACATCTTTTGAAAAGACTCGTGTTTTTGAGGACAAAGTGTCTAGTGCTTTCAAGCTTTTCATTGACGATGCTATCTTGTTGCATATAAAGAAATGTACAGAATCAGAAGCTCATCGACAACGTGGAAATAACGACTGGAGTTTAGCTGAGTTAGAGACTTTTGTTGCTATATTATATATTCGTGGAGCAACAGGAGCAAAGGGTTTAGATTTATATTCATTGTGGTCTGAAGCATGGGGCATACCATTTTGCAAAGAAACTATCTCAAGAGATAGGTTCAAAGAAATAAAAAGATTTTTGAAGTTTGACGAAAAAACAACAAGATCTAGTCGATTACAGACTGATAAGTTTGCTCTTGCATCTGAAATGTGGAATAAATTTATTGAAAATTGCAAAACATGCTACCGACCAGGACAAAATATTACAGTTGATGAACAATTGTTCTCATCTAAAGCTAGATGTAAATTTACGCAATATATGCCAAATAAACCTGATAAATTTGGAATAAAATTTTGGTTATCTGTTGACGTTGATACTAAATACCTCTTGAATGGATTTCCTTATCTAGGTAAAGATGAAACAGGAAATCCTCAATTACGTTTATCTGAAAATGTTGTCATGAAATTAACAGATCCCCATCTAAACAAAAGGAGGAATATTACGACAGATAATTACTTTACTAGCATCAAATTAGCTGAAATGCTAAAATCTAAAAATACAACTTTGGTTGGCACAATAAAAAAGAACAGAAGAGAAATTCCTATAGTTTTGAAAAATATGAGCAGTACTCTTTATTCATCGAAGATAGTGGAACATGATAATATGACACTTACCATCTATCAAGCCAAACGAAACAAAAGTGTTTTTCTATTGAGCTTATTATATTCTACTGTAAAAACTGAGGACAGCCTGAAAAAGTTGCCAGATTCAATAGATTATTACAACGCAACAAAGTGTGGTGTGGATATTCGTGATCAGGTGTGCCGAAAATACTCCGTTAAATCTGCTTCTAGACGATGGCCTGTACATATCTTTTTCAATATTTTGGATCATACAACTTTGAACGCCTGGATAATTTATAAAAGTTTAACAGGCAAGCCCATCAGTAGAAGAGATTTTCTATTGAAATTAGGAGAGGAATTAAGAATGGTTCTTATGGCTTCAAAACTCCCAAAGATCCTTCCTGAATCTTCAGAAAAAACAAACGAAAATAAAGTGGATATAAAGAGAAAAAAGTGTCAAGTACAGAAATGCAATGGAAACAAATCTCAAGAATTTTGTGCATCGTGTTCCAAAGTTGTGTGCGGAAAATGCACTGGAAAAATTGTTAAAAATTATTTTTGTATCAATTGCATTAATGTCTAATACATGTACGGGACTATGTTAAGCATTAAAAAAATTCAAACGAAATGCTTTAGATATAAACCATTCAGCTACATTTATAATGAAATAAAGGAAACAACAGAATACGTTTCTCATTTATTGGATTTAGAGTGTGGTTCATTCGGCGAGTAAGTAGATTTAAAAAAAAAATTATTATTTTATAAATTGTGTTTTATTTTAGTTAACATTGGTTTTAATTTTTGAAAACATTTATTTTAAACCATTTTTTATGTCAAATTAATGAGTTTTTTGAGTAGTTTAGTATGTACCAAATTGATCGCCTTGCAGCCGTTACATACACAGTACTTTAAAAATTAAATAAAATGTCGAGTAATATTAACTATAAATTATGAAATACAGGGAAATTACATATTTTTCACAATGTATGCCATTTAAAATTGTTTTAGCATTGTTATTTCAGTAGTTTCATCGAGGGGTCAGATTGACCCCTTCCGCCGTTCCAGTAGGTAAAATTTTGCCGCCGTTCTAGTGTTAAATGTGTTTTAAAAATTCGATTTAAAATAAGCTACAAGAAATAGTATTCTGAATCGAATGCACAACGTGGATCGAAACAGAAAAGGCCCGCCAGTGCTGTTAACTCTACTTGCCGAACAAAAGGGAGAATTGTTTAGCTCTTTGGAGCTGCGTCTGTTTATACGTTTATACTTAATTATTACTAAATAAAAAACTCTTACTAAAATGTTTTTAAATGATCATAACATTAAGTTTGAAAAAAAATGTCAGAAAGTATTCAAGATAATTTTGAATCTCTGAAATTCATTTGAGCATTAAGTAAAATTATAAAACTCATTTGAGCGTTACTTTCCAGCTGCTCGAAATAAGATGCTGGATGATTTTAAATGGATAGTAAATCCATTCAGTGTAAAAACAAAACCACACAGCTTAAGCTCTAAGGAATACGAAACTATCATTGATTTAACATCTCAAAGCGATCAAGAGATCTCTTTTCAAAGCAAGTGTATCATTGAATCTTGGTGTCATTTGACAAATAAATACAAAGTTAATTTTACTCCCATTTTCAAAGACATATTTGTGTGAAGCTGGATTCTACACTTATATAAATATCAAAACAATATACAGAAAACAGTTAAATGCAGAACCAGACATTCGCTTCTACTTTCGTAAATTGCACCAGATAATAAAATAACTGTCCAAAATAATTCAAGCACATTTTTCACACTAAACTTTTATATATTATCGTTCGTCAAAATTTTGCAAAAGAATAAAAAAATACTACAGGCATTTAATAGTTATATATGTTGCATATTGTATTATTTTTATTTTTGGAATTTCAATTTCCTTAAATGTTTATTTTTATTAAAGTTTACTTATTTAAATCTTCAATCTTAGTTTTCAAAAATGTATTCAATTTTTAAAACAATATTTGTCGCTTAAAACATCTTTACTTAAAAAGATCTTGTATCATTTAAAATCCCTCACTAGATTCATTTGTGTGTAATGTATGTATAGACACTGCTCGACATTGAAAAAAGCAACATCAAGAAGGAGTGGTCAGAAATTGATGAAATTTGAGAAAAAGAGAGAGACAGCAAGGAACATTAAGTGATCTTTATTTCAAAATGATAGTCAGAATACAGAACGAGAACGGCATCGGCTCAGTAGGATGTAGGACCACCGTGGACAGCGATGCACGAAGAAACACGTCTAGGCATAGAGTCAATAAGAGTGCGGATAATGTCCTGAAGGATGGCTCTCCGTTCCCTTTCAATCATTTGCCACAGTTCATCTTCTGAACGAAGCAAGGGCAGATTCCGCAAACAACGTCCAATCCCATCCCATACATGTTCGATTGGTGACAGGTCAGGAAAGTTCGGTGGACAGAGAAGAATTTGTATGCCTTGCAGAGCATGTTGGTACATGCGAACACTTTGTGGTCGGGCGTGATCCTGCTGAAAAATTGCATCCCTGAATACGAACTAGAGGTGACATGGAATTATACGCAATAGCGCCCCAAACCATTATGCCACGTTGTCGCGCGGTAGGGTGTTCCACAGTTTCTGCCGGATTCGATCTGTCTCCACGTAGACGCCAAACATGTATGCGGTGACTGTTACTGGATAAACAGAAGCGTGACTCATCTGAGAACTCGATGTTTCGCCATTCTGTCATCCACGTCGCTCTAGTCCGGCACCATTCCGACTGTCGAGTCAATGGTAGTCTTCTTAATGGACACCGTGAGTGCAGACCACGTTCAACCAATCGACGGGAAATGGTTCTAGTCGACACGGAAAACATCCAGGGTATCTTGTACATACTGCAGAATCGAAGTACAAGTGACTTGCGGATCCGCCACAGCTTGTCGGCGGATGCGTCGATCCACGTGTGCTGACGCCACTCTGGTTGCACCTGCACCCCTCAATGTTGACACATTTTCTTGTTCCTGTATAGTTAAACTTGCATAAATTTCTGACCACTCCTTCTCTCTTTTCAATGACGAGCAGTTAATTTCTTTTTATTTTTATATGTTTGATTTTTTTAATATTGTTTATGTTACTGGTATTAATTCTTAGTTATTTATTTTTTTAATTGTTTTTAATAATAAAATAATGTTTGTCGCTGAAAACATTTTTTTTTTTTTTTTTGCACCTTCTATCATTTAAAGACCTTTATTAAATCCATATTGTATTTGTATACATCATGTATATATATCTTTTTTATATTTAAATTTAAATTCTTTAATATGTTTATGTTATTTGTATATTTAAATTTTCTAAACTGTTTTTCTCTGTACAGCAATGTTTGTCGATTAAAACGCCCATTTTATAAATTATTTTGTATTATTTTAGAAACCCTTCAAATTAGATTTATTTAATATTTATGTACGTTGTGTATATAATTTTTTTCTTTTCGTAACTTTAATTGCTTTAATCTGTTTGTTATATATATTCTTAATTACTTAGTTATTTAAATTTTTATGCTGTTTTTATGCTTACATTTAAAATTTTTTAATTTTTTAATTTACATTTAAATTTTTATGCTTGCATAATTTTACAGCAATGTATATTGCTGAAACTGCATTTTTTTAGCATCATGTATCTTTTTACAACACCTTTTTAAAATTTTCTTTTAATTGGTCTCTGTCACATTTTCCAATCAGAAATAAGTCTGTAGCAATTTAAAAAATACATCTTGGTTCTTCACATTTTTCATCACATTAAGAATTTAAAATTTTGCTTTGCTCCAATTTTTACTTAGATTTTTTGTCAATGAGTACCCACATCCTGATATAAATTTAATCCTATCCATGTATCCCATTTTATTAGAAAAGTTTTCTGCAGTTCCTTTAACCCCATGAATCCTACTTAATTTAAATGAGATTCTCACCAGAAACTTCTAACGAAATTTTATATTTTTAACTTTCGCAACAAGTTTTTGGAAAAAAATTGTTTTTTTCTTATTTAAAAATAAAACTTTTCGATTTTTCGGGTGAGAATTCAATATTATATAGACATTTTCCTTGCCTCTCAAGGGATTAACAGGTGTAGTTTTTAACTGCATATCTGTTTTGAGGAAAAAACAACGATTCAGTTTCTTTCAAAACTGAATCTTGAATCATCCAACCGGAGCGCCAACCAAATTTGGCATAGGCTGTTTGTTTCGTACTTTCAAAACTATAATTAACAGCCAAATATTTTAAATAAAATATCCAAAAAAGTGAACAATGCTGCACCAAACAATAAAGCTTATAGATTTTGTCCCGCCCACTTAAATTGACTCTATTACGGGTAGGCGGGACTAAGCGAAAACGTGTTACATAATTAATAACCCCACTCGTACCTAACAAAAACTGTACAACTTACCCTTTTTTTCTGTGTCCGTGTGGTTTTCGCCATAAATAATAATTGTTTTACGTAAGCTCCAATGCAATGCATAATACAAACATGGTTTACCATTTTGATCTTTAATTCCAAGTTCATACTGGAAATCCCAAAAGAATATTTTTTATTTTAAAATTGGGTGTCATTAACCCTTTAACAGGATTGCTGAATATCGCTCGGGCAAAAAAGAGTTTGTTTTCCTCGTTACTTAGAGCTTCCAAAAATCTCAAATTTTTAACTATAATTTTTGCTGTGTTTCAAGTAAATATCTCGATTCTACAAGGTAGATATTTCACTACAAAAAAGAGGGTTTTAATCCTTATTTTTATTTTATTGTATCCAAAAATAGTAATATGAAATAAAATTGTTAAAAGATTATACAGTAGAAAATTTGATGTTTAAAATTTCTAGTATGAATTCAGAATTCCTATATCATCAAATCGCCAAACTGAGAATCTTGGTCTAATGTCAGAAATTACTAGCTCGGATTTTTATTCAACAGATTTTTCTCTGCTCCAAAGGCATAAAAAACATTAATTTTTAAACCACAGAGTATAGTTAGGTCCAGGGGCTCCGCCTTAAAAGAATTTCCCAAAAAGGGCTCCGCGAGCCCAAAAGTTTGGGAACCACTGGTCTAATGGTTACGTGTGATCTTTCGTGATTCCCCTCTCCCTCTTGTCAGCAAAAATAAGCAGACATTAGATAATTAAAACTCCCTTTACCACTGTACCTCATACATGATGCTTGAACGACCTCAAATATTTTTAGAGAGTAATATATAAATTGCATAGATAATATATTTCTTTATTTGAAAGTATAAATAAATTGAACAAATGATTTTTTAACATAATCTGCAACTGACAATTGTGAATTTTAATTTCAATGATGAAGATACGGGAATTTGATAGTTGGACGCAGGCATTATCAACCTATAATCTTTGTTAGATTTTATATACAGCCAACACTAGACTATTTGTGTATTATCACAGTTTGTTTTATAGCTGTCCAATACCTCCTTGTTAATCGGAAGGTATGGGACATATTTTGAAATTACAGGGATGCCACTTTTCTACCAAATGGCAGATTTCTGCTTTTTGTTAATTTTTAAGAATCTGTAATTTTTGTTAAGCAACTGCGAAGCAAAACAACGATTTTTGCCAAACAATTGCAAAAGAAAACAAATTTTTGTCAAATGATTGCAAAATAAGGCAGTGATTTTCATCAAACAATTGTGATTATAACTCTGATTTTCGTTGAACGATCAAATACTAATGTCGATTTTTATCAAACGATCACGAAATAGAGTGTCAATTTTTGTCGAACAGTCTAATGCTAATGTTGTTTTTTGCCAAACGATCATGAAATATAACGGCGATTTTCGTCAAAGTCAAGAAATATTAGGGGGCTTTTCGTTAAAGATTGTGAATCTGACGTATTTAAATTTTAGATGTTAAAGATTAGCAGAGATTAAAATTAACTAGCACAATGAAAGCCTTGCTCTAAGTCCTTAAACCTGTAAAAAGTTAAAGTCCGGAAAATTAAATAACTAAAATACTGTATGTTGATGAAATAAATACAAATAAGTTAAAAACAAAACTAACGTTTATTTAAAAAGAAATAAAGATAAAAGCAATATAATTAACAAAGGTATTTAAATCTATTAAACAATTAAAACAGGAAACAAAATAAACTGACTTCATGGCAGGCAAAAATTATACTTCGGTAAACAAGGAATATTACATCTGAATGCTTGACAATCTGTAGCCATAACTTCGATTCAAAAAAAGCAGTAGTGCACCTGAGTAAAACTACTGACTAAACAAATGTTATCATCATGAAACTTTCCTCTACTTCACCAGCTGTCGCGCTTTGTACGTAAACACTGAGAAGCTTTCAAACTCGGCTCGTATACGCCGGCCCTTCTTTACGGACTTCAGCCTTTAACATCGCTCATAGTAAAATGGAGAAAATGTCAAAAGAGATAACACCACACTTCTGCTTCTCGGTCTCAAGTAAAATTAGTTTTACTAAACACTTAACAAAAACTAATAAACGGCACGATACAGAAACGTAAGTGAAACAAAAACTAAAAGTCAAATCATAACTGTCAAACGGAAGAAGACGAACGTAATCACTTCATACTGAAACATTAAGACAAGGGTCTAAGCTATTGTCAAAGTATTTATACCAGAAAGAAAACTAGAAAGATACTCATTACGCATGCAAAAGGACAGATGAAGCGATGATCAAATGGGAAACCATCGTGACGAAACGTCATACCGGAAATGAGCGGTAGACAAATGACGTCACCTTGTGACGGTCAAGAAACACGTCATTACAGCTTCCGATTGCATACGAGTACAACGGGAAAACAATGAAAATAAACCGGGAGTTTATTCATCACCACTTCATTAAAGGTAAAAGCATTGGAAATAAATGTAAGGTAAGTTAAGTAACTATTGTTTATATTAGGGATGCACAACCTGTGGCCCGCGATGGGTTAACGTGTGGCCCGCGAACTTCGTCAATTTACAGCTAGAAAAAATTGCAATTTTTGTGGAAAAGACGCAGATAAAAATCGTAAATTTCGTCAATTTACCGCGACAAAATACAAAATTTCGTTAGTCGCTTAAGAATTGCAAATTTCGTAGATCAGGCACGGAAAAATCGCGAATTTCATTGATCAAGTGCAGAAAAATCGTACTTTTCGTTCATCAGGTATGAAAAAATCTCGAGTTTTGCCCATGAGGGTCGGAAAAAAATAGTAAATTTAACCGATCGGACACGGAAAATACGCGAGTTTTGTCGATCAGACACAGAAAAATCGCGAATTTTGTCGGTCAGACACGGAAAATTCTCACATTTCATTGATCAGCCAAGAAAAAAATCGTCAGATTTGTTGATGATGCACGAAAAAACTGCAAATTAAACTAATCGGCTGCTGGAAAGTTCGCATGTTTTCTCGGTTTGCCGAATGCGAATTTCGTTGATCGGCACGAAGAAATCGTGAATTTTGTCGATCAGGGGCAAAAAAATTACAAAGTTCGTTGATAAGGCACGGGAAAATCGCGAATTTTGTGAGGATGCACGGAAAATTTTTAAATTTCGTTGATTGTCTGCGAAACAATCAGGTGTATTCTAAGTTTCTCAAGAGAAAAAAAATCGCGATTTTCATCTTGCCGCGTAAAAAAATGCAGCTTTCGTGAACATGAACTAAAAGTCACGAATTACGTTCATTGGTCGCAGGGAAAATGCAGATTTCGTCAGTTAAAGGTGAAAAAGTGCGAATTTTGTCGATCAGACACGAAAAGGTCACGCGTTTTATTGATTGGGTTCCAAAAATGGCAAATTTTATCAGTCGGATACAGGAATTTTGTCGATCTCACGCAGAAAAATTGCAAATTTTGTCGATCAGGCTCGAATAAAATCGCGAATTTCATCTATCCGTTGCGGAAAAGTCTGGAATTTTGTTGATCAATCGACAAAAAATCATGAATTCCGTCGATCGGCTTTGCAAAAATCGCAAATTTCATCGATCAGGTTCGTAAAAATTGCGAATTTCGTCAATCGGCTTTATAAAAAATCGTGAATTTTGTCGATAAGGTTTGTAAAAATCGCAAAATTTGTCGACTTGGTATGAAAGAATCGCGAGTTTTATCAATCATGCGATGAAAAATTGCAAATTTCGTCGATAAGCTTCATAAAAAACGATAATTTCATCGATCAGTAGTAGTATAGTCGCGAATTTCGCTGATTAGCTTAGTAAAAATCGCAAATTTCGTCGATCGGCTTCATAAAAATCACGAATTTCGGCTTTGTGAAAATTGATAATTTTGTAGATGAGCCACAGAAAAATCGCGAATTTCGCCGATCGGCTTCGTAAAAATCGTGAATTTTGTCATTAGCTGCAGAAAAGTCACGAATTTCGCCGATCAGCTTAATAAAAACGCAAATTTCGTCGATCGGCTTCGTAAAAATCGCAAATTTCGCCGATCAGCTTTGTAAAAATCGCAATTTCGTCTATCATCTTTGTAAAAATCGCAGATTTCGTCGATCAGCATAGTAAAAATCGCAAATTTCATAGATAGGCTTTGTAAAAAAT
Source organism: Maratus speculifer (assembly GCA_964019185.1). Taxonomy (NCBI): domain Eukaryota; kingdom Metazoa; phylum Arthropoda; class Arachnida; order Araneae; family Salticidae; genus Maratus; species Maratus speculifer. Next base: position 16,048,988 of record OZ025292.1, read on the forward strand.
CATGTTTTTATCTATCAGCCTAGTAAAATTTGCATATTTTGACGATCGGTTTCGTAAAAATTGTGATTTTTCTTCATCGGTTTTGTAAGAATCGCAAATTTTGTTGATCAGGCACAGAAAGATCGAATTTTCTGAATCAGTTTCGTAAAATGCGAATTTTGTTGATCACTTTCATAAAAATCACTTATTTGGTCGACTTGCATGGAAAGGTACAAATTTTGTTGATCGGGCATTGAAAAATCAGGAAATTCAGTAGCGAGACACGGAAAAATCTTATTGATCGGCTCCTTACCTCTCGTTCGTGCATAAAGATCACATTTTCTTTCGTCACCAGTCGCTTATCTTTGTTTTTTAGCACTTTTAATGAAAAAGAAAATTTACTCTCCTGAATAAAGTCAAGGAATAATATAATATCTTGAGAATAATCCTTACTATATCTGTTATATACACAAACGTAAAAACTGCTGATATATCCTTACCAACTAAAGTGGATATTTTGACTGATTAAGCGAAACTTAAAGGGGTATTTTCCCACTTCCCTCTGAAAACATATTTTTATTCGATTATAGGCCACAGATCACATTGAAAATCGAATTATCTCCATGTTATTGATTTGGCCCTCGACTGCCCAGATATATTTGTAAGTGGCCCTTCTCTTGAAAAGGTTGTGCACCCCTAGTTTATATGAATGAGAGCTTTAATAAAGAGAGATTAATAAAGTTAACCAGATTTAATAAAAGGAAACTTATTGAATGAAAAGGTAAAAATGGTATTTTAATAAAAAGGGTAAATAATAGACTGTAAAGGTTATAATAAATGAATAAACTTTAAAATAGGATGAATGTAATTAGGTTAATGTAAATAAAGATAGATTGATTATAGAAATGGAGATATGACCGGAAAGTGGCAAGAACAGGTGTGTGACAAATTTCCTGTCAAAAGCCCCCCTCTTGACACTTGAACAGCCTGAAAAAGCAAATGCTCACAGAACCACAGAGAAATATGGGCTTACAACCATAGACATGCTGGTTCTACAAGAGCCTAAAATAAAAGTATGCATCCACCATCTCTACAACCTATCAAAAAAAAATTCATACGACCAAAATTCATATCATATGACCTGCAAAAATTTACTAAAACTTTACTTTAAACAGAAAACTTTAAAAATAGAATATACTACTCCAGATCGCCAAGTCAGATGTTACTAACATTATAAATCATAAACAAACAATACACATATAATACAAAAATTACATATAACACACAGATTACAAATAACAAATATTAGTACAAATTTCATTTTTTTTTCAGCCCCCCCCCCCCAAAAATTGATTCTTTAATACCTTACACATGCTGCAATTTATTATATCAAAAGTATCAATTCAATGATCAACATTAAAAAGTCTTAAAAATTGAAGCTAGAAAATCTTACAGTTCCTAACATTACAAATAGAACTGCTAGTGTAAGCATCCATCTAAAAAGTAATCTTTAAGCTACAGATAAAAATTAATATTTGGAAAATTTAAATACAATCTTTGTAAAAATCCATATTTGAAAAATTTAAAATAAATTTTGTACAATTTTGCAAACATTTATCTATGTGGCAGCTCCAACAAATCCTAAGCAGTGCATACATATTAAAGATAACTGTAACTCATCCTTTTTCATTCTGATCTATTTCCCAAGAAAATACTAGACAAGCAAGATAAAGGATAGATTCCAATAGGGCCCTTTATTAAAACCTACCCACAAAAATTTAATAAAATTCTAAAATAAATTACTGTAGTATACTGTTCAAATACAAAAAAAAATTCCTCAAGAAGTAAGTCCCCAATCCTCAATATATCCAGTGATCCAGAAAACTTATAATATTAACGAACAACAAAAGAAATAATATGCTGTTGAAGTTTGACCTCTTCCATAAAACCTTACAGACATGCTGAAATCCCTGAATCAAATGAGCGCCAAACAGTCAATCCAAGGATCCCAGCCCAAGCAGCACTAATGCCGAGGCATGCACATACTCAAGGCTCCGGGACCTACCAATGGCCATTGGATTTCATACATACCACACACATTCTACATATACACCTAGATATACAGGTCTGAAGAAACTCTTGACTACACAAATAAAAACCAGTCTAAAAAAAAATGTTTCTTCATCTAACACAACTAAAATCAGTATATTAAAAAAAAATTCTTTTTAGCTACAAAGTTAATTTTTAATTCTAAAGTGGATGATCAGATCTATACAAAACGAGAGAGTATCATAATATCAAGCAAAAATAGGCATCCGGTTCTCACATGAACCGATCCTTGAAAATTTAACTTGTTTGTTTTAAAAGAAAAATTTAGCATTATAACTTTCAGCTAAAAGCAATTCATCTCTCTAAATGACTGCCAATGATTCCCACAGACAGCTACCACAACGATCTAAAAAAAAAAAAAATTCTAAACCTCTGGAAAGACTTTAAAGTCAACCAATCTTCTCAATTTAAAGTTCTTTTAACTCCTACTTTCATTAGCAACTCAGAACTTATTACATGTATCCTGACCTCTCCGAACTGACCTAGAAGGACAAAACTTTACACCTATTTCTCTCATTTTCCCAATACAGGAACCACTTGCCAAAAATTGTTTGACTGAATTTGAATCTTAAAAAAATATAAAACTTTGATCCAAATTCTTAAATTGAACTGGCAAAAAAAAACTTTCACTAGAGAATGGTCAGAAAAAGGTCAGATAAAAACATGGCTAAAACATTTCCAGGGCATACAATTCTAAAATAATTTAACAATTAAAAAAAATATATATTTCTTCAAAATTTCGAAATTTTAACAAAAATCCAAATACAAAGTTTAACGACCCATTCTTCATGTCTCTTTTAACTTGAAAGTACAAACAGCCCTAAAAAAATATTTCAAAATAACTTTTATAAAAGAAAATATTTTATGTTTAACTTTATAAAATATAATTTTAATGCCAAACCAAAAATTCCCCCCTTGAAAAATTTCGTCCTCAGACAACTTAGAATCTAATCGAGTCAATTTAATAGAGGGATTAAAATGGTTAGCATTTTAAATTAAGCTTAAACCAATTCAAAATTATACAACATCAGAAATTAAGTTTAAACTGTGTCAAATTATATAACATTGAATAAAAATAAATTTGAAAATGCCGTAAAAAGGTTTAATTAAATCCCACTTTAATTACATAGGGATTAAAATGACATGTGAAGATTTATACCTTGCACATAATATTCAAAAGATTTTAAAAATAAACCTCTTAAAATTTAGGCAAAAAAAACAGGTTTTATAATTAAAGTTTCAAATAATCATTTTCAAAATAAAGTTCAAATGAAATTAACTGTAAAAAAAAAAAAAAAAAAAAAAAAAAAAATTTGGAAATCTAAAAATAATAGCCATGCATTTCAAGTATTTAAAGAAAATGGCACGATACTTTGTCATGAGCTTAAAAACAGCAGCTTAAATTGACTTAATGATTCTTTAGAATCAATTACTTAGCAAAAATATAAACAACTTTATTACATATTCAAAATAGATTGTATCTGGGCAAAAATTCAATTTTATTATAAAACAGTATCTTTAATATTGAAATAAAATAAAAAAGTAAAAAAACACAATATATTACTAAACAATGAATTTCTCAAATCAACTAATCTTCCATATAGCCTCATACAAGACTATTTAAATAAATACAGTTGACTATTCAAAAAAAAAAAAAAAAAAAAAAAAAATTCAGCAATATTTCAAAAATAAAACAGTATATTATACTCTTTTAATTGAAACTCTTGACCCCCTATTTAATTAAAAAAACTTTAAACCAATTTGTAACTGAATTTAAGCAAACTTATGAAATATGACCTGAGCTGAACTTTATAAAATTTAAGCTATCAAGATTCAGGTAATTGAGGGTAAAGCACGGTAAAACCCCACAAACTTCTGAAATAACTGATAGTAAATAAATTTAACTGTAAAGAAAACCAGTTAAAAATATATTTTCTAGAAGAACATCGTATAAAAGTTAAGCCATATTTATAAAATTTTAAGGGTCAAGGTATAACATTTAAAAAGACTGTAAATGAAAATAATAGAACTTAATAAAACTAAGTTATCCATGTCAGGCAAAAAAAATGGGCAAACTTTAATACCCCGGAACATACGTTCCAAACCTGACAAAAATTAACTATTCAAAATATAAAAAATGCTTTAAAAGATTAGGATTTTGCCCTGATTTTAAAGTTAAGTTTAAATACTAACTTATTAAAATTTAAAATATTGAAAAATTTCAAAGTTGCTCAAAAAGTCACAGTAAAAATTTAAACTTCATTCATATCAGGTCAATATACCATAGTAATATTTAAAATGAGACTTCATTCATTAATGATTCAAAAGATCATCAAAATACAAGTTAAACTCCAAACAGAGGATGGACCAAAAACAAAAATTTCATACTTAAAATTTTGCATAACAATGTATCTATATATATATTTTTTAAATTACACTACACATCCCGAAAGCAGAATACTACGAAATTTGCGACGTACGTCGCAGAACAGATGCCTGAGCTGCAGAACAATTCTGTTCTAAAGTGGAGGGAAAAATCTTCGGAACAACCACGCATTTTCTGAGAACGGGGAAAACGCCGTGCCGTGTTGTAAGATGTTTTGAACAATACTATCTCGGACGATCTCGGAGCTCTCCGATGTTTTTAACCAACATTTTATGCATAGAGGAAATAGTCAAGATTAGGGATGCACAACCTGTGGCCCGCGGGCCAAAAGTGGCCCGCGAAGGGTTAACTTGTGGCCCGCGAGCTCTGTCAATTTACAACTGGAAAAAATGGCAATTTTTGTGCATATGTGATAGGAAAAAATCGTAAATTTCGTCAATCTGCGGGAAAATATAAATTTTCGTCACTTAAGAAAATCGCAAATTTCATTGATCGGTACCGAAAAATCGCGAATTTCATTAATTAAGTGTGGAAAAAAAGGGAATTTTGTCGATGAGGCTTGTAATAATCGCAAATTTCACTCATCGGATATTGAAAAATCGCGAATTTTGTCCATGAAGTTAGGCAAAAAGTAGCAAATTTCTCCAATCAGGCACAGAAAAATCGCGAGTTTTGTCGATCGGGCATAGAAAAATCGTAAATTTTGTCGGTCTTACGCAAAAAATCGCACATTTTGTTGATCAGGCAAGAAAAAATCGTCAATTTTCTAGATGAAGCTCAAAAAAATTGCAAATTAAATTCATCGGTTGCAAAAAAAATTGCATGTTTTCTCGGTTTATCGCATGGAAAAAAAAAAAAAAAAAAAAAACGCGAATATCGTTGATCAGGTACTGACGAAAAAATTGCAAATTTCGTTGATAAAGCACGGGGAAATCGAGAATTTATCGATGACGCAAGGAAAAAATGAAAATTTAGTTAATAGGCTGCGAAATAATCGTGAATTTTATCAATTTATCCTGAGAAAAAAATCGAGAGTTTCATCTTCCCGCGTAAAAAAATACAGATTTCGTCAGTTAGTACAAAAATCGCAAATTTCGCTGATCTGGCTCGAAAATGCGCATTTCTTGAATTAAAGGTGGAAAAAGTGCGCATTTCATTGATCAGACACCGAAAAATCGCGCATGTTATAGATCGGATTCCGAAAAATCGCAAATTTCGTTGATCGGAGATGGGAATATTGCGAATTTTGTTGATCATTCGCGTAAAAATTGCTAATTACGTCGATTAGGTTCTAATAAAATCTCAAATTTCCTCCACTGGGAGAGGAAAAATCGCTAATTTCCTCGATCGTCTGTGGATAATCGCGAAATTTGTCGATCAAGCGAGAAAAATCGCTAATTTCGTCGAATGGCCTTGTAAAAATCATTATTTTCGAATTTCATCGATCGTATGCGTAAAAATTGCGAATTTCGTTGGTCAGAGGCGCGGGACATTCACGAATTTTGTTGATTAGGCTCGAAAAAATTGTAAATTTTATTGATCGTGCTAGGAAAAATCGCGAATTTCGTAAATCAGCTTTGAAAAATCACGGATATCGTTGATCAACTTTATAAAAAAACGAATTTCGTTGATCATGCAAGGAAAAATCGTGATTTTCATCAATCAGCTTCGTAAAAATTTCGAATTTTGTTGATCGGGAGCAGAAAGATCTTGAATTTTTTCGATCGCCTTCGTAAAAATTGCGAATTTTGTCGATCAGGCTCGAACAAATTGCGAATTTTGCCGATTATGCAATGAAAAGTTGCCTATTTCGTCGATCCTGCGAAGGAAAATCGCGAATTTTGTAGATCATGCAAAGAAAAATCGTGAATTTCATCAATCGGTTTCGTTAAAATCGCGAATTTCGTCGATCAGGCGAAGAAAATAGCTAATTTAGTCGAACGGCTTCAGAAAAATCGTGTTTTTGTAACGAGGTTCGGAAAAGTCACGAACTTCGTCGATCAGTTTCGGAAAAATCGCGAATTTCGCCGATCATGTGAAGGAAAATTGAGAATTTCGTTGTTCAGGTGAGGAAAAATCGCTAATCTCGTCGATCATGTGCGGAAAAAAATCGCAAATTTCGTTGATCATGTGAGGAAAAATCACCAATTTCGTCAATCAGCTTTGTAAAAATAGCAAATTTTGTTGATTAAGTGCGAAAAACTCCTGCATTTTCTCGATCGGTTTCATAAAAATTGCGAATTTTGTTGATCAGGCGAGAAAATGATGCAAATTTTCTCGTTCAGCTTTATAAAAATTGCAAATTTTGTCGATTGGTTTTGTAAAATGTGCAAATTTGGCGGATCAGGCGTAGAAGAATTACAAATCTCATTAATTGGGCACAGAAAATCGGGAATTTTGTTGTTCAGGCACGAAAAATCTTGTTGATCGGCTCCTTCTCTCTCTTTCGTTCATAAAGTTCACATTTTTTTCGGTACCAGCAATTTATGCTTATTTTTTAGCACTTGTAATAAAGCAAAATTTACTCTCTTGAAAAAAGTCAAAGAATATTTTTACATCTTGAAAATAAAACTTGAAACATCTGTTATATATAAACTAAAATCTGCTGATATATCCTTACCATGTGAATTAAATTTTTTGACTGGGTAAGCAAACATAAAGGGGTAACACTCCCCCCCCCCCGCCATTCCCCTCTAAAATCATATTTTTTATCCGATTATAGGCCACAGATCATGATGTGGCCCTCGACCACTCAGACATATTTCTAAGTGGCCCTTCACTTGAAAAGGTTGTGCACCCCTAGTCAAGATATTTTTCATCTAAAGTTATCCATAAAACTATGAATCAGGGCTCGAAAAATAGTGATCCCGGGGAACACAGAAATCCTTCCTGGGAGCGTATATTTTTTCACTCATGTTCCCGTCCAGGAACCTAGCAAGTCACCGTAGCCGCTAGCGATGTCGGACGCGTTTTAGCACGTAATTTATGCAAAAAAAATAGCTCTTATGCGTCCCGTGGGATGCGTCATTTCGTCAAAATATGACAAAAAAACCTCGAATTTCGTCAAAAAATCGTGATAAAACGGTATATTTCGACAAACAATAACGAAAAAAAAGTAAATTTTGTCAAAAAAAAAATCCCGAAAAAGCGGTAAAATTTGAAAAAAAAATCTCGGTAAAACGGCAAATTTCGTCAAATCCCTTAAAACGGTAACTTAAAAAAAAATCACGATAAACAGCAAATTTCGCCAAAAAAATCGATAAAACAAGATTTCGTCAAAATATCGCGAGAAACAACGCAAAACTCATCAAAATTCGCGAAAAAAGACAAATTTCGTCAAAAAATGTGCGAAAAAACGCTTTTCGTAAAAAAAATTACCGAAAAAAAAACAAGATTTCGTCAAAAAAATAGCAGAAAACAGCGATAATCTCATCGAAATTCGCGAAAAAACATCAAATTTTATCATAAAATATCAAGAAATGGCAGATTTCGATAAACAATCCCGAAAAAAACTGTAAATTTTGTCAAAAAAAAATCCTGGCAAATGGTAAAATTTACCAAAAACTCGCGATAAAACATCAAATTTCGCCAAATTCCTTTAAAGGGCAATTTTTTTTTCAAAAAATCGCGATTCAACGGCTTATTTCGTCAAAAAATTCATGAAAAAACACTCATTTCGTAAAAAAATCTCCGAAAACAAGATTTCGTCAAAATATCGCGGTAAACAATGCAAAATTCGCGAAAAACGGCAAATTTCGTCAAAAAAATTGCGAAAAAACGCTAATTTTATAGAAAAATTACCGAAAAAAACAACAGATTTCCTCAAAACATAACTGAAAACGACGCAAATTTCATCAAAAACCGCGAAAAACGACAAATTTTGTCAAAAAATTCGCAAAAAAACAGCAAATTTTGTCAAAAAAATATGGAAAAACGACGGATTTTTGTCAAAAGATCGCAAAAAAATGAAAAATTTCACCAAAAAATCGCGATAAAACGGCAAATTTTGTCAAAGTACTTACTCATAAATTTTTCAGTAAACCTATACTTTTCATCTGTGAATCTATATTTGGTAAGATTCGAATAGTAAATTGAAAATGTATGAATTTATGTTGCAGAACAATTTTGGTCAAATACATTTGCGTTGCAGAACATCACAAAGTATTCTGCTTTGGGGCTACACATATATATACTGAAAAAGATGCAAAGTTCCGACTGCAGCTATACATGATGGGGCACACAAAACTCTTCAAAAGCTTCTTGAAAATTTTACAGCATGGATATCATGACGCAGGGCTGAAAAGTCATTTCCAGTAAAGACCACCACAGCAGAGAAAACCAAGTCTTTAACATCAGTTAACAAGACTGCAAGTTCTTGACACCAGTCAACAAGTCCCCAGCAAAAAAAAACTGCATTTGTAATGACGACAGTTCAAAAATCCACTTTCGGAGATTCAGACAAATCCAGCCACTTAAAAGCACCAGCAACAGTTGAAGACAAGTCCAGGCTTACTATCACACAAAAGTTCCAGATTGAAGTCACACTAAGAAAAAAGTTAAATCTTGTTTCAACCAACAAGAATATCAAAATGCAATGGCCCAGTACGCGGACCACTGCCAAAAACCACCTTCAACAAGCATGACTCTTTCAAAGATGACTTAAAAATTCTTAACGAATATCATCTTTCATCACAACCAACTTCGCTGACTTCAATATCTTGAACCTCCATCTGTGAAACTGCACCAGGAATCAGGAACTCGAGGCCAACATCGCCAAAAATGACTTGTAATTCTTGAGTAAATGTCATTTCTCATCACAATCATCAAAACTTTTTGGCTGACACAAAACTCTTGAAATCCATCAGGTAAGAAGTATATGCCATGAAGCCAGAAAATTTTAAATTTAATTTTACCACAAATTTACAAAAAAAAATTTCTAAGTTGCAAAAAAAAAATTATATATCTAACAAAAATCTATCAAATTTTCTTTAAATTCCTAAAAAAAAATTTCAAAATTACATTAGATTAACAAAAAAAAATTTTAAGGAACAAAAGTCAGTTAAATTTTTTCACCTAAGTTCATAAAAATTCAGACTTGCCAAGTCTCCCGATTTTTAATCATTCTCCCGATCTCCCGCTTATCTATTAATTTCTCCCGATTTCTCGCTTTTCTGCAAATTTTTCCCGGTTTTCTATGATGTATGAAAATTTTGTCATCTTCGTTTCCTGTTATTATATAAAATAGAACCAGCCAACCAATTTATCATAACAAAGGAAGCCAGAAAACCATTTCTCTTCAGTGATTGGTTAGTGGGTTTGACGTCACATCGTGAGGAGGTGTGGTTACGGCACAACTGCCCAATAAACATGAAGTGTCGCGGGTTTCGATAGATAAATAGTATAAGCTATTGTTATGACTGTGTTAGCTGCTATTTTGAATATTGTCGATCACATGGAGCGAAATCGCATTTAATTTTTTTATTTTGTGATATGTTTTGCAATTTTTTTATGAATTCGTAAATATGGCATCAGAAAAGAAATATGATGCATCTTATCAGTCTTCGTTTACCGAAGAATTTGAACACACTGTGCCATCATGAGAAGGAGGTTTATACGCCAGATGTTCTTTTGATTTTAAAATTTCGCATGGTGGTCGAGCTGATGTTGTAAAACATATTAGAACAAAAAAGCATCTGGATAATGTAAAACGATCTAAATTGACTAAAAAACTTTCATTTTCTGTTGATGAAACAGATCAACGTACTATTAAAGCGGAATGCCTTTTTACTTCATTTTTATTGGAGCACAATATACCGCTGAGCGCTTCCAATCACGCTTCATCACTTTTTAAAAAAATGTTCCCGGACAGTGATGGACAATAAAATAATCTCCTGATTTCTATGCAAAAATCTCCCAATTTTTTACTTTTGGAGGTTGGCAAGTCTGTTACTCTATCTTTTAAAAATATTTGTTAAATTTAAATAAAGCTTATGCAATTTATTTAAAAACCAAATAAAAGTAATTTTTAACTATGAAAATTTATTTAAAAACTAAACAAAACACAACAAATTAACTGCCCCCCCCATCGCCAAATACCGATGGAAGCAGCGTTTATTACGATAACGCCGGACCATTAAGGGTTAAAAATGGCAAATACAAACATCATGTAAAGTTAAGAAACAAATATCTATTAAAAATTTATTTATAAAATGAAAAAAAAATGCTAGATTTAAATTACATTTAACTATTACAAATTAATTTCTATTAAAAAAAATTTATAACTCATTAATATATTAAATTAATAAAAGAATCAGGTTAGGGACGGGCCCATAACCTTGACGTATTTAAATTTTGGATATTAAAGATTAGCAGAGATTAAAATTAACTAGCACAATGCAAGCCTTGCTCTTAGTCCCTAAATCTGTAAAAAGTTAAAGTCCGGAAAATTAAATAACTAAAATACTGTATGTTGATGAAATAAATACAAATAAGTTAAAAACAAAACTAACGTTTGTTTAAAAAGAAATAAAGATAAAAGCAATATAATTAACAAAGGTATTTGAATCTATTAAACAATTAAAACAGGAAACAAAATAAACTGACTTCATGGCAGGCAAAAATTATACTTTGGTAAACAAGGAATATTACATCTGAATGCTTGACGATCTGTAGCCATAACTTCGATTCAAAAAGAGCAGTAGTGCACCTGAGTAAAACTACTGAGTACTGACTAAACAAATGTTATCATCGTGAAACTTTCCTCCACTTCACCAGCTGTCAGACTTTGTACGTAAACACTGAGAAGCTTTCATACTCGGCTCGAATACAGCTGCCCTTCTTCATGGACTTCAGCTTTTAACATCGCTCATAGTAAAATGGAGAAAACATCAAAAGAGATAACACCACACTTCTGCTTCTCGGTCTCAAGTAAAATTAGTTTTACTAAACACTTAACAAAAACTAATAAACGGCACGGTACAGACACGTAAGTGAAACAACAACTAAAAGTCAAATCATAACTGTCAAACAGAAGAAGATGAACGTAATCACTTCATACTGAAACATTAAGACAAGGGTCTAAGTTATTGTCAAAGTATTTATACCAGAAAGAAAACTAGAAAGATACCCATTACGCATGCAAAAGGACAGATGAAGCGATGATCAAATGGGAAACCATCGTGACGAAACGTCATACCGCAAATGAGTGGTAGACAAATGACGTCACATTGTGACGGTCAAGAAACACGTCATTACAGCTTCCAATTGCATACGAGTACGACGGAAAAACAAAGAAAATAAACCGGGAGTTTTAAAGGTAAAATCGTTGGAAATAAATGTAAGGTAAGTTAAGTAACTATTGTTTATATGAATGAGAACTTTAATAAAGAGATATTAATAAAGTTAACCAGATTTAATAAAAGGAAACTTATTGAATGAAAAGGTAAAAATGGTATTTTAATAAAAAGGGTAAATAATAGACTGTAAAGGTTATAATAAATGAATAAACTTTAAAATAGGATGAATGTAATTAGGTTAATGTAAATAAAGATAGATTGACTATAGAAATGGAGATATGGCCGGAAAGTGGCAAGAACAGGTGTGTGACAAATTTCCTGTCAAAAGCCCCCCCCCCCCTCTTGACAATTTTGACTAAATAATGTATTTTTTCGTGCTCAAGAACACCATTAACTAGGTTACATGTTCAAGAACATTCGATTAGTGGATCATGTTGAGTCACAATTGGTCAGAGAGAAGTTAATTGCATCTAAAAAAACATTTTCAGATGATTTTGACAAAATTTTACATTGTAATATTTCAGGGTACGAGAAGATCATGTAATGAGGGTATATGTTCAAACAATCTTGATTAGTGGGTCACTATAGGTCTTGGTCAAGATAATTGCATCTAAAAAATGGCTCAAATGATATTGAGAAAATTTTATATTGCACTGTTTTCGGATACGAGAAGATCACTGGGTTAGATCACATGTTCAAAAAATTTCAATTAGTGGGTTAATTTCAGGTTACGATGACTGAAACAAATTTTATCTTGAAAGCGTTAATGAGTTTAAATTTGTATTTTAATGTTCTTGAAATTGAGAAAACTATTTTGTTTTGTTACATACATATGTGAAAAAATTCGATAAATTGGTTTCTTTGGATCATAATGGAATGGGTCTAGTAAAATCTAATTAATGTAATCTATGTAAAAAACGGCTCAAACAACAGTGACAAAATTTTATATTATATTTTTTTTTGAGAAAATCATTGGACTGGATCACATGCATGAGAAATTTTGACTAATAGGTCATTTTTGAGTCATAATGTGTTAACCTTATTTGTTTAAAAATATGGTTCTATTAATTGCAAAAAAAGTTAAAATTTATTTTTTGTACACAAAATTAGATACATGGAAACTCAAAAGGTACATTTTTTTACAATGTCTTACAATATTTTTATTTTGTTTTGCTTTGTAAAAAATAAAATCTGTATATATTTAATAATTTTTTATTACTGATAGACTCTACATATGATGTCTTCACACATAGTAAAATTCTTAGTTTTCATTTTATACATTTCTACTGTAAGCCATTTTTATCTAGCGCTTAACTATCCTTTTAATTATCCATTTTTATAACATAGCTGTTTAAAAAAGTGCTATTCTAAACAAATTGCTATTTTGTTTAGTTCTGTTACTTACTATGCTCCATTCACACAAATTTCCCCTTTTTTTTTTACATTATTTCTATACAGGGTTGCCACGCCACCTGGAAAACCGGAAAAACACAGGGAATTTTAAAATCCCCTCCTAAAGCAGGGAAAATCCAGGGAATTTTGAAAAAAACTTAAAAATTCTTGAAAACACAAGATTTTTTTTCCCATACTATATCCAAACAGAATTTTTTTTTTTTTTTTCCGGCTTTCAAAATGAAAGCCGAATATTATCTTATGATATTTTTTAAGATAAAAAATAAACCATTGTTGTGTGTCAAAGTTATCCTATATTTTATGTGTCCTGTATTTTCATATAAATATTAATTTGAATGCATAAAGTAAGTAGCTTTTCCTCTTTTTTTTCTTTTTTCTTTTTGCAGTTTTTGTGATAGGTTCAAGATAATTGATTTTTAAGTAAGATTCTTTAAAATTTTATATTCTTTAAATTATTAGATACAAAGTTTTTAGATATTTTAAGATTCATTTACAAATATTTCAAAGTATTTTTTAGCAGAATGTTTGAGTATTGCTTTACTGTTTTTATTATTATTAATGTAAAATGTGGGATTTAATAATAAGTGTAACAACTTTAAAGGTTTTTTTTTTTTTTTCATTTGCTCATACCATATAATGTTCAATTAATTGGGTATAAGACATCTAATCAGCATACATACACGCATATATTTTTGCACACTCAGCATGGAATAAATGCCTTGCAGTACAGGGAAAATACAGGGAATTTTTTTTCAAGATTAGAGTGGCAACCCTGATATACATGGAAATAATAATAAAGATTTGTATTTTATGGGATACATCAAGCCCGAAGAAGTTAATAACTCAACTTAATTTTGTATCCTATCGTTTTTATTTGAAGCTAAGCCACATCCCGGGAGCAGAACCGGCGCAACGCTGCGACGCACGTCGCAGACTCTTGGGAAAATCTGCAGATTATTTTTCAACTGTTAGAAATTTAGCAAAAATTTAAAAATTTCAGTCCTAAATCCAAACATTCGGACATAAAATGTATCGTGAGTTTCGATGAATAGTCTTCGAAAAGAAATCAATTTCGTCATAGATCGCGAAAAACATGCGCATTTCGTCCAAAGATCGCAAAAAAATGGCAAATTTCGTCAAAAAATGCCGAAAAAAACAGCAAATTTCTTCAAAAGATTGCGAAAAAACAGCAGTTTTTGTCAAAAGGTCACGAAAAAAACTACAAATTTCTTCAAAAAATTGCAAAAAAACGGAAAATTTCTCCAAAAATTCATTTTTTGTCAAAAAAATCACGAAAAAACGGCAGTTTTCGTGAAAAGATCGCGAGAGAACGGCAGTTTTCGTGAAAAGATCACGAAACAACGGCAAATTTCTTCAAAAATTGCGAAAAAACAACAAATTCCGTCTATAATATGTACTTATAGATGCATATCAATTTTGTTATGTTCGATTGAATGTAACACCATTAAAATGCATTTGAAACATTTTTCCCCATTGACCGTAATGTAAAGGAACAATTTTGATTGTCCCTGTAGTTGAACTATGCATCTGATTTTGATAAAATTTGAAATAACTCGACAAAAATATGTCATAATTATGTATTTAAAATTTCAAACGATTAAAATGCATTTGAAAATTTTTTCCCCATTGACCGCAATGTAATGGAATACTTTTGATTGTCCCTGTAATTCATCTATGCATCCGATTTTCATAAAATTTGAAATGACTCGACAAAATTATGTAATAATTATGTATTTTAAATTTCAAACAATTTAGTTGGGTAGGTTTCGCGTTGTTATATGCGGACAGACAGACAGAGGGACAGACTGAACGACAACAATAGGTGCTACGTATTTACATAATTACGAATGCACCTAAAAATTAATCTTGGGCTTATTATTCTTGGACTGTGATTAACAAAAATTCTAACCATATTAGTAGCAATGAGACAGATGGAAATGGATTATTTTAACTTAAAAATCCAACTAATTACTAACTAAATGTAAATTAACTTTTTACACTTCCTAATAAAATAAAATAAAAAAAACCATAAAATGGCTTTTCTAACAACAGAGAGCTGACAATAGTATAACAGCAGGTAGGTCTAGTATCAGTATCATGAACAAGATTCAATTCAGCCTGAAATGGTGCTATAATTTCATAAATTTGATCAACTACTAGCAGGGTCATACTATATTGATTTGAAAGACTGCTACCGTATTCCTTTTACCATCGTCAAAAAATGGCTGCAAAACATGAAATTCAACGACTCAACCAATCTCCAGATTAAATTGAATTTTCTGTGGTATTATTTCTGTTTTTCGAAGGAGGCAGATCTGGGCATCTCTCCCTCTATTCCCCAGCTAATCACATGGTGAAGTTACACATTTTCATTTTTTTTTTTAAAAATTTATTTCATCCTAGACATAGACTGCAAAAACAAAGATATGGTTTCTATCCTTGTCAAGAATTTAAGATAATTTCTCATGGAATTGCACAATCATGCATGAGAAGAACAACATTTAAAAAAAAAGTTTAGAGTGTTTTCAGTGACGAATTCAGAGAATGCCTCCTTGTTGAAAATTAACTTCCCAATAGCTAAGATTTTTTGTTAGGTCAAAAAGTACAAATTTCAATTGTGTTTTTGAGGGTTCATTTTCAAAATTTATCCTAAATAACAAAAAAAAAAAAAAAAAAAAAAAAGGCAAAGAGAATAATTTTTATTTCTATAAGTATGCAATATTTTCAGAAAGATTCAGAGTTTGCATTTACTTCTGCTGTAGAATTGACATAAAGAAATTGCTAGTCCCAAGGACCAATAAGCATTAAAATTTACTGGTCCCTTGTTATCATCACTGCCCGACTGCATAAAATTACATTAAGACTCTTTAACCTTTGGAGTGACCCCCTCCCCTTTGTAGAATATAAACCAAACTTTTTTTTGTAGTTACCCAACATTTTCAGCACAGTAAACTGCACAATTATATTTTGCTAACAATTAAACATTACAAGTACATAAAAAAACTATAGAATTATTAATTAAATATTTTGTTTCAAATTATTTATTTCAACCGACTAAGGTTTAATACAATTTTATTTTATAATTTTTTTAAATAAAATTATGTGATTTGTGTTTGATTGTGGTTTTCTTAAGGTCTGTGACAGAGGGGGGGGGGGGCAGGGTTGCAAAAAAGCCAAACCGGTGGCTTTCATTGGTTTTAACTGGCTTTTTTTGGCCAAAAATGGCCTTTTTTGGCCATAATTGGCTTTTATACAGTGAAGCATTTTCATTATAAGCTATACATTTTTAAGTGTCTTTTAACTAGTTTTAATGATGTTTAATTTACTTTGAGTTTGATTAATTTATTTATTAAAATGAAAAATTGGGATTTTATTAATGATACATTTTGAGAAATTGCATTATAAGCCAATTTTTCAACAATGAAGACATTAATAATAGAATAACACATTTATGGAGTTGCTAGTGGTTTATAGTCAGAATTGCAAATATGTCGGCTAAATTATAAAATGACCATACCAAGTGCTTTTTCTGATTTACATTGATCTTTAATCTCACCTTTGTTTTTCCATTTTTACTGCTTTATGAAATTAAAGAGGACAATGGTTACTTAGTTATTGTTTTATTACTTAACTAATTTTAAGAGTTATTAAAATGTCATGTTTTGTTCCCTATAAACACTTAAAATCATACATATAAAAAAATACCCATTTCTCACTATTGGAAATAGTATTATGAATTATGCATATTTCATAATATATTTCACAATTTATTTCAGTATTCTCAATTAGCATATGTATGATTATATTCATCAAGAAGGCATATATGCACTTTTAAATAGCAAAAAACTATTCAAATTTGTAATTCAACAAATTTTATTAGAACATTTCTTGTTTAATTTTATATACTTATGTATTAAACTCTCCTCAAATACTGAATCCTTCCTAATTTCTCTTTCAACATTGTTTATTCTATGATTTAATCTTTACATATTGACCTGTAAGAATGTTTCCATAAATGCTTTGATGTGTTACATTTTGGCATAATTCAATTAAATATAATTCATAAGAATGTGTAATATAAGTAGAACTATGAAATATAGAAGTTTAAAATACATTTTTTGAGTATATTTTCTTTTTTCCAAGATTTATATATTTTTTCAGACATAATGCCTTCATAGTTGACATCTAGCAGTTATAAAGACTTATTTATTTGAAAATTAAATAGAAATTTATAACTTTTTTAGTAGTAAATAATTAAAAATGCATTAAAAATAAATCAATCCAAATTTAATATAGATTTGACACAAATTAACACTTTAAAATAAAAGCTGTTTTTTTTCAGTTAGCTTTTTTTAAGTGGATAAAAAAAAAAAAAAAAAAAAAAAAAAAAAAAAAAAAAAAAAAAGAGCTGTGCAGCTTTTTTTAGGCCAGCAACCCTGGAGAAGGGGGGGGGGGGACTGGTCTTGCAAAATTTTTCAAATCAGTAGTTTGAATTTTTTGTGGTCTCAGACCAGCAGACCATGAAGGATTTTGAATGCTGTACTCTTATTTTACTGAAAATTACAGAAATTTTACAAAGTAGGGTGAATATGCCAGTAATGGACATCCTTCAATATTTTTGGTTAATTAAAAAATAACCAATGAAAATTTAGGTTCTTTTGTTTTATTTTCATAACTTTCTCTTGTATATTTTATAATCTTGAATTATTGTTAACACTCTTAATCAAACCAATCAGGAAGCAGAAAATAATGTTTCAAAGTTCCACTGTTTTTCAGTGAAGATCTTAATGAATATGCTAAGAGCTTCTTTTGAAAGATTCGTTGTTTTTCTATTTAAAAAAAAAAAAAAAAAAACTGATAAAGACAACTTGGACAAAAAGATATTTTAACATCACTTGGTATAGGATACTTGGTATGGGAATTCTAACACTTGCAAGTTTCATGCATTTACGAGTGAAAATGTCTATGCGAATGTATCAGAAAGTAAGAAGCTTAAATTTCAGAACAGCTTTAAAAATGGTATTTCAATAATATTTGGTTATCTAGACTTTCTGGTATTTTGACATTCTGATTTTCGGTGTTTCACTATAACAACAATGTTTAACTTTTGCTCTCAAATCTAAACTAGCTACATTTTTCATATTTATAGTCATTTTTTATACTTAAAATTTTTAGGTAATCTTATAAAAGCAGTTCTCAAATAACTACTCAACGCAAAACTTTCTGACACATTTTTTAAATTAAAACAGTAAAATTGGCAGATCCGACTATTGAAACGATTTTGAATCAAAATGAGTTCCTTCTTTTAATAAATAATTTATCGAGTTATAAAAGACTTTGATTGTGTGATAACTGTTTTTCTCCAGTCACGCAATGTCTTTTATCTTTGCAAAAACAATGAAAAATGTCTTTTGATTATACATAATTTAAGAATATCAACACTTGTCAATTTTGTATGCCTTTTATGTCTCAGAAAAAGTATATGTGAATAATGAGAAAAGTATATATATATGAACAAAAAAGCGTTCATCTTTGGTTTATACAGTCAAAGATCGATAACCCACACACCCATAATCCGCAATTTTCTATAATTCACGTTACTTTACAAATGTAAACAATGAAATAAACAGTTAAGAAAATTTAGTAATTGGTAATCCAAAAATGATTTTTTAAAACAAGCATTAAAAAAAAAACAGAAAAAAATCATAATAAAACATTTATTTTTTGTTAAAATAACTTTTAATTGTAAAAAATGGATTACAGCATTACAGAACATATGTAATTATTTTTATTTAAATGCACATACATATAATTTTTTTAATAAAATAACTTTAAAAAGGCATTTTTTGAGATAGCCTATTAAATTAATTATTAGATTTCATATTTATCTTTTCATATCATCTGATTAAAGAATTAAAATGCTGTCTAGGAATAATAAAATAGCGTATAAATCATAATACTCTATAATCCACAATATTCCATAATCTGCACAACCTTTGGCTGCAACGTGTGCAGATTATAGAACTTCGACTTCACTAACACCTGTCATATCTGTGGTGTGTAACAAAGCATTTTCTGAGTAATCTAATTTAATTTTACACCTTTTTCTTCAAACTAATAAGAAATCTTTTTCCTGTGATGTTTTTAACAAAACACTTTTTCAGAAATCTCATTTCAGTACCCACCTTCACATTCATACCCAAGAAAGATTTTTCTGTTCTGAATTGTGTAAGGGATTTTGTCTGAAATCCCATTTACATGACCACCTTCGCATTCACTCTAATGAGAAAAAAGGAATGCTTTTAAAGAAATAGGAAAACAAGAAACATGACTTTTTCTTAATTTATTTTTCACCAAAAGATACTGCATAATTTTATTTTTAAATCAATATATATTTTATGTATTTCATTTCGGGAACGGAAAATCTTTAAGTGACATTTCTACTTTTCTTCAGTAAAAATCTTGTTGAATATGAAATTTGAATTTTTTTTTTACTTTAAACCTATCTGCTTTTTGATCAAGAGTAAGATGAGAAATTTTTGGCAGATTTCAACAACCATTTCTACAAAATATCATTTTGGGAGAAGGGTTAAATTTTTTTTTCTCTATCACACATTCAGCTTGAAAAATAATGATTTAATGAGAACAAAAAAATGAATTTTAGAAACAGTAGTTGTAAAATAGTTTTATCTCGGTCATCTGCTCTATAAATGTAGGTCACATCGAAGCACAAAAGATGGCTCTGGTTAATAAAAGCACAGTCTCTTTTTGTGTCTTATCACCCAATGCACTGTAAGTTTTATTTATTTTTTACATTTGTTTTTGTTTTAAATCAGGAATATGTTTCCTTAAAAATCTTATATTACTTTTTTGTGCTCGTTACAGTTGAAAAGCTTGTTTAAATAAACTTTTGGTGATTTATTTGGACTTTCTTTTTCAGTTTTATACTGGGGCATATCATAAAAGGAAACAAATTAATTCAACTTTAATAAATAAATTACAAGTAAATATTGGCAAGTTATATTTATTTATGATTTATTAAAAATATTTGTTTGATTTAAATTTATCAAACTAGAAGATAGTCCATCAAAATGACGTGTTTCTATTTTTGAAAGGATGATAAAACATTACAACTTTGGTCAATCATAGCCACTTTAGGCTTAAACAATTTTGAAAAATACAAAGATTAAACATGAGGAAAAAATCTAAAAAAAAAAAAAAAATCAATAGAAATCTGCATTTAAAACTATAACAAAACTATCTGGTGGATGGGGAGGGATTGTAATGAACAAATGGTAAATGCATAAATTTTAAAAGAATAAAGTAAGGTAAAATATCAATTATAAAAGAATACATTCTGAAACTACAGCCAAAAATATTTTTAAATACTGACAAGGGCACCACCAAACATGGTGCTCACAGATTTTGATGATTTCAAAGTATGTTGTAGGGGTCACACCACTAATTATTCAGCTGAAAGGGTTTTTTCAAATGGGCCTTAGTTTTTGAGAAATTGAGGGTCAAAGTTTAGCGCTCATTTCAAATAGCCGTTCGTATTGCAAACAGGTTGTGGCTGGGTGGCGCTGCGGTAACATTCGAGACTCCAGACCCGGAGTTGGCAGGTTCAACCCCAAGTTAGAGCTTTTCTTTTTTTCCTTTCTTTATATACTTTTTTACACGTTGCATATTTAAAGCAGAATTGGGAATTCTACAAGCTTTGAACTTATAACTGTTTTCTTATTGGGATAGTATTTTTTTTTTCAATTTTTACTTTTCGATTTTTTCGGAATGAAATATAACGTATAAATACATCTATATATATATATATATATATATATATTGCTAAGTAAAAAAAATTAATACCTTTGTAAATTTATTTAATTCATATTCTTCATTCAATATCAGTTCATCTGCTTCAATAATTTGTCGATCATCTAATATTTTTAATATTGAATTATGAAGTTCTTCAGCCATAGCAATAGAAGCACAGGAAATATCATGCGGTAGAGAATTTGTAAGCAGATTAACATTTTGTAACAACGTCTCGCAATATTTTAATGCATTCGTAATTTCGCCTTCATACCAATATTGCAAATCTTTTATTTGTCTGCAAAAGAAGCTAAATGACATTAGTAAAAAGAATTTCTATTTTTGCGTGATTTACTGAGCAAATAAAAGCAGACGAATAAAATAAACACATGTATTTTTTTTTTTTTATGTATCGTAAATTTTATCTTATTGAAATCATTAGCAGACGATTTTTCCGATCTAGTTTACTTTTTTTTATGAATAGTGTTTTAGTTTGTTAAAATAAAAATGTATATATAATTTTTTAATGTAATCTGTCATTTCTTATTTGTGCAAACGATAAATAATGTTTAGGTTGAACATTAGAGGTGAATGTATTTAAAGATCAGTAAAAATTTGGATAATATTTTAGCACTGCTGCATTAATATTTTATTACACTTTCGAAGATATGCATTATTTGAATGAACTAATCCTATAAGTGTTTGAGAAATTGCACCTGAAAATTATTTTATATAATTTAAACAAAAAAGGATAAATTTTCATTTAAAAAATTCCACAAAAAAAGGCGATAGAAAAAAGAAAAATTATTATTTCAGAATTGTGCTTCATAAAAAAAGAAATTACATAATAATTAATAAAAAGGAGTTCTAGGCATAAATTAGTTTTGCAGTTTTGTCAAAAAAAATATTAGTTTAAAAATTGCACAAAAAATACATTTTTATGAAATAAATTCGAAAATATAAATTTAAATTATTAAAAAAATATTAAAAAGTTCAAAGCTTGTAGAATTCCCAATTCTGCTTTAAATATGCAACGTGTAAAAAAGTATATAAAGAAAGGAAAAAAAAGAAAAGCTCTAACTTGGAGTTGAACCTGCCAACTCCGGGTCTGGAGTCTCGAACGTTACCGCAGCGCCACCCAGCCACAACCTGTTTGCAATACGAACGGCTATTTGAAATGAGCGCTAAACTTTGACCCCCAATTTCTCAAAAACTAAGGCCCATTTGAAAAAACCCTTTCAGCTGAATAATTACTGGTGTGACCCCTACAACATACTTTGAAATCATCAAAATCTGTGAGCACCATGTTTGGTGGTGCCCTTGTGAGAGAAAATAATAAAAATATCCAAAATGTATAAAATTTTTTCCCATTTTGGCCATTTCCAGACGAATATAAGAGGGTAGCCAAATTATTAATTGAATGGGTAAAATAATGGCATAGAATATGCCGCTAATGAATTTCACTCACAAAATTAATTATTTTACTAAAAACATGCAAATTAACATGCATTAATAATTCAAAACATATACTAATAATGCTATTTTAAAACATTTGTGAATTAACTATTTTATATCATTATCTAATACTTAAAAGAAAATACTTTATAAGATCAAAAACAAATGTCAACAATAAAGAGTAAACAATCGTGATTCGTTATGTGACAATGAAGTCATTCACAGCTGCAAAATAAATAAATAAATAAAAATAAAAAAATATAATAAAAAAAGCAACACGAATATAAAAATTCTAACAATATTGTATTTAAAACGCACCTTCGCTTTTCTTAAATAAAAAGTTTTAATTAAACACTGTTTAAAATTTGACTGTTTTGCTGCATCGTCATTACACAGCTTTTACAGAAAATGATTACGTTACCGTATTACACACTGTTAAAAATTTGAACCATTTGTTGCAGTGTCACTCCACAGCTTTTATAGAATATCTCTTTTATGACCAATGAGAATGCTCCATATCACAGTAAAAGTAACCGCTTTATATAAAAGCAGAGGAGTGATGCTGCTTCAAATGGGTCAAATTTTTAACAGTTGCTGCAGCATCACTCCAACGCTTTTATAGAAAACGGTTACTTTGTGTGTGTTACTTACAGTGTATTCTATAAAAGCTGGGGAGTGATGATGCAGCAAAAGGGTCAAATTTTTAACAGTGTACTGCTAAAAATTTGACCCATATGTTGCAGCGTCACTCCACAGCTTTTATAGAATGTCTCTTTTATGACCAATGAGAATGCTTCGTAACACAGCAAAGTAATCGTTTTCTATAAAAGTGGTGGAGTGATGCTGTAGCAAATGAGTCAAATTTTTAACAGTGTGAATATTGTGTTTGAAATAGGGAAAAGATTTCAAAGCACAGTAAAATGTAGTGACGTCATTTACAGCTCAAACTGTAAATCTGACAAATGAGAACGCCCCATTACGACTCTGGGACGTTTACATTGGACAAAAAA
This sequence comes from Maratus speculifer, assembly GCA_964019185.1. NCBI lineage: Eukaryota > Metazoa > Arthropoda > Arachnida > Araneae > Salticidae > Maratus > Maratus speculifer. The sequence continues at coordinate 16,072,465 of OZ025292.1, forward strand.
TTGATAGCCTTTAAAATCAGAGATAACTTTTCACAATGGAATTTGTCATTGGTCACAATAAGTGTTTTTTCTCGTGGATGGGTTGACCCCAGAATCGTTATACATGGAGGGATTTTTTTTATATATATAATAATGCATTTTTGTTTGGCCATTAAAATTAAAGTATTAAAAAATTATTCACTGTAAATAGATTATGCATATTTGTTTCTGTGGCTTATATACCGATGCTGCTTATACGCTGGTGCAGCCTATCTAATAAAAATTGAAATTTTATCTTTGTTTTTTATTGGTGCGGCTTATCTATTGGAAATTATAGTACCAAACATTGAAAAAACTATTGTGTGTAAAAATTTTGATAGCATTGGATTAAAATTACGTATAATGATAGTTTTGAATCATTTTTCCTTTACAGGATTTTATGGTAGGCCATGGACCCCAGAACATAGGCGAGACTTATTTGTTAAGTAAGAATTTACCTTTTTCTTGATATAAGTTTGATTTAATACTGTGTTTTCTTAATTTGCTTGGTATGAACAGCCTATTGTGTAATCTTTTTTACAATATTATAATTTTTAAAAAAAGTAAATGATTTATTTCCCCTATAACTCTGACAAATGGGTCAATCTTCCCAGTTTAAATTTGTTGACTCACTAAATAATATAAATTTATTTCCTCCTATATCCCCTACTCAAAAAAATGTAACTTTTTTCTAAATGGTATCCCCAGTAGCAGAAACTGTCCAATATGGCAGTGGGAACTGCAGATATTTTTAAACCATGATTGACGAAATTTGGGTTTCTTCCATTTCATGAACAAAGTTTGCGATTTTTATTATTCTTATGGACAAAATCTGCAATTTTTCTACACTTGATCATTGAAATTCGTAATTTTTCCGCACCTTGCCGACAAAATTTGCTATTTTTCTGGCCTTGATCAATGAAATTCAAGATATTTCCATGCCTAACTACGAAATTTGATATTCTTAAGTGACTGACGGAATTTTATATTATCCTGTGGTAAATTGACGAATTATGTTTTTTTTTTCTGTGATTTATGCACAAAAATTGCATTTTTTTCCAGTGTTAAATTGACAAAGTTCGCGGGCCACTTGTTAACCCATTGCGGGCCATAGGTTGTGCATCCCTAGTCTATTTTTTGTCCTTGTAGGAAAATTTTACCCCTTATGTCATGTTAAGCTACATTGATATTACTCAAGGATTTAAATTTTATTGTTTTAATAAAAGAATAATTTTAAAGTTTTATGCTTCTGTTCAGTTTATTTCATGTGTGTTATATTTTATTTCATTTAGAATGAAGAAACTTGGATTAAATACGTATATGTATGCTCCAAAAGATGATTTTAAACATAGAGCTTATTGGAGAGAATTATATTCTGTTGAAGAAGCAGGTAACTTATTCAATTTTTTATCTTTTTTAAGTACAGTAGACTCTCTTAAATCTGCAATCCTAAAATCTGTGACTCTCTAAAATCCGCAATTTATGGATGTAAACAATGAAATATTCTGTTTAGATATAAGGACAAAATTTGACTATTTTAATTTTATAGCAATTCCATATATATTTAAATGTGTAATTTTTTTTAATATTACTGATTTCATGTTTTTCCACTAAGGAATAATTTATTTCTGTAAAAATTCAAGCTATTGCTGATATCTTTGGTTATTAAGTCTGAGTAAACCTGAAATGAAACTTCCTTATTTTATGATTTTGATGCAAATTAATAATACGGTGCAGAACCATTTATCCAGAATAGTTGGGGTCAGATGTATTCCGGATAACTAGTTTTTCCAAATAACTGGTTGGGCATTAAAGCAGCATCCATTTGATAAGTTTTATGGAATATATGTGGTTGTGGTATTACTTCTAATCTTAAATGAATTATTAGATTACTTGAATTAAGAATAAGATGCAAGCAAGATTAACAAATAGAATTTGATAGTATGTAATTTATGGGAATGCTTTAGGAACAAAAATTCTTGTTTCCTCTGCATAAAAATAAAAAGCAACTAAAGTACAACTAAATACATTTCCATCTCAAATACGATGCAGTCATCAAATTATACAATTGTTTCAAGCAATATTTTTTTATGTGAAATTGGATGTGTATGACACTTTTTTCTGCAAAGATTCTATCATCAGTCTATTAGAAGTATTCCAGATAACTGGTTTTCTGGTTAACTGGTTTCCAGATAAATGGTTCCATACTGTATATCTTTATGAGGCAAATTTCATTGAATAATTTAGGTAAAATACATTTCACGTAAAATACATTTCACCTTTATAATCAATATTTAATCATACATTATTGATTATTAACTTGACCTCTGTTTTTAATTTTTCAATAATTTAAATATTATCTAAATTTTTATTATCTTAGTTTATTATTTATTTTATTACAGTATATGCATTCATTATATTTTCAATTTCATTGTTAATTACATTCAAATTATTGTTTGAAAAATGGAAACAAAGCAGAAAACCACAAAATTCTAAAATCTGCACAACCTCTGGTCCTAAGGTGTGCAGATTGAAGGAAGTTTACTATATTTAAGTTATAATTTAATACAGTAGATTCCCTTAAATCCTCAACCCTAAAATATGCAAATACCTAAAACCTGCTTATAGTTGCTGATGTAAACAATGAAAATTTTCAATTTAGATGTAAGAACAAAATCAGTTTTTATTTTTATATAATTTTGAAAGTATTTTAATATATAATTCTTGTTTATATGACTGAACTCATATTTTTCAAGAAAATATATAAATTAATTTCTTAAAAGTTCAAGATATTGCTGATATAGCTAATAACCATAATGCTTCCACACAATAAATTTATACATTCGTTAAAATTTTTTGGTTATAACAACTGGTTAATTCTGAAATAAAATTTCTTTACTTTGATTTTGATGTGAATTAGTAGGGTACCTTTATGAGACAAGTTTCATTGAATAATTCACGATAAACACATCTTAACTTACTTATTATTAATTATTTATTTGACTTTAATTTAAAATAATTTCATTATTTTAAAATTTGCTTTATTTTTTTATTTTTCTAGTTTATTAGTTTTATTTAATTATTTCAATACTTTATTATGTAGTTAACATATTCATTATAATTTTTATTGTATTGTATTCAAATTACTTGAATATGAGAAAAAAAATTGCAAACAAAGCAATGAGCAGAAATCCACAAAATTCTAAAATCTGCACTACCTCTGGCATTTGCTGCTACTTGCATGCTTTGATATTGCACCTTTTGACTTTCATTCAGTCACTAGCCATGCCTTCTAACCAATTAAAAACCTTGTATGGGAAACTAAGTCAGTAAAATACAACATTTAAAATATACAATCATTAAAATTTCTGAACATACGTTTCGCACGTTCAAGCACTCACATCTTAGAGTTAAAAATGGAAACAATGTAAAATGTAAAAAATCACCGCCCCCTCCCCCCCAACTGTTACAACCAAAGTGAAAACCCAAATGATAGTAAACACAGCACGAAAAAGACCATTTTTAGCAGACAACTCAGGGGGACATCAAAGTGTAAAAACGACTACAGTTATCAATGGAAGGAAGTAATTACAATTTTATATTGTCATTAATACAAGAAAAGGATTGAATAAGTTTTCAAGTATTTAAGGTAAATGCACCAGTAGTGGTGACCAGTTTCTACACTTAAATATACACAATAATGAAATGATAGTTTAGAAGTTTTGATGATTACATAAAATAATTTTAACTTCTCTTTAGTTTTTTTCGTATAGTCTGTAAAAACACCCTTCCTGCTCAAAGACTATGAGAATACTGAAATAGTCCTTTTGCCTGATAACAGATAAGGGTTCCAGCCAATCAGCAATTAGTTTGTTATCTGGCAATGGTGACTAGAAAACTTGTTTTTCAACTTTGAAACCTGGTGGCCCACTATTGGTACATGGCCCACTACTGGTACACTTACTCTATTAGATCATTGTTGGAAGGATCGCAATTTAATTTAATATAAGGACCGGACTGTAGGCGATCATGTACCGTAATTTCCAATGTATAATCCATGGATCAAATAATTCTTTTTTGACCCAGAAAATTTATTTAGTATTTGGTGTGAAATATTCATTAATTAAATCATAATCATCATTTTCATTAATTAAATCATAACAAAATAAAAAGTAAAGCAAAAATATTTATTTAGGAAAACTTATACAATTTAAGAACAAAGTGTAAGTTGCTTAACTATTGAACATTTCTGTGTATGTGCACTGTTATATTAACTTTGGTTTAAAAAGTTTTTGTTTCATTCTGTACATAGACATGAGTTAAGAATCATTAATAAAACGTCTTTATTTTAGACTTTTTTTTCAAATCTTTCTTAACCCCCAGACCGCTGAGCAAAAGTGCATAATTTTTTTTTTCTCTGGGAATTTTTTTTGCAATATTTTTAAAATGTTTATAAAAAAAAGGGATTTTCTATCATGGTATAATTTTTTTGTTACGTATATGCTTATAAGCTTTGAAAGTATCAATCATAACTTAATTTATTAAAACTGGATTATATTTGTAGAACTATATTAAAATTAAATAAAGCTTCAACTGCAGTGAAACCTGCAGCCTAGTGAATGGATATATCCCGTCGCGGCAGTGGGAAGGTTAAATAATACTGCTGCTGGAAAATCCAAACTTTAGACTTTGTACTGTACCACAGTTATTTTCAGAAACAAAGAAACATAATTTAGGATCCTTTTTTTAGAATGGTGATAGTGGGGAAAAAAGATGTTACAGAAAAGAATATTTATCAAAGAAATATTTGTATACTTAATTTCTTATAATTTTTTTCAGAACATTTAACATCTCTTGTACAATCAGCTGAAGAAAATGGAGTAATTTTTTTCTATGCATTATCCCCTGGTTTAGATATTACTTATTCAAATCCTAAAGAAATCACTGCCTTAAAACGTAAATTGGAGCAAGTAAGTTTCATGTATATTATTTCTAGAATAATTTTTTAAGTGTTCTGTAATTTAGATTTTTTTTTAAATTAAGCCTCTTGAGAAAATTATACAACAAAACTATAGAATATGTGTTTATTAATTAACTTAAATTGTATTAATTACTTATAATTTTGTCATTTTTGCAATACCTTTCTTATGATCTTTCTTATGAAATGTCTATTGTGTACACTCAGCCAAAAGAAAGGAAAAAGAAAAGAAACCTTATAATCACCAAATTATCACAAAAAAAAAAAAAAAAAAAAAAAAAAAAATGAAAATAGCCATTTAATTGGAAATGATTGTCATCTTTAAATTTATATTAAAGAATAAACTCAGGGTAGGATTACAGTTCTTCATATAAAATTAGAGATTTGCAGTGTAAACAAAATGTAAATGGCATTGCAGTGCCTCATGATCTTAAGACAGCTTGGAAACAACTGTAAGATTAAGCATGTCGGAATATGTGCATAACCATTATAAATTTAACTGCAGCCTCTGATTGGCTGACTGCAGAAGGACAGTACCAAATTTTAAAATTTTCAATGTTTACTTGAAAATATTTAATACTAATATATATAAATATATATAAATAAATAAATATAATATTGTTTTTGGTACCAATTTACAATTATTTATCTAATGAACAAATCTGTTACAGATCGAAAAAAAAAAAAGTAATTAAATTGAATTGAAAATTATACATTGAAAAAAATCCTGTTATGTCTTGTTTGGAAACTAGAATTTATTTTCCTTCCTCTTACTCTAAGAAAAAGATAAAAAGTTACAATCATTACATTTCATAAAATGCATAATTATACTTATTTAACTTAAGAATTCAAAAATAAATGTAGAATATTGATTTTTTAACAAAGCATTAAGTTTCTTTTTTCTTCTATAAAGTATTTCTCTTTCTTTGGGGAAAAAAAAATTTCATTTACGGCCTATTTTTGTCACTACTTTGGCAAAAACTTATTTTTGCCGTGACAGTTTTAACCAGGTTTTTTCCACCTATGGCAAAAACTTGCCAACCCTGATAGATAGCAATATCCATCGGCTAGATGTTGATCCTCAGCTGCAGGGTTGGCAAGTTTTTGACAGTGTGCGGTTTTATCCAGTTTAAACCGTCGTATCAGAAACCTCTTGTCGGAAAACCCCGTCAGAAACTTCAAATGCTAGGCTGATCTGTAAAATTTCACATTAAATATCTATTGCACACATACAACATTAGATGTAATATTTAAAATTTCACTATTGCTGTATTGTATATTATCATTTCCAAGGAAAAGAAATCTGTCATAAATCTGAAAATTTGGCTAGTCTCCAAACTTGCTCAACTAGCAATGCTTCTGCTATCAAGCCCTACTAGCTCAGCATCAATTGAGAGAGCATTTTCTAACTTTGGCTTCATACATTTTAAACTCAGAAATTGATTGGATGTAAATAAACGTGCTAAATTGGTTATTTGCTATAGGCTGCTGCAGGGGAAAATTAGTCCAGATTATTAACTGTACAAAATCATTTTCTTCTGTTTGAACATTCTAAAAAACAAAAATGTTTTATTGCAATTAAAATAATTTAACTTATTTTGTAATTATTAAATTACAGTAAGTAATTTTAAATAAAAAATTACTTAAACCATTAAGACTAATTCAATGTTTCCCTCCTGTTCTTATAATATTTTAAAGCACTTTACATGTTTTTGACGGTTTAAGCTAGTTTTTGATGGTTTAACCCAATTTTTGATGGTTTAAATCAGTTTTTGATGCTTGTCATGTAAAAAACCAGTTTCTGACGTCAAAAACCCAACCCTGCGTCAGCTGTGATGAGGTTTCACATGCTCTCTGAACCTAGGTCCAGCGATATAATATATATATATAATACTGAAATTTTAAAATATTATCTGGTGACGATCTTGGATAGGCTTGGAAGTTTTAAATAAAATGTCGATTTTTAATTGTAACGTCTCTTTGGTTATTTTAATCTCCTTTCAAGTAAAATAGTAAACTTTTCAATGTTCATATTATATATTTTATGTTTCAATCGAAGTTAAAATCACATTTTGTCTTATGATTTTATTTGATGCAAAAGTTTTATTAAAATAATGATTTCAAAAGTCTAAAATAAGGCCATTCAGTTTTCAAACAAAAAGGATTAAATTGGAAAAAATCATTATGTAATAAAGTTTTTCAGTATGTATTTTTGAACTATATATTAAAAATAGTAAAAGTTTGGACAACTTTTTGAGCTTTTAACCTAAATTTGAATCAAATGTCATCTTTCTTTTACATAGTATAAATTAAACAAGTTTAAAATGCAATAATTTTTTTTCCTTTAACAATGTTTCCCTTTCTACAACAGTATCAAAATTTTGTTAACTCACCACTATAAAATAATTTTTTGTCAGTAATTAGTCTTGTTAAGTCTCTCACTTTTGACTTAATATTTTTAAATTGTACAGTAGAAGCTTCAAATAATGCAGTCCGATATATTGCGAATTGATTTCACATGGTTAAGAATATTCCCCTGAAAAAATGATCAATTTTAGGATACATTTTGTATTTAAAATTTCAGTGAAAAGCATTGAGGGACTTGCAGTCTGCAGTTAGTGCTATGCATCTCATTATCTTTGTTGATGATTTAAATGATGCTATAGAAATTGCCAACAGCCACTAATTTCAGAGGTCATAACAGATCAGGATATCATTGATGCTGTAATGCATAAAAATTGAAGTGAGCTTGAACATGATGAAAATGGTGTGGTAATGAAAGGCAACGTTCCACATATTGTTGAAGTCATTTCTTACTTAACTAAGGTAATTTCATCGATCGAGAGGCAAGGCAGTTCAAGTTGAGTTCATCTACACCATATTGCTAGTGTGAAACAATGTGCCAAAAAGAAATGGAACACCACAGTTTGCCAAACAGTACTTATTGAATTTTTAACATAGTGAAAAATTAAGCTTGTATTCAATGAATGATAAAATTAATTACATTTCACAAAGCAAGTAAGTGTTTTCATCATTTTATACCATTTCTTTGGCACCATTCCGATATATTGCAGTTAAGTTATATTGTAGGGCTGATACATGTCTATCAACAATTGCATTATATTGGGCTTCTACTATATTTTATTAATAATTATCTGTATGAAAAAAAGTATAATGTTGAATTATTTTAATATGTTAATTAAAATTTTTGTGTATTGTGTTAAAAAGAGAATTTTCAATCTCCCATTTTAAAAATGTAAATTTTTGAACATCTCCATCACTGGGTATTTTTTCTTACTTTTGTTTTATGTGTTTCTCTGTTTGTACCAGTTATATCTGTTTGTGTGTGTTATATTTGTTTAGGTATCTCAATTTGGTTGTACGGCATTTGCTCTTCTTTTCGATGATATTGAAACCGAAATCAGTGAAACTGACAAAGAAGTTTATCAGTCTTTTGCTCATGCACAAGTTGCTGTTGCAAATGAAATATATGAACATTTATATCACCCAAAGTTCATATTTTGCCCAACAGGTATAGTTTTTACTTTGCATAATATTTTGTCATCATATCTGCATGTATAGGAATATTTTTATTATTATTCTTAACTGGAATTATTTAGTAGTGTTTGTGAATGGAATGTAATAATAGTGGTTGATTTGTGTGTATGCTGAACTTGAGCAGGATAGCTCTGTTTGCTGACATTGGCATATCAAGGTAAAAGGTTTCTGGTTCAAATCCTGGCTTAGACACATTTTCACTCACAAGGGAAGGCCTTCAAGGTTGGGGACACAGAATTCAATGAACATTTGTGTATAGTTAGAGTATAGTGAATACGTAAATATGACAGCCTTAAAGCATAATACCTTGGGGGTTTTAAGTGAATGAGTCACGAGGTTTATGCTATCTATATTATAAAGGCCAAACGTATCTGTGCGTAACGCATATGTCATTTTGCGAATGGCAACACTTTCCCATTCAATTTCTGTTTTGCAATTTTCGCTACTTCAAATTTTACACTTTTAAATATCGCACATTTTAAATTTTTACACCGTCGTATACAGAAAAAATGTATTTTTAAATGTAATTTGTTTGAAAACTGTATCTCAATTTATTTTTGAGACATTAATTTTTTTTTTTTTTTTTTTAGTTTTTAGTACAAATTTTGTATTTGTGGCAACAGAATCACTCCATTTTCTTTTAAAATTGGAGTACAAAAAATAGAAATTAAAATGTGCGACACTTTCCTATAAAATTTTGGTTTTGCAATTTTCGGTACTGCAAATTTTACACTTTTAAACATTGTGCATTTTAAATTTTTGCAGTGCCGTATAGAGAAAAAATTACTTTTAAATGCAATTCGTTTGAAAGTTGTATCGCAATTTATTTTTGAGATATTATTTTTTTAAAATAATTTTTAATGTCAATTTTCTAATTGTGGCAACAGAATCACTCCATTTTTTTAAAAAATTGATTTAAATAAATAAATAAATAAATAAAATGCATATATACTATGTCAAATATATAGTCTGTGATCGTGTGGATTTGGAATTTTTTTAAAATTATTATTCGCATTTATAACTAGCACAATTTCAATTAATAACTTCATCATAATAACTGTTCTTTATCACAATTAACTTATTACATTTTCAGTTAAAAATTAATTTTAAAAAATTGGACGACTGAGCTTTATAGAAATAACATTATCTTAATTTTAGCTTAAAATAATATTTGCTTAAGAATTAAATTGAACAATATAAAATGCATTTTTTAGTGTAACTATGTAGATTTATTATAAATCAATGAAACAGTTCCTTCTTAAACATTTTCTTCCTTGGAATTTCGACGGGTTCTACCTCGTTTATTATATAAAGGCCAAACGTATCTGTGTGTAACACCTACATCATTTTGCAAATTGCAACACTTTGAAATTTGAAATGAAATTTTGATTTTGCAATTTTAGCTACTACAAATTTAAACTTATCAACATCGCATATTTTCAATTTTTACACCATTGCATAGGGAAAAACATGTATTTTTAAATACAATTTATTTTAAAACTGTATCTTTATTTTTGAGACATTAACTTTTTTGTGATTTTAATTAAAATATTTATTATCGTGGCAACAGAAGTACTTCATTTTTATTAAAACTTAAGGGGAAAATGTAGATTACTGTATCTTCTTATTGTCATTTTCTCATAAAAAGTATTAAAAAAAATTACATTAAAATATGTGCTATTTCATGAATGTCATCTGTTATAAAAGCTGATGAATTTTGGTTTCATTTAATTTTTATTAATTAGTCAAATGATTTTTAGTTTATTACAAACTTACTTTACACTCGATACAACACTTTCTCCTTACAAAAATGTATTTTAAAGCATAGCTCTGTGATTTAATTTACCGCTATTACTAAATTCGTATCAAATAGCTAAAAGAATGCACATTTATTAATCAGTGTTTAAAATAATTTTCTGATTTTTAAAGAAAAATAAATACAGTAGCCCCCCTCAAATCTGTATTCCTAAAATCTGCAATTCTCTAAAATCTGCACATATTTTATGGATGTAAACAATGAAACATTCAGTTCAGATGTAGATGCAAAAATTGATTTTTTTCAGTTTTACATCAATTCCATACATTTTTTAATTTATAATTTTTGTTAAGGTTATTGATTTCATGTTTTTTCTTGAAGAAAGAATAATTTATTTCTGAAAAAATAAAGATATCGCTAATATCATTGGTAATCACAATCTTACCAAATATATTTATGTATTAATCAAGCTATTTTAGTTATAAGTCTGGCTAAACCTGAAATAAAGTATCACTATTTGATGATCCTGATGTGAATTAGTAATGTACCTTTATGAGCCGAGTTTCATTGAATAATTTAGGAAAAACACATTTCCTCTTTTATAATGAATATTTAATTGTACATTATTGATTATTAACTTTACCTTTCCTTTTAGTATTTTAATTATTTTAAAAAAATCTGAATTTTTATTAGTTTATTACTTTTTTTAATATTTTGGTACATTGTATGCATTCATTATACTTTTGATTTCATTTTTAATTACATTCAAATTATTTTTTTTTAAAGTGTAAACAAAGCAATGACCAGAAATCCACAAAACCTCTGGTCCCAAGCTGTGTGGATTTGAGGGAGTCTACTGTATATAATTTTTAATAAAACATGGAGCTATTATAAGCAAATAAATCGTTAGATACCCCATTTGCTTCTTGAATGACATTGCTTTTTTGTTTGATTTGTGTATTATACTGTGATAATGACATCATATGTATATTTTCTATAGATTTTTAAGAATGAATCATAAAACAGAAATGCTTTAGCGTCAGGATGCACAACCTGTGGCCAAAAATGGCCCGCGATGGGTTAACGTGTGGCTTGTGAGTTCTGTCAATTTACAAGTGGGGAAAAAATTAATTTTTTGTGCATATGTGACATGAAAAAATCGTAAATTTCGTCAATTTTCTGTGGGAAAATATAAAATTTCGTCTCTTAAGAATCTCAAATTTCATTGATCGGTACCGAAAAATCACGAGTTTCATTGATTAAGTGCGGAAAAAAGCGAATTTTGTCGATGTGATTTGCCAAAATCGCAAGTTTCACTCATCAGATTTTGAAAAATCATCAATTATGTCGATCAGGCATAGAAAAATCGTGAGTTTTGTCTGTCTTATGCAAAAAAGTCGCACATTTCGTTGATCAGGCAAGAAAAAATCATCAGTTTTGTAGATGATGCTCTAAAAAATTGCAAATTAAATTAATCGGTTGAAAAAAAAAAGAGGGCATATTTTTTTGGTTTACTGCATGAAAAAACAACGCGACTATTGTTGATGAGGCACGGATGGAAAAAATGTAAATTTTATTGATAAGGCACGGAAAAATTGCAAATTCATCGATAACGCGAGGAAAAAATGAAAATTTCGTTAATCAGCTGCAAAACACTCGTGAAGCTCATCAGTTTATCCAGAGAAAAAAAATCACAAGTTTCATCTTACTGCGTAAAAAAAATGCAGATTTCGTCAGTTAGAACAAAAATCACAAATTTTGTTGATCTGGCACGGAAAATGCGTATTTTGTGAATTAAGGGTGGAAAAAAGTGCACATTTCATCGATCGGACACCAAAATATCACCATTGTTATACATCAAATTACAAAAAATTACAAATTCCGTTAATCAGAGATGGGAATATTGTGAATTTTGTCGATCATAAAAATCGACATGTAAAAATTGCCAATTATGTCGAATAGGCTCTAATAAAATCGCGAATTTCCTCGATTGGCTGTGGAAAATCTCGAAATTTGCCAATCAAGCAAGAAAAATCGCTAATTTTGTCGATCATCTGAGTAAAAATCGTCGTCAGGCGTGGGACATTTTGTTGATTAGACTGGGAAAAAAATTTTAATTTTTTTGATCATGCGAGGAAATATCGCTGATCATCTTTGTAAAAAAACGAATTTTGTTAATTAGGCTCGGAAAAATCGTAAATGTTCTCGATCATCTTCGTAAAAATTTCGAATTTTTTCGATCATCTTTGTAAAAATTGCGAATTTTGTCGATCAGACTCGGAAAAATTGCAAATTTTACTGATCATGCAAAAAAAGGCATCTATTTCATCGATTCTGCGAAGGAAAATCGCGGATTTTGTTGATCATGTGAAGAAAAGTCACAAATTTCATCGATCGGTTTTGAGAAAACCACAAATTCCGTCGATCGGCTTCGTAAAAATTGCGAATTTTGTTGACCTTTTTCGGAAAAATTGCGAATTTCGTCGATGAGGCACAGAAAAATAGCTAATTTTGTCAATGAGGTTCGAAAAAAATCGCAAATTTTATCGATCAGATACAGAAAATTTGCAAATATCGTCGATCAGGTGCGGAAAAATCGTGAATTTTGTCTATCAGGTGCGATCCAGTGCGGAAAATAGCAAATTTTGTCGATCAGATGCAGAAAAATCGCAAATCTCGTCGATCATGTGCAGAAAAAAATTGCAAATTTCATTGATCAGGTGTGAAAAAATCCAGCATTTTCTCGATCGGTTTCATAAAAATTGTGAATTTTGTTTAGCAGGTGAGGAAATAATGCAAATTTTCTCGATCAGCTACATAAAAAATGCAAACTTTGTCAATTGGTTTTGAAAAAATGTGCAAATTTGGTCGATCAGGCATGGAAGAATCACAAATTTCATTGATCGAGCACAAAAAATCGAGAATTTTGTTGATCAGGCACGAAAATTCTTGTTGATCGGCTTCTTCTCTCTCTTTCGTTCATAAAGTTCATATTTTTTTTTTGGTACCAGCAATTTATGCTTGTTTTTTAGAACTTTTAATAAAACAAAACTTATTCTCCTGAAAAAAGTCAAGGAATATTTTTAACGAAAATAATTCTTGCTGCATCTGTTATATATAAGCTAAAATCTGCTGATGTATCCTTATTTATGTGAATTGAATATTTTGACTCGGTAAGCAAACTTAAAGAATTTACACCCCCCCCCCCTGCTCCCCTCTGAAATCATATATTTTATCAGATTATAGGCCACAGATCACCTCCTTTAAATTGAATTATCTCCATATTATTGATGTGGCCCTCAACCACCCAGATATATTTGTAAATGGCCCTTCACTTGAAAAAAATTGTGCACCCCTACTTTAGCGGATGCAAATTACGCCATTTTATTAAGAAAAAATGTGTATTTTAATTCTTAAAACTGAAATATGTTTGTAGAAGTGCATTAAATAACATTATCAAAATCAAACAGTGATAAAATGCAATGCTTTTCAAAAATCTAGAATTTCTTTATAGAAGAGATACAGTGTGCATGGTGTGAATGAAACTCTTTATATATATATATATATATATATATATATATATATATATATATATATATATATATATATATATATATATATATAAATGATTTATTTTGCAAAACTTGACAATTTTTGATTGCAAAATAAACATTGCAATTTTCATGTATGCAAAATTAATATTATGTAACTTTTACTTGTAAACATTGACAATGAAAAAAACAGGAGCGTTAGGATAAAAATATAGAATATGTAGTATTATGTTTTATGTTAGTGTTTGTGTAAATTAGTAATAAATAGTGAGCGTTAATATTATAGTGCACATTAGAAACCACAACTAACAGAAAATTCTTCATAGATTGGATGAATGACTTTGCTGAGTTAGAAAAGCAAATTAAGATGTTGGCAATAATTCAAGTTTAAGAATATAAAAATCACCACTTTAACTTATGTGATGTTACATAAATGTTGTTTATTGCATTTATTGCATGCAGTTATTTCAGAAATTTCATTTACAGTTAAAATATCATGTATATTTTAGTATTTGTTTGCTGCTAGCAATCGAGACTTTGTTTTAATATAAAATAATCAAATTAAAATATCAATTTTAAAAAAAAGGTGAATATGAATATCAGAGTTGTATGTGTAAATTTTGAGATGGTGATAATGATGTTGGGTTTAAGCGGGATGAAGGTTATAAATGGATGAAAAAGTTCCTTCTTAAACATTTTCTTTTCTCAAAATTTGATGGGTTCTGACTTGTAGTTTATACTAGGATAAAATTCAATCTTTAATAAGTAACTCAGTACCATGGTTAACATCCTGCTGGATTTCAGATTTTTCTTTATGAGTTCTAAGAAGAGAATATGTATAAAATATGTTGTGCAATCCAGCACTAAATTGACAACATCAATACAGAAAATATATCCAGCTTAGACAGGGTTCATACTCATCAGCGGAATATGGGATTCCTGGGGAAATCAGGAGAATCTCAGTGGATAATACAAAAAATTTCCAAACCTGTGAAAACCTTCCAAAATGAGTGTATTCTGGGAAATTGTGGGGAATTGTTACTGTTAGCCTACTATATTATCATGTGTAATATCAAAATATCGTTAATTGTTGATATGGAAAAATTGTACATCCTGAAAAATACATCAGGTTATTCTCAGGCGATTTTTTCTTGGAAAATGAGAATGAACCCTGTTAGAGATTAACATTGAGCAGTTACTTCATGTCTGAAACAGGGTTAATTTTTCAGTAGACTCAAGGTAGACCGGGATCAGGCTAGCAATTTTTTTTCTATGAATTAGGTTTATATGCTGAGTAGTTGCTAGTAGACTTAAGATTCTCTTCATGTCTCCCCACCTAACTGAAACTGTTATGTGAAAACACCTATTCATTAATGTTAATTCAATGGGATTAATTATAACAACTTCACTTTTAGAACCAGTTTTGAAAGTGAAGATCCTCATAAAAAGAATCTGCAAACAAATTTTAAAAAGTAAAAAGTGGCCTTTATGGTAATTGACCTCAGCTATGAAATGCAAAACACATTCTTTAAAAATATCTAAATGCAAATGAGATATCTTAAATATTTCTGCCATTGGATTAACATTAACGAGCAGCTCTTTTTCTGCGATTGTAGTAGCTTTATCATGCAACCAATTTATTTTGTAAAGATCATAGTAATAATAATTAACTTGATTTATACACTAATTTTTCACATTTTATGTAAGTATTATTGTATAAAATGCATGTTTTAAAAGTATTTGTGGCAGAATCTGAACTTAAACTAAGAATATGAAAAAGTAAAACGTGCTGAGAAAATATGTCAGCTTGTTGGATAGTCTAAATAAATTATAGTAATTATTAGATAAGTAGTCTGATTATATAATAACTATAATAATTTATTTAGACTCCAACAAGCTGACATATTTTGGGTTACTAATATTAAGAAATATTTCATTGTAGAATACTGTGCTGCAAGAGCTATCCCTAATGTGCAGAATTCAGAGTACCTTAATACCATTGGTCAGAAGTTGCACTTGAATATAGATATTATGTGGACTGGTATGTATTAATTTCTATGTGTCTGTATTCTTCTGCAAAAATCTCTTAGTATTTCTGTAATTATACAATAGTTTATGTTGCTGACTCTGGGATAAATTGTACAATCTTCTAAATTATGCAAAAAGTACATAAAGGAAAGGGGGGGGGGGTAAAACCCAATACCATACCTTTGTTGATGAATAATTCTGATCTGCTACTCAAAATTCAGAAAATAAGGGCATGGTTATAATCTTAAATGTCAAGGCTTTTTGAAAAATTTTACATCACATAAAATTTAATGTTCTCTGTTCACAAATTTGAGGTAAATATGAATAATCAAAAGTATGACTTTTGAAGTAGTGCGTAAAGCCAGGTACTTCATAAAAAAAAAATAAAACCTTTCCAAATTCTATTTTTTATTTATTATCCAGTCAGTTTTAAAAATTAATAATTTCAACTAAATTGTTGAATTTTGAAACCAGTGTTGGGCAAAATCTGATTACAAGATAATGAAATTACAGTTTAAAATATATTACAATGGTCTTGCAATAGAGTTGGTTAACATATAATGCAATACAAAGTAATTTCAAATACTAGTTTCAAATGTATAATCTCATTATTATGTATTAGATTACAAATCAGCTCTCATTTTTTATTTATATTTTTTTTATAATTTGAAATGGATTACAAAATGATTCAGACTGCATTTTTAATTATATAATTCAATTAATCTGTATGATTGATTGATGATTCCAATGATGTTTTTAATTAAATAATCCAATTAACCTGTTACCAATTAGAACATGATTCTGGTTACCTTTTTAATTATAGAATTTAGTTAACTTGCAGTGGATTATACAGTAAAAGTTCTGTTATCTGGCATTTAAGTAACCGGAAAGCTCAACTGACTGGGAAAATTGAAAGAGATCATTTTTTTTAATTAAAAAATATTGCAGAAAAATATAATTTACTTTGCATTATTACTGTATGTATTAAAATTCTATATTTTGTAAGATATGATTACCACATTTAGCTGAACAGCTATCGAACTTGAGAGAAAATAAATTGCGGCATTTGGAGGCATTTGGTGTTGATATTTGTTTGTAATATGTATGAAACATATCTTCTTATACTCTATCTTGAGTTGGATGTAGCCATGGCAACTAAAAAAAAAAAAAAAAAAAAGAAAAAAAAAAAAAAAAGCAGTTTTATCAGGGATCTGACTCTATTTCTTCCCATGTTACATAGTCCCTTATATGAAGACAGGCCCAGTGACTTGAGAGCCTATAGGAGATTCAGAGCTAAAGCTATCTAACCCCATGCTTCACATTGAACAGATGATCAGGTCATAAACTCAATTTTTCCTCTGCAGTCTGCTTTTGATCAGATACTTCATACTTTTCTCAGCAGGGGTCAGAAATATCAAAGTGGGAGGTTCTTCTTTTTTTTTTCCTTGATTGACTGAATGTATTTTTTACAGCACCTTTAAGTGTAATCACCCATTCCTTATTTTGAAACTAATTTAAAATTATATACTAAACATATTTCCTTTGATGTATTAATCTGAAAGTCATAACTGTCATTCTGGGGAAACTTAATTTTTTTATTTAATTGTAATTCTAGATGATAGTCAATTAGGAATCAAATTATAAATAATAAATAATTCTAGCATAGCATGGAAAAAACAGTTTATTTATGCTACAAAATATAATGATGCAGTTCTCTATTCAGATAGGAAATGTCCAATTTGATTACCTTTCGGCTCATGAGAGATTTATTACTTTTATAAGGATTTTATGATTATTTAATATGTTTTATGATAAGTGTATTATTTCAACAAAGAGTAATGCCTTTTGGAAATCTCTTTTATAAATATCAATTGAGGGGCCCCAAAGGGTGTAAATGACAAAACTGAAAAAAATAAACTAAGTGCATTACATGACCTAGAAATTAGCTTTTCTCTTTTCAGATAAAGAAATATAAATGATTTTCTGCTTATGTGCTACATTCTAGAGATAAACCACTTTTACCATATAATAATCAATATTGATTACTTATAAATTTAAAGAATATTGTACTCTACTTTTTTTAGTTATTAAAATAGGAAGTAAAAGACCACACACAAAAAAATAAACAAGAGGCAATCTTCTATATCAATTCAGTCAATTATTATTGATGTTCAAATTTAACGTCAATTATCTTTAAACTCAATTTATTCCAAATTGATTTTTTTGTCACTTGTACCCCTTGGCTTCTGAGGTTGTCAATTAGTGTCAAAGATTTTGATAATGATCAAAATATTTTTAATTATTTGTTTTAAGAGACAATGAAAATAATTTGGATTTTCTGATTTTAAATTTAAAACTTTAAATTTTAAAAAGCATTTTTAAAAGAATAGTTTATTTATTGATTTTTTATCCTTTCATGTATAATTGTAGGTTTCTATTAATTTTCTTATTTTATTCATACTTATAGGTCCTAAAGTTATTTCAAAAGAGATATCATTGGAGTCAATTCAAGAACTAACTGAAGTACTTCACCGCCCACCATTAATATGGGATAACTTGCATGCTAATGATTATGATCAAAAGCGTCTATTTTTGGGTCCCTATTGTGGGAGATCAACAGAACTGATTCCACGATTGCGTGGAATTTTGACTAACCCCAACTGTGAATATGAAACGAATTTTGTTCCTATCCATACTTTATCTCAGTGGAGCAAGTGTACTGTTGATGGCAAGCGAGAATTGAGTATTAATAATTATTTTTCTTTTAAATTAGATAATTTTTAATTTTTAAAATTTAATTGTTATGTTTATTTAAGACTTCACAGTATCCTAGAATGATAAAAATATCGAATATTTTTTTAAATTAATTTTTCAGTGGTCCATATTGTTGTGAATCATGGCTCCAAATTGTAGATCTAAAACATTATTATATTGAGTTATAATTATGTTTTAGTACATTTTATAAATGGGGAATAGCATATAAAAAAAAATTACAGCTCTACAAATATTTTTCAGTTTTGTTTTATGGTGATGTTAGTGTTTGTTATTCCCTAAACCTTTTGTTCTGATGCAGATAGTCTTGAAATTTTTTGTAGACGCTTATATGTATATGTACTACAATAATTAGTATGAATTTAGTTCTAAGAATTATTATTAATTTTTCAAAAAAATCAAAGTTAATACTGTCGAGTCTCTATATAACGAAATCCATCATTCCAGTAAAAAATTCGTTATATAAAGAAATTCGATGTATAGAAAATGGTGTTAAAATCGTATTTAATGTGTAAATTTTGAACAAATATTATTTTTGATGTTTTTAATTACGATTTTAAAATGTTTAAAGTAAATATTAACCTAACATTGTATTTCTTAATTATTTAAGGAGTTTCAAAAAAGAGACTTTTTATTTGTAAGCTTAGTGAAAATCATAATGAAGACTTGCATTAATTTCAGACGAAGAAAAGTTCAAATTTTAGCAAGGAACAAAAACTTGTAGTTAACATTTTCCTCCATTTGAAGGCCTCACTTATGTGCCTCTCATTGATACCTCTCTTATTTGTGTAACAATCTAATCGACTCTGTTTTGAGTAGGATGTTGAAAGGTATGTGAGAGGTGGGATGAATTCGTTGGATTTAAAGAACAGGGAGAAAAGTAATATATAAAAGAACTCAACACTAAATGATAAATCAAAAATAAGTGATGGAAAATAGATTCCATACGATTTTGAAGCTTTTTTAAAACTGAAAATAAATAAAATAAATTTAAATAAAAATTACGTCTTTAATTCCATACTAATTTTGTTCCTAATAATCCAATGAATATAAGTCATTTAAAATAAATAAAAAATATTAAAAATGTTATAAATGTTCTAAAAATCTTCAAACTTTAAATAAAAAAAAAAATAATTTAAAAAAATGACAGGTTATGAGTCTTTTTTTTCCATCAGAATCAGTTTAATTTTATAATTTCAAACAGTCATTAATTATTTTTAATGTAACTGCCTCCAAAAAATTCCTTTGAAAAAGGGTACTGTGTAGCCTTAATTGCTATTTAAGTTAATGGTGTTTTAAGTTATCTCATTTTTTTTCAGGTGAATCTGTGAGTGCTGATATAAAATTAGAGACTGAAAATGAAACTGGTTCAATGGAAGACATTCCTTCACAACTAAGTCCTAATACGTATCATCCTCAGAATGCATTGAAATTGGCAATCCAGGATTGGTTGCCAGAGTTTTATAAAGCTAAAAATGCATTCGGGAGAGTAATAAATGCTCCTCTAGTACCCACTCCAATTCCTGCTTGTCCTCTTCCAGTTATTACGGGTTGCTTTTCTACTGCCAGCATGCCAGCAGCACCTTCGACCTCTGGCCGCGCTTCTGGTCCAGACGTAGACTCATCTTTTCAGCCATTATCGAACGAACTTGTAAATTCATTAATCACTCCTAAAGAAGCTGCTAATATGGAACCTATGGATTGTAATCCTGTACCTCCTTCTCCAAAGCACGAAGAAGTTGTTGAAACTTCCATTTCCTTGGACAATTCTCCGAAATGTGATGAGCCAGCTGATACTGTGATAAAAGAAGACAGTGCTGAAGAAATGCAGACTGAACCTGTAGATGCCACTTCACAAGCAAATGGTGATGCGGAAGGGAAACAACTGTCAGAAAATGATGTCAGGTTATTGATTGACTTGTTTTATTTGCCTTTTGAACATGGCAAACAGGGACTCAAAATCTTGCAAGAATTCCACTGGTTGAAATCTCATGGCCACCTCGTTTGTCAGAACCCAAGGAAAAAATCTTCCGCTAACAGTGATAATCCTGAAGTTCAGGAATGGTTTAGTAGAGCTGCAAAGTTTGATGCAATGACTCAAGAAGTTGGGAAAATGTTGATTCGTTTAACATTTTGCCCTAATCGTTCTTTATTATATGACCTTTATCCATATGTATGGGATATTAAAGGTGTTGTTTCAATGCTTAATTCATATGTGAAATGGATAGGTAAGTGATATTTTTTCTTTTACTTTGTCTTATTTCAATGTAAAAATTTAAGTATATGTCCATTAATATTATCCATGTTAACATATATGCAGGCCTAGCAATACTCTTGTATTTCCTGTAATTCCTATAACCTTGGAAAAGTTCCTATCTTTTATATATTTTCTAGAACTCTACTCTCATGATTGTTTTTCATTTAGGTTGAGAATTCTGCAGTCCGAATGTGATTTTTTTCGCAAATATATTTTTGAAATTGTCGAATTCTACATTTTTTTTAAGAAGAAAAAAACCCTACAATTTTCAATATTTCTATTTAAAAAAATTATGAATTTCATCTGTAAGATAAAAAAAGTTGTGATCTTTGTCAATGGAATTCAGAACAGAAATTTTAAATTTCATCAATCTGTCTTTTTAAAAAAGTATATTGCATTAATTGATTATTGAAAAAATTGTAAATTTTGACAATATGTTATACTGATAAAAATAACAAATCTATTCTATCAAGTGTGGTAAAAAATATGAATTTCTTTTAATTTTTTGCATTAACAATTTGCTGATTTTGTTTATATATTGCTGTAATGTATCAAGAAATTTGTCAATCAGTCATTTATAAAAAATCGTAAATTTCAGGATTTACTGGTGGCAAACAATAATAGACTTTGTAATTTAGTTACGGAAAAAAAACACTGGAAACGTTCGACTTTGGTGGAAATATACAAATGAGAACTTCTATAGACAAGAACTTGCACTGTTAATCAACAGTTAGTTCATGGTTTAAAGCTGTGTACTTGATCAAAGATTGGTCTCTGATTCTTGGTTTATGTAAAGTAACTTCACCAGCAAAGCTTTATCCTTTGCACACTGCATTCTTGATCAAGTACATGGCTTTCAACTATGAGCTAATTCTTCGTCGAACCAATTCATTTGCATATTTCTGCCTTAATTGAATATTTCCAGTGCCATCTGTCGGGTGTTTTATGAGTTATTTTCTGATCTTATCTTTAAAAAAGTTCTGTGACCTATAGATGCTAACCCTGTAAGCCATTTTTTATTTTTGTTATTTTTCCAGCTGTTATGAATTTTTAAAGTTTATATCAGCTTTTTTTTTTTTTTTTTTTTTTTTTCTACCAGTATTTTGCAGTGTTTCAAGCAATGTGGATATCAAACTTGGAATGTATAGAATTTTTTTTCAGTAAAGATTCAGAAATTAATTGAATAAAAAATCATTCTAGATAGCTGGTTTGTGGATAAATGGTTCCAGTCTGTAATTACATTATAAATAGCCCTTAGTTTCAAAAAAATAAATGGTAATATATATATATATATATATAAAATTAACCATTTATCATTTTACTCTTTTTACCAAGTCATGCTTGTTTTCATTTTTAAATTAACATTGATGTTTAAATTGTAACATGATTATGTTAAAATTAACTTTTAAACTTTGAATTCCTTTTTGATAAATACAGTTAAACTTTTAAGGTAAATTACAATTTAATAAAACATTGTGGGAAAAGAGATGTGTATGTGGGAGGAGGAGAAACTTAATAAAATTTACAAAACTTAAAACTTGTTTTGGTATTAACAATTGTTCTTATTCTGAGCAAAAATCTTGCTGCTTTTATTTTTGTAAGAATACTTCTAATCATCCAAATGTTTTGAAATTTTTATAGGTAATTTAAACGATAAAAATGAAAAGTGTACTAAAAACATGTTTGAAAAATTGTGTTAAATCACCAACATTAACATTTAAATAATTTACCAGTACATTTTTTTTACAATTTGACTTTTACGATAAATTACAATTTAATAAAACATTGTGGAACTAAAAATACTTCTACCCCCCCCCCCCCCCATTTTAAATGTTTTCCATCTCCAGTATGTGCAAAGTGACTTTCAGCCATGAATTCTTTTTCAAAGGGTTAATATTTGTATATTTCAAAACTGATAACAACCTCATAGAGAAGAAGAAATCTGCTTTAAGTAGGTATTTTTTGTACCTCCTGTCTTACTGAAGTTACTGCTTCCTCTTTGACTCTATCAACATACAATTTCTCTTTAAAACTTTTCTTTTTTTTTTTACCTTGTTTGTTATCTCATTTGTTACTTTGTCATAACAATAGATTAAGAATAAATCATTTGACTCCTCCCACTAAGTCTTTGCTTCCCCCACTTTATGAATATGTAATGTGACTTATATAATCCTAGTAATTTACCCTAAGATTTTATAAAATGTAATTTCTTGCTCTGCGTATCTCTTAAAATTGTGTTGAATTCAATCTTCAAGTAAGGAGAAGATACATTTAAATGTGTATTTTTAATTTTTGTATTTAAACGGTTTGGCCAATGAGGGCTTTGAAAGACCTCTGAAAGAAAAATGGGGGGGGGGAGTTATTTCTGACATCTGGCCTTTTTTCTATGAATGATCCATCTTTCAGAACAGATGATGCTGCAAATCATTTTGAGAGAAAGGATGTCTTTTATATGTGTATCTATGGTTTTTAATTAATATCTTGGGTAATTTACAAACTATGAAAAATGTGAACCTCAGGATTATTTGTATTGGCCTCAGACTATCCTCATCCAAATTTTAAGACCATATTTCATATTTGAAATTTTTTTAAAGATGCCATTTTTCTTTTATGGAATACACAGAAAACTTTGGCAAGATTACCCAGTACAATTTTTTAGTGTTATAAAATTCTAAGCTTTAGCATTGCTTATTATCTAAATATTTCTTATTTGTTCTTCTAACTTGCCACTTTGCCTCATGGATGCATACCAAAAGGAACAAGCAAAGAGATTATTCTTATGTCGTGACTGTTGCTCTATCATAGGATTTTCATTATTTCCAGTTATTCCTTTGTTAATGAGTGACCATACTTTTTTCTGTTCTTGTTTTCATACTAATCTCTTTTGAAAATTTCTCACATTCCTGGAAAAACAGAAATTTTATAAATATACATATAGAAACAAATAACTAGAAATGTGCATTTAACGAAAAGGTATATTTAATTTTATCATCCAGGGATGATTGTGGTCCGGGTGTACCCCAGATTTCCGGATTTTTCTAATGATCCCTCCAGGGTTAATGAGACCATTTACTGGAAATTTGGCAGAAAAAATAAATTAAAAACCTTGAAAATCTAACTTAAAATTGCTGTAAAAAGGGTCAGAGAGGAAAATACATTTGTTGCAAACAGATTGTGGTAAAAATGTGATTTTCATCAAAAGGTTGCGAGAAAAATGCGATTTTCGTTAAAAGGTCGAATGAATAATGCAATCTCCTTTTAAAAAAAGGTCAATTTCCATCAAGAAATTGTGGGAAAAAAACACAATTTTGTCAAATAATCATGAGAAAAAAGTAGATTTTCATAAAAAAGATCGAAGGAAAAATGCAATTTTTGTCAAGGAATCAAAGGAAGAATGTTATTTTCTAGAAAAGATCGATGGAAAAATGCAATTTTTGTCGAAATATTGAAGTAAAAATGTAATTTTCGTCAAAAGATTGCAAGAAAAACACAGAATTCTGAGAGATCCCCCCCCCCTCCTCGCCCTTTTGCTGTAATGTTTCAGAAAAGTTGCTGTGAATTTCAGATACTTTTTTCAACACACATATATATATACTCAGAATCCCTAGAATCTGAATCCTCTGAATCATTTTCTCCTGATATTGTATTATCCATTTCAATTTTGGTTTCAAATTTCCAGAATTGCATATAGAAATGCTAATCACATCTTTAAACTGTAATACCCAGGAAAAAATGCAAGAGTAAAGCCCCCTCCCCCTCCCCCCCCCCAAAAAAAAATCTTTATTTTGTTTAATAATACCTAAAATTTGGATCTTTTTGCTTTTTAATACTTAGCCATTTGAAAATAAAATTGGTTTTGACTTTTTTTTTTTTTTTACTATTTTCAAATAATTAGTTGTTATAAGATTTGCATTAAAACTACTAAGAGATCTCACTCTTAGCATATAATATGTACTTGTTTCATGAGTTCTTGGAATAATTTTTTTTATTGGTTGTAGAACTTGAACTTTGCATATATAGACAAATTATACTCACCTATAATGAAGTCATTCAGGTTTTAGTGAAATTAATATAAGTTTATTAAATTATGTTTTTTTTTATGCAATTGTATATTTCAAACAATAGCAAAAATGTTTATATGACCGTCATGTTGTTACAGCATCAGTTGTTGTGTAAAAATATTGTTATATTTTATATCAATTAATTTTCAGGGTTTTTCACCCTGAGTCACAATTACCCTCGATCATCCTGCTTCGTCGTCTCCTCTTTTTTATGATGGATATTAAAATATTTTGAATTCAAAAATACCTGAAGTAACTATAATATTTGTATAAACAGTGTGTTTGTTAAAACAGCATAATTTAAGATCACAATAAGTTTTCATAGTTAAAAAATTTAATATTTTTTTTATACTTATTTCATTTATAGAATCTCTTTTTTAATGCCCCATTAAGAGATGTACAAAATGTTCTTTGCAGTATTTATTTTATGTTAGATGTTTGTCTCATGTGTAAATTGTTAGGATCCAATAATAATGAATCTGCATTTAGCACTGAAGTAGAGTACGGCTTCAGATATGAAGATAAATAATAATTTTAAGTAAAGTATCAACTGTTTTAATCAAGTGATTTAAATCATCTATTTTTTTTTTTAATGGATGATTAAAATTGTAAATTTTCTATGCATTTAAATTTACCTAGAAAATTTTTGAAATCTAAGATGAACATAATTTGGAAAATTTCTATTTATATTTTGCCTTATAAATAAGGAAAAAAAAAAAACATTAAAGAATTGTTTTTAACCTTAGACTTTTCTTTCAACTTATAAAAAGCAAGATTTCATCTGTCCTAAAAAGCATTTCATATTGAAATGATATTTAAATCTTATATAAGTAATTTGGGTACTACTTGGTTATCCCGTTGACCAAAAACCATTCCAAAACTATAAGATTAAATGCCAATAATGGATGATCATGCATGTCACATTCAATGAACATAGTGCACTGCTTCAGTGCACTATGTATACAAAGGTGCACCATATTGTCTGTCTAAGCAAGATATGTATTTTTCTCCCCCTTGAATCTAAACTTAAGAAAATAAAGTTGTAAGATTTTTGTCAACAATTTTGTATTCCTAAAATTTTGATTTATTTTTCAACACTTTAAAGATGCAATCTTTAGTTTATAAGCTTTGTTTTATTCAAATTCTTTGAATTGAATAAACTGTTGTAAAGTTGAACTCCTTATGGTGGGGCACCATTGAACCAAAAAGCTGGGGCCATATTGAACATCTAAAACTATAGTAAAGAGTAGTTGATGTATCTAAATGTTATTTTTTGAATTTTTTCTATGTGAAAAGAGGTTAATTAAGAACATCAAAGAACATGGACTTATGCTGTTAATAATGCCTCCTTACATGTATTACAATCTTTCGATGTATCAGCGATAGAAAGTTTCAAATCTAAATTGATGATGGCATTCATTTATTTGATAATTGCAAATCCCAGATACACAATAATGATTCATGATTTAGAAGGTTTGTCTGACAAAGCCTCTTTCATTAACTCTTTTCTAAATATTATTATTGGTTTTCGTACTAGATAGAATGAAATTTAAGTCAGGTTTTTTTCATAAAAAGAGTGAATGAAAGATTTTAATTTTCCAGAAACATCAGAAATCATATTGGTGTATTTAAAGGAAATTGTAAAAAAGTTTTCACAACCAAACATAACTGAAGGGACACTCTGTGTTGTTTCAATAATGATTTTTGACATCAACTTCGATGGATTTAAGTTTGATTTAATAATAGAAAAATTATTAGCTTCAATAAAAATTAGTTATTTAATTTTATTTATATTACTTTATATTTTTGAAACATATGCAGGTTTTATGAAAACTCTCAATATTTTCATATTTTAATCATTTGTTCAAAGATGCTCCTTACTTTTTCAAATGTACCTCTTCATGGGGCAGGTTTGAACAGAAAATTTTCAGCTTTTTAAATCCTCACAACTTTTTTAATTTACCTGGAAAACTTTTAATATCTGGTTCATATGATGAAGAAATGCATTATTTTTATTTTGTTATACTTTAAACACAAAAATATAATTCAAATAAGAAATGTATTGATTTTTAAAAAAATTGTTCAAATGTGCCTTTATCTCCCCTATAATAAATTTCTGAGAATAAAAGAATAACCAGCCAATATGTTATTTTCTCATTCTACTTTTACAATAATAAATTTATAGCAAATTGCAGCTAAAGAAGAATGAAAGAATAGCACCTACTCAACAACTATTATAAAATATGTGTAAGAACCATATAACTCTCATTGGTATAAAAATGTTAAGCACAGAAAGAACTTTTTCAATCAAGGTTCAATAAATGTTTTATTTATTTTTCTTTTTACTTTTGAAATAATATATGCCAAATAAAAGAATTAGTTAGAAATTGAAAAGACTGTTTTATTTTTATTTATTTATTGTAACACTGAATGTTAATAATTCCCACTGAGTTATAACAAAGCTGTTTCTTTAGACAAATAAAGATATTGTTAAATCATGTGATTATTTAAAGGTATTTTTCAATCTGAAATTCATTAAATCTTTAAAAATTAATGTCACTTTATTTATCACATAAACAAATGATATACTTTTTTCTTACATCATCGCTAAAATTCATAAAGTAATGCTCTGGTTTTACTGAACTAGTTCATTTTTTGGAAACTAGCACCCCTTTATTTACTGGAATGAATTGTAAATTATCACTCTAGAAATTAAAGCATAATTTTTTGTATGTGTTAATTAGAAAATTAATTTTTAAATGATGATTAATTTTGATGACAATTTCATATTAAGTGCAGTAATTAATAGTTTTAATAATTGTATTTCTCAATAGTATATAATATAGTTTGTTTTACATAATTATTAAAATTTACTAATGTTTCATTGTTACTCTAAATTATACAGACTAATAATTATATTCAAAGCTTAACATAGATTATGTTAACAATTACAGGTTTGTTTTGCAAATCTAAAAATACTCATAACTGTTCTGTATTTTAATACAGGAGGAAAAATCATAACCTGATTTAAATAAAATCCATTTTTTTCCCTAAATCCATCATTTTTCTTTTATTATTTTTTTTCATGAATTTTTTTTACACTTTAATTTTAAATTTCTGTTTGAGATATATATTCCTATATATCTGAATATTTGATTTATTTTAAGTCACAGCAGTTTCATAAATATGATTTTGCTTAAAATTTTTTTTTAAGATTTTCTCTAATGTAAAGTTGATTAATAAAGTTTTCATTTGTTTATTTTAGTGTATTTTGTTCGAGTCATTTTCAAAGCCCTTTAATATATATTTTTTCTTCTCTTTCTGTAGCTCTAGGCCGTGTACCGATGCCTGTGCCCAGTTTCATGTCTGCTCCATTCTCATGTACGCACCTGTGATTCTTTGAAATTTTAATTCTTCTAGTTGTATGGTAACAGATTTTTACAGTTGAAGAGAAACACATTTTATTTAAATATACAGTAGAAGCCCAGTATAACACGGTTGTTAGGAAACATCTTTTACACCTGCATTATGACTTAACCGCAATATATCAGAATGGTGTCAAAGAAATCATACAAAATGATGAAACACTTACCCGCTTTGTGAAATGTACTTAATTTTATCATTCATTGAACACAGACTTAATCTTACGCTATCTTAAAAAAGTCCATTAGTGTTGTTTGGCAAACGGAGGTATTTTGTTTTTTTTTCAGCATATTGTTTCACTCTAGCAAGATGGAGTAGATGATCACAATCTGTATCTCTTGTCTCTCAAATCACCTTCGTTAAGTATGAAATGACTTCACTAACGTGTGGAACGTGGTCTTTCATTGCCACATCATTTTCAATTTCATCATCATCATCTTGCTCACTGCAATTTTTATGTGTTTACAGCATCAATGATATCCTGATCTGTTAGACCTCTAAAATTGGTTCCAAACTTGTCAATTTCTATCCAGTCATTTAAACAGGCAAAAGAGATATCGAGATGCATAGCACTAATCACAGACTGCAAGTCCCTCATTATAATTCTCTGAATTCTTAAACACAAAATTTATCCTTAAATTGAGCTTTTTTTTCTGGCAGACATATTTTTGCCCACATTAAATCTGAATTTGTGGTATATCATACCGCATTATTTCGGGCTTCTACTGTATTATATTGCATGTAGGATAATACAGGATTACTTGGTTTGAGTAGCAGTACAGTGAAATCTATTCTTCAGCTCTGATGTTTCATGATGCATAATTTTTCTCTGGAATGCTCTATACTTTATTTTGTTCTTAGATCTGTAGGAGCCTGAATGCTTTCAACTTTCTTACTTTATTTTTATTCAGTTCACTAATAATAGTACTTGCACTTCTATATAGGTTACTGTAATTGCTGCTGGAAATCCAAAACTAAATAAATTTTTCTTCATAAAAAGCCATGAAAAATAAGCTAAAAAAAGGTTTTATAGCAAAGTTGTTTTCCTCTTAAATCAGGCAAACATATCTCAAATTAAATAGCAATTCAAATTTATTGTGTACATCCAGGCAAATTTATCTCAAATTAAATAGCAATTTAATTTTATTGTATACATCCAGGCAAATTTATCTCAAATTAAATAGCAATTTAATTTTATTGTATACATCCAGGCAAATTTATCTCAAATTAAATAGCAATTCAATTTTATTGTGTACATACATATTCTGTGATAATTTATTTTTGCCTTGTGAAAAACAAATAATAAATAAACAGCATCAATTATTCATGGCTTTTTAGGTTGAATATTTCTCTAATTTGTTTCAGAAAATCTGGATGGAGTTCTTTTTATTTTATTTTCTTAATACTTATCTTTTTTTAATAAAGTAATAATGAGAGGGCTTTTAATCTAAGCTATTTATCACAAACTGCTGCTGCGTTTTTAGGTTATGTAATAAAATTTCAGATGAGCTTTTATAATAGCTAAAATATTTTTACCCAATTAATTTTAAATGGTGTACATAAGGCCCTTAACTTATTTGTTGACTTTATAATCAAGTTGTTAATTAGCTTCATTTTTTTCTTCCTTTCTTTTTAAAAATTTATTTAATCAGGAAAACAAACACTTATAAATGTCAAAAGTAAAATCTACTCCTACTTGTGAATTTTCCACTTTATGCATTACTAAATTCTAAGCTATATTGTAAATTTATTACTGTTAGGCAATTCTTAGGTTACTTTTTTATATATAATGTAGAATAAAATTTTTCATTATCAAACTAAGAAATGGTAAAAATTTTAAATTAATAGTGTTTGTTGTTAGACTGAGTGATGTGTATTTTTTGACTAACAGATTTTTCTAAAGGTTATAAAGAAGCTTTCATGAGTGGTGATCAAGAGCCCTGGTCGTTTTTAGGAGGCCTTACTGCCGAATTGCAAGTATGTATAATTGATATAATAGTTTCTTTTTTAATTGAAATTCAATGGGATTCAAATTACATGCTGAAGTTAGAAAGGCCATGTAAAGATGTTGGAGATATAAAGTTGCTATTTTTTTCCAAACAATATAGGTATAATGTGATTTTACTATTTTGAATAAAATCTAATTTGTAGTTGTTTTGCTACTTTGAATAAGTGTATATGAAGCTACTGATTAAAGACTTCATTAACTAATTCAGAGTAAAGAAAGTAAGTGATGTAGCTCTACATAATATTAACAATTTAACAAATCCGGGATGAACTCATCAATCTTACCAGTCTCTGATAAAATGGAGCACATTAGGTTTAATTTGAATTTGAGATGTGTAAGAAAAAACTTTGCCTAAATACAAATATTTTCCATCTGAACTCTTTTCTATTCAATGTAATTTTCTATAAATGATTCAAAACTAACAAAATTTAAGTGATTTGCACAG
This sequence comes from Maratus speculifer, assembly GCA_964019185.1. Classification (NCBI taxonomy): domain Eukaryota; kingdom Metazoa; phylum Arthropoda; class Arachnida; order Araneae; family Salticidae; genus Maratus; species Maratus speculifer. The sequence continues at coordinate 16,103,320 of OZ025292.1, forward strand.
TTCAAGTCATTATAAATCTGTGTCTGATTACTGTGTACAAACTTGGAGGGAAAGTAGAGAATACCGTCAGGAATCTTACATAACTACTTGACCGCCGAGCAAAAGGGCAAAATTGTAAAGTTTTTTACTCTGCAATTTATTTTAAATGTTAATAAAAAAGGAATTTTCTATCATGGTATAATTTTTTTGTTATTTATATGCTTATAAGCCTTGAAAGTATCAATCAAAACTTAATTTCTCAAAACTGGATTATATTTGTAGAATTATACTACCATATTTTCGGGTGTATAGTCCGCGGCCTATACAAGAAAAAAACATTCCAAAAAGCCGCTGCGGCTTATACACGGTGTGGGTTATACAAAGATTTTTTTAAAAAAATTGGAAATCATGATATTATTTCCACAATTTTTAAACCACGAAAAATTTGAAAAAACATCGAAATTTGTAAATTTTTTTCGCTATGCCGCGAAATTTAGAGTGTTCTCCCATGTTTGTAAAGGCTTTTTTTTTACTGCTTAAATACAGTTATTTCTGGGTTTGGAAGAACTGTCGCAACTATCGCCAACTGATAGATCTATAATAGCCATTGTGTTTGTAGAGTACAAAATCCAAAATCCGGAACCCTTCCAACCTCGAATATTCTGAATTTAAGTTCATTTTTAGTTTATTTTTCAAAAAAAAAAAAAAAAAAAAAAAAAAATCCACCCTACCCTGTTGCAAAGGACAAAAAAAAAAGGTGCGTGATTTATGTCATTTCGGAACAATTCGGAGCAGTCAATCATTTTCGAAACGATTCCGAGGAATCGTTCCTTTTCGGAGTTGGTGCATTTCGGACCGATTCCGAGGACTTGTACCTTTTGAGAATCAATGACCTATGATATGTATACATTTTATGTCCGAAACTTTGAATTTATCACCGATTTTTTTTTTTTTTTAATTTTTGAAAAAATTCAGAAAAAATATCACGCTTGTTTGAAAAAAAATGCGCATAAACGCCGCATCGCTTGAAATGTTATCTTAAAACACGTAAACGCTGCAACGTTTCTTCCGAAAATTACGGTACTGATAATCTTAATATTTTAGCTGAATTACAGTAGATATTATGCATCATGAAAAAATTTGGTAAATTTGTGTTAAAAATTATGACTAATGGCTTATAATTTCGAACCCTGATCTAAATATACGTTCGTAAATGGTGTATAGCCCGCGGACTATACACCGATGCATCTCCGCGGGTTATACACGAACTTTTTTTACTGTACTGTTCGATTTAGGGGTGCGGGTTATACACAGGGTGCGGGCTATACACCCGAAAATACGGTAATTTAAATAAAGTTTCAACTGCAATGAAACCTGCAGCCTAGTGAGTGGATATATCCGGTCGCGGCAATGGGAGGGATAAGAAAACATGAGCAAAAATGTAACCCTAATGGAATAAAGAGACAAAAACAGTAAGGCCACAACACATAATGTGGTGTAAAATGCCTTATTATACCAAAAATAATAATAATAATAATAATAATAATAATAATAATAATAATAAATAAATAAATAAATAAATAAATAAATAAATAAATAAAAAGTATAGCATAAAAGCATCACAAGGTGTTTAAAATTGCAGACTTGGCAAGTATTCATGCACGACAATGGATATGGATTGACACGATATGGATTGACAAACATCTTCGAAGATGGTGGGTGTTTCATGGATCATAGCAGCTACAATGGATATTCATGTCACAGGTCCATTTCAGAATTGATGGACATATAGTACATAATGCTCTTTGTAGCAGCCCAGAGAAAAAAATCCAGTCGAGATAAACCAGGCGATCTGGATGACCAAGCAACGGCCCAATCCACTTATTTTGAAAAGTCCAGTCTAAATGGCCATGTACACTTCCATCATGAAATGTTACCCTGTCTTGTTTAGAGCTGTTGCAAACCGTACGTATTCCGTTACTAAGAAAATGGTAATCTCTAAGATATGAAATACCAAATTGTTACTTAGAAATACCACTCGTTAGCCGTTACCGGAGTCCATATGCAACCGAATAAAGTTTAAATAATTTCAAACTATGCTTATGTTTGTATAATTCATGGTTTCTCGCGAGTCCGTCTCAACAAGTATGTTAAGGTACATATTAAAAAGAAAAGTATTTGAATAGAAATGTCCACTACTTAGAGTGAAACCAGTGAAACATGCAATTACGAAACCTGTCGATAACAGAAAGTAGTACTAAGCGAGTTCTCAAAAACTTTTTACCCCGCTTAACATCGTAAAATTTTTCTAACATATTCATAGACTCAATCTAATGCACGAAATCATAAAATTGACACTCATGGCAATAAAAGTGATATCAAATCGAATAGCATTTTGTATTGAAATCCAAGTTATAATCTAATACTTTTGTATGGTGACCAGGGGCGTGCGAAGACAAAATTGCGCCTGGGGCAAACTTACAATTTGGCATCCCCCTCCCAAATTTTTCTTGTAATAGGCCAAAATTGACATTAGTATTATAAATTTTGCGGTCCCTAAATCTCCGCACCCGGGGCGGCCGCCCCCTTTCGCACATCGCTGATGGTGACCCTTCCAACATAAATCTTTCCAGAAATACTTCATCATTTCTTAATTACAGCTATAACGAATATTTTATTCTAATATAAGCTTACATTCCTTTTACAGTGTAATTATAAGGAAATTTTAATAGATTAAATGTACAATAAATACAAAAGTCTAATTAAGCTCTTAAATGATAAACACGCGTTGTTTTTCTATTGCTTAGATCGACGGTTCTTTTTTAAATCAAAAAAATATTAATACATAATATGTAATCTCAAAAAAGTGCAATTATTTTGTTTAAGTTTTAAAAATGCATAAACTTCATAACTGTAAGGTAAATAGTACAATCCCTAAACGATCTCAAAACAACCGTTCTTCTAAAAGCATTTTCTTCTGCTTCAAAAACTCCCTCCAAATTCACGCTTACATATTCGGCAAAAGAACGGATGCCGTAATAACAAATTATAACGCATTTCTATCTTTCTTCTTTTTTAATACCCAAACAACTAAATGAATTACCCGTATATGATACTAATACGAGAATAACTTATTCTAAGTCTAAACTCCAGACCAAAAACTGAAGACACCACAACTCTGTATAAATCCCGAAATGAAGGTAGTGTTTGAAATTCGTTTCATTCATTTTTTCAGTACATCGATGCAGCAACAAGTATTCAAAAGAAACGATTCGGTATTTTTGTATTGGAGGTAGTATTAGTATATCAGTTGTGTTATCTCAATTATTTATTAACAAATACCATGCGGTTTGCAAAAGCTCTAATACCGTAATTTCCGGGAGATAAGGCGCGGCTTATATGTCTTTAAAAGTTAAATTTTTCCTAGTGCGACAAAAGTTCATTGTATACGCCGGTGCGGCCTATACAATGAACTTTTTTACTTCCAACCCGATGTTGCAAGCAAAATATTGCATAAAGCTGCAAAATATAAAAATTGTTAATTTTCCAAAATCAATAAGGAAAAAGATAGAAATAGCGTTTGATTTTTAAAATGTGAGGGAAAAAAATGAAATAGTTTTAATTTTTTAAAAGAAATTTCGACAAACAAATTTAGATAATATTTTAAAGAAGAAAAAAAAAGGTATTTTTGTTTTTTATTAATAAATTCATTATTCACACTGTCAATTAATGTCAATGATACTTAGGAATGAAATTTAATTGATCACTTTTTAATAATTCTATAAAAATATCGAATATAATGCAGACGTAGTTTCTATTTTGTGTCGCTGTCAAAATAAATAAATCAATAAATAAATAAAATATTTTCCTTACAAATCCTCGATGTATTTGCAGTCCTAATTCAAGTGCAATATTATTTCTATATTAAATACTTATTTATTCGTTTGTATCAGCAAGAAATCTTTCTCCTGTGACGTATGCGCCAAAAAAAAAATAATAGTAATCTCATTTCAATACACACTTTTGTGTTCATACCAAAGAAAGATGTTTTTTTTCTGCATTGTATAATAAGAGATTTTCTCAGAATTATATCACGCCTGGCTGCAAGTAATTAACAACATAATAGTCACACGACCGAGCTAAGGATCTAGATTATTTTCTGACTTCTAATGCTCTCTAACATTTTCAAATATAAGGCTTTCTTAAACTGTGTTGTATTCTATAATTATGCTTACAAAAAAAATGTACTCGTGGATTCATCAGAACTGTGCCGTTAGGGCCATTTTTGTAACATTTAAATAATAATGAAAAAAATAAATGGTTTTCTTTTAACTTGTTTTTGAAACAATGAAATCGTGTTTCGCGTATCCCTGCCACAAATCTACGATATCATAGTTCATCGTTTAAGTACTAAAACACATCTTTTAGCGCTTCTAAGGAAGATTCATTGTTTTTATGAGAAAATGAAAAAATGGCGTCCGATTTTTTTTCTATGTGAATCATAAGTCTTTGAAGTTTTATGAATTTACAAACAAAAATATCTTTGCGAATGTATCAGAAAATATGTACCATAAATTTTAAAATAGCCTTTAAAAACGATGTTACAATAATATTCGGTTTTCTAATCTTTATTGGTATTTTGATATTCTGATTTTCAGTGTTTTACAATAATAGCAACATTTAACTTTACTCTCAAATATAAACTAGCTACATTTTTCTTATTCATCGTTACTTTTAATTTCTTTTAATGCATAAAAATTTTAGATATTCTTATAAAAGCAATTCTCAAATCTAGTACATAACAACGCAAAATTTTTTTGCCACATTTTCTGATTTATTTTTGAATGTAAAAGGATAAAATCATCAAGTATTTTTATTGAAGCGATTTGGAATGAAAATGATTATCATGCGAGGTCATAATGTTTTTTGTCTTTAAAGAAAACAATGAAAAACGTCCTTTGGTTACATATAATTTAAGAATAGCATCACGTGTCAATTTTGTATGTTTTTTATGTGTAAAAAGTATATTTGAACTGTATATCAGAACAGAAAATTATTCACCTTCGTGTTCATACTAAAGAAATACCTCTCGTGTGTGTGCGTAACAAAGTATCTTCTGAGCAATCTCATTTAAATACCGACTGTTTCCTTCATATCAACGAGAAACCTGTCTCCTATGAAATCTGTAACAAAAACTTTCACAGATATCTCATTTCAATACCCACCTTCGCATTCATACCATAGAAAGAATAGAATAGTGCAACAAGCAATTTTATTAGAAATCTCATTTACATGACAAACTGCGCATCTATTCTAATGAGAAAAAAGAATGCTTTAAAAAAAAGGAAAACAAAAAACATACAAATTTTTCATTAATCTATTTCAGGGATGCACAACCTATGGCCCGCGGGCCAAAAGTGGCCCGCGATGCCTATTTCGTTGGCCCGCCAATCCCAAAATAATAATAACAAAATAGCGATTTTTTTTTTTTTTTTTTACTTGAAAGTTTACATGTTTTTACTTAATTTTTCAACTGAGAACGGCTTGCGTTTTTTTAATCAAAAACAATCGCTATCCTGATTGACTGGTTGGATGACGCGATAAAAGCATGCTATTTGTAACTTGCAGACATTCAACTGTTAAGTTGCGGTATATCTTCACTTCTTAGATCGACAGAGAGAGATTCAATGAGAGCGCATCGCATCTACAATGAGACTAAAACTGAGGCTTCATTGGCTGATAGCATGTAACGAACGAAGTGTCTAGTGGCTGAAGGGGGAATGTATCTTCTCAACTCAATGTTTGCCTTTGGATGGAATGCTTGTCCTCGTGGTCGGCGGTCGGTTGATGGTTATTACTAGTAGATGAAAAAATGAGCGGGGAAAAAAGAAAAGGCGATTTTCAAAATCGAAAATTTGTTGATTCATGGACGGATAAGTACTGTTTTATTAATCATAATGACATGATTACTTGTCTTTTGTGCAATTCTACTGTAGCTGTAGCCAAAGAATATAATGTGAAACGGCATTATGTAACGAAACACAGGGCGTTCTCATCTATTCAAGGATATGAACGATCAGTAAAAATTAAACACCTGAAGAAATCTTTGATAAACCAGATCAGTTATTTTGAAAAAAAGACATCTGAATTGGATTCCTGCGTTGAGGTATCCCTGAATATTGCCCAGCTGATCGCTAAACGCGGAAAACCGTTTACTGATGGTGATTTTGTGAAAGATTGCTTTTTAATTGCTTCAGAGAAACTTTGTCCCGAAACAACAAATAAATTAAAAAATTTAAGTTTTAATAGAATGACTGTTCAGAGAAGAATTCATCAATTAAGTGAAGACATTGTAGATCAAGTAAAGCTTGCTGCTTCACATTTTGAATATTTTTCACTTGCTGCTGATGAATCTACCGACATTACCTCAACAGCTCAACTCCTTGTTTTCATTCGAGGTATAAACAAGGATTTCTGCATTACAGAAGAACTTCTTGGAATGTAGTCTATGAAAGGTCAAACAACTGGCAAAGAACTTTTTCACAGTTTATTAGAATTATGTAATGGAGCTGCTTTGAATATGGACAAAATTGTTAGCATTACAACAGATGGAGCACGATCGATGACTGGTGGAATTATTGGAATGATAACTCTGCTAAAAGAACATCTGGGAGAACGTGAAATGGAGTTACTTCAATATCACTGCATCATATACCAACAAAATTTGTGCGCCAAAGAATTAGGTTATGAACAGCTAATGAAGCGTGTTTGTGAAGCAATCAATTTTATTCGCAGTAGTGCATTACGTCACAGAGAATTTAAAGAATTTTTGGCTGAATTTGAGGATATTCCTAGTGATGTTGTGTACTACACAGAAGTAAGGTGGCTCAGTCGTGGAAAAGCACTTAAGCATTTTATTGAATTATTTGATAAAATTATTACGTTTCTCAAGGAGCATGGAAAGGAAACCAGGCGCTTGGAAGAAGCCAGTTTTCAGTGTGATTTGGCATTTTTAACTGATATTACAAGCCACTTAAACGAATTGAACATCAAACTACAAGGAAAGAACCAATTCATATTTCAGTTGGTTAACAATGTAAATGCCTTTAAAAGAAAGTTGGTGTTATTTCAACAACAGTTACGTGAAAAAAATTTTGCTCATTTCCCATATTGCAGAAAAATGAAAGAAAAATTTCCAAAGATGAAATTGGAATACGAAGATCAGGTGAAAATTTTAATTGATTCATTCCATGATAGATTTTTAGATTTTGAAAAATGCCATTTTCAAATTGAATTATTTTCAAATCCATTTACTGTGGATGTCAATTTGGCACCTGAAAATGCTCAATTAGAGCTCATTGACTTACAAAGCTCAAGCTTCCAAAAAAATGAATTCAAAGAAAAGTCACTGCTTGAATTTTATAAGAATTTGCCTGAAGAATTTTCTTATTTAAAACGCAATGCATCTATGTATGCAACTATGTTCAGAAGCACATATCTATGTGAACAAGCTTTTTCTATGATGACTATCAACAAATCAAAGACCAGAAACAGACTAACTGATGAAAATCTTTCAGCCGTTTTACATATTGCTACTGCAACTGTAGAACTGAATATAACAAAAATAGCATCAAAAATACAATCCCAACCATCTCATTAATTGTCTTGTCTGTGAATTATGTATGTTTATTTGGTTATTAAAATTAATTTATAAATGTATATATATTGAGAATTGAGTATGTCTTCATCAAAGTGGTGTATTGACTTTTTATATTCGATTAGGAAAAAAAATGTGTTTATCAATGCAAAGCCACATTGGCCCCAGGTAAGCTACTTTTCCTTTTTTTTGGCCCGCGGGTTGAAAAAGGTTGTGCACCCCTGATCTATTTATTTTTCTCCAAAATGTACTAAAAAATTCATTTTGCTATATATACTTTATTTCATCGGGAAATAGATTACGGGAATGGGAAATCTCTATGTGACTCTTCATCAGTCTCTTAAATGTTTTTAGCCTATCTGCCTTCAAGTCAATGTCGCATGAGAAACGACAAATTTTCTACAGATTTCAACAACCATTTCTACAAAACGGCATTTTGGGAGAAGGGTTAAAGTCATTTTTCTACCGCTGTAAAATAATGAAATAGTGAGAGCGAGAGAAGGAATTTTAGAAGCAGTTATAAAATAGTTTTCTTTTTGTCATCCGATCAAGGTCGCATCAAGATACAAAAGACAGTTTTGATCAATAAGCACAGTTTCTTTTTGCGTTTTATCACCCAACACGCTGTTTAAGTTTTATTTATTAACTTATTTTGCACATTCATTTTCATTTGAAGTCAGGATTAAGGCTCCATGGAAAATTTATATTAATACTTTTCAGCTTGCTGCTATTTAAAAAGCTTGTTTAAATATAATTTTCGTAATTTTTTTCGATTTTCTTTTTCAGTTTTACACTTGGGCATATCTAAAAAGAAAGCATATAATTCAGCATAAGTAAATAAATTACAATATAAATAAATACTGACAAGTTTTTTTTTTTTATTATTATTTACTAAAAATATTTGTTTTTTTTAAACTTATTTAAAAAATGAATTTTTGTTTAGCATCAAATTAATTAGCAAAATTGTTCTATTAGTTAGATTATGCATTTTTGTTTGTGCGGCATATAAGCCGCGGCTTATACGCTGGTGCAGCCTATCTGATGAAAACTGAAATTTTATCTTTCGTTTTTCATTGGTGCAGCTTATGTACCGAAAATTACGGTACCTATCATTCTTTTGTATTAGTTATTCTCAAATGTTTGAGACTTCATATGGCTTGTTAATTCATTTATTTTGTTATGACATGAAAAAGAAATAAGAAGTGGATATATTTTTGATAAAGCAAATGATAATTAAAGGATAAATCAAAGTGTGATTCATACTTGTGCCAAGTGAAGAATTCAGTTAAAAGAAGTTAAAGAATTGAAATAAATAAATAAATAAAATAAAACATTGGGGGTATTTCTAAAAATATTTAAGTCACACAGATTTCATTCAGATATGAAGAAATTGAAATGTTTCTCATTTTCTTATAAATACATAAAATGATTTAGAAATGTTGTTGAGTTAGCATTTTACAATAATTTTTAAGACTTGACAAACACAGTCATGAGGAAGAAATTAGCAGTTGTGTATGGAAATTTAGTTTAAAATGCCGAATTTCATGGAATGTTTTAAAGTATTTTCTTTTTAAATCTACTTTTATTTAAAAATGGAAAACATTTTTCAATCTCGTAGTTTCCGAATAAGTACACTTGCAAATTTCTCGAGATTAAAATTACTTTCACAAATGTGTCAGATGTTACCTAATTTTGATTTGAGTAGACATTTTTCAGAATCAGAAAGATTCGCATTATTGAACAAGGGGGGGGGGGTGGAGAATAAGGATTTAAGGTATGTTTAATTTTTAAAGTAATTTTTAGAATATTTCTGCAGTACAGAGCGTGAGGGGGGGGGGCGTCATGAGTCCGTAGCCTCACCGTTAAACCCACAATTGAAATACGTATATGAAAACAGGGCCAAAACTAGAAGGGGCACTTGCCTCGGGCACCAACAGATCAGAAGGTGAAGGGGGCGCCACATTAAGATATCCTTTGGTGTGTTTGTTATAAAGAATTCATATATGTGAGGGGTGGGGGGGGGGGTGCCAAAATTCATGTTTGCCTTGGGTGCAAAAAAGGCTAATTTCAGCGCTGTATGAAAATACGAGTGCCACCCTACATTTCCTTGAGTGCCCCCCTCCCCTTATTACTCATTTCTAATTGCAGCCCTGTGTACAATTATGCATTGAATTTTAATCATGGCCGTAGCTAAGGAGGTGTTATGGGTGGCTCTGTCCTCCTAAAACATTTTTACCTCCGCCCCCGAAAAAATTCCATGGTCACTCAATGAATTTATGTTCCAAAAACCCAAATGAAATTCTATTGAAAAATCTAATTTAGTTTTGAGGACCTTTCACAGTTTTGCAAAAATATTAAATTGTAACTAAAACAAGTGTTTCAACACTTGCTTATTTTATTTGCACATAGTTATTACAACAGGTTAATAAGGAACATAGTAACTACCAGAGATGTAGTGGAGGGTATACGCTGTATACAGGGTTCGCACGGACCTTAAAAGTCCTTATAAACTCCTTATATTTCGATAGTCCTTAATAAGGATCCTTAAAGTCCTTATTTTTTATTGAAAGTCCTTATTTTTTTTTTTTTTTTTTTTTTTTTTAACGTGAACTTAATATTAACGCGATCCGTAAAATGTTTTTAAAAAATCGCCAAACATTCCAGGAGTGATTCTCGTCCGAAATTTCCAAAAAATTAAGGCATCCTCTTCCGAAAATTTGAAATTGGGTTATCAGTTCCGCATAGTTGCCAACTTGTATGGTTTAGCGCGCGCAAAAAACAATCGCGGAGAAATGCAAATTTCATGAAAGGATCGCCGAAAAAGCACGCGTTTCGTCAATATTTCGTGGGAAAACGACGATTTCGTAGATGTTTTTGTCAACGAGCTTTGTCAAAAGATCCTGAAAAACGCAAATTTCCTGTGCGGATCACGGGAAAAACGGCAATTTCACCAAATATCGCAGATAAAACGCTGATTTCGTTAAAAGATCGCGGAAAAACCGGGGGGGGGGTAATTCGCGGAATCCCGTCTCCCCCCGCGCCGCCGATTTCCGAAAATGCGATGTGCATTTCCGAAAAAAAAAATTCACCCAGAATCACCCCTGAAACATTCATAATCTGCCAAATATGGCAGCTGAAAAAAAAAAAAAAAAAAAAAAAAATCAAGTTTCTTTGTTACAATTCTCTTATTTCTGATTGGACATTAAAGCTGCCTCTTTTGTTTCCCGATTGCGATGTAGAAACCTCGTATTTACAAACACCAATCGTAAAAAAAATTCATCATCAAAAATTACCTTTTCTTTGAAATAGAGAAATGAATAGCAAAGAAAAGATATTTCGCCAAATAATTGCGCCAATCTGTTCTATAATCCACCAGGGATGCCGCAGACGCGCTATATAGCGCGTAAAATACGCAGGAAATCGGCGACGGGACGCAAGAAAATGGAGCTTACGCGTCAAAAAATCGCATAGAGGCAAATTTACTTAAAAAAATCGCGAAATAACGAATAATTTTCGGCAAATTCTGACAAAAAAATTCGCGAAAAAAATGGCTAAATTTGTTACAAAATTCCGGTAGAAGGCAGATTTCCTCAAAAAATCGCGAAAAAACGACAAATTTCGTCCAAACATTGCGATAAAGCGGCAAGTTTTGCCAAAAAATCCGCGAAAAACGGCAATTTTCATAAAAAAATTGTGATTAAAACGGTAACTTTCATTAAAAGATCGCGAAAAAACGGCACATTTCGTCAAAGAATCGAAAAAAAAGAAAATTTCGTTAAAAAATCGCGAAATAGTGAATAATTTCCGGCAAATTTCCTCAAAAACTCACAAAAAAACAAAAATTTCGTCCAAAAATCGCGATAAAACGGCAAATTTTGTCAAGATTCGCGAAAAACAGCAATTTTCATCAAAAAATTGTGATAAAACGGCACATTTCGTCAAAAGTTCGCGAAAAAACGGCACATTTTGCCAAAAAAACGCCGAATTTCGACAAAAAAAATCGAGAAAAAACGACAAATTTCTTCAAAAGATCGGTTTAAAACGTAATTTTTGTCAAAACAGCGCAAAATAATAATAATAATAATGCCAAGATCGCTGTTCGAAAAGCTAACTTTCCTGCTTCAAAATTATTTCTTTTTGCTGCTCCAAAAACAGATTTTCCTACTTTACAATCTGTTTTTGATTGTTCCAAATCTTTCTGAGTGAATGTAACTTCTGAAAACACCCATTCATTAAACAAAAAATACCCCTTTACTCAACAAAAGATTCCTTTTTCAGGAAAAATGTCTTTTTCAATAAATCAGTTTTGCCCCTTTTTAAAAGAAATGCAAACACTAATGACACTTGTTATCTTCTACAATCAAATAAGCATTATTTTATAATTAAATTTATACCTTGCACTTTTATTTTTTAAAAAGTAAAGAAAATTTCTCTTAATAGTTTTAAAAAAAATTAACATTGGCTTTAATTATTTACGTATTATTATGAAAACAATAATTATTGCATTTAATTTTTGTTTTGAAAATGAACAAGTTCAATGTTTGCGTCTAAAAATATGACTTATTAGTGGGGACTCGCTTTTGTAAAAAAGGAGGTCCCCAGAAAAGGTTCCAGAATTTTAGAAGTCCTAGGTCCCCGGGACCCAGGATTTTTCAAGTCCAGCGACATCTGCTAATCTGTGTTTGATCTTAGTCTTATTATTTCACTGGATATGTGTAGCATGGTTAACAGCAACAGTCTTCCTCTGCAGGAAATAAAAGGAAATTAATTAAAGATGACTTAGGTTTTATTAAAAAAAAAAAAAAAAAAAAAAAAAGGCTTTAAAAAGAAGTATTGGAGTTAGAAAATAAGGCTAATGAATTAGCTGATAAACCTAAATCAACTAAAGATATTCAATTATTTATCAAATTGAACAATTGTAGAAAATCTGCAAAAGAAAAAAGGAAGAAATTTCCTCCCTGACCAAAGAAATAGATGTGAAAAAACAGTTGCTAGCCAACTGATGTTATATATTTTTTTATATAATTATATAAGTATGTTTTATGTAAAATTTCAATCTATTACGATTAAAATTTAATGTAAGTAATTATATGTACTGTTCTTTTTTAACTTTAGGAAGTCCTTATTTTTCTTTTAACGAAGCCCTTACAAAGTCCTTACAGAGTCCTTATTTTTCATTTAGCAAACTCTGTATGAACCCTGTGTATACCTTCTGGACTTTTTAATGGAACATAACACCGTATACCTGCTGTTTCTGAAGAAAGCTATAGTACATACACTCTAGGGTAAACTCTCTGCCTTGAGCGTATACCCTCTGCTTAGAGCATGTGCCCTCTGCTTTTTTTATGACTACACCACTGGTAACTACAGTGTAAATATGCAGTAATTTATCTTTCTGTATCACAGAAAGATAGAGAAATATATATGTGTCACCCTCCCCCCCATCCCTAATTATTTCGCTACAGTCCTGGTTTTAATGTTCCATTTTCATTTTTGAAATAAAACTTCAAAACTTCAATAAATGTAACTTTCACGGATAGATGGCAGCACTAACTAATATGAATTCTTCCAAATATTTTTCTATACGATATATGCCGTATGCTCGATGACTGTGAATACTGAATTTCTGAACAATAACAAGTACAACAAATACAACCGAACAAGTACAACCGAAACAAATACTTTTTAACGGGTAGAGAATTCAAAATCAACGTTAGCATACGGGTATTCATTTTGCCGTTATTTTTACAGCACTAGTCCTGTTGAAACCACATGTGGAGCTCAGCAGGTGTCGGAACATTAAGCCGATCAAGAAACCTGAATTAAGAAAAAGTGGCACACCGGAAAAACTGTGTTGACTTTAAAGCTTGAATACAGCACCACCTATTGATTTCTGCTTTTGGTTTCCTGTGTAATTATGATTCCTAACTATGTTCTCTAACTCCCCTCCAAGTTTGCACATGGCATTTAGGCACCCTGTAAATGGCACCTTGTAAATCATCAAACACCCAGAGTTTAAAATTGGGGTAAAGAGGTAATTTAATCATCTAAGAGATGTTTCCAAAGGCAAACACAAGAAAAAAAAGAACAAATACTTTTCTTAGTAACACTATACACTTTAATCTAGAAAAGGTTTATTTTAGAATTAAATCTAATTTATTTTTAATTTGTATAAAAATACAATAATCTAACATTTTAAATACTTTATTAATCAATGTTATATATATATAAATTTATAATAATTATGAGCAAGTTTATGAAGTAAAATTGTTATAGGGGTTATTTTTGTTATTTGGTAGGAAACATTCTTGTGCAATCAATGCATTACAGATATGTTATAAAACTTTGATTTTAGTTTAAAATTTTTTAAGTGTATTTTAATCATCACTACAATGTAATTTGCAGAATTTTTGCATAAATGTCAAGGAAAACATTGCAAATTTTATTTCACATACAATTTTCTCTTATTTAATCAGTTTCTGTGTAGCATCCCTAATAAGTAAAGAATTAATATTCGTTTTTAAAATTATATATTGTTTAATGATTTTTTTTTACCTTTAATTAAGCATTTGCTGCCACTTGAAAGTGTGAATGATTTATTTCTGTACAAATCTCCAGAGACTCCGAACAATAAAGTTTATACTATCCGTCCTTATTTACATCCTGATGAGGTAAGTAGTTTGTTTCTCTTATTTGTTTTTATTATTAGCCATTTAGAATTGATAACTTGTAATTTTTAATACATAATCTATGCATGCATACAGGAAGATTAATGGCATTAAATATATTTTTAATTATTTAGAAACATGTGAATCATTTTGTTATGTTTTATAATTACTGTGGCATTTAGCATAATTTTCTCAGCTACATATTTATTATTTCATATATATTCTCCATGATCCAGAGGCTTAACTGCTTTAAAAAAAATTGGGGAATAAAATGGGAAATATGAAAAATAATTGCAAAGAAAAATCACTAATTTTGACAAAGGATTGTGCAAATAAGTAAAAAATTTTGTTGTATGCTCATTTGGCCGAAAAATTTTCTGAGATTTATATGGTCTGAGAAAGTCAAGAAATTTGCCTGTTATGTTTTGCTGGGAAGGCTGATTTAGGCAATGGGTTGTAGATACTGTTATTTTTAACTTAGTCATACTGAGGGGTAAAGTTATATGAATAACAGTTTTTTTTCACCCAGTAGGAAAAATTTGAATTTATATGATAACTTTACCAATCAGTTTGATTGAGATAAAGTAATACTGTAGAAGTTCAACTAGTTTTGCATATTTTCAGCAGCACTGTAAATAAATTTTAACAAAAATACTTTAATAAAATAAAACTGAAGGAAGAATGCTTACTTTTAACATTTCTGCTATTTTTTTGTATGATTTTCCTTCTTTTGTATTTTCTAGTAATTTTGTCTTATTGTTTGATGAAGGCAATCCAAATTAATCTAGCAACCACATCAACTAGTAGAGTAATTTTCAAAATGCAAATGACACCTCAGAAGTAGAATCTTGGAATGGGATATGTTGGAATCTGGAACATACAGGGTGATCAGAAAGTCAGTATACATTTGATAAATTAATAATTCACTGAATAATGTAGGTAGAGAGGTAAAAATTGACACACATGCTTGGAATGACATGGGGTTTTATTTAACAAAAAATAAATAAAAAGTTCAAAAAAATGGCCGACAGATGGCGCTTCGTGTGATAAGAAAATCATTAATTAGCATAACAAATTACGACAAAGCAAAGACGATGTTCTTCAGACCAAATGCTCAACAATAGCTGTAGTCGAGGGACAATGTTGTGCACAGCACTGTACAGCATATCTGAAGTTATGTTGTGAAATTGCCGTAGGATGTTGTCTTTTAGCATCCCTATTGATGTTGGTCGATCGCGGTAGACTTGCGACTTCATGTAACCCCAGAGCCAAAAATCACATGGAGTGATATCTGGGGACCTGGGAGGCCACGCATGAGGAAAATGGCGGCTCAGCACGCAATCATCACCAAACGACGTGTGCAAGAGATCTTTCACACGTCTATGAATATGGGGTGGAGCGCCATCCTGCATAAAAATCGTAGTTTCCAGCAGATGTTTATCAGCCAGGCTAGGGATGATGTGATTTTGTAACATATTGGCGTACCTCTCACCCGTCACGAAAACAGTTACAAAACCAGAATCACGACTTTCCTGGAAGAAAAAAGGCCCGATAACGGTAGATGTGGTAAATCCACACCACACAGTGACCTTTCTCGTCGTGCAATGGAGTTTGCACGAAAGTTCTGGAATTTTCGGTAGCCCAAATTCTGCAGTTGTGGGTGTTGACAGACCTTCGGAGTGTGAAATGGGCTTCGTCGGTCCATAACACGTTAGACAACCAATCGTCTTCTTCCGCCATCTTTTTAAATGCCCACACCGCAAATGCTCTTCGCTGCTCAAAATCGCCGTGTAACAGTTCATGATGCTGCTGGATTTTGAACGGATAGTATCGGAGGGTACGCCTTAGTGCTGCCCAAACAGTACTGTATGGAATGCCAGTGCGACGTGCAACATCACAAGCACTCACTTCTCCATGCGTAGACGAACCCGCTACAACCTCCATTTCGTCCTGAACAGTCTGAGCAACATTAGTACTTGTGGTCGGTCGGCCACTACGGGGTCCATCGTCTAAACAACCTGTGGCTTCGAACTTCAACATCATTCTCTTCACAGCTGCAATTGTCATAGGACCTTTACCTGTTCGAGTACCCTTCGTATGGCGATAGGATCGTAAAGCTGCAGTAGCAGATTCCCCTTTCTGATAGTAGAGCTTTAATGTGCGTAATATAGCCTTTAGAGGTCTATATACGCTGAAAAAGTCCTTACAGTAGCAGATTAACGCCTGTGGAGCTTTAGCTGGCACCTAACGTAATCTTGGAAGTCAAAAATGTAATTGAGCAGAGTAAGTGTCGATCTCATTAACAATAAACAAAAGTCAAAAATAAAACCAAAGTATTTATTTATTACTTGGAGAAGTTGAATCAGCATTACAGAAGACTTTATACGGCGAACTCCATCACATTAGCACAGATGAACATATTGATAGTTGAACTTACAGTTGACATCAGTATGCAGGTTAAAACAATTAAAAATAAACTAATTAAAACAAGTATAACTAAATTATACATCCAGATTGAAGACCAGCTTCAATACAGTTACTTTATATCCTTCCATTTGTAGGAAGATAAAAGCGGCGAAGAACAGAAATCAACATCGTGTATTTATACTAAGCTAGCCGGATTGAAAACATCGTTTGCGAGCACGGCCACGAAACGAGCCAATGAGAAGACGACAGGTATACGAATCGAAAGATCGATTCGGTAAAACGAATGAAAGATTCGATTAATGTTACGATATTTCAAGTTGCCATCTGGCGGGGAAAATATCGTTACGGAAAAGTATGATTAGTCGGAGATAAGTTATTGTCGATGTAGGTTGAAATTAAAGATGGAGTCCGTGGAACAAATTACGAAAGGCTATTGAAGTTAAATAGATTATTGGATGTTATGAAGTTGATAATGGCCGGAAAGGATTTGAAAGGTAAGTTAATATTTATTGAATATGGTTATTATGAAATAATAAATAAATAAATTATGAGTGAATGAATTAATGAATAAAAGGATATAGGAGGCGATGAGAAAACCATCTGTTGATGGAATTCCATCAAGCTTCACTAACAATGCCTTCTTTGGTAACGTCAACATGCTGCGATTGCTGGTGCATCTGATTCTCTGTCTCATTTACAGCGCCTTTTATACATGATTCTCAGGCAGCATCACTGACGTTTTGCTGTGCAGCGCCATCTGTCGGCCATTTTTTGAACTTTTTATTTATTTTTTGTTAAATAAAACCCCATGTCATTCCAAGTATGTGTGTCAATTTTTACCTCTCTACCTACATTATTCAGTGAATTATTAATTTATCAAATGTATACTGACTTTCTGATCACCCTGTACAACAAAATTGATTGGTGCACCTGTTCTTGTCATGTGTCAAGTGTTTTCTATTTCGACATCACCCTACAAGAGGTTCTTCTCTGCAAACTGATAGACAGGAGGTACTAGGTTTGAACCCAACTATACCCATCAGCCTAGTCAGTTGGAGTTTTCCATAATTTTCTTTGAACCTTGGATTTCCTTGCATAAATAGGAGTTAGGTTAAATTCCCTTAGAAAGAGCCTCCCCCCCCTTAAGACCTATATTCCTTTTGTTGATAATTGGCCGCCATAAACACAATTAACCAATCATCTATTTTGACAGCATGACAGAGGAATCATACAAAACATTTTTCTAAGCATCTACATGCTTTTGCTGGAAAAGAGAGGAACAAATTACATGTTTTAGTAAAAGTACAGGGCCCATTGGAGGGTCAGGGGCCAGCATCCTAAAGAAATGCATATCAAGAACACTATTAGAAAGATTAAGAAGGGGGGGAGGATTGTACTTTGTGCTTATGTATAAATAAATAAATAAACAACATTAAAGAGCACAAATATTATAAAGTAAAAGATGTTAAAAGCAACAACTTTTAACATCTTTTACTTTATAATATTTGTGCTCTTTAACGTTGTTTATTTATTTATTTATTTATTTATTAGAAAGATTGTTTAATCTTCTCTTCGTTACAGTAAAATTTAACATATTATAGGTAATGTATAAGTGCAGGACCCATGACACTTTAAAAAAAGGAGGAAAGGGGGGGGGTACAGCACCCTTTAAAAAATGCATAAGGACACTATTAGAAAGACTGTTTAATCTTCTAATTTAGCATATTATAGGTAATGCCAGTATCCAAAATGTATTTTTTTTCTCTAATTTTGTTTGTGATATAACATGCAAATTGACTGTTTATTTTATTTTAGAATACAAACACAAAATTTTGAAATTTAAGAGTGACATTTTTTACTTGATCATAGGGCCAAGTTTATGAAGTATGTAGAAAGACATGTGGTGATGGTATGGATGCTAGTGAATACCCTAATCTAATTGGTGACAAGTATGTTTGTTTGCATTATCAAAAATAAATGCATTTGTTTTCATATTTGTTTAAATTACATGCTGATTTTTGTTTTCAATTCTAACGCTCAGATTGGTTGGACATTTTCTATGCTTAAGTCCAGAGTACTGTTTTGTTGTTGAAGATGATACGGGTATCTGTGGATATGCTCTTGCTGCTTTAGATGCTCGTCAGTTGCGAGCAAAGTCTGAAATATGTTGGATTCCAGAATTGTTGCGGAAGTATCCTGCACCGAAAAAGGAAAGTGGAGAAATGTTAACACCAGCTGAGGTAAGATAATCAGTTCATGTTTAATAGAAATGTAATTGCTTCAGGTCAAAACCCTCTTCAGAAACATTTTTTGTGGGCATAGAAAAAAAGATAATGTCAACAATATGTATGTGTGTCTGGATTAGAAATTGGAAATTTTAAGTGAGGTGTCAAATGATGCCTACAGTATTTTTTTTTTCTAGGTACTAAACTGCATTTCATGGTTGCAGTTTTATATTATATCAGATTCTCTCATTTCTTTTCACAACTATGTTAACAATAATACTGTTTCTATTATGTGTTAAGATTAAGGGAAGGATTATATATTAAGCACTTTATTTTTATTTTAATCAGTAAAACAATAAAACTGGCTTTCTTTAAAACTGTGAAATCTTATTCTTTTTATAAAGCTAATATGAATAAAAAATAGCAAAAATAGAAACAAAAAGTACAAAAATTAAGTTGAAAAATTAAAATTGTGATATTTAGTTTTTAAAATCAGATCTCCTAATTCAGTCATTCACTACACATAGTTCCATAAATAATGCCCTTTTCAGCATTGAAATCTTTCGATGATGGACAGTTTTTAGTATGAATAAGAGTGTTTGTTAAACAAAAATTAGTGGGGAAAAAAGCTAGGCATCAAATTTGATGACTAGGTATAGATTTGTGGTCGTCTAATGCAATAATTTAGTTGTATTTGGTGAGTTTTATCACAGTAATTTGATTCTTTTGCGAAGGATGCAAT
The DNA here is from genome assembly GCA_964019185.1 of Maratus speculifer. Classification (NCBI taxonomy): domain Eukaryota; kingdom Metazoa; phylum Arthropoda; class Arachnida; order Araneae; family Salticidae; genus Maratus; species Maratus speculifer. Next base: position 16,123,018 of record OZ025292.1, read on the forward strand.
GTAATGAGACGCTATTGTGTTGCTTAATCTGTGTTCTCAATTTTGAGTAGTTTATTCAGTCTTTTCACAAAATCCAAATGTAAAAAATGTCAATCTTTTCAAAAATATTTTTGTGACCACTTCTTTTTAAAACATATTATTTTAGTTAAGCAAATTTTTGATAAACTAGTTATAATTTGCAATTAAACGTAGTAATTTTTTCCAACTACTGTCTGTAAGCCTATTTCCTTTGGCTTCATGGCACAAAAATGCATCATTACATTTTTCTAATATTTTAATTTAGAACAACATTTTAAAATATTTACTACTATTTTTAAACATTCTGTATACAATATTGATAGTTAATAGAAACCGTTAACCGTTTTAGTGCCAAATTTATTTTTCACTCTTAAATAAGGTGATTGTGTTCATTTTCACTATAATTGTTAAAGTAAACAGTACATGACATCAAATGTGCTATCAACTGTTTCATATTGCAAAAATGAATGAGTATATATAGATAGACATACATATTGAGCAAGGCAAGGGTTAAACTATGAATTTAATTAATGTAACACTATACATATTAAATTAATTAAAATTTTTATTTGCAGGAAATTATTGCTGGTTTTTATAATCAACAAAAAGCTGGACCTCCTGATGTAGTATATCAACATCATCCATCAACACTTCGTATGAATATCTTGCCTACTGTAAATGACCCAAGTGTTCCCAAACGCATGTTGACTTGTATATTATCTACATTAAAGGCAAATGGTAAGAAAGATTACCAATTGTGTGTTGTCCAAATAGAACAAAATTTTATGTGAGAATACAACATTGATATCAATATCACTAAGTAATTACAAAACTAAAGCAAAATAATAATTGCGATATAAGTAAATACATAAGAAAAATTGCTAATGAATGGCAATTCAGTATCCTGGGCCATTTCTAGTAGTGGTGTACAGAGTAGTACTTTGGCCGAGTACAGAGTATTCAGCCACTGACTACTTGACCGAGTACCGAGTACCGTATATACTCGCGTATAAGTCGAGAAATTTTTGACAAAAAAAGAACTTCAAAGTGGGGGGTCGACTTATACGCGAGACCTATAAAAAAATATTGTATAAATAAAATATCTGAAAATAGTTTGCTAGGGAATCGATGCTGCAGCACCCCATTGTTTGTAGAGTACAAAATCAGGAACTCTTCAACCTCAACGATTCTGAATTTAACATCATTTTTAGTTTATTTTTCCAGAAAAAAATCTACCATAATTTATATATCTACATAATCTGTTGCAAAGAACGAAAAAAAGTGTGTGATTTATGTCAAGAACACGTTACCAATACTAAAAAAAAGAGATGGACAAAAACGTCCATTTTAAGGAATCGCTCACCAAAAGGAACGAGACATTCGAAGTCGTTCCGAAAAAAGGACGAATCTGAGAGAAATGGAAGATATTCCAGAAAAAAGGATAGAGTCCAAGAAACAACGGAATGAATCCGATCTTTCTTCATCATTCTCAGATTTCGATTTATGACCTTAAGCAAAATTTATTGAACGATACATTTCGGTACGATTCTGAGGATTCGTTCCTTTTTGGAGATGTTTCATTTCATACAAATCAGGGGAATCATCCTGTTTGGAGTAGGACGATTCAGAGGAGTCGATCATTTTCGGAACGATTCTGAGGAATCGGTGCTTTTCAGAGTCGTTTAATTTGGAATGAGTCTGAGGAATTGCTCCTTTTCGGATGCATTTCATTTCAGAACGAGTCCGAGGAATCAATCCTTTTCGAGGGAAAGTCCATCGGTCCCTCCTTTTGGAGGGAGGTCGACTTATATGCGGGTTTTGAATTTTTTCTTATTTTTAACAACATAAGTTAGGGGGTCGACTTATACGTGAGTATATACGGTAGTTGTGTCATAAGAAAATAAAACACTGATGTGCGCATAATGTGAGCCTAGGTGTACATATCTATATATAAATATACTTGTGTACATATCTATACTATACATATATAGTATAAATTAATTAAATTTGAAATTTATTTGGGAACCTATTTAAAGACAATTTTTGACAGTTCAAAATTAATGAAAAAGGAGAATTGATACATAAGTAACAATATAAAATTAAAACATTCTTTAACCCTCCAATTTATTCCAACCATTGAAACTGTTCTATCAAAAATAAAAATGTTATTGGTTACTGTACAATTCATTGAATAATGCAAAACATTTCATATTTATTGTGTAACTGTCTGTACCTTATTTTACCCTTTCTTTTGATTTAAAAAAAAATGTATTAGAGTTGCAGTTTCTTTTCATTTTTCGTGTACAGATTAAATTATGTTTCTTTAAATATCTAGGTAAAAAAACTATGCTTTTTCAATGAAAATTTTAAATGTGTGAATTAAGAATGTCAAAGCAAGCTCTAGAATTCATGAATGTAGATGATCTAGAACTTAAAAATCCACCAAAGGAATAAAAAAAAAACATGAGAATGTTAATGTAGACGAACCAAAAGAGAAAATTCCAGCAAAAATTTCATCTATTTTCTGGCGATGTTTTGAGGAAATTGCGAATGAGCAAAAAGATTGTGCCACTAGTATTACTTTAAAATCTCTTCATGAAGAATTAGTACAAAAAGAGATAAGGCTTTCTAACAGAAGACTTATGTAAAACTGACACTCCATTTGCATGGGGGAATAAGAAAAAAAAAAAAAAAACCTTTTATGTGCAACCTTCAACAACTGTTTATTCTGAATGTATATTTTCAGAGGCAGGTCAAATTTATAGTAGTAAAAGAAATGCCCTGTCTACTGATAATGTAGAATGTTTGGTGTTTTTGCCCCATAAGTTGAAATATAATAAATTTAATTATTATTTTTTTATTGCATTTACTGTATTTTCAGTTTCTTTATCCAAAATAATTGTCTTTTCTGTTTTCCTATATATCAAAAAGTATTTTTATTTATATAAATGTAAAATTTAATGAGGGTTTTTGTTCATAACTTTTTCTATATTTTGCAGACATATTTTTAAATACAGAGTAAATAGTTTTATGAATTACTACATATATTGTACATTGATATTCGAATAACTTTTTACAGATCAGTTAGAAATTCATATGTTTAAAAAATGAAATTCTTACAATTACTCGGTATTGTCAGAGTATCAAGTACTCGGTACGGCTCTAATTTCTAGCTTGAATTAAGGTGCAATACAAATGAGCATTGATGCATACAGGCTCCATAAGGTATCCTGTGTCATCTCATTTCATAGTTCTTTTAATCTTGACTCAAATTCAGCCAAACTCATAGGTTATCAACCTGTTGTCAAAAGTAATACTAGGCATTCTATATTGGGGACAAATCTCAGTATTCGGTAGGCCTGGGTAAGGTGGTAACATGTTGGAGGCATTCTTGTGACACCCTGGGTGTGTGTGGCTGAACATTATCTTTGATGACTATCCTCCACTAATATTCGTAAATTTAACTCCAATGAACTATTGAGGTTTTGTTGTGAAAGTCTTGGGGATATTCCTTTTATTAATTTTATTGTGTATTTACTTACTGGTGTATTTTGTCTTCATTAATGATTGCAATTTAAATTGACTGCTTTTGTTTTGAAGAAACAGCTGTAATTGTTTTTTAGGTGCTTATATTTTTCATTTTGATTGCAGGTTCTCATGGCGTGTTTGTAGAAGTCACAATTGGTGATAAAAACAGTGTTGATTTCTTCACAAAATTAGGATTTCTAGAGATCGCTCATCCAGGTTTTCATGCTGATGATGTGTTTTACATGGGACGAACATTTTAATTTTATTTTAACTGAAAGTGATAAAATTTTTATCATAAAATTTTTTTAAATGTTTCAGATGTGAAAATATCTAGTTAGGTATACTATGCAACCAGACTATTTTAAATGACAACAATGATTAAAACTCATTTAGGTTCACATTTGTAGAATGTTTTCTGGTTGCTGAGCGACAATCCAGTTACTATTATTAGCTTTCTGTTTGGTATCTAGTGTTAAAAGCATTCTTTTTTATTTTTTTTATCAAAAGTTGAATGGAATGTGGTCAAATTAATAGGAAGCTTTGTATAATAATGGTCCAAAGTAAACTTCAAAGATTCAGGATTATATTTTATTCTGATGAGTATAAGATGGTCATATAAACAGGGTGTTTTTTAACTGATGCTATTTAGAGCCGGCAGCTCATTCTAATAACTGAAATGACAGAAAAAAATTACAAATGGATTAATAAAACATGGGAAAAAAGATTCCAACAAAAAATAAATAATAGTTCTAATTACTGCTGATAGCAAGAAATTTGGTGTTGTACTTAGAAATAAAATGTGAGAAACAAACGAAATTAATAATGTGAATAAAATGCCATGTTTTATTCATCATATTCACTTTCCCAATGAGGAATTGAACCACATTCAATGTGACCACCGTTCTCTTGCATCACATCTTGCATTCTTTGCGCAACATTTTCGACAGCCGAACATACCATGTTTCATGGAATAGCCCTTATTGGTGACTGGAACTTTTTTTTCCCTTGGAATCTTTTTACCCTTGATTTCATTAGTCCCCTTATAAATTTTAAAGCAGTTCCGGTTATTAAAATTAGCAACAGAGTGCTCTCAATAATGTCAGTTAAAAGAAAAAAAACACCCTGTATGTAGTTTAATTTTATAATATATGCTTTCATAATTGCATTGTCATAAATAATTGGTCATTTTCCTAAATCAGCATGAAATAAAAAAATGTATGTTATTTAATTACATCACATTACTTTTCCTCTGATGCATATATTTGCATTCTCCATACAGTAAACGAACTTTTTAATTATTATTCATTATTCCTGATATTAATGTATTAAACATTAATATATTAAATATAAGATATTTAACATATCAACATTCCTCCAACTATCATTTTGCTGTAATTTGTCAGGAAAGATTAAATTGTGAAATTTTTTTCAGGGATTTACAACCATAATAGACCAAGTCAATTTAAAAAGAAAAAAAAATATACCAATTTAAAAAAATCATTGTGGTATTCAAACAATCACTAAAAACAGCATTAAAATCACATTAAAAATGGATAAATATTTCAAAATCACAGGGGTCAAAATTTACTATTAGAGGGTGTAAAAACATTGGAATCAGAAATATTTCATGAATGACAAAAAATCATTTCAAAACTAAAAAAATTCTAAAGAATCTCTGAAAATTGCAAAATCAATAGCTAGATGGCAAACTTTACTGTACTTGGATAAAAGTTTGAAAATGTATTCCTTTTCCAGATGCTAAAATTTTGTCAGGGAAAAAAAAAAAAAAAAAAAAAAAAAAAAAAAACCACTAAAAGTCACATTGAAAATTGCACTAAAAATCACTAAATATTAAAGTATTAACAAAAATCAAAATTAGTTCTAATGGATTAAAAGATTTTAATTGGAACGCTTTTATGAGTGATTAAAAATTGATGCAAAATGTAAAAGATGTCGATAAATTGCTGAAAATTTCACTAAAATTAAAAATTATAAACATGAAATTTACTATGTTAGACTGAAAGTTTAAAACCAAATTCCTTTCTTAAATTTTAAAAAATCACTGCAGAGATCGAATAAATGGTAAAAATTGCATTAAAAATTGCTAAATATAAAAAAATCGCAGAAGTAAAAATTTACAATAAAAATTTGCTCTAAAATTCACTAAAATTAAAAAAAATATAAAGGTGAAATTTATTATATTAAACTAAAAGTTTAAACACAAATTCCTGTCTTAAATTAAAACACTGTAATTAACAATGTAGTATTAAAATATTTTAATTAATGATGATGATTAAAACATTGTAATTATAAATTTTTTGTAAATGATAAAAATTCCTACAGCAAATGAAAAATTGCTAAAATTAAAAATTGTAAATTGCAGAATTCATTATATTAGGCTAAAAGTTTGGAACCAAATTATATTTCTGAATATAAAAAAAAAAAAAAACATTGAAAAGGCATTAAAAATTACTAAATATTAAAAAATCACAGGGATCAAAATTTACTCTAATAGGGTAAAACATTGTAATTGGAAATATTTTATCTATGCTAAACATGAAAAATAAAAAAAAAATCATATTAAAGATCATTGAAATTAAAAAATTATATGAGACAAAATTTAAGGTACATTAGGCCAAAAGTTTGAAACAAAATTTCTTTCAAATATATCAAAAAATAACTTCAAAATGAAAAAAAAAAAAGGGGGGGGGGCTGAAAATTGCATTAAAAAAATTTGGGTAAAAAAATTCGCTAAAAATACAAAAAGCATTGTACAAGTCCCCAAATATCTTTACTTAGGAAATTAGGGAACAATGGGACAAAATTTACATATTGGATTAAAAGAATGAAACCATATTACTTACACTAATGTGGAAAAAGTCACCTCAAAACATAACAAAAAGCTTAAAAATGCAAAATTTTATGTAAAAAAAAAATATATAGAATAAAAAATTAGGCTTTGAGTCGCAAAACTTCATTTATGTCTCTTCTCTCCCAAATTTTGTACCTCTATGTGCAGTGGTCTCTTCAGAAGAACTCCATCAACACACATACTTAAGTTTTTATCCTTATTATTATAGATAACAAATAAGGACTTGACAAAGTTTAATGAATTAAAATATGGAAATTATTTGCCATAGCAAAACTATTTCCCTTTTTTAATGAATGGCCCAAACTGAATTATATGTAGCTTTTATAGTTTTGCATATGACAGTCAAATTGACCTTTAATATTTCAGATTAACTGATTTTTAGTACAACATTTATGATTCTCCTTCTGTCTTTAATCTAGATTAAATTATTGCTATTGTAAAAATGATCTTATCTGTGATAATATATTGAGTGCTAATGTTTTAATGATTGATTAAAATTTTTTGGTGAATTTTAAGTATCTTTCAAATTGTTTCACCAATGCACTGTTTTTTGCTACAATTTGAAATAAATTGTATTCTATTTGATTAAAAATAATTTTATGTGTAAAGATAGCTTGTATGATAGCACCAGTAGTTGATCAAATTTTTGAAATATCGTGCTATTTCAAGAAGAAATTAGTTTTACATGTGCCATTAGATATAGTATTTTTGTTTGACTGTTTGTGTATGTGTTGTCACATTGTTGTCAGCTGCTGCTGTAAGGGAAGCAATTTAATGCCCCCCCCCCCTTTTTTTTTTTTTTTAATTAGAAAATGTAAAAATCTAGTTTTTCATTAGCTGAAGACAATTACAATAAGTTAAAATAATCCACTTTTATCTCTCTTATTTCCAATAATAGTTTTGTATGACTTGTTAACCACTTAACCGGCGAAGGGTATGGGGAAATAGTGCTTTTACCCCCGACTTATCTCGGGGCAGACGGTTAAGTGGTTAATCACAGCTGAAGCATGATATTTATAAAAATGAATCATTTATGAATATTTGACTGATTTCTTCAATTGATCCACTACTGGCAAAATGGCAGTTAAAGAAACTTTTTACTTATAATTTTGATGCTATTTAATTCCAGCAGATTTCATTTTTGCCCATGACAGGACATCCATTAAGGGTTGTAGCAATTGTGTTTGTCTACTTCAAAATTTAAAAGGAAAGAAATACAGTAGAAGATCCTTGTAATGCAAACCTAAAAATGTAAGGTTGTGTGTTTTTTGGATCACATTTCACACAACATTAAATTTACTTCATAAATATAGCCAAATATGTCTGAAACATATCAAAATACATAACAGTATCTTTATATTAAATTATAAATTTTTGTATTATATAGATCATTCCACATATTGTTAAATATACTTTTTAAAAATGTTCCCAATATACCTGAGCCCAAATTTTATATTACTCATTTTCAAAAATATTTATTGTAATAGTAATTTTTTTTTCATTAAAAAAGTCCTAAATTAAGGATATAAAATTGAACTAATGCATTCAATTCAGTTTTCTAGAAAATATCAATTTTTTACAATCTGGGAATTCAGGTATTCTTCACTGCAAAATTCATTGTGTATATCTGACAAGTTCTGTGTCATATGGAGAATTGTGTTATAAAGATCTTCTACTGTATAATAAAACTCCCATAATGCTGACCATATTTGATCAACTACTGGCTTGGTCACTCTATATGCATAATGTATATTTCATTCAATGATTCACTCTAAAATTGATGTAATTTTTATTTAACTTTGGTTAATTCAGTATTAAGGACTATTTAAAGCAAAGATGCTAAATATTTTTATACAATTTACGATTAATATGACTACAGCATGTATATACATTTTTATCTGTTTTAATTGTTCTTATTTGAGCTTCAACATAAAAATAATTCTCTTTTTTGACTGACAGAATAAGACAGCATATAAAACTGATGAAATACAATTTGTATTTAAAAGTAATATTCAACAATTGTTTTTATATCCTATTAATTTGTTATTTTCTAAATAAATAAAAAATATATTTGAGCTGTTTCTTTATTTATTTGTACAGTTATATTTAATATTTAATATACTTTATACCAAGACCTTTTTTATATTATCAGACATTATTTAATAATAAAAATTTCTATAGTTTCTTAAAAATTTTAAATCATCATCAAGAAATTTTATTATTATAAAATGCTATTATTGTTCAATTCAATTTTCAACTTTTTTAAGTGCTTATAGAAACAGTTTGTTGTAGTTTTTGTTTTTTTCATTAAAAAGTTTCTGGAAATATTAAAATTTTAATTAGGAATAAAGGGAGGATATAAGAGAAAAAAAATAAAGTGTTTATATATTCTTCTATGTTGGGCTTTGAATGTAATAAGTAATAATGCAGTAGATTTCCTTAAATCTGCACACTTTGGGTCCAGAAGTTGTTTGGTTATTAGAATTTTGTGGATTTCTGATCATTGCCTTGTTTACATTTTTTAAACAGTAATTTGAATGCAATTAGTGATGCAATTGAAGTTATAATAAATGCCTACAATACAACAAAATATTAAAATAAATAATAAACTAATGAAAAATATGCTAATAAAAATTTAATAAACTAATAAAAATTTAGGTAATTTTTTAAATGATTAAAATATTAAAAGCAAAGGTCAAGTTAATAGTCTATAATGTATGATTAAATATTCATTATAAGGATGAAAAGTATTTATCCTAAATTATTCCATGAAACTTGCCTCTTAAAGGTACATTACTAATTCACATCAAAATCATAAAATAAGGAAGTTTTATTTCAGGTTTAGCCAGACTTAATTACCAAAAAATCTTGATTAATACATAAATTTATTCATCAAGAAGCTTGTCATTACCTGATATCAACAATATCTTGATTTTTTTTTTTCAAAAATAAATTTATTCTTCTTTTGTGAAAAAACATGAATTTAGTTACGTTAAAAAAAATTACGAATTAAAATATATGTGGAATTGATATAAAACTAAAAAACGTCAAGTTTTGTACCTATATCTGAATTGAATGTTTCATCGTTTACACCTGTAAATTATGTGCGGATTTGAGAGAGCCTAAATGTGTGCTTATTTGTTTTTGAGAATTATTTTCTGTAGCACTTCTCAGCTAAGGCAGTTAGAAAAATATTTTTCACAGTTCAACTGTTCTTAGTTTTGTTTTGTTTGTAAAAACACACACTAGTGATCTTAAATTTATTCAAGCAAAAGTTCTTCAAATTTTTAAATGTTTTTAAAGCTATTAGTGGCTGTGCAAAGGTAACATTATCAAATTTTTGGTAATTTTGAATCCTCTCCCCCAATAATGATATTGTTATCAAAGTGTATTTATTATTATTATTATTATTATTATTAGAATTTTTTTCTTTTGTTTTGAATTATATAAAAAACTGGTTGCATTTTTTTCTGCATGCTTTATTGGTTCAAATAAAGAGAAGTCAATAAAATATCGCTTTACATCAAATAACACTTAAATGAAATCGTTACTCTTTAAAAATATTTTATAATAGCTTTTGGTTACATAATTCAGTCAATAAATTCTTGTTGCACTTACCTCCAACTCAGGAGTGCTAGAGAGTAGATAGAAATTATCAAATAGGAAAGTGGACAACCGTTTTTCTCTTTCTCTTTTATTTCTTAGTAAACACAAGCATCATTCCAAATATATTCTGTATAGGGTTTCTTGAACTAGGATAATATATGCATACACATGAAGAAGAACAAGAAAGTCAATCATTGGAGTATTCTATGTTTTGGAATTAAATAATTTATAATAATTTAGTGATTTTACTAATAACTTTGTATTTTCATAAAAATAAATGACTGACTAAAAAATAAAGGTAACATACTATTTTGAACGAAAGATAAAAACCATGTTATAAATAAGAGAATTTTGATTGGATCAAAAATGATATTGATATCGAGACAATCTCCTCCCTAAAATGATAACATAATGTATGCACAGCTCCTTATTTTTTTTTATTTTAACTTAATGTACAACATTATTTTATCGTATTAAATTAATGTATAATATTGAGGCATGCCATATTTATAAAGATTTATGATACTCCAATTATTAAAATACTTTAATTATTTTATTACATAATACATTTTTCAGTTTTTAAACAAAGTAGGTAGATATTAGTTTAGTTGTAAAATTTATTTATTTTTCCTACACCTGTCATTGATGCATTATAGTTCATAATGCTGACTGGACAAGAGACATTGATTTTTATTTTATCTTCCTTTGGTCATCCCTTGACAGTCTGCAATGGTTATGTCCAATAGGGTGGTGCGAAAAAACAAAAGTTTTTATTTCCGAATCGCTATAGTGCGGAAAAGTTGCGATTGGTAAATACAAGAAAAACTTTAAAAAATTTTTTGAAATCGGACATTATCTTCCGATCGCGCAAACCACCTAAAAATTTTTTAAAAAAATGAAAAATTTCGATTTTTTCAGAATTTTTTAAAAAATATTACATATACATATATTTTATCACTATACTGAAAAATATTTACATATTGTACTATTTAATAATAAAAAAAAAAATTAATTGCGTTTAGAGAATATCTTCCGATCGCGCAAGCTCATTAAAAATCGGTAAAAATTCCATTTTCAGTGATTTTTGATGCATTAAGAAAATAATTAAATAAGTTAAATTTGCGGTCTCATGTTAAAATTTAAATGTAAATTAATACTATTGTGCATGTTATGCTATTTTTGAACAACCGAGATCTTACCACGACGAGATCGCTGCAGGGCGAAAAGGTTTAGTAGTTCGCGCAACTCCTGCTAGCCACGTTGCGAAACAGCGTTGAAGTCACCCTATGTGTCCACATCCTTTTCTCTCCCCAACCTCGTCTACTTGCACAGTGCGCCATTTCGTATCAGTGAGTCCGTGAACGAATTTCGTTTGTTAATTAGATGTATTGTGTTATTTAAAATGCTTTAACATGTGACAGGTACACGGATCTGCATACGTCGTTGACAAAGAAAATTACTAGACAATCTTTTCATTGTCCTATATTTTGTCATCCCCAAGAGATTTTTTGTCAAATATTCTTCACGAATATAGCGCCTGTACGAGAAAGTAAAGAAAATCCTTTAAAAGAATTTAAATACTTCTAAAATCGTTAAAAATTCTTCTAGACTTTTTCAATAAATGCATTCATATAACACGTATTGATATGTAGAATGATACATGTTTGAAGATGGTTTATAGTAATTTTAAACAGTGTATGTTGTCCATCATGATATTTGTCTTAGGACTGAGGAGGATAACTAAATAATCGTCCTTTTTTCATCAAAATGTATGTCATGTGGTTCTTCTGATTCCACTTGACTTTGCCGTAATTTTTTTCTTTCTGTTTGTTTTCTTCTAATTTTGTATAGGTCAATAACTTAAAAAGCATCTGTTTTAGTTATTACAGGAATATCTTCTAGTACACTCAACGCTTTAGCAGCACCTGCACTGTCAGATACACCATTGCGATCGCAATGTAAAGATGTAGATTGTAACTCCACTTTCATTTGCCATGGTAATTTCTTCTTCTTAAATCTGATAGGCTGTATCTGTCATGGTAATGATATTTTACATATACCTGCATTACCATTAAAATTCTCATGTGTATTTCACCTAAATGCTCAAGGTCCTTTATTTTCGCTTCAACAAATTTGGAAGGTTGCCATTTCAATATATAGTTTCGTCTTCCAAGTCTTGTACTCAGTTTTTTTTTCTTTTTTTTTTTTTAAACTTTAGTACCAATTTTTCCCGTTCCGTCCTTTCTATGGAGGTAGATAAATCTATGCTCAATGACTGGAATTTTGTTGTGTTTTTGAGACGTACAATTAGTCCCAATTAGACACTCCCTCAGATCTGGTGACTTTTTACAGGAGCAATATAATAACATTACACGTTTGCAGGCTAAAATATTACACAGTTGAGTTTCCTGTTTTTTAAATTCATCAAACTTTTTTATAAGGTTTGGCTATTCCTTGTCTCGAATATAAGATTTCGTTAGTTTAGAATATTATCGTAGTAGGCATTAATTAGCTAAATGATTCTACAATCAAACACTTTTGGGATTGACGCCTTCTAATAAATATATTTTATTTTTTGTGCCACTGTTTTGCTGACAAATGAGAAACTCACTTTAATGATGTTGAATTTACTTGCTAATAGAGACCTCTCCTCAAGGTAGCATTGAAGAACATCTTCGTGTGTTGGAAGAATATCTGGCAGAAAATCTCTTGGATGTCCGAATATAGGACAATGAAAAGATTGTCTAGTAATTTTCTTTGTTAACGACGTAACCAGATCCGTGTCCCTGTCACATGTTAATGTATTTTTAATAACACAATACATCCAATTAACAAACGAAATTCGTTCACGGGCTCTCTGATACGAAATGGCGCTCTGTGCAAGTGGACGAGGTTGGGGACAGAAGCATGCGGACACTTTAACGATTTTTCGCAACGTGGCTAACAGGATGCGCACAAAACTCTAAACCTTGAAGAACTACTAAACCTTGCAGCGATCTCGTTGTGGTAAGATCTCGGTTGTTCAAAAATGGCATAACATGCTCAATAGTATTAATTTACATTTAAATTTTAACATGAGACTGCAAACTGAGCTTATTTAATTATTTTCTTAATAGATCAAAAATCACTGAAAATTGAATTTTTCCCGATTTTTAATGAGCTTGCGCAATCGGAAGATATTCTCTAAACATAATTTATTTTTTTATTATTATTAAACAATACAATATGCAAATATTTATCACTATAGTGATAAAATATGTGTATATATAATATTTAAAAAAAATTTGAAAAAATCAGAATTTTTCAATTTTTTTGAATTTTTAGGTGGGTTGCGCGATCGGAGGATAATGTCAGATTTCAAAAAAATTTTTTTAGTTTTTCTTGTTTTTACCAATCACAACTTTTCCGCACTATAGCGATTCGGAAATAAAAACTTTTGTTTTTTCGCACCACCCTAGTGTCCAATGCATGTCAACGGCGGCATAATTTTCTTATTGTCTTCTTCTGCTGTACCACTACAATTGCATTTATTGAGACATACTCAATGCACTCACTCTTCTTAAAAGTTGTTTAATAAATGGAATGTCCTTCACTTTATTTGTCTAGATTGTGCCTATTCCTTTTTTGGAGAGGGAGTTGGAATATAAATTTATCCTTGCGTCTGTGGGCAGAATTGTGCATGAAAGTCAAACAGTATAATGATACATGAAAGATATAACATAACTTTATTTGTCAACATAAGTACCAAGCACATTGAGGCATTTGTCATACTGCTTGATAAGCTACAAAAAAGCAAGCCAGGTAAATGTCAGGGCTTTGCATACAGACAAGCCATTAAATGCTTCTTCCGTAAACAATGCCCTGAGTTTTTTCTGGAAGGTTCTTGATGCTCATCAAGCAGTATGACATGTCTCAATGTACTTGGTAATTATGTGAAAAATACAATATGTCTTTAGTGTCTCATTCTATTTTTTTATTTTTATACACAACTCTGTCTACAGACAACAGGGTAAACTTACTCCCTTTTGTAGTTCTTACAGATGCAGTATTGTGTCTAAATATCAATCAAAATATATAAAAGTAGGCAGTGTTCTCGCTGTCGCTCGCCATTTCGCCAAATTGCGACTAAATTTTTCATTTGGCGAGTAAACAAACGATTAGATTCGCCAAATTGCTAGTGTTCAATTTTTGCTTTTTCTCTCTTTTCTTTATCATACATATGCCTATATACATATTTTTAATGCATTTGTAGCGGATAGTTAAAATTAGATTAACAATCGTTGTTGCAGTTATAAAAACTTAGGTTATTTTAGAACATATTGAAACAAAGTGTACCCCCTTTAAAATATTTAAGATTTTTTTGTTGTTGTTGCTGTTGTTACGTGATGAATCTATTTGGCTAATATTTTTTTCATTTGGCGAATGTTTTTTATTTTTAATTAGCCAAATTACTAACGTTGGTCAAATGTCAGCGAGAACACTGAAAGTAGGTCTGGACCAGAGTAGAGAGCACAAAAGGTCCTAAGCCTAGATCCTTGTGGATTGGGTCTTTCTTTACTTTACCACAGGTATTACAGGACAAAATTTAAAACTATCCCGAATGATACTGTTACAACAAAATTCTTCATCTCTGTAGGATGTGGTTTGTTTTATACATACAGATTTACTGAGGCACCTCCCTAAAAAATGAATCATCTGCTCATCTATGGAAATTTTTCTTTCATCTCTTGGTAAATATCAAGCAGACACTACTGATTATGTTGAGCATTTGCTTAACTGTCCATTCCTGCTTATTTTTCTTGCTGTGTTGACAAAATGTAATGAATTTCTCAAATTTAAAAATCTATTTTGTGGCATGCATATAAATAAATCTCATACATAACATCCATAACTCAGAATAGAAACATACAGTTTGTTACAGGTGCTTATTACTAATCAAATAGTATCTTTTTAAAATAGAAATCATGAATAGTACAAACCTGTTAATTTAAAATTGAAAAAAAAATATCGAATTGCTAAAATATAACTTTAAAAATTCACTTAAAATTTTTATTAATATTAGAAATTGCAGCTTTTTAAAAAATGATAAATGCCAGATTTACACAATTGAATAGGTTAGTAGTTTTTTCAACTTTAGTAAACCCTAGTTAAATTTATCAAGGCCAAAATCAATTAGAATCATGAATAAAGTAATGAAGAAAAAAGATCTAAGCAAACACTAAAAATCACATTTAAAAGGAATTACGACATTGTATACTTTTTGATTATTTCTATCAGATGATATATCTTCTTACAAGCAGAAAATCTAATCCTATTTTGTAGTAGTTGCCATCTAGGGTTGTCTCATTAAAATATCTATCTCATACAAATGTGCAGATTTAGTTTTAAATCGCCATAAAAACAAGGAATGGTTTTTTCTTTCACTTTACGATCATTTACACAATTGTATGGATTAAAAGAGTATACCGTAAAGTACCGAAAGTAAACTTTTTTAGCAGCGAGTAAATTCTAGTGATTTTTAAGGGGTTTATAACTAGAACTTTTGTGAAAAGAGAAAAATTGGGAAAGTGGCAAAGGGTATATTTGGAATTTATGAAATTTCATAGGATTTATTCAACTTGCAAAGTAAAATCGAATCAATTTATTTTCTGGTTTTAAAATACATAGATGCTAAGCAGTTTCCATTAATAAAATTACTAAATTAAACAAATCTACATATGAAAAAAATATGAACAATAAATATAAAACTTAAACTCAACATAAATATCTATTAAATCTTATGCATATAAATGAAGAAAAACATTAATTAATAATAATTTATTTTTTCATTTTTAGTAATTTATTATAAATGTTCATTTCAACATAAGACTTGCTTTAGATTTCCTCTCCCACAGAATATTAACATAATGCATTATTCTTAATTTTTTAAAACTCATATTTTGTATAATGAAATAAGCGTCTGTATTGTTTTCAGTAATAATCAAACTTTAAAATAAATTTGATTATATTTCTGAAAAATGTTTACACTCTATATGTATACTGACTTTCAACTATGGGCCTCTATTTTTTTCGGTACTACTCTGTTATCCCATCGACAGATTTCCCCATAATATACAAGTCGCCAAACTAATAGCCAATACATATACATATTGACGTAATTTTTATTTTAAATTTAAAAAAAACAATTAGTAGAATATTAATAAAAATACAAATAAAAAGTCTAAATAAAAGTCAATGACATTTTAAATACATGTATCCTATTTAATGTCATTGAATTAACATTCACGATCATCCATTATTGGGATTTAATCTTATAAATTGGCGATAGTATTTTGATTAACAGGATAACAGAGTAGTACCTTTTTTTCTGTATTATGCTGGAGCATATTTTTTCATTGAGTGCCATATGTTACACATAGAAAGTAACCTGCAGGTTAGTGCATAATTATTGTTACCTAGCTACATTCCTTTTAGACTTTTACTTAAAAGGCATTCTGTTCAAGCATTTAATTACTTGTATTTTGTGTTGAAAGTTGAAACAGACTTAGATCTGCAAAAGTGGAATTAAGCTTAAGTTTTCTTTGTTTGTTTGTTCTTAAACTATGCATAGTATATTGTGATATATAATTTTTGATGCTGATTACAGAAGAGTTGCAAAAGTTTTGTTAAATATGATGATTTTAGTTCATTGTGCTTTATAAATTATGTATCTTTTTACGATTTCAGTGTACATATTTTTTCTCTGTACACTTTATATATGTTTGTATATTGGACTTCATCTGCATTTTGAAGCTGTTTATCAACTAAAAATGTATTTTTTGAAAAGGACAATAAAATTTAATTAAAAAAAAGATTTCTTTTGTTGTTGTTTTATTCCAAGGTTTTAAAATAATTAAATAGTTAAATAAAGCAAAATTTTTAGTTTAAATTCAAGATATTGTGCAGCCTGTGCTACAATTCATTGGGGGGGGGGTAACCTCTAATGAATAGTATCCTATTTCAGAGCTTCCCCCTCCCCCCATTGAATGCACTTCAGGGTTGTAGCTAGAAGTAAATAATAGAGAAGGGGGGTGCTCATATTTTTTCTCTCTCTCTCTGATACAGAAGGAAAAATTAGTACATATTCACACTGTAGATAGTTTCTTAATAAACTGTTGTAATAATTTCATTTTATCCTAAGAAAAGAATGATGAAAAATTCGACTGTATAATGAGTGCAATATTAAATATTATGCTGGTTTCATATGTGCCAGTAGGATGAGGAAATGTTGA
Source organism: Maratus speculifer (assembly GCA_964019185.1). Lineage (NCBI taxonomy): Eukaryota > Metazoa > Arthropoda > Arachnida > Araneae > Salticidae > Maratus > Maratus speculifer. The sequence continues at coordinate 16,140,313 of OZ025292.1, forward strand.
AACACTTATTTTAGCTACAATTTAATATTTCTGCAAAATTCTGAAAGGGCTTCAAAACTAAATTAGATTTTTGAACAGAAATCCATTTGAATTTTCAGAAAATAAATTCATTTAGTGACCTTGGAATCTTTTCCAGGAGAGGCTCAAAATGTTTTAGGGGCGGAGGGGGCTGAGCCGCCCCTAGCACCCCCCTAGCTATGGCCCTGATGCATTTTATATTCAATTATGTTTCACCATCTAAAACAGGGCCGTAACTATAAATTTGGGGGCCCCGGGGCAAAACCTCCAGGGGGGTCCCAAGGAGGGCAAATTGAAACTTTGCCCCGGGCATAGTTTCTTTTCTCTCACACCGTTGTTGTCTGAGCGAAGCGAAGTCTTTATACTCAGAGATACGTAACGATATTAAAAGTAAAAAAAATTCTTTCGTCAAGCAAATCTCAAAAAGTACTTGTCGGATTTTGATTCTGTTTGTACCAATAGGTACCTATGAAGGTAATCTGGTGAATGCACTACATACAAAAAATTAGTTCCAAATAGTTTAAAAGTTATATTAAAAAAACTGATAAAAAAGCACAATTTATTTGCATACGTCACAGAAATTTGGTGTGCGTAATTTTCACTAGCTGGATATTTTCGTAGATAACCGAATCAGTACATGGAGTAAATAGTAATCATTAACGCACTCAAAAATATTGAATGCAATAAAACATTTTAAAATTTAATCATGCAGGAAAATAAAACTGTTATTTTTTTATATTAAAAAAATGTCATAAAAACTTTGATTTTGAGATTTTGTGATAATCTCATAATAGCATTTTTTGATCGCTAAAAGAATGTTTTATATATTTCGCGTGTGAAAATTAGAAACAATTACGTTTTTAAATAAAAAGTTTCTTTTGTGACATCATTTTCCCTTTATATTTATTTTTATTGCATGTTTTCTTTTAACTTATATTTTGTTTGTGTGTGGAAGTCAATTCTGGTCGCTAATTTTTCGGCACGGATACCACAAGCGCATCAGATTTGGCGCAATTTTTTTCAAAGCCCATTTCGCGAAAACTCCGTTTTCAAATAACGCTTACATACACATTTTTAAATTATTTTCTATTTTCAAAAAGAACTTACAATAAATAAAATAATAATAATAATTAATAACTATAAAAAGAAATATTTTATATAATTAAATAAAGGAAATGAAAGTAAATAAACATTTTATGAGTAAATAAAAAATAATAAATAAATAAAGCCGGGTTACCATCTCAGGTAAAATAATGCCATTTTGACGCCAATTATGTACCCTGGTGCATATGTGATGTCTGTTCCCATTTTTCATCCATTTCCTATTGGCATACAACTTTGAAATTTGGAATATGTATGCATACCTGAGAGCAATGCTGGAATTAGACATTGATTTTTTTAAATTCGATCCAAAAAGGGGCAACGGGGGCTATTTTTTTAAAGATTTATACAATTTATACTGCATAAAGGAGCCACTTACCTATTTTTATATACAAGAAGAAGTAAGTTGTGTGTAAAAACAATTATAGTATACATAAATAAAATACTTGAGATAATATACTAGAGATATAAGCACCGGGTTTGGCGAGATTTTTTATGCCAATTAGGCGAAAACGTCGCTTTGATTACCAGATACATATAGCATGCTATAATAACACATTATTTATTTATTTCAAAATGAAAAAAAAAGGAAAAAAAAAAAATTGTAATTTAAGAAATTACCCCAACCATTTGAAAAATGTTTCACTCGAAACATTCATCTATCATTTTAAGCTAAATACCAGTTGTTTTATTGTGTATTATCCGTGCCACTGCTATAAATGACTTTATACATGCTGCAATTTGAAGGTACGGTTCGTTTAAGTTATATCACTCTATTGTCGCCAAGCATAAAAGTTGGCGACGAAAGAAACATTTCAAACTATTTAACATTGTTGGTGCAAAAGTAATCATTATTAAAATACAGCTTTGGCATATACTGTTATACTTGTAAGACTTTGGCATATATTGTTTGATTTTACAGAGCAGAATTTTGGTGATGGAGGTTTTAAACCAAAATCGATCGCAGCACATGCATCTGTGAATGGGTCCATCAGACATCGAATCAAAAAAGTTTTTTCCCAGTTTTTCCCAAGCCGATTGCTTTTTAGTTTTCTTTTTAGGTGGTGGAAAATCAAGAGTAATAGCTATAACATTTTCCGGCTTGTTAGAATCACTATTGGCACTCAAATTTTCCTGGTTAGAACCGACCGATAGTAAAACGCCATGGCTAGTGGATTGGTCGCCCTGGCGACATGATGTTTTACAATTAATCGGTTCGGCATTAAATTGCTTCCTTTTTCGTGATCGCCTTTCAACACGTAATTGGTTTTCAGCGGCTCAATAATCTTTTGATTTTATCATTTTCTGCATTGAAAGACGTTTTTGCGCCAAACCAAATACAGTATTACTCAGTTATCCCGTCGATCAATTTCGCCAAATGATACGAATCGCCAAACTAATAAGCAACTTATACATGTTGACTGTGTTTAATATCATTGAATGCGATATTCACGTTCATTCATTTCTTTGGCTTCGGCTTTTTCCGTATCTGTTAATTTCCGTCTACCCATTTTTAAATTTGTTAGTTTTCTCCTTTATTACAATGATTTTAACCATTTTAATTTACTATTCAAATAAAAATTCTTCTAAAAGTAAAGAATTTAATTTAAATTCAAATAAAAATTCTTCTAAAAATAAAGAATTTAATTTAAATTCAAAAGTGGTAACATCATTCAAAAGTGGTAACATCATTCAAAAGTGGTAACATCATCGGGTCCATTCTCCCGAAAACAACAACCATTTTTCAAATGGTTAATAAACGAAACATTTTCTGTTATTAAAAAAAAGAAAAAACAATCAATAAATGATAATATTTTTAGAACAAACAATTTATTATAACATTTATATGATAACCAGCATGTTAGGCAACTGAACGCCATTTTGCCTCCAATTAGGTACCTCGGTGTGTATAGGGCATATATGTTCCATATTTATTTGTAAAACTGAGCATGAACGTTTACCAAGTGTGTTTTCATAGTCGCCTATATCTTTTTGCAACATAGCGCACCTTTCGAAGCCAAAACTGCACAAAAAAAAAATCAATATTTGCAGTTTTTATGTAATGCACATTTTGTCATCAGTAGGCTCGATAATCAGACCTCGTTTTTTTGCTTTAAAAGATGATATTTCATAAGACGTCTTTTTTGGATTCGTCGTTTTTCCATATTTGATAGTATGCGTCTAATCGTTTTGTAACTTTTTTTGTAACTTTCTTCTTTATTAACGGCGACATTTGGATTTCCTATTTAAATAAAAAAAATTCTAAATACAAAGAATTTTGTTAAAATAAATAAATAAATGAAATGCAGATATCTATTGCTCAAAGCACGAAATTTTTCCTATTGAGTTAATAAAAATCAGTAAAAACATAATTTTTATGATAATAAAAAGGTGACTTTTGTAATAACAGAGTAATATATTATGTACGTTATGGATTAAGTATGAATATTTCTCCACCATTTATAAATAATAATAATAATAAAATAAAATGCGGACAGACCAAAGTCTATATTTGACTGAAAACAACAACCATTTTCTAAATGCTTTAAAAAAATGGCCAATGAAAAGTGATATTTCAAAAGTATTATGAAATTAGTTAAAAATCATTTATTTTAAATTAAATGAATAAATGATTTATATTTTTAATGAAATAAAAAGGATTTGAAAAATTTTTGGAAATATGTCACCATAGATGTATCAATATTACAATCAATACTTTCAATGCAAAATGAAACAATTAGCAATACTTTTTGTGCCCGAAAAATGGTCGTTGCTTTTTTAAGGTTAAAAAGTAGATTACGAAATATTCCTATATAGAGATGCCAAGCCCCCGCTTATTGCACAGCAGAATTTTCTTATAAGAAAAGTTATTTTTTAAATCCGCAAAATGTTCCAATTTAATAAAATATTTTCTGTATTAAAATACAGGTATCCAAAATGCCGGAGACTTGGCAGCTTTGCCTATAACATTTTAATTAATCACGGTACTTTTTTTAATCGGATTCAAATTTAGTGAAGACAACGTTTTTTGGCCAAAAGCAGCTTTTTACCACATGTGTAACTACGATACAATTCCTTGATGCTGAAATAAAATGTTTTGACTTAAGCTATTATTGCTTCCTCTTATTTATTTATTTGAATTTTAAATAAGATGACTCAAAATCGTGTTTTTTAAATGTACGGAAAAAATGCATTTCGAGAGAGGGCGAAAAGAACAATATTTGGCGATTTATTACCTGCGTTTGGCTAAGTGTCTTACTACCTTGTATTTAATACTCTTCACAATACTTCGCTGTTATAGGGACTTAGGCGCTTTTATAAAAAGTTTGAATTAATTCGGGCTTAAGAAAGTGAGTTTTTTACTGAATAATACAAATAAATAAAAAATGAATACTAAGAAATACTAATAAAAGAAAAATGCAGCATTATATTGATCTATGTATATTTAAAAATGCATCTGCTAGCACTAATTAGATAATTTATGTGCATATAATAGGAGATAAATAGCTTTTGATTCTGTATTTCTATGCTATAAAGCTTTAACGTTATTGTGTTTTTCGTTATCTTTGGGAGTACCTAGCCGATTTAAAAAATAATGTGGGCAAAAAATGTTGGTAACCATCTTTGCTGCAAAATATACTATATTTTGCGTAGGAACAATAATCACCATCAATGCACGAGCAAAAAAAGTTCTAAAACTTTTAAGATATAATATTCTCGTTATGAACGATTTCTAAAACATTCGACAATTTAATTTCACAAATTAGACATTTTTTTTCTAGAAAAAGTTTTAAACCCTATTAATTGAGAATATTGCAATTTCTAGAATGCTGTTGGGGTCAGAAACTATAACTTTGGCATCACAGTAACTTATAAGATGTTAATGCTCGTTTAGGACAAATTTTTAAAAAAGGATTCCTTAACTCTTATCGACAACCTCATTGCATCCGTGGAAAACAGATATTCAACATTATAAACTATTCGGACAGATTTCACACCATATAAAATACTCTCCATTCTCTTCAAACATAATAGTTTATGTTATTTATAGTTTCTCAAATCGGTGCGAAGCTTCTGTTTATGCTCATGACATCATTTCAAAGAATTATATTTCCAATATAGGAAAATTTGGTGTTTTATTTTCTGTATTACTTTTAACATTTTGCATATTTCCAATTTTATATCCATGCATGGTTTGCTTTTTTTTTTTTATAAAAATAGTCTATGCAACTTTATATATAAGATTTTGTAATTCTATGATTCAATATGCTTATTTTCATCATATTTTATCACAATGAATGACCAGTTGAAGGTAACATCTCATTTTCTTTACTTATCGCAAGTTATTAAATGTGTATTCTAAGCAATATCGCTCAGACTAATCCCTCTGAGGGAAGTCCTAGTTTAAATGTACATCGTATGATAAGCCCAAAAATGTAGAATTGGACAACTCTACTCGGCAGGCACTTTGCGGCGATGCCATTTTTGCCGATCCCACTGAAGTTAGCGTAGGGAAGAAAATACGGACTTCTGATTGGTTGAATACTTTAAAGAGCATTTTATTTAGGTTCATTTTTGAGTATATGTAACTTAATCACGCGTTTCTGTTTAAAAACCTTTTGAAAGATGGATTGTGATAATTTTTTTTCGATTTTATGCAGGGCCTGACTAAGGCAGGGACATGCGGGGCAATTGCCCCGGGCCCCCCGGCTTGAGGGGGCCCCCCAAGGAGAGAAAAGTTTCTTGTTAAAAGAGGGCCAAACGATATAAAATAGCAAAATATTACCAAAATCCTCTTTTTTTTTGTTAATTTTAAGGGGTCTTTTTTTTCTCCTACCCCCTTTGTTTCCATGCCCCACGTTCCCTTAAAGTAATAATTACATCATAAAAAAATTAATAGTTAAAATTATCTATCTTCTGGTATTATGTATAAAGATGTGAAATATGAATACTGAAATCAGTACTTGGTACGAAATTTATGCATACATACAATAGGTTTAAATTTTAATTTTAGTCACTTGAGTATAATTCACAAACAATTTTAAGATAGAAGGGGGCCCCCCTAATAATGTTTGCCCCAGGGCCCCCCACTGTCTTAGTCGGGCCCTGATTTTATGTATTTATTGATAGTAATCAGGATAGGACTAGTTGACCCATCCGGCATTGCCCGGGACACGTTATGATAACCTTAAGCAAACAATTAACACTTTAGATCTATAATTAGTCAAAATTAAGCATAGGTTATGAATTATTCGTTAAATAATATTTTAAAGAAATGCATAAAAAATGAGTAAATGCTTTAAAAAAGGCTTTTGGACCTCAATAAAAACATCAGGATGTAGGTCCTGAAATAAGAGTCCAAAATTCAACTTTAAATTTATGCATTGAGAAGGTTTGATAATAAGTGGGTGAAATATGCAAGGAGAACAAAAATTTCAAGGTGCCTGAGCCGATACCATAGGGAGTCTCAGGCTTTTAAATGGAATGTAAGGATATGGGAATAACCAAGTGAAAAAAATAGTTCCAAAAATGAAGATTGGATTAAGAGAGGGCAGTTTAATAGCAATTTATGGTACGAAATTTTCAAGGGGCCAGGAACTTATTTCGCATGTAGTTGGGTATAAAATATTTTTTGTAGTTATTAAAGTAATGGGAGAACGCTAAAGCAATGTGAAAGAAAATTGCAAGCAATCCGAATCATTTTTGAAGAAATTGCACCAACGGCCCCAGGAATGCGATTAATATTCAAAATTGGTGGTAGCTAGACTATGGCGGTTTCTTAGTAGCTGATGGATTTAAGAAGAAGTTTAAAAAAAAAGAGTTTACTGAACCATTTTAAAGGGATTTATGATAAGGCCCCAAAAAGGATAATTGACAGTTAAAAAGAGGGCCCTAACAGGAAAACATGTTAAAATATCTTAGTACTTAGCTCTTTAGATCTACAATTAGTCAAAATTAATCATACAATATGAATTATTCATTTTAGTAATATTTTATCGAAATGCACAAATTGATTCAGAAAATGTTTAAAAAAAGGGTCCTTCCGCGGATGAAAATATGAGAATCTTGTCCCTGAAAGAAGAGTCCAAAACTCAAATTTAAAAATTTTGCACTGAGAAGGGGATAAATTTAAAGAGTGAACTATGTTTGCCTCACAAAATGTTCAGGAGCACTAGACTGAGCCCTATGATTCCACAGGCGGCCAAAGTGTCTTATATGGAATGTCAAAACATTAAAATACCTAAATGAATAAAGAATCCTAAAAATGAAGATCGGATTAAAAGGAAACAATTTTATTAACAATTTTTTATTACAAAAACTTCAAGGGGCCAGGAATTTATTTTGCATGTAGTTGGGTATAAAGATATTTTTTTTAGTTATTAAAATGATGGAAAGATGCTATAACTATGTTAAATAAAATTGAAAGCAATTTGGTTCATGTTTAAAGAAGCTGCATCAAGGGCCTCAAGAAAGCAATTGACAAATAAAATTAATGGTAGCTGAAGTCTGAGAAATTCTGATGTCGTTCATGTAATAGGTAGAGAGAGGACATAAAAAATTGATAGAAAAAAAAAGCTAGTGAATTGGACCATTTTTAAGGGAGCTATAATATGAGGCCATGTAGGGACCAACTGACAGTTAAAACCAGGGCCCTAATATTAAACCATGTTAAAATATTTTAGTACATAGCGCTTTAGATCTTTAATTAGTCAAAATTAAGCATATAGTAGGAACTATTCTTTGGAATCATATAATTTTTTAAATGCACCAACTGATTGGGCAAATGTTTAAAAAGGGGCCCTAGGTCCCGAATAAAAACATCAGGTTTTCTAGGTTGGTCCTGAAAGAAGAGTCCCTGGCAACTTTAAAATTTTGCACCAAGAAGATCAGAAATATAGGAAGTGAAATATGTTTGTTTCACAAAATGTTGAGGGGCCCTGGGCTGGACCCTATGATTCCACAGGGGAACACAGTGTCTTGTATAGAATGTCAAAGCATTAAAATATCTAAATGAATAAAGAATCCTAAAAACAGGGCTGTAGCTAGAAGTGAACGATAGGGGGGGGGGGGCTCATATTTTTTTCTCTCTCTCTAACGCAGAAAGATAAATTAGTGCATATTCACATTCTAGGTACTATATTTCTCATTAAACTGTTGTAATAACTTCATTTTATGCTAGGAAAAGTATATAATGAATGATGAAAATTTTGAGTGTATAATTGGTGCAAAATTAAACATCATTTTAGCTTCATACGTATAGATAGGATGAGGGAGGGTTGAAACACTTATTTTAAATATAATTTAGTAACTCTGTAAAACTGTGAAAGGGTCTCAAAACTAAAATAGATTTTTGAACAGAATTACATTTGAATTTTCGGAGCATTTAGTGACCTTGGAACTTTTTCCAGGGGGAGGGGGGCTCAAAATATTTTAGGGGGGGTGAGCCGTCCATAGCGCCCCCTTAGCTACGGCCCTGCCTAAAAATAAAGATCAGATTAAAAGGAAGCAATTTATTGACAATTTATTATTACAAAAACTTCAAGGGGGCCTGTACTGGGCCCCAAAAGGCCAAGAAATTATTTCGCATGTAGTTGGGTATAAAAATATTTGTGTAGTTATTAAAATAATGGGAAGACGCTAAAACTGTTGAATAAAATTGAAAGCAATTTGGATCATTTTTAAAGAAGCTGCGCCAAGGGCTCCAAGAAAGCGATTAATATTCATAAATAGTGGTAGCTGAAGTCTAAAACATTTTTTTTTGTTGTTTATGTCGTAATTGGAGGACCTAAAAAGTTGTTAAAAAAAGCTAGTGAATCCGACCATTTTTAAGGGAGCTATGATAGAGGGCCCCATTGGGGCCAACTGACAAATACAATCAGGGCCCTAACATGAAAACATGTTAAAATGTTTTAGTACATAACGCTTTAGACCTTTAATTAGTCAAAATTAAGCATAGAGTATCAGTTATTTGCCAGAATAATATTTTTTAAAAGTGCATGAATTGTTTGGGTAAGCGTTAAAAAAGGGCCCCAGGGCCCGAATAAAAATATCAGGGTGTTGGTCCTGACATAAAAGTCCATGATTCAGCTTTAAAAATTTGCACTAAGAAGGTGAGAAATTTAGGGGAAAATGTGAAAAATGTTTAGCGCACAAAAAGATCAAGGGGCCCTGGGTTGGCCCTATGATTATCTAGGGGGCCCCAATGTCTTATATGGAATGTAAAAATTTGAAAATATCTAAATGGAACAGGTATCCCAAAAGTAAAGATCAAAATTAATGGAAGCAATTTATTAACAATTTACTATCACAAAGACTAAAAGGGGCCCTAAAACGGGCCCCAAGAGTCCAAGAACATAACTGAAGAGTAAAAAGGCGAAAATATCTAAAAGGAGAAAGGTACCTCAAAACGGAAAAGATTAGATAAAAAGGAGTCAAGCTATTAACAATTTGGCGCATAAAAATTGTAAGGGGCCCAGGGCCCTGGCCTTTAAATATTAAAAATCTGAGCCTCAGGTGCATCAGGACCTGTCTTGGATTATCTTCACCTAAAACTTCAGACTTCTACGTGCGGTAGATTTTGCTAACCATCGCAGTCACACACTCACACTCACATACGCAGACATACACAAACAGAGCACAGAGCGTTTTGTTAACTTATTAGTATAGATAAGAAGAAAGATTTTCTAGAATTTGTTAGATGCTTTTTATTATATTATTCAATCGATTAGAAGTCCATATTTTCTTCCTTATACTAGCTTCGTTGGGATCAGCAAACATGCTGGCGCGACATGACACATTCGACTCGACATTTTACTCTCTGCTGTAGAACTTCTTTTGCATGCGAAGCGTAAGGAGTGTATTGACAGACAAGCAAAAACATCTATTCTAGCACTTTGATTTTTTTTAGATATGTGCTGGGCATTTTATAGGAACTTAGACTAGAAACTAAAATCAATAGTTTTTTTAATCATCAGTTTGGGGCCCCTCAGGCTTGGGGGCAGTGCCCTGGCGGTAGTTACAGCCCTGATCTAAAAAACAATAAAGAATGATTGACAGCACAAGACTGCTAACATTTTTAGAGCAATTTCATTAATGATAAATTGCATGTTAAATAAAATAAAATACATTGAAGCATGTTTTGAGAGGAGAACAGAGCGTTCCCCTGGATTACTCCCTGAGACCAACATGCCATGTAAAGGATAATAAATTCTAATAAGTTTTATCTGAAACAATTTTGTAGCCTTGTTATTTTACTCAAATTTATTTTTTTTAACATATGCTAGTATTATTGATAATTTTAAGAAAAATGGATAGTAAAATAATTGATTTTCAAAAATAATTGTCATTTGGCAATACTTTTATCTTTTAGATTCCAAAATAATCTGCCTTACTAGTTAACTGAAAATACCTCTTAGTATAAATTTTGGAAATGCTTTTATTAAAAAACAATTAAGAAAAATCATGCGTTAAGCATATATTATGAAGCACTTTCCGACACTTCATGAAATCTTTAACAAAACTTTGTTAATTAGGGTGCTTTTATTAAAACACAATTAAGAAATATCATGCGTTAAGCATATATTATGAAGCACTTTCCGACACTTCATGAAATCTTTAACAAAACTTTGTTAATTAGGGAAATAAGGGTATATAGCCAAATATATATTCCAATACTTTTAAACAGCTCTGTATTTGATCTGTCAATTGATATACACATTATAAATCAGGAAAATTTTGTTTAGCAAGAAAAAAAGCTTTTGTCAAAAATTTCTTTTTGAGCAATTTGTACTAATAAAAGGGAAACATACTTGAAAACTTTTGTTTAGCCCTGTAGTTTACCTTGTACTTTTATTATATGTCAGTAAGAAGCTAAAATTCATTTTAAACTAAAACACTCTTAAAACAGCTGAAATCACATTGTTATAAATTATCATTCATAGGTGTCCATGTACACAATTCTTTGTGTGGGCCTTTATATCATTTTATCTATATTCTACAAACGTTTCTTTGTAAATTGAATGCAGTTCAGTGCAAAAATGTATACCTTATTTAAGAACCACCTTTAAGTAATTTACGCTCATACACAGTAACGTTGGCGAGCCCTTTTGGATAGCCCTGTATATCAACTATAACATTTGTACCCTTATAATGTACAAAGATTTAGTGAAACTTAAATGTGTATATCATAATTAAAATGTATTACATCCATCCATCGGCCATCATCGGAAACATGTACAGTCTGTTGGAAGGAATATACTATTTGAAATCTTTTGTGTGTCCCTGTAAATACAATGTACTCCATATTATGCAAGACAGTATCTTATAATTTATATTAAACCTCAGTGACATATATCAATTTTGTTATACATAAAACAGTTTAATATATTTTTAAAATGTCGTTCACTATTGTCCTCCCCCCTTTACCTTTATCTAATGGAATTCTTTTGTGTGGCCCTGTAAAGGAATAATAGCTATATTTTCACCACATAATTTATAGCATGCATATTTTAGTACACCTCTTAAATGCATGTAAATTTTAATATGTTTGACAGAGTGTAACATCTTTGAAACGATTTTTCGCTATAGGCCATAATGTAATGGAAAATTTTAACTCTCCCTGTAAATAAACTAATCTTGGTACAAACTTCATTTTCCATAGGGTTTGTGCTAGGGTAAACGTCAATAACATACAAAAATTCCAGGGCAATTCGAGTATATTTACATGTGTTAGAGTGCAGACAGACGGTTCGCACAAATTGTTATAGTTGATATACAGGGCTATCCAAAAGGGCTCGCAAACGTTACTGAGTCTGAGCGTAAATTACTTAAAGGTGGTTCTTAAATAAAGTATACATTTTTACGGTCAGATGGATAGACTGACAGACAAACCGAATGCATAAGCACTTTTCAAACTTTTGAAAAGTGTTATAAACATTAAAATTCATTTGAAACAATTTTTCCCCATAGGCTGTAACGTAATGGAAATTTTGACTGTCCGTGTTAATAAATTAATCATGATAGAAACTTCATTTTCAATAGGGTTCATGCTAGGGTAAACCTAAATAACATCCAAAAATTTCATGGCAATCAGAGTATATTTGCAAGAGTTAGAGCACGGCCAGACAAACCGAATGCATAAGCACTTTTAAACATTGTTGAAAGTGCTAAAAAGTAGAGTAAAGAAATCAACACATTCTGTTAATCGTTCTAGAATACTTTTAAATACAGTTCTGGGTTTTTTTTTTTTTTTAGTCTTGCTTATCTGTCTGTCCATAATAGAAATGTACTCAAACACTATGACAAATTTAAATTTTTCCACAGAATTGAATAATTTTTCCCAGAATCATAAAATTTTAAATTAGAATTTTAAAGAAATCGACCATTTCTGTGATAATACATAATCTTAATTTCAGTTAATTCATTCATAGAAGTTATAGCCCAGTCGGCATAGGCAATGAGTTTCTATGTACAAGGTTGTGAATACAAACCCTGAACATTATCATTTTGAAATCCTACACTGTTTGCAAATTGGCATCTTTCTATTCTAAGAAAATATTCTAATACTTTCACTATGCTAGATGAATTTCTTGTGACTTTTTTATTTCTAAGCTAACATTGAAAAAAACTATTGCATATAAAAATATGAAAAATGATAGTTTTATAGAAAAATGCTTAATAATCACATTGAAGCTGACAGTTTTTTTAAATTGAAGAATTATTTAAAGAGCTACTTATTGTTGAAGACAATAAAAATAATTCAACAAAAAAAGAAGTTTTATAAGAACAAAAATTATGCATAGTAGTTTGAGAATCTCTTACAGGATTAGGATCGCCAATTTACCCTTCATTTTATTTCAAATTCAAACCAGAATTTCCTAAATAAATTTTACCTTAGGTAATTACAAAATGTGTGTCTTTAAATAAAGCAAGTAAAACTACTCATAATTTCCATTATTAACATTCATTTTGTTATTAAAAACGGAAGCAAAACTGGCAACACTGTACAAGGTCATGTTTGACAAACATACCGCAAAATCCCAATAATCCGCCCTTCCCGATCAAATGTCCCCTCCCCACTTTATAAAAAATTTGAAATTTTCAAAAAATCCCGAGAAATTGCCCTTACTCCGCCCCCCCCCCCCCCAAAAAAAAAATCGCTGAAAAAACGGAAATTACACCAAAAAATCATGAAAAAAGGAAATTTTATTTAGTGATCGCTGAAAACGTTAATTTCGCCAAAGAATCAAGAAAAAAAACCGCAAATTTCTTCAAAGGATCGCGAAAAAATCATGAGTTTCGCCGAAGGATTGCTAAAAAACCTAGATTTCGTTGAAAGATTGCAGTGAAAACGCGAATTATGTCAGACCTTAAAAAATGCAATTAAAGGATCATTTAAAAAACACCAATTACGGCCAAAAATTCCTTAAAAAATCCAAATTACGTCAAAAGACCGCGAAACAATCGTGAATTTCTCAAAGGATCGCCAAAAAGTACGCACATTTTGTCAAACAATTGTAAGAAAAAACGCAAATATGTCGTATGTATAAATAAACAGTCAAAAAATCGCGAGAAAAAAAAGTAAATTCTGTTAAAAAATCGCAGAAAAAACGCGAAATTTAAAATAAAAAAAAAAAGCTAAAAAAGCGCGAATGCCATTTACAAATCTCGAAAAAAAGCACATTTCATCAAAGAATCGTGAAAGAAACGCACATCTCCACAAAGAATTCGTAAAGAAACACAAATTTTTTCAAGTATCGCTAAAAAACTGCAAAATTCGTCAAATTGCGCGAAAAAAATCCCACAGATATCTCCCAAAAAATGCAAATTTTGTGAAAAGATCGTGGAAAAATCCCGTGTAAGAACCCCCTTTAATTATTTTACGATTTTTGGTCCCATTTGGGGGGGGGGGGTAATAATATTTTACGGATACAGCAACTATTCTTTTAATTTGATAATTTTTTTAAGATTTACTTTACAATTTGTTTTTTAAATTTTCATTATTTTAATGGAGATTTATTTCATACGCACAAGTAAGCCTGCTGTGCTGGTCTATTTTTCAAAATAAAACATGAATTTCAATTGGGAACTAAAACTGCACTGCTCGCAGCCTTTTGATGAATATCACTTTGACGCTAAACGCTATGTTCAAAGAGCTTGGCAAGTCCTTTCTGGCGCACAACGCGAGTATCACTATTTGAAGCCGTTTGGCAAATGAAACACAATTTTGGTTAGAGCTCTCATTTTTCATTACTACATGAGAAGAGATGCAATAAACTTAATAGCAGCATATTAGAAGAGTATGCCTTTAAAAAAGAATACTTGCATCTAAACGAAAACGACTCGGGAACGTCACTGACCACAATCTTCCGTCTGCATTCCCTTTTTTTTTTATCCCCATCCCTCCCTCCCTTTGTAATTGTTTTCTTATAGGGTTTCTAGAATTTGTGCATCTTCTGCCTGCCTTTCTTAAAAAATTCATTTTTCATGAATGAATAGGTCTATTTAATTTTCATTGTTGATGATGAAAAAATAATTTTTTGAGATGGGAGGTGAAAAATAGGTCACTTTCTGTAAAGTTAAAAAAAAAGGTGACATTTAAAAAAAGTCATAGCGCGCTTAGTAATGGGTTTAGAAAAACGTTTTTATAACAAAATTCATAGAGAATTTAAAGCTCTTTCTTTTTGTAACTAAGTATGTTATGCAAAAAGTTTATAATTTTCGAGTTACATGCAAAATACTGAAAACATTTTTTACTTGCATTCAGTTAAATACCAAATTTTAATGTTCTTTACTAAAGCTCTAAATACAAAAAAAGTTACAATGTTCATAATTTTTTTTTACAATGTTACCGTAGTAATTCATCATGATTATTATCATGCAAATACCTGTAATTTAAATAAGTTACATTAAAGAGTATAAAATAATAAAAAATTGTGCCAAATTTTCGTTTTTGCAATTTTCCACAAAGTTAGAAAAAAAAGAGTCACTTTCAGAAAGCTGTAGCGCACTTAATATTGGCTTTAGAAAAACAGTTTTAGTATGAAATTTGTAGACAATTTAATGCTCGTTCTTTTTGTAATTGAGTATGGTACGCAAAAATTTTATATTTTTTGAGTTATAGGCAAAAAACTGAAAAAGTCCGAAAATTTTGTGGTTATTTTTGTGGCTTCACAAAATTTAGCCTTGAGATATTTTGTTGGAAAACCATTAATTCTTGTTACTAGCATCCCCATAAACATTTTAAAAACATAAAATCTTCTAGCAGAATTTTTACATCTATCGGCCCATTTTTCTGACAATTTGACTGGCCTAAATAGCCATCGAAAAGAAGCGAATTTTGTCTGAGTATCGTTTGCAAAATGCGAACTTTGTTAAACGACTGCCGACAAGTTAATTTTGCTAAATAACCGCAGAAAAAGTGTGATTTTTTTTTTCATGGGGACTCTGAAGAAACGCGAATTTAAATAAAGTACAGCAGGCAAAAAGCGCGAATTTCATTAAACTGCCGCGTAAAAAATGCGAATTTCATCAAAGATCCGTGGAAAAAACACGATTTTTTCGCAATCTTTTGACGTGATTTCCCCCCCTTTTTTTTTCTTTTCAATTTCATGACGAAATTTCCTTTTTTGCTATTTTTTGTCGAAATTTACGTTTTTTTCATGATCCCTGAATGAAATTCACATCTTTTCACAATCCTCTGATAAAATTTTTGTTTTTCCCGCGATTTTATGATGAAATTGGCGACTTTTTTCCAATAAATTTACGAAATTTTTTTTTTTTTTTGGTCACTTGGTAAATTTTGTTGAATCATTAGTCAAAATTTATGATACATTTTATGCCCGAATTTTCAAAATTATTACCAACTTCTTTTTAATTTTCAGAAATGACATCATATTTTTCTTAATTTTGGAGGAAATTTTACAGAATCACAATGGTAATTCTAAGCAAAAAAAAAAAAAAAAAAAAAAAAAAAAAAAATTCAAAGGTTCTGAAAGGTTACAACAGAGGTGGGTGAGGGGAGAGGGCACTTCCACTCCCGGCACAAAATCGCCTTTTTTCGCACCTCTTTTTCGATATTTGAGGTTTTTCATGATCTTTTAACAAAATTTGACCTTTTGCGATCTTTTAACAAATAGTCCGTTTTCTAATTACAGCTTTTCATAGGTCCGTGTGCAGTTTTATGATTAAGTATCGTGAGTGGTCTCATTTTGTTCCTTATGTATTGTAGACTAAGAAAAGCGATGGTGGACATCCGGGACCCGCGACTGGGGAGGGGGGGGAGGGGAAGGGTTGAAATGTGCATGGGGAAAAATTTAATTTCATAAAAAATAAAGAAAATTATCTATAAATATTAATGTTTAAAACATTTAGAGATTAGGAAAAACATTTGTGGACATCTGGGATCCGCGACTGGAAAGGGGGAGGGGAAGGGGAGGGGTTAAAATGTGCAAGGCAAAAAAAATTCCATTTCATAAAAAATAAAGAAAATTATGCAAAAATATTAATGTTTAAAACATTTATAGATTAGGAAAAACATTTGTGGACATCCAGGAGCCGCGACTGGGGTGGGGGAGGGGTGGAGGAGGGGAAGAGTTGCAAAGTGCAAGGTAAAAAATTCCATTTCATAAAAAATAAAGAAAATTATGTATAAATATTAATGTTTGAAACAATTATAGTTTAGGAAAAACATTTGTGGACATCCGGGACAAGCGACTGGAGAGGGGGACGGGGAGGGGAAGGGTTGAAAAGTGGAGGGGAACACAATTTCATTTCATAAAAATAAAGAAAATTATGCATAAATATTAATATTTTAAACATTTATAGATTAGGAAAAACATTTGTGGACATCCAGGACCCGCGACTGGGGAGGGGGAGGGGAAGGGAAGGGGAAGCGTTGAAAATTGCAAGGGACAAAAATTCCATTTCATAAAAAGTAAAGAAAATTATGTATAAATATGAATGTTTAAAATATTTATAAATTAGGAAAAAACATTTGTGGACATCCGGGACTCGCGACTGGGGAGGAGGAGGGGGAGGAGAGGAATTTGAAAGGGGCAATAATAAAAATTCTGTTTCAAAAAAAATTATGCATAAATATCAAAGTTTAAAACGTTTATAGAATGAGAATGGCATTGGTGGATATTCGGGACTTGTGATTAAGAAGACGGAGGTAAGGGAAGAGGAGGGGAGGGGAGGGAAGGGGAAAGTGTTGAAAGAGGCAAGAAAAAAATGCCATTTAATTACATATATATATATATATATTAGTATTTAAATCTTTTATAGAATAACAAAAGCAATAGTGGGCATCCGGGATCCGCAATTAGGCTAGGGGGAGGGGGAGGGAAGGGAAAGTGTTGAAAAGGGCAAGAAAAAAGATCTTAAGCTTTAGTTGGACTTCATTCTCTTTCTGGATCTGACACCACTGGTTCATTCAGTGGTAAATCAAAAACCAGTTTTTGGAAGAGCTTCATAAATGCTGACGACAGAATTCTGAAAGCACTTGCCGCATAAGGTCAAACATATATCCTTGAGAGTGAAACATATATTGCACTTGAAGAATACATATGTTCAGTGTATATGCCAAAATTAAACATTAAAACATCGAGTGAGATAAGATGTGGTTATTTACAAAAAAGCAAGCTGAAGGAACAAATATGCCTCCAACTCAAGCCGCCCTTTACCCAGTCATAAGAAGAGCTCATTACCAAGCAATGATATGGCAAAGAGCACACATTTTAAAAAATAATATTCCACCCAACTGACTTTTGTTGGATGATAAAGGAAAAAGAATACTTACCTGTCATGTGTAACATGTTATGTGCTCCTCAAGAAATGGTTTAATCGGTGCGTTGTTCGTGTGTCAAGTCAAGATGTGTAGAATCCTGTAAATGTTCACAAAATGGATTACCTTGTAACTGAAATGTGTTCATGCGCGGGTGAGACTGATAAATGTGATAATGTTGGAGGCCTTGATGATGTAAATTATGATGACAGTGATACCGATGATCCTACTTTGTTCTGAAGTTAAACTTTTACTTGCAGTTTAAAATTTGAAAGTTTTTACTATTTAGGTATATGATGTATAATATAGAATAACAATACAAAGATAATAAATAATATTTAGCGTTACAAAATTTGTATCATTTAGTATTTATCATCACTCAGTTCCTTTTCAATTACCCTTATTACTTATTTTTTCCCTTGCACTTTTCAACCCTTCCCCTCCCTCTCTCCCTCTCCTGTCGCGGGTCCCGGATGTCCACAAATGTTTTCCTAATCTATACATATTTTAAACATTAATATTTATACATAATTTTCTTTATTTTTTTACGAAATGTAATTTTTTCCCCATGCACTTTGCAACTCTTCCCCTCCCCTCCCCCTTCCCAGTCTCGGCTCCTGGATGTCCACAAATGCTTTTCCTAATCTATAAATGTTTTAAACATTAATATTTATTCATAATTTTCTTTATTTTTTACGAAATGGAATTTTTCTCCCTTGCAATTTTCAACCCTTCCCCTTCCCCTTCCCCTCCCCAGTCGCGTGTCCTGGATGTCCACAAATGTTTTTCCTAATCTATAAATGTTTTAAACATTAATATTTATGCATAAATTTCTTTATTTTTTATGAAATGGAATTTTTTTCTTGGCACTTTTCAGCCTTTCCCCTCTCCCTCCCCCTCCCCAGCTGCGGGTCCCGCATGTCCACAAATGTTTTTCCTAATCTATAAATGTTTTAAACATTAATATTTATACAGAATTTTCTTTATTTTTTATGAAATGGAATTTTTTCCCTTGCACTTTGCAACTCTTCCCCTCCCCCACCCCTCCCCATCACTATCCCCCTCCCCAGTCGCGGCTCCTGGATGTCCACAAATGCTTTTCCTAATCTATAAATGTTTTAAACATTAATATTTATTCATAATTTTCTTTATTTTTTACGAAATGGAATTTTTCTCCCTTGCAATTTTCTACCCTTCCCCTTCCCCTCCCAAGTCGCGTGTCCTGGATGTCCACAAATGTTTTTCCTAATCTATAAATGTTTTAAACATTAATATTTATCCATAAATTTCTTTATTTTTTATGAAATGGAATTTTTTTCTTTGCACTTTTCAGCCTTTCCCCTCTCCCTCCCCCTCCCCAGCTGCGGGTCCCGCATGTCCACAAATGTTTTTCCTAATCTATAAATGTTTTAAACATTAATATTTATACATAATTTTCTTTATTTTTTATGAAATGGAATTTTTTCCCTTGCACTTTGCAACTCTTCCCCACCCCCACCCCTCCCCATCACCATCCCCCTCCCCAGTCGCGGCTCCTGGATGTCCACAAATGTTTTTCCTAATCTATAAATGTTTTAAACATTAGTATTTATACATAATTGTCTTTATTTTTTAAGAAATGGAATTTTTTTCCCTTGCACTTTTCAACCCTTCCCCTCCCCCTCTCCCTCCCCAATCGCGGGTCCTGGATGTCCACAAATATTTTTCCTAATCTATAAATGTTTTAAACATTAATATTTATTAATAATTTTCTGTATTTTTTATGAAATGGGATTTTTTCCCCTTGCACATTTCAACCCTTCCCCTCCCCCTCCCCCTCCCCAGTCGCGGGTCCCGGATGTCCACCATCGCTTTTCTTAGTCTACAAGACATAAGGAACAAAATGATACCACTCACTATACTTAATCATAAAATTGCACACGGGATGTAATTAGAAAACGGACTAAAAATTTGGCTTTTTTTTTCCGAGATCTTTTAACTAAATTTGTCCCCTCCCTCTTTTCCTGCAATCTTTTCACGAAATTTTTGGATTTTTTCTCGATTCTTTGACAAAATTTTCGTTTTTCCACAATTTTTTGAACCAGGATTCTTCCGTGACCAATTGAAGTTTTGCACAAAGCACAACTGATTGACAAATTTCAAGATTTTCCCTCTCAATCAAATAATGATTTTTTCTCGTGATAAATGGACATATTTTGTGATTTTTTTTTCTTCTCGCTACTAGAAAAAAGAAATGAGTCGAACGGCCGTATCATAAAAGGCAGTGCTGTAATTGGGCAGAAAGGGAACGCGTGGGAACGCCGTTCCCAGAAATATTTGGTTTGTCACTGTAAAGAAAAAAAAAACACGTACGAGTGTAATCTATTATTTGATATTTCGACCAATCAGATGCTTTGAAGTCTGAGCACTGACACTAAAATGGCGGCTCACGAAGATGATCTTTTTTAATTGTGCACGACCCCCTTATTTTTGACTCCAGTATTTTATAAAATATTACTTAGACTTCCTTAATCTGAGAAAAATCAGGCAAAAAAAACTTAAAAAAATTTTGGTACCAAAATTAAAAGGACCATATACAAGTTGAAAAAATCCACCTTTGACATCCGACATTTTTTTTGTCAGTGCTGAGGCCTAGTATTCAGGGGGCAAACTGACCTCAGTTTCCCTATTCTTAGTAAATGAAAACATATTACATTACTATAACATCTTCAATAAAACAATTGTAATTGTTAGTACATTTAGAAAGTCGGCTTTCAGCTAAGTATTTAAAATTAGCTTTTGGATTAGCAAAAATCCAGTAACATCATAATCTATCAAAAGTCGAATTCCGACAAATATTTTTTTCCAACTACTGAACTGAAAAAAGGCAGTAGGATTTAAAGTGCCCTGAAGAATGTAAAAAGAGCCCTTTCCACAACTGTAGGGCCCTGCCCATTTTTAGATTGGGGGAAACTCTGATAATAATAATAACTAGCAAAAGCCGTGCTTTGTTTGGATTCGCGAAGCATTATTTTATAAAACAGATATTTGAAAGTAACAATATTTTTTTTTATTATTATTTTTGCATCTTTATTAAACAAAAACGTTATTTTATGTTTTGGCGCATTTTAATTTTTTATTTATGATGTAAAACTGGCATAATAAGATATTTTCGAAGCAAACTTTTACAAATTTTTTTTAAATTTTCCGCTAAAAGCTCTTTTAAAGATGTTTTTACAATTTCAAGTAGCCACTGGCGTTTTTTAATTGTTTGAAATATGCATGTTTCCAATCTTTGTAATCAACATCCGATAATCTTTGATAGCTATTTTAGAATAATATATTTGAAGAAAGTTACTTCTTCAAAATCCTATTTTCTGGAAAAAACATTTGAAATCTGCTTTCGTTGATGCTATGAATTTTTAACTGTAAAACATTTTATTTTAATTTCTTCGTTTTTATACATGTTAGCGTATGAGAATTGCTGTAATTCTCTCCGCGTGGGAGAACTTTTTACTTTCTGTGAATGGCAACTCAATTAATGGAATTACCTTTTAACGAAGCGCCATAGCCTACTATAATACTACCAGCCGAGCCATTTCGCGAAAAACCGCCGAAAAAGTGAAGCTGGCAACAGCTTCAAACCCTGAACCATTTCATTGAACCACGTGTAAGTCCACGTTACGCAAACCCTGCCCAAATTAGCATTGAATAAGCTGCTTTCTGTTCTGAGCACATGTTTGTACACGTGTCATTGTTTTGGTTCAGGGTTTACATGATTGGTCTGATTAACTTGGGCAAGGTATCAGCGTCCTCTGGCGGGAGACTTCATACATTAATCTCAAATAAACAGGCTTTTACTAGTATTATAGTAGGCTATGGAAGCGCTCTCTCATTCTCGCAGTGACGTTTTCACGAATAATTATTGTTGTGTTTGCGAACTTATTAAAGTCTTATTTTTCTATAAAATCCTTCTGATTAATGAGTCGATATTATTTAGCCACAATACGACCTTCGCAAAAATATTTATAAAGAGCTTGAACCAACAACTTCACGCAGATCTTTTAATTTTTCATTTATATAACAAATTTAAGAATTAATTTTATTTGTTTACAATTATTTTGTTGCCAGTTTACAAAAAAAAAAAAAAATCCATAATACAATTTTTTTTAAATGTTTAGTGTCATCTGTGCAAACGATTTTGCGGGATAATGAAAACATGTTTTATTTAATAAATTAATCATGATTCTATCTATAATTATTTACTCCATGATTTAAACTTTTTTTTTTCTGAAAATATACGTGTTTCATTTTTTATTTATTTGCTAAAATGCGTCCGTATTGGAAATGCATGTAAAATAAATTAATTAAAATAATAATTTTTTTTACGTTTTTCTGTAAAAAAAATTATATTCTGCAAATCTACAGATCATAATTTATTTTTGTGTTTAATTTGAAGTTAAAATATTGAATAGTTTTTTTGTAAAGCGTACGACAAATTGTAATTTGAGTGGACTAGTAGAGGATTCGCTTCGCTCATCCTAATCCTAATAAATGTTTACTGACTGAGTGGAATCTGATTCAATAAAGTAGTACTCTATTACTGATTTTAGATTCGATTACTAAAATTTGCTAATGGGATTAATTAGTGATTCAATAACCGGAAATTATTGCAACCAGTAGTTTTTTTTAGCACTTTCCAACAAAGTTGAAAAGTGCTTATGCATTCGGTTTGTCTGTCCGTCTGTCCGCGCTCTAACTCCCGTAAATATACTCGGATTGCTATGAAATTTTTATACGTTATTGAGGTTTACCCTAGCACGAACCCTATTGAAAATGAAGTATCTACCATGATTAGTTTATCTACAGAGAGAATCAAAAGTTTCCCATTACATTACGGCCTATGGGGAAAAATCGCTAATATACTCGGATTGCCATGAAATTTTAGGACGTTATTAACGTTTACCCTAGCACAAGTCCTATTGAAAATAAAGTTTCTACCATGATTAGTTTATCTACAGGGCGAATCAAAAGTTTCACATTACATTACGGCCTATGGGGAAAAATAGCTAATATACTCGGATTGCCATGAAATTTTAGGACGTTATTGACGTTTACCCTAGCACAAGTCCTATCGAAAATGAAGTTTCTACCATGATTAGTTTATCTACAGGGCGAATCAAAAGTTTCCTATTACATTACGACATATGGGGAAAAATCGTTTCAAAGGAATTTTAAAGATGTTATACCCTGTCAAACGTATTAAAATATGCATTCTATAAAATATAAGGTGAAAATGTAACTATTATTCATTTACAGGGCCACACAAAAGAATTCCATTAGATAATGTAAAAAGGGGAATTTTGTGTGACATATTTTAAATATATTGAGCTTTTTCATGTATAATAAAATTGATATATGTCACTGAAGCTTAATATAAATTATACGCTACTGTCTTGCATAATATGAAGTACATAGCATTTACAGGGCCATACAAAAGATTTCAAATAGTATATTCTTTCCGAAGTACCGTACATGTGTCCGATGATGGCTGATGAAGGGATGAAATGCATTTTAATTATGATATTCGCGTTTGTATTTCGCTAAATATATGCACATTATATGGTGTGTATAAATGTTATAGTTGATATATAAGGCTACCCAAAAGAGCTCACGAACGTTACTGAATATGAGCGTAAATTATTTAAACGTGGTTCTTAAATAAGCTATGCATTTTTACTCTGAGCTGCATTCAATTTACTGAGAAATGTTTGCAGAATATAGATAAAGGGATATACAGGGCCACGCAAAGAATTCTTTACATGGACGCATATGAATGATAATTTATGAGAATGTGATTTCAGTTGTTTTTAAAGTGTTTTAGTTTACAATAAATTTTAGCCTAATGCTGACGTGTAATCAGAGCCGTCCTTAGGGGTGTGCGACAGGTGCGGCCGCACAGGGCCTCGCGCCTAAAAAAGCCTCGCGCTCGGAAAAAATAATAATTAAATAAATTTTTAAAAAAATCAGCTCATTTTTAAAAAACATCTAAGCAAACGACAGAAAAATCTGTCGGGCTCGGGGTCCGAAAATCGAGCCCGAACTTATTTCTAATCTATATCAGTTTTGAATTCAGAAAAGGAACGGGGGAGTGGCAATTTTTCCCCGTAGCAACGAGATGTCCTCCTGAATTTAAGAAATATCTTCAGAAGAAAAATGCCTGAATTTAAACTGCGACCGAAGAGAACTGGAAGCTACTACGACCAAGTCGTCGTTTTTAAATAACGCTTAAAATAGTGCATTTATTTATAATTTAAACATTAATTTCTTAAGTTTAGCATAAATAAATAAATAAATAAAAATAATAAATTTAAATGAAATGTAAATTGCTGAAAATTCTCATGATTTTAGTGGATTTTAAAGCAAAATTTCGAATTTTCTCAAAATAAAACAATTTGTTAAAACGAAATTTAAAATTCCAAATTCTCAAAAATTTAACCATTTTGCTACGAGAGCCCTTTGCTTAGTTTTTTTTTTTTTTTTAAATCTTTTACCACTGTTTTTTTTCCTTTAACAGAAAATTTTCTGTAATTGCGAAAATTCTTTAATTAAATAAGGTAAACTTTGCAATTAAAAATAACAGGTAGAAATAATGCAGGAATCTGGGCAGCTTAAGTGGAATGTATACATCGGTCGCTCGTCCCCTAGGGGTTAAACACATAGCTAAATTTTAATCCAACTTTAAGTTTTCGCAATTAAAAAAAATGAATTTAAAAGAATACAATTTAGCGCCAAATATCCGAACAAGTTGGTACGGACCCTAGTTCCGATAAACGAAAGTTCAGAAAAATAGACAGGCAATTTAAAGCTTGTTCCTTACTGTGCTAAAAAGTAAAAACGACTGAATACCACCAACCTCCCCCTCGTTAGTTATGGCCTTGATTCGATATGAAAGAAAAGGCCTCGCAAAAGTTCTCGCACCCGGCCTCGCTTTTGCTAGGGACGGCTCTGCGTGTAATAAAGGTAGAATGTAAACTACAGGGCTGAACAAAAGTATTCAAGTATGTTTCCATCTAATAGTAAGAATTGCTGAAAAAGAAATTTCAAACTACTAGGTATTTTCTTGCTGAGCTAATTTTTCCTATTATATGAACTGACATATGAAATACAGGGCTGTTCTAATGTACTGGAATACATATTTGGGTATATTTGGCTATACACTATTATTTCCCTAAATAACAAAGTTTTGTTAAAGAATTCATTAAGTGTTGGAAAGTGCTTCATAATCTATGCTTAACGCATGATTTTTCTTACTTGTTTTAAATGTAGAACGGTGGAAGTATGTGCGTGGGAAGGGAGAGGGGGGGATCTCGAGTATCCAACTTTGTTGACCTACTGTTTTAACCTGTTACAAAAATTATTTTGTTTGACATATGTTTTTTAAATAAAATTTTTTTAAGCAAAATTAATATATGTGATTAATATACAAATAAATATTTTGCATCATAATATCCAAACTGAGTTAAATGTATGCAAATGGATTCTAGGATGCAAAGAAATCATTTACATACAATTTTGGATAGCATGATACAAAATATAAACTACATTATTAAATAAAATAACTACATTTCAATGCATAATATAGATTCAGTAAAAGTGATAGACTTAGCCGTATATTGAAAAATTAAAAAATGTTGTTGTGTAAATATATTTTAGGAGACAAACTAAAAATAACTTAAATTGAATCTTAAAACAAACTTATTAAAGTCACATCTGGACGTCATTCGAATTTTAATATCACATCTTTTAAAACTGAAATTATTGTGTTGAAATTTTGAATTTATGAGAGATGTAAAGGAAAAATTGTCAGCAAATATATCCTTATAAATAAATAATGTATATAAAAAAACAATTACAAAAAATATAGACAATTTAATTTAATAGTTAGAAAATACATAAAAACTATTATTAAAATAAAGCATTAAACGTTTTGAACTTATTTAAATTTGAACATCAATAATACAAATAACAAGAAATCCCAAGATACAACATAATTTAACGGTACTACTAGGTTATCCCGTCGACCAAAAAATTATCGCCAAACTATAAGATTAAATGCCAATAATGGGTGATCGTGAATGTAATATTCAACGACATTAAATATGATTCACGTGTTTAAAATGTCATTAAGGGATATTTATTTCGACTTTTTATTTGAATTTTTATTAATATTCTTCTAATTATTTGTATTTTCGTTATTTAAAATAAAAATTATGTCAATATTGTATAATTTGGCTATTAGTTTGGCGATTTATATAATTTGGTGAAATTGGTTGACGGAATAACAGAGTAGTACCAATTTAACCTATAGTTGAGTCATGTGCCAGACATAATTAAACATAGAGATATCCACAATCATCAAAAACGTTTATTGGCTTATAAATCTATATTATGAAAAAAAGCAGAGAATCGTATTATTTTTCAAATATTAAACATGATCAAAATAAAAGAGGGTTTGGCATAGCTCATGTTGTGGCTCCTTATCTGCTGATTTATAAGTTTAATTTGGGCATAATTTTGTTGGTCGTAATTTATGACATTGATATGTATATGTCACTTTCATAATACTAGAATATGCCAAGCCTTCTACATATAAGGAAGTATTAAAATTAGTTAACAGAAACTAACAAATTATGGAAGCGAAAATTAACACTTTGACTACACTTTAAAAAAATTGTTTTTTGTATACATCTCATACAAAAGGTTTTTCATTAATATAAAGAAATTTGTAAGCTGTTTATATTATTGTATCAAGAGACTACCTTGTTGCCAATCTCAAACACAAAACTTTTCTCACTAACGAAATTTGACAAATGGCTCGTTAACACTCTTATGAGAGAATTTTGTTGTGTATTTCACAGATAAAAGGTTTTTAATCACTATGCGTTAACAGATGCCTTTTTAAATGATTGCTTTGTGAGAAATTTTTGTTACAAATCTCACAAATAAAAGGTTTCTCTTCAGTATGAATTAACAGATGTTTATTTAAATTACTCTTTTGAGAGAATTTCTTGTTGCATATCTCACACACAAAAGGTTTATCACCAGTATGAATTAACACATGTCTGTTTAAATCACCCTTATCAGAGAATTTTTTGTTGCACATTTCACACACAAAAGCTTTTTCACCAGTGTGAATTAGCTGATGTTTCTTTAAAACATCTTTACGAGAAAATTTCTTATTGCATTTATCACAAACAAAAGGTTTTTCTGCACTATGAACCAACTGATGTTTCCTTAAATGATTATTTTGAGAGAATGTCTTGTTGCATATGCCACAAACAAAAGGTTTTTCAGCAGCATGAAGTAATAGATGTTTGTTAAAAACATCTTTCCGAGAGAATTTCTTGTTGCATGTATCACAAATAAAGGGCTTCTCCCCATAATGAATTAACAGATGCTTATTTAAATCACCCTTCTCAGACCATTTCTTGTTGCATATCTCACATACAAAAGGTTTCTCAGCAGTATGAGTTAAAAGATGTCTGGTTAAACCATGCATTCGAGAGAACTTCTTGCAACATATATCACATACAAAAGGTTTCTCTCCACTATGAACTAACAGATGCCTGTTTAAACCATACTTCTGAGAGAATTTTTTGTTGCATATCTCACACTCAAAAGGTACCTCACCAGTATGAATTAATACATGCCTATTTAAATCTTTCTTTTGAGAGAATTTCTTGTTGCATGTCTCACACATGAAAGGTTTTTCACCAGTATGACAGCGAAAATGGACATTTAAAGTAGACGTTTGAGAAAATCCTGTGCTGCATACCCCACAAACAAATAATTTTTCTTGGCCTGTGTCAGATTCTTTTTCAGAAAATTCTTGTGAAGAAATATTTTGCTGCATATTTCGAACTTTAAAGACTGCATTGAAAGATTGATATGTATTTGTATTAACAGCTTCGTTTATCTGTAATAAGTAAAAATAATTCACCACTTTTATAATAAATTGAAAAACAATTTAAGAAGAAATAAATTTCTTATGAAATTTAAAATTAATTTAGAAAACCCAATAGAAATAAATTTTTTACCACCAACAAAAACCATGTTTTGTTTGGATTTACAAAGCATTATTTCTAAGATAAATATTTGAAATTAATAAATCTTTTTATTTTCTTTTTGCATCTTTATTAAGAAAAAACATTATTTTATGTTTTGGTGCATTTTAATTTTTGAAATGCAAATTCAGCGAAATAACTAAGATTTTTGTCAGATTTTTTTTTTATGCTGTAGGACTGGTATAAATAAAAATATTTTTGAAGTAAAATTTTACAAAATATTAACTTAATTGCTTATAGTTCTTTTGTTGGCACTTAAAAAAACATAATACAATTCTTTTTAAATGCATAAAAGACATTTGATGCAGACATTTTTCTTTATTTGATTAATTATGATTTTATCTATAATTAGCAACTCCATGATTGTTTTTTCTTCTGAAAATATATATGCATTTCATTTTTTTATTTGCACAAATCTTTCCATAATAGAAAAACATGTAAATTAAATAAATTAATATAATTTTTTAAAGATTATTCTGGAAAAAAATAATAATGCACAAATCTAAAGATTATAATTTACAGTTGACTCTTTCAAATACGCACAGCTTGGGACCAGAGGTTGTGTGGATTTTAGAATTTTGCGGATTTCTGGTCATTGCTTTGTTTACATTTTTTAAATAACAATTTGAATGCAATAAATAATGCGATTGAAAGTATAATAAAAGCTTACAATGTAATAAAATATTAAAATAAGTAATGAATTAAAATAATAAAAATTTAGATAATTTTTAAAATGATAAAAGAAAAGGTCATGTTAATAATCAACAATGTATTATTAAATATTCATTATAAAGATTAAATGTATTTTTCTTAAATTATTCAGTGAAACTTGCCTCATAAAGATACATTACTAATTCACAGCAAAATCATAAAATAAGGAAGTTTTATGTCAGGTTTTGTCAGACTTAACTAAAAAAAAGTTTGATTAATACATAAATATATTTTTTAAGAAGATTGTGATTACCAGTGTTTCATCAATATCTTGAATCAATCATCAATATTTTGAATATTTTCAGAAATAAAATTATTCTTCCTTCATGAAAAAAAAGAACACAGTAATATTAACAAATATTACAAATTAAAATATGTAAGGAAGTAATATTAAACAAAAAAGTGAAAATTTGTCGCTATATCTGAACTGAATGTTTCATTGTTTACACCTGTAAATTATGAGCAGAGTTTAGAGAGTTGCAGATTTGAGGGAGTCTACTGTATTTTTATATTTAACTTCAAGTGGAAATACTGAATAGTTTTTTTTGTAAAGTGTACGACAAAATGCAATTTGAATAGCCTAGTAAAGGATTTGTTTCGCTCATCCTAACAAAATTAAAAAATGCAGTAGACTCTTAAATCCAGTAATACCTCGGTTTTCATTGGCAACAGTTATTATCGGTTTTGTTTTTCATCGATATTTTCTGCATAAAATTTGTTTCTGATTTTGTCAATGGAATCTAGTAACTGCACTGCATCTTTTGTAAACAAAAGGGACAACCGTGCGCTCTCCTACTCAGTGTGGTCTCCTTCTGATTGTGTGTGCATAAAGCTACACTTCAAGGTCAATAATTCTGTTTATTTCCAGGGTTATTTTGGGGGCAATTTTGATTGATTGCAAGTGATCCAGCATGGGATTATAGAAAGTTTCCCGATTCAGCATGCCCTACATATGTTATGCACTCTGAGATGACTAATGTGGATATGGAAGAATGCAATGAACTCTTCATTGAAGAGCAGCAAGACAATACTTAGAAGTGCAATAGACAGATGAGGGTAACAGATGAGGTTGACAGATAATGGTAAGAGACAGAAGTGAATGTGATTCTTCAGAGATTAAGTTCATCTTCTCTATATGGATTCAGATACAGGGCTTCGTGGTGAAAAATCACCGAGATAAAGCTGTTATAATTCGTTTCTGCAACTTGTTAAATGATAATGTCATGCTTCACTGTAGGCAAATTGTAAAGATCATTAGACAGATCTAGAACACTTTCTTTAGCAACACAGAACCTGATTCTGAAGATAGCCAGCCCTACTTCCATGATGCTATATGCCTTTATACACTGCTCAAAACAATTAAAGGATATTGCAGTTTTAGGTGGATTTTGTATCTGGGAAACTTTTTAGCTGATTGATACATGGTCGACAGACATAGTAGGTTATATGAGAATAAATTACACATGTTTGGCAGAAAAAAAATGCATTTTATTGCGCATTTGTGTACAAAAGGAAAAAAACACAATTTGTGCATATGAGAAAAAAAGAATAAGAAAAGGTGTTTTCTTCAAAAAAAATCATTTTCAGTAGGGGGTATGGTTTCCACGGGCGGCCAGCAACGTTGAACACCTTTGAGGCATGGACTCAATGAGGCTATTAATGACGAGTTGGGGTATTCTGCCCCATTCTTCCAGAAGAGCTCTTTCCAGTTCTTGAAGAGTTTGTGGGGGTTGTTGGCGGCCAGAAACTCGTCTTCCTAGAGCGTCCCAAACGTGCTCGATTGGATTCATATCTGGAGAACACGCTGGCCATTCCATTCGAACGATTCCTTCCTCGAAAAGGAAATCCTCCACCAGGTTTGCACGATGTGGCCTGAAGTTATCGTCCATTAAAATGAAGTTATCTCCGATTGCTGCAGCGTAAGGGACTACAATAGGTCTGAGGATCTCATCCCTATATCGGCGACCAGTCAGAGCTCCATCTCGAATGATGTAGAGGTCAGTGCGCCCGTCAATGGAGATGCCACCATACACCAACACTCCTCCACCGCCAAATCTGACACTTTCGTGCACGAACGCAGGATTATTCCTACTGCCACGGTCCTTCCAGATGAAAATACGCCTATTATCCGGATGCACAGAAAAACGGGACTCGTCAGAAAACAGAATATTGCTCCATTCATTTCTCCTCCAGTTGACATGCTCGGTTGCCCACTCCTTGCGGTCGCGACGATGCCTTGATGTTAATCTAACACATACCATCGGTCGCCGAGCATACAGACCTACAGCATGTAGCCGGTTTCGGACAGTCTGAGTTGAAATCGTGGTGTCTGTAGCCGAGCGAAGGTGTTGTTGGAGAAAAGTAGCGTTCATGTTTCGGTGTCTCCGAGCTGTTAGCGCTAAATACCGATCTTCATTGGGCGTTGTTGCCCGTCTACGACCTTGCCCTGGTCTTCGGCCTGCACATCCACTCTCCAAAAAACGGTTCCAGATCCTGGAAATGACACTTTGTGACACTCCAATGGCTTGCGCTACTTCGGCTTGAGTTTGGCCCCCTTCTAATCTACCAACAATTCTCCAAGCTTCTGAATCTGTCAAATGACTTCGCTGATGAGACATCGTACTTATCGAAACAAAGCAATCACTGAATGCCGATCATCCTTGTCTTCATTCTCTTTTATCCAGTTGAAAGTCAAATTTCATTCGCTGCCACTGAAGCGACGTTTTTGACGTCAAACTCAAAATTTGCATACTCCACAGTTTGAAAACCAGAAAAATTTGCATTTGTGATTCTCTTCTTCTATTTTCGGCAAAAAAAATTTCGTTTATATCTTTATTTCATATAAAACTTCAAATATCCTTTAATTGTTTTGAGCAGTGTATTATATGCCAAGAACATTATATTAATATTTTATCATTTTTAATATTAAACATTGTTACTTATTCTCTATAAAATTATTTTTCATACACATTTTGGAATGCTTCGAATGAATTAATATGATTTAGATAGAAATAATTTTGTCGGATTTCGCCAATTGCTTTCGGACAGATTACAGACAAAAACCGAAGTATCACTAAATATGACATTCACAGAATCAAAGGTATATCAGATGCATTTCTTATCTATATTAATATTAAGCTAAAAATATTTTTTAAAATATTTATAATTAGTTCCAATCTTAAATTATAAATATTTCTATAAAGAAAACATTATAAAGAAAATACAAAGTTTTTTAATAAGGAAATTTAATAATTCTACTAAAAACAAGAGAGTAAAAAAATCATGGTATTTTTATGATTTTTTAGGTTAAAATACTGAATAACCACCAAGAATTTAAGGTTCCCCAAACAATTAAACATCTAGTTGTCAACATAATCTATTTTTCATGTTTTAATTCATAAAACAATTTAGTTACTAGTAATTACAGAAATGATAAAAATTTGCAAATTAGTGCTTTCATTAGTTAGTAGCATACATAATGTTATTTACAATAATATTTTGTAATAATTATGAAAACTATGCATGAAATACACAGACTAATATTTACATTTATTAAAATTATTAGTTTATGCTTTAATATTTAAATTACTAACACCATTTAAAACCAATAATAATTAAAATTTAATTCACTAATTGGTAAAATAATAGGCTTTTTTATGCTTTAATTACTAAAATGATAATTATTTAGTAATGTTGCAGGAACAAGAGAGAAAAAAAATTAATGTGTCAAGCATGGATTATGAAACACTTTCCAACACATTCAGAATAATGCAACAAAACTGCACCATTTAATAAGTTAAAATATTACATTTAATTCAACAATATAGAAATGCATTTTCTATTACACAGAAAGTAACTTGTAGTAAACCTAAGCAACGTATATCAGTTTTATTATACATGTATCATAATTAAAGTGTTCCCTCCATATACCTTTACGTATCAGAATTCTTATGTGTGGCCCTGAAAATGAAGAATAAATATTCTTTGTGTGACTTATTCTACAAAATGAATATTTTAGCACCCTTCATAAATACATATCATTTTCATTATATTACGACAGATATAACACCATTAAAAAGGTCTTGAAACTATTTAATCCCATCGGATGTAATATAATGGAGTGCTTTTGATTGTCCCTATATTTAAATAATATATCCAATTTTATTAAAATTTGAAATGATTATATAAATACAATATGGCAACAAATAAATATTTATAATTTCAAGTGATTAGGTTGGGTAGTTTTTGTGCTGTTATATGAGAGCAGGGAGACGGATTAGATGATGACTATAGGTGCTATGTATTTATATAATTACAAATGCACCTACAAAACAGTTAAATTTAAAAGTGCATTCCGAAATTGAAAACACATTTCTATTAATTATTTCACAAAGACAGTATGGTAACTGATTTCTTTTCTGTATGTTGTAATTTATTTTTTATTTAATGCACATCTAACACTTACATTTCAATTATTACTCAATGCAATTTAAGATGATTTTTTGCAAACTGTAATACCTTCAGGATTTTTAGTACAATAGACTCCCTAAAACCCGCAACTCTTTAAAATATGCACATAATTTACAAATGTAAACAATGAAGATTTCAGCTCAGATATAGGGACAAAATTTGACTCTTTTAACTGTATATCAATTCCACATATATTTTAATTTGTAATTTTTTTTTAATATTACTGAATTCATGTTTTCCATGAAGGAAGAATAAATTTATTTCTGAAAATACTCAAGATATTGCTGATATCACTGATAATCACAATCTTTTTACCAAGTATATTTATGTATAAACCTTTTTTTGGTTATTAAGTTAAGCTAAATCTGAAATAAAACTTCCTTAATTTATGATTTTGATGTGAATTAGTAATGAACTTTTATGAGGCAAGTTGTACTGAATAATTTAGGAACAATCCATTTCATCTTTATAATGACTATTTAATCATTTATTATTAATAATTAATTTGATCTAAAGCTTTTTAACATATTAAAAATTATCTAAATTTTTATTACTTTGTTTCAATACTATTGTAAAACTATACTGTTGCATGTTGTATGTTTTAATTTTTTTATGGTTCAATGGTTTATGGTTCAATACTGTTGTATGTTTTAATACTATTGTAAGCATTCATTACAGTTTCAATTGCATCATTAATTAAATTCAAATGAAAGTTTGAAAAATGAAAACAAAGCAATGACCAGAAATCAGCAGAATTCTAAAATCTGCAAAACCACTGGTCTCAAGCTGTGTAGATTTGAGGGAGTCTACTGTACAAAACTCTTAACCACTTCTGCGATAAATAACTGAAAAGAAAATTCTGAAAAAATTCTTCTGAGGAAAAAAAAAAAAATCAAGATAGATGTCATTGTTTTGAATGATTGATTGCTGAATTCTAAACTGAGTAATTTGGGCTATAGATGAAAAAATTATAAATTGTAATAATGCCCTCTTCAGGGCACTCACAAATACTAAATCTTTAGGGGTTTTGATGAGGTAGCTACACATGAATATAAATAAAATAGAGTATATTTATAATGCAAACCTTGAGATGTCAGAATGTGTGTATAATAGAATTTTTCATTAAATTGATTATATTTTATGAATCATTAAACTTAACTAGTAAACATGCACAATTATGTCTGCAATATATCAATACATACTTAATTCAAAGATCTACTAAGCATTGGTATGATTTAAAAATATAATTTACATACCTGAGGCCAGAAATTGTACAAATTATAAATTTTTACATAATGTATATCATTTCAACATTATTACAATCTTAAAGCATGATCCAAATATATCTAGGCAAAATCATCATAACATCCATGTATAATTTCTTAAAATTTAATAATAACAATGTTTTCATTTAAAGACTGAAATAATACATTAAAGAGAAAAATTTTATCATCTTTACCCATTTTCCAAAGAAATTTATTTTACATACATCATTTGTGATCAAAAAAATATTACTCACTTTCAATGAGTGATATGTACAATAGGATTTGTCAGTGAATGAGCTATTTTCAAATCAAACAAATACTGTTTCTTCCATTTACTCGATACTTTATTTATTATATATCTTTAATCACATTTAAAAAAGTTAATGGAAAAATAAAAGTTCTTTATCGAAATTCAAAAAATATATTGAGTAAGAAATTGTGGTTTGTTATTGTCTTTATATCAAAGCTTTTTAGCTCACAGGCTATCATAGCCTGAGAGCGTGCCCGTCTGTTCTGTATGTTCGTTCGTGCGTAACGCGATAACTCGTGATAAAAATATCGGATCCACTTGAAATTTTGTATATAGGTATATCCTGATAAGGCGCTTCCCTGATTTGTTTTTGGAGTTCATTCGATATGTGTAAGAGGGGGAACGGGGGACTCATGCCCCTTCCCTTAATGGATATAAACGGGATTTTCATGCAGAATTAAGTTTTCATTCAAAATTTAGATATAGATTCATTCTGATGAGGCGATTCCGTGACTGTTATTAG
This sequence comes from Maratus speculifer, assembly GCA_964019185.1. NCBI lineage: Eukaryota > Metazoa > Arthropoda > Arachnida > Araneae > Salticidae > Maratus > Maratus speculifer. Next base: position 16,175,540 of record OZ025292.1, read on the forward strand.
GTGTTCATTGAATAAGTATAAACAGGGGGAACAGGGGGGCACATGCCCCTCCCCTTAATTGATATAAACGGGATTTTCATACAGAATTAACAGTTTTCCTTCAAAATTTAGATATAGGATCATTCTGATGAGGCGATACCGTGGCTGTTATTAGGTGTTCATTGAATAAGTATAAACAGGGGGAACAGGGGGCTCATGCCCCTCCCCTTAATTAATATAAACGGGATTTTCATGCAGAATTAACAGTTTTCGTTCAAAATTTAGATATAGGATCATTCTGATGAGACGAGTCCATGGCTGTTATTAGGTGTTCATTGAATAAGTATAAACAGGGGGAACGGGGGTTCTAATGCCCCTCCCCTTAACTTGTATAAATGGATTTTTCAAGTGGAATTGTCAGATTTCGTTCAAATCTCTGAATAGTTTTGAAGTTTAATGGTTAAGTATAAAAGAGGGGAATAACTCCTCTTAAATTATATAAATGCTAAATGGGTTTTTATTAAGAATTATTAGATTTGCTCTGAATTTTGGATGTGGATTTTTTATATGATACAGCATGTCCTTGATAGTTTAGGAGGTTCAATGATTAAGTATAAAAAAGGAGAAAGGAGAAAGCTGTTTCCCCTTCTTAATTTTTTTTTTTTTTTTTTTTTTTTTGAACGGAATTAACGAAAATACAAGGCTGTAATGTACAATTAGTATGCGCAGCATGTGAGCTCAATGCCATCAGTTTACCTGGGCAATATTCTTTTTATTTAATTATTAAGTCTGGCTAAACCTGGAAATAAAGCTTTGTTATTTTATGATCCTGGTGTGAATTAACATTGCAACTTTATGAGGCAAGTATCATGAATAATTTAGGAAAAACACATTTCATCTTTATAATAAATATTTAATATTACATTATTGATTATTAACTTGACCTTTCCTTTTAGTATTTTAAAGTTTAAAGCAATTAAAATGTTACTTTTTAAAACAATTTTACATAATATTCAATAAAAGAAACTTACATTTTGATAAACAAGAGCTTTTTATAAGAACATTTAGCATTGAAAAAATATATGCCGTGAGTTATTTAAGAAGCACAATTATGAAACTTTTTTAATTAATAAAAATTAAAAATTTATGGTTTCTTCTACGAATTAAAACAAACATAAAATTGAAGAGAAATAATGAAAAAAATTGTCGAAGAAAAGCTTTACAGTCTCGTAATTGTCCTTTTTAAATAATTCAAGGAAGGTTTTTTTCAATATAAAGTACAAATACTTTCAACATAATTCTGAATAAAGGAATGTCCAGCTCATAGTTTTTTTTCTTCTGAATGGTGGCAATTTCCATCCTTCCCATCATATCATATTTTACAGAAATCAAAGCATATGAGTTGAAAATATACTTATATTATCTTATTTATGGTTAATGCAACAAATGAAAATACACATTTGACTTAGAGTGAGATGAAATACAGTGTACTACGACTCAATAAGTTGATTATGATTATGGTTTCATGAACAAAAATTGTCTGCCTTGATAACTATTAATAATTTCAAAAGTTTTTATTTCTTGTTTAAGAGCTTTTATTTGGAAAATGCAAGAAACAGATTATTTACTAAACAAAATTTAGGAACTTGCATCTGCAAATCATTTATTTTTAAGGAGAATCCTAATAAATCACCATTTTAATCCTTCTCATGGTTAATTTTCTCAAGTTATATTTTACAAACAGTAAATAAATAACGTAAAAACATTCTATTTTATTTAAATATGATTGTCTTTCTAATTATTTTAAATATATTTATAAAATGACAATTAAAAGCAGAAATTGTGAAAAGTTTTTAAAAATGAGTTTTAAAATGTTTTATTAAATATTGGATTCAGCAAAACCAAATATTAAGCTGCCTGAATAATATCATATTCGGCCAAGCCAAATATTCAGTAACATGGCCGAATAAGCCGAATACTGAATAGATATCGAATATTCAGTGCATCCTTATTAATTACATTCAAATTACTTTTTAAAAATGTAAACAAAGCGATGACCAGAAATCCATAAAATTCTAAAATCTGCACAACCTCTGGTCCCAAGCTGTGTGGATTTGAGGGAGTTTAGTATACAGTAAACCATGTTAATGTATACAGATTAACAAAAACTATAGTGTGAATAAGTATTGAGTATGAATTTAGTTATGCAGATTTTAGAATATTGCAGATTTCTGGTCAGTGCTTTGTTTCAATTTTTTAAACTGTATTTTAAATGTAATTAATAATGCAATCGAAACTATATTGAATGCTTACAATATAATACAGTGTTAAAATAAGTAATAAAATAAAATAATAAACATTAGATAATTTTTAATGTGATTAAAATATTAAAAGCAAAAATCAAGTAAATAGTCAATAATGTATGATTAAATATTCATTATAAAGATGAAATGTATTTTACTTAATTATTCAATGAAATGTGCCTCATAAAGGTACATTACTATTTTGCATCAAAATCATAAAATAAAGAAGTTTTATTTCAGGTTTAGCCAGACTGAATAACCAAAAAAGCTTGATTAATACATAAAAAATTTTGGGTAAGAAAATTGTGATGAACAATAATATCAGCGATAAATTGAGTTTTATCAAAAATAAATTCTTCTTTCATGAAAAAACATGAAATCAGTAATATTAAGAAAAATTATAAATTAAAATACATATGGAATTGATATCAAACTAAAAAAGTCAAATTTTGTCCTGATATCTAAACCGATCTTTTCATTGTTTACATTTTAAATTATGTGCGGATTTTAGAGAGTTCTGAATTTTAGGTTTGCAGATTTGAGGGAGTCTTCTGTACAACAAACCCATTTTTTTTTAAAAAATTTTTAAAAATGACTATCTAAGAAATTTTTTAATTTAAATTTTATTTTTTTAAAACTATGCATAGTCAACTTGCACATCAAATTAAACCTTACAATCTCTTCTTTAAAATGAGTTGTCATTAAATTTTCTACATTTAATACAACTTGAGAAATTTAAATATAAAACATGTAAGTAAGCCAGGAAAGGATGATTTTTCAAAAATTAAATAATTAACTATATAAGATTTTGATGAAAAAAAAAATGAACATATATTCTCATTTATATCATCAGGCAGAACGATTCCTGAGAGTTTCATTGAAATCTGAACAGCGCTGTGAGTGGGTGAAGGGGGCAGTCGCCCTGGGTACAGAAACTTAGGGGATGCCAAATTTATACCAGCAATGTCATTTTTGGCCTACCACAAGAGAAAGTTGGGGGAGTAGGGGGGGGGGGCACCAAAATGTAATTTTGCCCAGGGTGCAGTTTTCTCTTTGCACACCCCTGAACCTGAAAGGGTCAGGTTGAGTCACTGGTTGGTTTGGCATAGAATGACCCAGTTGTAACTTTGCCTCTGGTGTAATTTTCTCTTTGTATACCCTTGATAAATACAGTAGAGTACAGTAGACTCCCTCAAATCTGCACATCAGTTACAGATGCAAACAATGAAACATTCAATTCAGATGTTGGGGCAAAATTTGACTTTTTTTTATTTTTATACCAATTATATATATATATATTAATTTATAATTTTCATCAATATTATTGAATTCATGTGTTTTCATGAAGGAAGTATAAATTTATTTTGGAAAAAATTAAGATATTGCTGATATCACTGGTAATCACAATCTTTTTACCAAATATATTTATGTATAAACCAAATTTTTGCATTATTAAATCGGGCTAAACCTGAAATAAAACTTCCTTCTTTCATTATTTTAATGGAAATAAGTAATGTATCTTCATAAAGCAAATTTCATATGAAAAATACATCTTATTTTTATTATAAATATTTAATGATTGATTATTGACTTGATCTTTGTTTTTAATATTTTAATCATGTTAAAAATTATCCAAATTCTTATTATTTTAATTAATTACTTATTTTAATATTTTATTATATTGTAAGCCTTCATAATAGTTTCGATTTCAATGTTAATTACATTCAAATTACTTTTTAAAAAAATAAACAAAGCAATGACCAGAAATCTGCAAAATTCTAAAATCCGCAATATCTCTGGTCCCAAGCTCTGCGAATTTGAGGGAGTATACTGCAATATTATAAGTTTAAAATTCTGAAATTTTTAGAGAGGGATCTCAAAGGGATCAAGAGTTATGAAATAAAAACTAAAAATTACCATTAAAATAACAATTTAATTCTATCTATTTTGTTACTTATTTATAATTTATATGGTAATTTTCAGCTTTTATTTCATAACTCCTGATCCCATTGAGATTTCATTCTAAAAATTTCAGAATTTTAAGCTTATAATATTACAACAAACATACAATTTTTTAAAAAAAAATTAAAAATGACTATCTAAAAAATTTTAAAATAAAAAATAAAATTAATTTTTATTTACTTTAACTATGCTTAGTCAACTTCCATATCAAATTAATCCTTATAAACTCCTCTTTAAAATGAGTGGTCATAAAATTTTCTATGTTTGAAAGAACTTGAGAATTAAAAATTGAAAATATTTATGCAAGTCAAAAAATGATGATTTTTCAAAATTTAAATAATTAATTGTATGAAAATTTAAAGCGATAAAAAAAAAAAAAAAATATGTTCTAAATTATATCATCATAGAGAATGTTCCCTGGCAGTGTCATTGAAATCTGAAGTGGTCAGATTGAATATTGAATTTTTTTGGTTGATTTGGTGCAACCCCCCCCCCCCCTCTCTACTCTTCATAACTTTTTCTTGTGACAGGCCAAAAATAACATTGGTAGTACAAATTTGGTGCCCTCCCAAATTCCACGCCCAAGTTGATTGTCCCCCGTTTCGCACAGTGCTGGTAATTATTCTTTTTATTTTGCTGTTATTATAAATTATAAAACAGTGTAGTGATATAGAGTAAATTTAGATCCTCACTATATCAAATATAATCATTTCTAATTATAATTTTTGATATATTTGAATGAAGTGATAGGCAATGATGTTAAGACACTAAATCAATTTAAAATTGCGGCGTTGTTTAGTTTTTTATTACAATATCTAAGACTATTTCCAATTAAAGTTGCCCTTAATTTAACTGTTATTAAACAAAGTTAATACGATTATTCGGAAAATAGCTTTTCCTTTTAAAACCTAAATGAAGAATTATCACAAAAGAGAATCTCACTAGTGAAGTGAGAAGGAATTTGAATCTTGATTTATGAATTTGCGGCTGCCAAAAATTGATTACATATTAAACATTTGTGTTTTGAATATTTATAGTATCTAAATGCTTGTTTTGTGTGAATTTTTCAGTTTGAAAAAAGGATAAATTTTGAATTTGTTTATTATATATATTATAATATTACAACAAACATACAATTTTTTTAAAAAAAATTAAAAATGACTATCTAAAAAATTTTAAAATAAAAAATAAAATTAATTTTTATTTACTTTAACTATGCTTAGTCAACTTCCATATCAAATTAATCCTTATAAACTCCTCTTTAAAATGAGTGGTCATAAAATTTTCTATGTTTGAAAGAACTTGAGAATTAAAAATTGAAAATATTTATGCAAGTCAAAAAATGATGATTTTTCAAAATTTAAATAATTAATTGTATGAAAATTTAAAGCGATAAAAAAAAAAAAAAAAATATGTTCTAAATTATATCATCATAGAGAATGTTCCCTGGCAGTGTCATTGAAATCTGAAGTGGTCAGATTGAATATTGAATTTTTTTGGTTGATTTGGTGCAACCCCCCCCCCCTCTCTACTCTTCATAACTTTTTCTTGTGACAGGCCAAAAATAACATTGGTAGTACAAATTTGGTGCCCTCCCAAATTCCACGCCCAAGTTGATTGTCCCCCGTTTCGCACAGTGCTGGTAATTATTCTTTTTATTTTGCTGTTATTATAAATTATAAAACAGTGTAGTGATATAGAGTAAATTTAGATCCTCACTATATCAAATATAATCATTTCTAATTATAATTTTTGATATATTTGAATGAAGTGATAGGCAATGATGTTAAGACACTAAATCAATTTAAAATTGCGGCGTTGTTTAGTTTTTTATTACAATATCTAAGACTATTTCCAATTAAAGTTGCCCTTAATTTAACTGTTATTAAACAAAGTTAATACGATTATTCGGAAAATAGCTTTTCCTTTTAAAACCTAAATGAAGAATTATCACAAAAGAGAATCTCACTAGTGAAGTGAGAAGGAATTTGAATCTTGATCTATGAATTTGCGGCTGCCAAAAATTGATTACATATTAACCATTTGTGTTTTGAATATTTATAGTATCTAAATGCTTGTTTTGTGTGAATTTTTCAGTTTGAAAAAAGGATAAATTTTGAATTTGTTTATTATGTTTTTTCGATATACTGAATGTGAAAAGTCAAGATCGAAAGCATTATCTCCTTATGAAAATTTTTTAATAATTGTTAATGCAACCATCAGCAAGGTATATGAAGAAATTTAAAGAAAATTAGTCAACTATACTATGCCAACTAGATCTATATGACCCATCTATTTGAGATTAGGGCTATCATGTAGTATTCGCCCGGAATCCGCCATTTTGTTTCTTTTGCCGATTTTGAATTTCTGTATTTCTATTTATTCATCTATTTTTGTTCTTTTTTTTTTTTTTTTTTAATATATAAACTCTGAAACATTTTTTACTGTAATTTTGGAATATACATATATTTAAAAATGAATATTTGACTTATTTAACTGTTTTAAAATTTATGTATTTACCATTTGCTAATTATAAATTCCTTCTCTGCCTTCCGCTATTTTTTTTCTTTTTTTTTTACAAATATTTGGAGTACTGATTTTCAGTTTAAAAATTTGTTGTTGTTTACATTTAATTTCTGAATTGTTCAAAAATTAAGTATTAAGTGGTCACAAGTGATCAACAAAGAAGCAAAATGGCGGATTCCAGGCGAATACTACATCTGTTCCGAGATTAGTGTATGAAGCCTCCTGCCAGAGAACTCTAAAACCCTGCCCAATCATGGAAATACTGAACCAAAAGAAGGACCATGTGCACAGAACAGAAGGTTTGCGCCACGTTATCAAATGAAATGGTGCAAGGTTTGAAGCTGAATCCAGCTTCATTTTTTTGGCGATTTTTAGCAAAATATGCAGGCCATTGTATAGCTAGTTGGCCCATTAAATTCAGACTTTTTCTCCGGCAGGGATAACTGTGGCTCCAGCGGGGTGGGGGGGGTGTAGGATTGTACTTTTGACCATATAAAATTAAAAATCTCAAACATCCGGGTGTGGGGGATGGGGGATTGCGTTACTCAACACTGATAATTTGTTTTTATCAATTTTTACAAGAAATTATTGGAATCGTGAAAAAAATCAGAATTTGTTTTCGATGGATTTATAAGTTTTAGAAGGATCTGAACAAGATTTGGCAGTTTATAGTAAATGTCTGTCAGGTCAAATGTGATACAAATTTTTTGTACATCATATATTAAAAATTAATGCAGAGAGTTTAATAAAATTTTTGATGCAGTTATATCTTGATACTTGATAATGCTGATTAATATATTGTTTTTTTTCTGTAAATTGTTTAATAGATAGCGGTGCTAAGCTACATTTTTCACAATAGCTATATCTCATGAACTAATGCCCCAAATTTCATCAAATTTGATCTCAAGAACTAATGCACAAAATTTTATCAATCTTTATAATCTGCTAAAGCTTGGCATATATAAATGATTGTGTTTTGGTGTAAATTATCTAACAGGTGATGCTGCTAAACCACATTTTTTTCGAGATTTCTGCGATAGTTATATCTCAAGAACTAACACACATAATTTAATGAAACTTAATATTCTTTCAAAACCTTACGATAAATAGATTCTAATTAAATTTTGATACAAATTGTCCAACAAGATAACGCTACCATGCTGCATTTTCCCGAATTTTATCAATAACTATATCTCAAGAAGTAATGCACGAAATTTCATCAATATTCTTAGTCTGTTAGAGTTTGAGATGAATGAACACGATCTCGTTCTATGATCTCAGAAAAATTTTCTATGATCCCAATACTTTCTTCTTCTAAGAACAGAAAAAGGAGGAAAAAATGTGTAATCAGTGTCATGCAATGAGATCCTCCCCCCCCCCCCTGTTGGAATTTGAGTTTTTGTATTTACAATTTCAAAAAATGCAATCTCTCCCACGAACTTTATAATCCCCTCCCCCCATTTATGTAAAAATTACACTTTATGACTTTTGCAAAAATTTGTTTCTGGACAGTGACCTATAATTTTCATTACTTTCACCCAAAAATCATTAAGACAAAAATTTTGTTTTAATTTTACATGTATTAATTGCATGCCCATCAAAAGTTAGGAATTATTAAATTATTCAAAGGTTATAAAAACTATATGCGAGATTAATAGAGAAGCTCGAGAAAAGAGCTCTAGAAAATTTTATTAACACTTTTCATTTTTCAAAATCATAAGTATATTTCTTGGCGGTAGAATAATCCACGATATTCAATGTTTTTAAATGGCCTGCCTTTTTTTTTTTTTTTTTTTTTTTGTCAGAATGATCTCATATTTTAAACGTCTTAAAAAAGGAAAGGCAACGCAAAGTACCTTTAAAAACATATGTATCTTGTGAAGAAAACTTCAATTAATCAGATTTCTACTTGTAAGACTTTCTAATAACTCAGATATTTATTAAAATTTTTTTTTTAATGAAAAGCATTGCAGAAAAATCAACTGATTGCCTACCATTTACGGTGGCGCTTTCATATATTTAAAAGAAAAATCGAATTGCAAAAAGTTGATTGGTTGCAGAAAAATGGTTGATGCAGAGCCATTGATTATGATGATGAGTAATGAATGATCGCTAAAGGGCAAATTATTTAAGCAAACTGTGATCTGTTAAATGCAATATACAGAACTTTATCATAGTTATATATACTGTTACAAAGCTTCAGGGCTGCAATTCAGGGTTGCAAAAAAGCCGGCTAAAATTAAAAAAAGCCAGGCCGGTTGGCTTTTATTGATTTTAGCCGGCTTTTTTTGGCCAAAATTGGCCTTTTTTGGCCATAATTGGCTTTTATACAGTGAAGCCTTTTAATTATAAGCTACACTTTTTAAAGTGACTTTTAACTAATTTTAATGATGTTTAATTTACTTTGAGTGTAATAAATTTATTTATTAAAATGAAAAATTGGGATTTTAATTATGAGAAATTGGGTTATAACTCAATTTTTCAATAATGAAGATGATATTAATACTAGAATAACACATTGATGGAGTTGCTAGTGGTTTACAGTCAGAATTGCAAATATGTCAGCTAAATTATAAAATGGCTATACCAAGTGCATTTTCTGATTTACATTGACCTTTAATCCTACCCGTGTTTTTCCATTTTTACTGCTTTATAAAATTAAAGGACTATGGTTACTTAGTTGCATGTTTTATTACTTAACAATTTTTAAGAATTATTAAAATGTCATGTTTTATTCCCTATAAGCATTTAAAATCATATACAGTCAAAGATCTATAATCCGCACAAGTTGAGGCCAAAGGTTGTGTGGATTATGGAATTTTGCGGATTATAGAGTATAATGGATATGTGTCATTTTATCATTCTTAGACAGCATTTTAAATCTATAATCAGTATAATATGGAAAGATAAATATGAAATCTAGTAATTATTTTAATAAATAATCTAAAAAAATGCATTTTTAAAGTTATTTTATTTTTTTTTTAATGATATAGTATTTAAAGAACAATAATTACATAATAATGAGATTTATTTTTAAGGAATATTTTATGGAAGAAAGTATAAAAAAAATGAGAACAAATTATGCACAAAAAATAACCAACACAAAGTAAAATAAATGGTAACTACTTCAGTATACTATAATGAAATAGTACTATGAATATTATTTAAAAAATCTTTTGTTTAACAAAAATAAGAGTCGAGTGTTTGTTTCAAAACCTGAAATGAATGAATCATGAATCTTTGATGAAATGTGCGTTTTTTCGAGATTTTTTAATTGATTTCTTGCTTGTTTTGGCTTTTTTTTTTTTTTTTACAAATTTCTCCTTTTTTCTGCGATTTTTCAACAGATTTTACGTTTAAAAAAAAAAAAAATTCAAGTATCAAAATTCATGATTCATTCATTTCATCATGATTCATTCCTGTAAATTTTGTTGAACGATCGCGGAAATATCCCGTGTAAGCGCCCCCCTCTAACTATTGTACGATTTTTCGTCACATTTGGGGGGGCGGATTAACGGTATTTTACGGTATAATATTTAGTTCTCAGCTGGTGCTGTGTTTACTATTACTCTCCTGAACTTGCACAAACTGAAATAGCTACGAATGAACAGTTGTCAATTCGAACGCTCAGTAAGATTAGGCACATTCCGTAATACAGTTTAGTTTTTTACTGTCAATAAAATAAGAGTAAATAAAAAAAAATACATGTTTTATTATGATTTTTATTACATTTTTTATTATTTGTTAAAAAAAAAATCATTTTTGGATCACGGATTTGTAATTTTTTTTAACTGTTTATTTCATTGTTTACATTCGTAAAGTAACGCGGATTATGGGAAATTGCGGATTATGGGTCCGCGGATTATAGATCCTCGACTGTATATATAAAAAATTTCTCACTATTGAAAATAGTATTTCGAATTATGCATATTTCATAATATATTATATTTCACAATTTATTTCAGTATTCTCCATTAGCATGTGCATGAATATATTCATTCATGCAACAGGTCATATATGGGTGATTCTCAAAATAGGAGACTTTTCCGAAAGTGAAATCTTAAAAAAATGAGCCATAATATAATCACAATGCAATAGTCCTTTCTGGGGCTTTTTAAAACACAAAAGTTCTATGCAAAAAAGTAAAATAAAAATTTTAACTATAAAATAAACATGAAAATTATTATCCATTCTAATGACATACAATTGATGTACGCCCCTAATATTCAACTTCTATTCTTAAAATACAATACATGCTTCTATTTTCAGGCTGAGATAAAACGGCTACTTGTTGCCATCAGACTTGTATAAAACCAAAAACTTTCTGCGCACATAAATTGAGTCAAAAAAATTCTGCAAATTTAACGTTTCATAAAATTACGTGTTGTATTATTTTGTCATGGATAAAATTCGTGTTTTTTACGCGATTTCTGGACAGAATTTGCGTCTTTTGTATGATCTGTCAAAAAATTCTCATTTTTGAAACAATTCATGGACAAAATTTGTGTTTTTTACGCGTTTCATGGATGAAATTTGCGTTTTTTGCGCGATTCAAGGATGAAATTCTCATTTTTTGCACAATCTTTGTCAAAATTCACATGGTTCTTGTCTTTGCGCGTCTTTCATTTGATTGTTTGTTGAAATGTGCTGTTTTTACTCAATTCATTGTTGAAATGCGCAAATTATTTGAGATCTTTTAACGAAATTCGCATTTTTCTCACGTGTTTGAAAAAAATTTGTAAATTTTTTTTCTGCTATCCTCAGACGAAATTTGTTTTTTTCATGGCCCTTCGACGATATTTTATGCTTTTTCCGTGGAACTTTTACTAAATTCGTGTTTTTTTTTTTTTTTTTTTTTTGCAATAATTTGATGAAATTGGAGATGTTTCTTTCTCCAAATGATTGACGAAATTGATTTTTTACGACAACCATTCGTCAAAATTTGAGATTTTTGGTGTATAAAATTTCGGACTGATGAATTATTAAAGTTTTCTGCATCAAATTCCTTAAATTGTGGAAAAATCGAAAATCAGCCCTGCTTTTAACTGTAAGTAACCGTTAACTGTAAGTAAATCGTACATAAAATTGGGGGAATATTTTCATTTTTTGGTTCTAAAAAAAAGCTACAAAAATAAAAATTGTTTCTTTCCTAAAATTTTCTGCAAAGTCCTTAAATTTTCTGCGCACGGCGTGCGCGCGTGCGTCTATATTATACAAGTCTGGTTGCCATGGAGAAACTTTATATTTTCAAACTATTGTCATATGTGAAAATGAAATTTTGATTAATAACCAGCTGTTATAGTATGACCTTGTTTTGAAAATAGAATATGGAGGACAAACTTTAATTCTTTTTTTATATACTATAATTTTATTTTTAAAAAGAAATTTATTGGATAAATCCTCTCCTTGATTAATTTAAAGAAAGAATAACATTTGTTTTATTTTATAAACATGATATTAACTCTTGAAAAATGCTAGTATACACAAGGCACAACTGCTGTGGACATCCATGCTAATGACATTTTGAACATTTATTCTGTTATTTTAAGGCGTTTTTAACTAAAAAGTGGGTAATTCTTGAGTTCAAATAATGAATAATATTAAGACAAACATATCTAAATATAAAAACATGACAGAAAACCTTTCAATTTTTTTTGTATGCCGAAAGACATAAATTGTCCCCTATTTTGAGAATCACCCTTATGCACTTTTAAATAACTAAGAGCTATTCAAAATTTTAATTTTAAGTAATTATGTATTAAACTCTCTTCAATTACTGAATTCTTCCTAATTTCTCTTTCAACATTGTTCATTTTATGACTTAATCTTTAAATATTGACCTGTAAGAATGTTTCCATGAATGCTTTGATGTGTTTCATTTTGTCATAATTCAATTAAAATATAATTCTTAAGAATGTGTAATATAAGTAGACTTATGAAATATAGAAGTTTAAAACACATTTTTTGAGTATATTTTCTTTTTTCAAAGATTTATATTTTTCAGACATAATGCTTTCACAGTTGATTTCTAGCAGTTATAAAGCATTATTTATCTGAAAAATTAAATAGAAACTTATAACTTTTTTAGTAGTAAATAGTTAAAAATGTATTTAAAATAAATCAATCCAAATGTAACATGGATTCGATACAAATTAATACTTTAAAAATAAAAGCCGGCTTTTATTAAGTGGTTAAAACCAAAAAAAGCCAGCCGGCTTTTTTTGGCGCGGCTAAAAGCCGACAACCCTGTTGCAATTTCAGTTATAAAAGAAAAATTGTATCTTCCTTAACTCACAAGTTTTCGCTTTGAAAAAAGTTAAAAATAATATTTAAAAAAATACAAAAAGGCATACACAAATAAGAATTACTTACGAAATACCTTTATCTGTAACAAATGCCACACTAACGCTAATTTTCAAGTTATATAAATAATAATAATAAAAAAAAACCTGTGCATTTAATGCTCTGATGAACGTTGAAAGATGGAGTTGATGAAATGATTGTTTGTCTATAGATGATTAGCAGATTGCTGTAAAATAAAAATATTATTCATTAATACTTAAATACTTAAAAAAAAATAAAATAAATAAGTATCTCTCTCTCTCTCTCTATCTCTATCTCATCCTCTGTGAGATCTATTCGTAGTGTAGTCGCGGCCGAGCACTCTAATTCATGAATTGAAATAGAATCGAATGCTCATTTCATAATATATCGATTTTCGATGTTTGTTCACAAACAACGCTCTCCTCACGGAGTAGGAATCACGATTTCCAAGCAGTATGAATTGATTTTCTCAATGTTTTTTATTGCTATATAGAAATGTAAAGCTGCTCACCGGGCCAATATCTTGGTCAATACAACAACAACAACAACAACAATGTTTTTTATTATTTTTAATTATGAGTTTCTTCCATTTTTGTATTGTCATATTAATAAAATGTATTAGTATTATCATTTATCTACATGCATTCTAGTTAAAAAACTTCTGTAATTTGGAATTTTCTGAATCCAGAATGGTTTTAATTTTGATGATTATGGAATAAAGAAGTTATACTTTATTTAAAATTAATTACCAATATTTTACACAGTGTCATCCTATGTTGTAAATTACAAAAAACAATAACTGTATGTTTCTTTTAATTATGATTTTTGATTCATATTTACTCAATAAATAATACAAATCACAAAAATTGCAGACATAACATAAAACTAATTTTCTAAAAGAAAAAAGTTTTAGTGAAAATTTAAATAAGACTTACAGTTAATTTGAAAAATAATTTTATAATTGCATTAACATATGTAAAATAGTGATACATAAGGCTAATGTTATAAAAAGTTAAATATTAAAAAGGAATTATACTTATAAAATCCAATTTTGCAATATTTTGGTGCAATCTTCTTATTTTTGCTGAAAGAAAAATAACAAAATTAGCCTTAATTCTGAATTGTTACAAATTAATATTAAAAAAAGACACCTACATTAATTACAATGTAATTCAGAAAGTTCCTACAATTTTACAGTTGAAAGAAAATAGTAACTTAGGTAATTAGATTTTACACTTTTGTTAATCTTTTTCTGAAATTCTTCCATATTATGTATGACCTTTAACTGAAAATGAAAGCTAATAGACCAGGAGGCAGCAGCACAGATAATCACCTCATCAAGTTCACAGATGAAAATCTAGATCAGTTAAATTTCAATTCACATAATAAAACGCAATCAGTCTACCAAGTTCTATCATGGTGGAAAACACCTAAAAACCCAATTCTTGCAATTGACTCATAGGCTTACCGTTGTGCTTTCCTGCACCCAAAAGTATGAAAACATGTAGGATTAGAAGCAAGAAAACATAATGGTAAACCTATGAATCAATTGCTAGAATTGGGTTTTTAAATGTTTTCCACCATGATAGAACTTGGTAAACTGATTGCGTTTTAACATGTGAATCGAGATTTAACTAATTCTAGATTTTCATCTGTGAACACCAGGGTTGGCATGATTTAAATCGACTGATTTAAATCAAAATTTAAATCTAGATTTAAATCAACTGATTTTTTAAAAAAAATCATTTGATTTTAATCCTTTTTTTTTTCTTTTCTTTTAATGTTGGAAATTAATCAAAAAAATATAATTCTTACTCAAAATGTGGATGGGGGGGAGGGGGCAGGTGTGGTCTAATAAAAAACATTTTAGTACCACATGATATAACATAATACTGCCATAGTATAAATAAATCTTGAAAGTGATGTTCACACAGGTGTGAATGTAAATTTTATATAATTTTACCATAAATGGGATAAAATTCAATTACAAAATTCTATGTTTAAGAACCAGTTTATGCTATAAAACAATGTAAAAATGTACATTTTTTAAAATATTGCACACGTAGGTCTTATTTTGGAGTCTGCCTAAGAGCTACCATTAGCAAGTAAATATTATTAAATTAATAAGTGATTGATTTCTTTTGTGTACTTTTGATTTCCTCAAATAAAATCCTCAGAGGGACTTTACAAATATGGTAAAATATATCAATTTGACAATAAATTCACCAGTTGTAAAAATATCAATTTTTCCTGAAATTAATTTTAGCATACCTACTTCATTCTGATTACCATATTTTAGGGAAGAAATGCTATACCCAATGTAATTACTGCACCCTCAAAAATTGACATCATTATGAAAAAATTAACCACATCAATCATAAATGTTGCAATCAAAAGGCTTTTGCCTTTTGAAGAAGGCAATGGCACATTTAAAGATCACACAATATAGCTAAAAATCTAAATTATTAAAATAACTAATTGCTTAAAAATATCAGTATAAAATATTTTTAATAAAAAAGAAAACAAGTGATTTTTTTCTTTTTTGTTGAAACACTGAATATTTTGCTCAAAATTTTCATAATGCCACATTTCGGAATTTTTAACTTTAAAAATCGTATCTGGAATGGTGCTTCTTTCCTAAATAATGGTAAGTTATATCAGGATCAAATAATTATAAATAGTTAAAAATGCTTTTCACTGCATCTGTTTTCTTTTAAATGTAACAGAGTTGCAAGATTTAAATTCAATTTCCTCAATTCGTGTCTTTTCAGTCTATCAATAGAATCAAAATGCTAAAACTTCAACTTTTACTTTTTAATTGATTTGTTATTTCTTTCTTTTTAACTATTAAAATGGTGCATTATAAATAAAATATTAAAGATGTAAAATTTTAAATGAACACTTTTTAGTCTTTTCCATGTATCATGACTTTTTATTTCTATTTTATCAAACTAATTTACTTTTTAGAAATCTGATCCACACTTTCAAGAAAAGCACACAAACAATAAAGTTTGATATTGTAAAGTTTTTCAAGTTTTACCACAAAAATTGCAATTTTTCTTATCTAAATTTCTTTTCTTGATAAAACCAGTTAATAAGACATCAAAGAGTACTAAAAAGCTACTGATATAAATAATAATAATAATAAATTCAAAGCATAGAGAACTCTCCTCAGTGTTTTAGATACTCATGACAATTTTATCCCACAGATGTATTAGTTCCTAATAAACCATGTAAGCCAAAGGTTACTTTTTAGAAATCTGAAAATTTCAATAAAGCCAATCCTTTACAAATACAGGTTGCGATTGAAATTTTGGAAAATCAACTATTTTTTCTTCGCTAATTACACTATTATTACTGGTAAAAATGGAAGTATTAACAGGTATAGGATTTGGGAGAATAGACAATAACAGAGGTTGAATATTTATTACATGGATTATCACTTCCTAACTAAGTGTAAAACCAACATTGTAAAATATATCCAAGCCAAGGACCGAACTCAAAATCCTCGGAATAGTGCTCTAAGTGCTCTACCATTTAAGCTACTAGGATAATGCCCAGCTGAGCATTTTTAATTTCATATGTTGGTTAAGGCCCCTCTCCTCGCTCGAGGAAACGCTCGTGAGCTAATGCTATTCCTATGGGGAAGCATTTTTCTAATAACTCTTTCGCATTTTGATATTTTTGAATAATTTTTTTTGCATTGGATAGCTGAGTTGCATGCCAATTGCGCACCTTTTTTACTTTTTCGATTTTGGTTGCAGATATATTTTTTAAAAAGCACTTTCAGTTTCAAAACCGGTTTTGAAAGTGAAACTAACTTTGTAAAAAATATCTGCAACCAAAATAGAAAAAGTAAAAATAGTGCGCTGTCTGTATGCACCTCAGCTATCCAATGCAAAAAAAATTATTCAAAAATGTCAAAATGCGAAAGAGTTATTAGAAAAATGCTTCCCCATAGGAATAGCATTAGCTCACGAGCGTTTCCTCGAGGGAGGACAGGGCTGCACTGTAGCACAAGATGGAATAGTCTTCATGAGCACACAATCTTGAGACGTAACATGAGACACAAACAAACCCAGCTCTGGTGAACAAGGGTCTGGTGAACTTATATAAAGGTTCCGGTTTTGATGCATTTGCATGCTCAGCAATCATCAGATACAATTTTCAGGAAAGAAAAAAGAGAGAAAGATAGAGCACAAACTTATAGAGACTTAAAGAATTTATCATCTAAGTTTCACAACATAGTTTCACTATTATTTCTTAATATCCCTAAATATACATCTGGTGTTCATAATAACTTGAAAAATGTTCTAGATTTTAAATATTATACTGTTTTTACAAAACTAATTTTATATTTTACCTCTTTTATAATCTTTGTGTCTCATGCTGTAATTGCTGTGCTGCAGAAAGTTTCTCTGTTCAATTATTCAAACAGTTCGTTAAAAAAATATTTATTTTTTATTGTTATTTTACAAATTAAAGTACAATATGTAGTTAAAAAAATTTGAATTTTTTTCAAGAAGAAATTTTTGTTAATATTTTTATCACTTTTTTAATAATTGAAAAGTTTATATAACAAATTAGTTAAAATATTTGCTTTGTCTAAATAAGCAATAATAAATTATCTGAAGAAAATTTGCTAAAGGCATGGTATTTTTTAACACTTTAATAAAACTTGTTATTGCCTCTGCATCCATGTCATTGTCCTGGCATCAAATATTTAATTTTTTTTTTTTTTTAGAAAATTGTTTCTATACTTAAGTGTTCTCAAACTTCACTACTGTTGTACGAATATCAGCGAGGAGCTGTTCAACTAACATATTTTACTAAATCAGAAATGATTTAAATTTTCCAACATTTTTGTTTTCAAAATCTCACATTTTGTGGTATTTACTCATATAATATGATAATATTATATATCCATATTGTAATATCAAAATATCATAATATTTAACATTTTTATGTTTTCAGTAATTATTTCAAAATGTCATTGTGCATATTTTTTATGTTTCATATACAATAGACTCCCTCAAATCTGCAACTCTAAAATGCACAACTCTCTATAATTTAAACATAATTTACAGGTTTAAACAATGGAACATTCGATTCAGATGTTGAGACAAAATTTGAATTGTTTAGCTTTATATCAATTCCATGTGTATTTTAATTTGTAATTTTCATTATACTAGCAAAAACCATGCTTTGTTTGGATTCGCGAAGTATTATGCTATCCGATAAATATTTGAAAGCAATAATATATTTTTTCAATTACTTTTGCATCTTACTTTTGCATTAAGCAAAAATGTAATTTAAAGTTTCGGGGCATTTTAATTTAAAAATGTATTTCAACCAAATAACTATGAATTTCCTTAGATTCACTGGAAAAAAATACGACTTCTTTGCTACATCGTCACTCCACCGCTTGTATAGAAAATGGTTATTTCAGTCTAACATGGAACATTCTCAGTGACCAAAAGAGTGATATTCTATAAAAGCGGGGGAGTGACGATGCAGCAAAATAGTCATATTTTTTACAGTGTTGTTTATTTACGATATAAGACTGGTATAAATAAAAATATTTTCGAAGTAGAATTATACAAAATATTAATTAATTTTATTTGTTTACAATTCTTTTATTGCCACTCCACAAAAACATATAAATAAAAATATTTTCGAAGTAGAATTATACAAAATATTAATTAATTTTATTTGTTTACAATTCTTTTATTGCCACTTCACAAAAACATATTATAATTCTTTTAAAATTCATAAATATCGTCTGCTTATATGATTTCACAAAATAAGAATAAATTGTGTATTTGAATTCCTAACACAGAAAAATACTTTTATAATTGAATGTTAATAAGAGAATTTTCACAAATTTTAATTCATTAAAAATATGCTATAATTTTTCTAAAAAAAGGTATTTTATAAATTTTATAAAAGAAATCATGAAACTAAGTTAAAAGGAATGAGCATAGTTTGAAAATCTGAAAGCAGTTTTTGAGATATTTTGTCAGAATAATGAAAATATATTTTATTTATTTATTTATTTAATGATGATTCTAGCTATAATCACTGACCCCATGATTTAAGTTTTTTTTCTTAAAACGTACATGTTTCACGTTTTATTTGAAAAAATGCGTTCGTAATGGAAAAGCATGTAAAATAAATTAATTAAAATAATAATTCATTGAAAAGTATTTCTATAAAAAAAATAATATTCTGCAAATCTACAGATCATAATTTATATTTGTGTTTAATTTCAAGTCAAAATACTGCACAGTTTTTTTGTAAAGTGTACGACAAAGTGTCATTTGAGTGGACTAGTAGACGATTCGCTTCGCTCATCCTAATTACTGAATTCATGCTTTGCCATGAAGGAAGAATAAATTTATTTTGGAAAAGATTCCAGATATTGCTGATATCACGGGTAATCACAATCTTCTTACCAAATATATTTATGTACTAATCAAGCTATTTTGGTTATTAAGTCTAGCTAGACCTGAAATAAAACTTCCTTATTTTATGATTTTGATATGAATTAGTAATGTACCTTTGTGAGGCAAGTTTCATTGAACAATTCAGGAAAATTACATTTCATCTTTAAATTAAATATTTAATTATACATTATAGATTATTAATTTGACCTTTGCTTTTAATGTTTTTTTAATTATTTAAAAAATTATCTATATTTTATTATTTTAATTTATTACTTTTTTGAATTATTTTAATATTTTATTATATTGCAGGCATTCATTATAGTTTTGATTGCATTAATAATTGCATTCAAATTATTGTTTTAAAAATGTAAACAAAGCAATGACCAAAAATCTGCAAATTTCTGAAATTTGCACAACATCTGGTTCCAAACTGTGCAGATTTGAGGGAGTATTTATTTTTAAAATATTGTGTGTGATATTTTCACTCAAAACAAGTGTAAATGAATTTAACTGCTATTGATTGTATAATTCAGTCAGAAAAAGAATATTCTCTCTTTTGCAGTGATTTTTTGAGAAAAGGAAAAAAAAAACAACTCCTTTCTAAGCTTTATTAAAGCTAAATTTTTAAATGTGAAAGAAATAGTTAGGTAGAACATTTGACAATACAGTAGACACCCTCAAATTCACACAGCTTGGGACCAGAGATTTTGCAGATTTTCGAATTTTGCAGATTTCTGGTCATTGCTTTGTTTACAATTTTTAAACATCAATTTGAATGTAATTAACAATGGAATTGTAACTATAATGAATGCTTACAATATCATAAAATATTAAAATAAGTAATAATCTAAAATGATAAAAGTTTAGATAAATTTTTAAAATGTTTAAAATATTAAAAACAAAGATCAATTATGTATGATTAAATAATCATTATAAAGATAAAATGTATTTTTCTTAAATTATTCAATGAAACTTGCCTCATAAAGGTACATTACTACTTCAGATCATAATCATAAAATAAAGAAGTTTTAATTCAGATTTAGCCAGACTTAATAATTAAAAATGCTTGATTAATACATAAATGTATTTGGTAATATGATTGCGATTACCAATGATATCATCTATATCTTGATTTTTTTTCAGAAATAAATTTATTCTTCCTTCATGAAAAAAAACATGAATTTAGTAATATTAACAAAAATTACAAATTAAAATATGCATGCAATTGATATAACAACTAAAAAAGTCAAATTTTGTCCCTATATCTGAAATGAATGTTTCATTGTTTACATCCATAAATTATGTGCAGATTTTAGAGAGTTGTGGATTTTGGGGTGGCGGATTTGAGGGAGTCTACTGTATTCCTTTAGAACAGAGGTTCCTGAAGTGTGCTACGCAGAGCCCTTTGTGCTCCACTCATACTTTTCAGGAAATCTGCGGCGTTCCAGGAAAATAAACAGAACATGAAAGAAATTAGCTTATTTTATTGCAAAGGGAAATTTATCAAAAGTATGTAGGGATTTGTATGTGTGTGTCAAAAATAAATGCAAAAAAAAAGTGTCAAAAAAGTATCACTGGGTTAAAAAATACTATAAAATATTCCTTAAAATATTGATTGTTGCATTACAATGTATCTTTTTATAATAATTTTGGTTTGAGCTACTTTATTTTATGTTTCTGCCATTAATGTATTTTTTAAATTTGATTCAAAATAAAATAGAAGAAATAGCATTCTGAATCGATGCACAACATGAATCGAAAGAGCAAACATGCATATACATGAACAATTGCTTTTTAACCTCATGCCATTCTAAAACTTCAAAATATTGATCATTACAGGATCAAAATCTGATTAAAGGGTTACATTTTTTTAAAGCACATTCAATGGATCCAGATTCTTTGACCTATTTTGGCTTGTATTTTAATCATCTGGCTTTGATTATAAAAGAATACATGTTGATAGAAAATTTCGAATATCTTTTATTTCTTGTTTAACCCATTAGTGGTTATGAAATTCGGCTTTTTGCCATTTTTAGCACTTTCCAACCAAGTTGAAAGGTGCTTATGCATTCAGTTTGTCTGCCCTCTAATTCCTGTAAATGCACTTGGATTGCCCTGAAATTTTTGGATGTTATTGACGTATACCCTAGCACAAACCCAATTTCAAATGAAGTTTTTAACATAATTAGTTTATTTACAGGAACAGTCAAAAGTTTACTGTTACATTACGGCTTATGGGAAAAAATCGTTTCAAATGAATTTGACAGATGTTACACCCTGTCAAACATATTAAAATTTATATACATTTATGAGGTGCACTAAAATATGCATTCTGTAAAATATGCTATCATTCATTTACAGGGCCACGCAAAATAATTGCATCACATAATGATAAAGGGAAAATTGTGTGCAACATAGTTTTATTATATTAGACTATTTCATATACAATAAAATTGATATATGTCGCTGAGTCTGAATATATATTATACAATACTGTCATGCATAATATGAAGTACATAGCATTTACAGGGACATACAAAAATTTCAAATAGTATATTCTTTCCGAAGTACTGTATATGTGTCCGATAATGGTTGATGGATGGATGAAATGCATTTTAATTATGATATGCACGTTTAAATTTCACTAAATCTATGCACATTGTGTATAAATGCTGTACACAATGGAATTTGATATATTGGGCTACCCAAAAGAACTCACAAACATTATTGAAAATGAGCATAAATTACTTAAAGGTAGTTTTTAAATAAGTTATGTACTTTTACACTTAACTGCATTCAATTTACAAAGAAATGTTTGCAAAATATAGATAAAATGATATACAGTGCCACGCAAAAAAATTGTACATGGACTTCTATGAATGATAATTTCTGAGAATGTGATTTCAGTAGTTTTAAGAGTGTTTTAGTTTAAAATAAATTTTAGCTTAATACTGATGTGTTATAAAGGTACAAGGTAAACTACAGGGCTGAACAGAAGTATCCAAGTATGTTTCTATTGATTAGTATGAATTGCCGAAAGACAAATTTCAACCTCCTAGGCATTCTTGCTAAACTAAATTTCTCCAATATATAGTATGTATATCAACCAACATATAAAATACAGGACTGTGTAAAAGTATTGGAATACATATTTGATTATATACAGTAATCTTATTTTCATAAGTAATGAAGTTTTGTTAAAAATTTGATGAAGTGTTGAAAAGTGCTTCATAATCTAAGCTTAACGCATGATTTTTCTTACTTGTTTGTATTTTACATAAATTTTTTGTCAAGATTAGATTGGTTTCGAACACAAAATATGCATATGTCTGTTCTATATCAAATACTTTTTTTTCTAATAAAGCTATTTTTTTATAAAAGGATTTCCTGCATTAATTCCTTAAAGTTGTAGCTAACACATTTAAGTTGTTAGCTTATAACAAGATGTTTTTAAAATAAAAGCCTGATTAAAGCAGAAGCAAATTGTCTTATTTTCTCTTGACTTATGGGAACGCTAAACTTACTAGGAAGGTCTTCATACGGGCATACTCAGAAAATCCTGAAAAAAATTACTGAATATTCTTCTCATGTGGATATATACGTTTATAAAAAAAATTTTGGTGGAACCCCGATAAAATGTTCATTTAAGAAAGAACATTTCATTTATTTGGCTATTTATCATCGACTGGTGACAAAATAAAATTTCAAAATATACATTTTTATGTCAAATAATTTTTAAAATAAAAATGTTTCATGTTTACCAGGTCTTTATTTTGGAATACGCTTAAATATATAAAAATATCTTGTATATATGAAATTATTTTTACAGTGATAAAATTAAATAACTGTAGCAACAAGCAATATAAATAGCTAAAACAAAAAATATATGTTTTAAACTCTCTCATTGTTTAAATTTAAATTCATTAAATATTATTTATGCGCATTCTGAAAATTAATTACCAATAAGCAATATTCATTTGCATTAAAGTCGTTTGCTTTTGGTGAGGAAAAGTTCTGCCCACCAAATCTTGAGATGATTTCATCTTTTCACACCAAATATTTGAAATAATTTTATTTTTTTAGAGATTATCTACTTTAATTCTGCCGCCAAATTTGGCTGATCCTTTATTACAGACATATATAGCTTAATTAGCATTTTTCTTCAAAACATTCTGAGTATGCCCAGTGAACTTCATTCTGATTATCTATCTCAGATAATAATTAAAAACTTCTATCACTTTTTCTCTCTTTTTAAAATAATAATTTATGTATGATATTATATTAAAAATCCAAAATTGCCAACTTAGCGTGGTAACATAAGTTGTAGATTTTTATGAAGTTACTTATAAATTTTCAATTCGTTTTGGTTATTATTTTTCTAACAAAAAGGATTCTACCCCACCCTTTACTTTTTAACTAAGCATGCACCTAATTTGGATGCAACATTTGTATAAATGCCACTGTTTTTTTTTTATTATTATTGTAGGCTACTACAGATGCCAGTTTAGGATTATTATTTGAATTAGGGCAATTTTAGGCAAATCAACCAGTCGTTTGTATACGAATAAAAAATCAGAAATATGGAGGAAATATCATTAAACACATAAGAATTGCACCTGCTACAAAAATAATATCCTTTTTCCATGTTGAATGCCGATTTTTTTTTTCATTGAATTGAATTTGCTTTATTTTTTATTTATAATTTCTTTAGAATAAGTTACTTATCGTATAATTATCGTTATTGATTTTAGTTATTGTAATTTTATTTATAGTTTAATTTTTATACATTTCAAAAAGACATGTGGCACACATTTGGTTACACAAACAATTGAGAGTTTAAGCAGTTTTTGTTTTTAATACTATGGTAAAAATTATATTTCAATTCAATTTCCTAAATTAATTTAAATTTTCATCAGTTTTGTCTCTAAAATTCCTTTTTAATTAATCATAACGAGATTCATTAACATAATTTGTTTTATTGCAGATTAATAAAACTCTATATGTTGATATGCATCAGATTACTCAAAATAGTTTTTAAAGTGTAAAAAATATAAGAAAATATTTCTTTACAAAAAGATTTTCGAAAAATACCATCTGACATACAGCTAAAAAAATGTGTGATTTGCAGCAAAAGATTAAGTAGGAAATATAATTTAATTTCCCATCTTCACTGTTATATAGGTGAGAAGCCTTTTCTGTGTGATTTATGCAACAAGAAATTAGGTCTTAAGAGGGATTTAAAAAGGCATTTCATAAATCATACTGGTAAAAAACCTTTCAATTGTAAGATATGCAACCAGGAATTCTTTCCTAAGTATTATTTAAGCGAACATTTGTTAATTAAAATTGATAAGAAACCTGTCATCAGTTAACTATGCAACAAGAAATTCTCTTGCAAGAGTGGTTTAAACAAACATCTGTTAATTCACATTGTGGAGAAACCTTATATGTGAGATACATTCAACAAGAAATTTTCTCAAAAAAGTAATTTAAATAGACATCTGTTAACTCACATTAATGAGAAGCATTTTGTTTGTGAGATATGGAGCAAGAAATTTTCCCAAAAAGGTAGCTTAACCCTTTCCGGCATGCTGCGCTCGGTCTGAGATACCTAATTTTAATTCCAAACTTGCAAACGGCACCAGTAATATTTTACTAAAATTTTGCTTTACAATAAAGGCTTAAATTATAGTTTTCAAAATATCTAAAAGATTCGTTTGTGAATTCCGGTGTCAGTTGATAATTTCTCATTTTATTACAGATTTTGCCCGTGCCGGAAAGGATTAAAGAAGCATATGTTAACTCGCAATGGTGAAGAACCTTTTGTTTGTGAGTTATGCAACAAGAAATTTACATTGAGAAGTATCCCCTGTAATCCTATTATAATTCACACTAGTGGAAAAATCTTTTGTTTCTGAAGTATATAACAAAAGAGATTTCTCAAAACAATTTAAACAGTCATTTGTCAGCACAGCAAAGAAAAATGTTTGTGAATTTTCCAGCAAAGGATTTTCTTGCACGTTTGATTTAAATGCTCATCTTCACTGTCATATTGGTGAGAAGCCTTTTCTGTGTAACATATGCTACAAGAAATTCTACCAGAAGAGTGATTTAAATAAGCATTCGATAATGCATACTGATAAGAAACCTTTCATTTGTGAAATATGCAACAAAAAATTCTCTCAGCAGAGTGATTTAAACAAGCATTCAATAATTCATACTGGTAAGAAATCTTATGTATGTGAGGTGTGCAACGGGAAATTCTCTCGTAAGTATGATTTAAGCCAACATTTGTTAATTCATACTGGTGAGAAACCTTTCATTTGTGAGACATGCAACAAAAAATTCACTCAGAGGGGTGCTTTAAGCAGGCATCTGTTAGTTCATACTGGAGAGAAACCTTACATGTGTGAAACATGCAATAAAAGATTTTTTCGTAAAGGCAGTTTAAAAATACATTTGTTAACTCATACTGATATAAAATCTTTTATGTGCGAAATATGCCACAAGAGATTTTCTTATAAAATTAGTTTGATAAGGCATCTGTTAACACATAATGAAGAAAATCCTTATGTGTGTGAATTATGCAACAAGACATTTTCTGCGAAAAGAAATCTGGAAAATCATACTTTAATTCACACTGGTGAAAAATCTTTTGCTTGTGGCATATGTAAGAAAACATTTCCACAAAAGCGTTATTTAAACAATCATTTGCTAACTCATACTGGTGAGAAATCTTTTGTTTGTGAGATATGCAACAAAAAATTTTCTCAAAAGTGTAATTTAAAGAGTCATCTTTTAATTCACACTGGTGAGAAACCATTTGATTGTGAGGTATGCAACAAGAAGTTTTCTTTGAAGAGTAACCTGACAAAGCATTTGAAAAAGAAGCACTTTGTTGAGAAAACCTTTGAGACAGATATTAAAAAAAATCCCTGATATGACTGTAATCTGATTGTTATTTTCACTTCGATATGTTATTAATTATTTTTTTATGTTTTTTTACTGGTCTTGAACATATTTTACTATTATAAATATATGATCATTTGCCAAAAATTACAGTTGCCAAAATGAAACGACGGCCTATAAAAATGTTTCTCATTTTAAGTGGTAAATTAATATCGACCAGGAATACCAAACGTTTTATCTTGATGCATAATATTTCAAAAATCTTACTGTTCACTGTTTTTTTTTTTTTTTTTTTTTTTTTTTTTTTTTTTTTTTACATTAGAGTTAAAAATCTTTAAGATTTTCAGTAATTGAAGATATTTAAATTTTAAAATTTAACTTATACATGGTTGTCATTTATACATGGTTGATTTCATACAGTGCAATTTTTTGACTGTAAGACTGACTTTCATCTTTTGAAAGGAAAATTATTTTTCTTCATGTGTGTGCTTCTCTGAAATTCTCTATAGTATTAACAATAAAATATGATTACATGATGAACAAATTGTTTATATGTTTGATTTGATACACTAATTATAATTTCATAATTAAAAAACGATTTGATGAGGTTTGAAATTTTTGCTTTTTGTATTGCTTTTTCTCTCCTTAGAGACTCAAATATAGTTGAAATGTATTGAGGATTTTGATTATTTTGTTTCCTTTCTGCAAGTATTCTAACTCTTGTGAATTACTTGGATTGCTGTAATTCATATTTGTTATTAAGGTTTATTACAGGACATTCTCTATTAAAAATGAAATGTGTACCATTTATAATTCATTCATAGGGATACTCAAAGTAATATCTATCGATTGTATTCTAAGAAGGAAAATCATTTGTGGCTTATTTTTAATTGTCGTTATACTTTTTTTCAATAATTGATTGAAAGCATCTAGTCTGAAATTATTGGGAATATTTTTTCTGTAAAATGTTAATGAAGCCCGTGTAGTAAAGCCACTGTTAAAAATTTTAATCTTTTGCTTTATCGTCACTCCACCGCTTTCATAGAATATCTCCATTTTGATGAATGAGAATGCTCCATAATCGTTTTCTATAAAAGCGGTGGAGCGATGACGCAGCAAGAATTTTTAAATTTTTAACTGTGTAAGTTGACATAGTAGCATGTAATACTTTAATCACCTAGTCTCATTTAATACAATGATATATTTATTGGAATCAAATGATGAATTTCTCCGAGTTATAGAAGATATTTATAGCGTAAATAATGAGGTTTGTTCTCAGCTTGTAATCAATTGTGGTTGATGTTAAGTCCAACGGCAAGCTGCTGAATATTTTCCATAAAACAGTGGAAAATAATTTTAAGATTAGAATTCTTGGCTAATAGGATAATAGTGAAATATTCTCGCTCGTTCAGCGATAGCTATTTCTAGTCACTGGTTGATATGCTGGTTGGCACATAATCAACGTTGGGGAACGTCCTGTTTTTTTTTCTGGGGTGGAGAATCAAGAAAGCTGCATCTGGCTGTAAGCTTTTCCTTACTTCGGAGAGGTTTGAAGAGTATCCCCTCAGAGATTCCTTCTCTATACGGCAAATATCAGCTTAAAGCCTCAAATCAAATAACTGGAAAATGCCCTTGTATACTTCTTAAGTGACTCGGCATTTTTGTCGAGAACAAAGGCCGTATCCCAGAGTTTCCCCCAGGTTTAAAAATGGACAGGACGTTACTTTGTAGAAAGTGCACTTTTTACATTCTTCAGGGCATATTTATAGAGCTGAGTCTAGAATCTTACGGCCTTTTATGATGCGACCGTTCGATTAATTTCTTTTTCTAGTAGCAAGAGGAAACTAGTTGGATATGCCAATTTCAAAACTTTCTTCTATCTCATATGTACAAATATTTCAAAAGTCAGTTACACACGTTAGTGCGTTAATATTATTAATTCAATATTATACCAACTATGATTTGCGTCTTAAATTTTTGCTTCTACCAATTAATCGGAATACAAACGAGTTTCCGTATCTGCACGAGCCGATAAACAATAGAACGATATTCGGATTTTTTTTCAAATTCAGGAAGGATCTTCTCGCCATACTCCAAAAAAAATCATGCACAAAAAATTTAGTTCAGTTCTATGCATAACATCAAGCACGGTTTAATGGCAAAATAATAAAAATGGCACAGACATCACGATTATAGCGCCTCCTTCTGGCAGATTTTTTTCAAATTCAGGGAGGTTTTGGTGACCATAGTCAAACACGTATACAAAAAAGTTCATTCAATTCTATGCATAACTTCATACACTTATCTGTGGTAAAAAAAAAAAAAAAAAATTGAAAATGGCTAAAACATCGCTATTGCAGCGCCCCCTTCCGGAGAACTTTTTTCAAATTCAGGGAGGACAAACTATCCCTAACCAAACATTTAACAAAAAATTTCGTTCAATTCGATGCATAACTTCATACACTTTTAGTCGGTACAATATTGAAAATGGAACAAAAATCGCTATTACAGCGCCCGACGGATTTTTTTCAAATTCAGGGAGGACCAAATTACGTAAAAAATTTGGTTCAATTCGATGCTTAACTTCATACACTGTCGGTACAATATTGAAAATGGCACAAAAATTGTTATAACACCGCCCTCTTCCGGCGGAATATTTCAAAATTGAAGGAGAACCTACTTGCAACAGCCAAAAAATTCACAAAAAATTTGGTTCAATTTTATACATATCTTCATACATTTTTTGATAGTAGAATGGTGATATGCGGGCACACAGACACACACACAGACAAGCATGGACAGACAGACATTTTTTAAAAACATGTTTTTTGGAATCTCCGACCCCTAAAACGTGTAAATCCGTCGAAAACCGGAAGTAAAAAAAGTCGATTTCAGTACTTTCTTCTATTGAAGTTAGAAAAAAGTTTAAAAAAAAATCACAAATCCATTCATCACGGAAAAAAATCGTTAATTGATTGAGGGGGAAATCTTGAAATTTGTCAATCAGTTGTGAAAAAAAATCTTCATTTGGTCGCAAAGGAATCGCAGTTGAAAAAAATCTTGGAAAAAGAGAAATTTCGACAAAGAATCGAGAAAGAATCCAAAAATTGCGTCAAAAGATTAAAAAAAAGGCGGAAAAAAGCAAGTTTTGTTAAAAAATCGCGAAAAAACGGCAATTTTTTTTTCAATCACGAAAAGCAACAAATTTTTTATAAAAAATTGCTTAAAGCGACAAATTTTGTTACAAAAATTGCGAAAAAAGACAAATTTTGTCAAAGAAATTGAGTTTAACCAATTTTTGACGAATTCCACGATTTTTCCCTTTAGATCACTTGAAAAAATTTATTATTTTGCGCGATCGATTGCCAAGATTCGCGGCCGATTGGCAAAACTGGCTAAATATTTAAGATTTCCGATAATTTTTTTTTTTTTTTTTTTTTTTTTTTTTACGATCTCTTGACGAATTTCACGATTTTACCCCCAAAGCTACTTGAACATGGGCGTGTCAGCAGTATTCGGCGCCTGTGTGCAGAACTGCATTTAGCGCCCTACATCCCCCCCCCATCCAATTGCCTGTAAAAATAAAACCTTAACCCCCCCCCCCCAAAAAAAAAAAACCAAGAATATTTATAAATGTATAGTTGTCATTCTTTTGTAATTTTTTTAACTAGAAAATTTATTTAATAAAATATGTCCTGTTTCTTTACAGTTCGTATTTTATTTCATTAAATAAATAAATTTCTGTTTCCAAACATGCTTAAATTACTTGAAAAATAAAGGAGGATGGCAGCTATGTAAATAAATTTCGTAACACAGTAAAACCTGTGTAAGTGATAGCACTCTATCAGAATACTGCGTTACGGTAAAATTTCATTATCCCGGAGAAAATAATTTAATGCAATAACAATAGATTGCATCTAAAAGAAAGAAGTTTGTTTTTACTTAGCATGGATTGGCGATGGCTAAAAAAATTTACCGCACATAGATATCGGAAAATTTCGATAAGGATCGATAATGGTAGATGCACCTTGCACCTGATTCTCATTTTTTTTTTTTTTTGTTAATTACCCGAAATATTAATTAAAACCCTTAATGATCATCGCAAAATGGCGATCTTTTATTCTTCAGCGAGATCATGCTTGTGTAATTCCCCAAATAGTCCTACCCACTGACCAAAAGCGTAACGTTTGATTTTTTCTGACTTTCAAATTGGTATATAGTGAGATCCCGGTAGATTTACAAATAAATAATAATAAAGAAAGAAAGAAAAACGATTTCAATGGTATTTTTAATTACTATTTCAAAAAACATTTTTATTTGGCAGCGATTCGCATCAGCTTTCCATTTCTCTGAAGTTCAAAAACGCATAAAAAACAAACAAACAAACAAGAACAAAAAAACTGTTGATACATTCATGGTACTATTTTTCAGGTTCTAATAATATATCTGGAGTGAAAATATTAATATTTACTGTTCAAAAATTTTTTTGAAGTCATTTCAAGGATTCGCCAAACATATTTTTTCTCTCGGTACAAATTATCTCACAGCATGGGACTCTGTGAACCACATGTAATTTTTAAAAAATATGTAAGTGTAGTACATTTTTTAATAATAAGAAGCATAAAATATATCATAATTTGTTTATTCGTGTCTTAACTTCATAGATATAATGTAAGATTAACTATTATTAAAGTTAGCAAATGATACATCAAAAGACATTTGTGTCACTGAAAGCCTGCTGCTTTCTACTGATACATTAGAATCTGGAAGAATCATTACAGTATCGTAAACATTTAAAAGAGATTCATCAACATTATTGGAAAACATAAATACATTTTGGTTTGATTTTCAGCACATGAATCTCACAAAAATAGAATCATCATCATTTTTTTCTATTACTAAATCAACAAAATAAATGTTTTTAGCCTCCGATGCTATTTCTTTCTGGCAAGCTAAAAAGTGTCATGTCAAAAATTCTGGCCTACTTTTACTAACCAATCATACGTAGTATAGGGTAAGTCTTGCAACCGTTTTGAAAATCGGAAAAAAATGACGGATTTACACGTTTCAGATACTGGAGATTCCGAAAAACATATTTTTAGAAAAAAAAATTGCTGTCCGTCTGTCTGTCTGTCTGTAAATGCTCTATCTCACGAACAAATGGAGATAGAGACTTAAAATTTCGTATGTACTTAGTAAATAAGAATAGGTCGAAGCCTATTTAATATCAGTAACCTCGATTATCCGGAACTATTTTTTTCGGACTCTCAAAAAATTCGTTCTGATGAAATGTATATAAGAATTTTCGATTTTTTTTTTTTTTTTTTTTTTTTTAAAGGAAAGGACGTAAAAGGCAATAGAATAACACAAATTTTGCATCAAGAACGAAGTCGGTCGGATTAATAGTTGCCGAGATATTTGTAATCCTGTTTTCCACATTCTTCTTTTTTTCACGACCCTGTATTTTCTTCAAATTTCAATTCAAAGATATGTTTTAATTGGAAATGAGACGCAGTATACTGTTGGTTAATATGATTATTGTTTTTGGAGTTATAAGAATGTTTCTTTTACGCAATCCGGTACTACTTGTGTAGTTTGGTATTTTACATAATTTGTCGAAATGGGTTCATCAGCAATTCATTTATGGAGCATTATTATGTATATTAAGAATATTTAAATATACGTTTAAATTTTGTTTTGGATATGCAATGCATCTTATAAATAGTTTTCACAAATTTTATTTTCACATATATAACGCATATCCATAATGGATAAGTATTACGGTGGGTTCCAACGACTAGTTTCGTAATCTGGCCGTTAAAACGAGACATTCATACAATTTTATTGTTAAAATGCATTTCCTTTTTCTCAGAGTCTATAAAAAAGAGTTTAAACTAAAGAAAAAATCCGTTTTTGATGAATCTAGTCAATGAAGAAGTAGCACGTCAAATTGTATCTCTTTATTATTCCGCAATTCCAATGTCTCAGAGAGATATTGCTAATCAATTGGGTATTTCACGCCGTTCTGTTTGATATATTGATAAACACAAGAAAAATGAAGTTAGTTCATTGCATTCTAAAGGGGTCGCCCTTCTAAAAAACCTCTATTTTTTTTTTTTTTTTTTTTTTTTAATCGTAGGCGAAATTGAATTCTGCAATGGCAGAATCTACATTCAACTCTTTTTTTTTTATTTATTTATTTACCGTAATTTCGGGTGTATAAGCCGCATATCAAACAATGCTTTTTGGACCCAGAAATCTTATTTAGTGATTGAAGAGAAATATTTACGGCGATCTGACTAGTTATATTTGTTTTTTAAAAAATTCTGGGTCGAAAAAGAATTGTTTGAGCTGCGGCTTATACACCCGAAATTACGGTATTTATTTATTTTGGTCAAAAATTTAACCAAAATGTAATTAACAACTTTTATTTCTGGCTATTGGTGTTTTAATGTTTAATTTGAGTTAATTTGGAATTTGAAAACATATTATATAGATAATATTTCAAAAATGCTCTACGCAACATGAATCAGTTTATTTACATGCAAAAAATAAAATAATTAATTAATTCTTAATTTTGCATATAATTTTTAATTTAAAAAAACACAGAATTCAGGACTAGAGTACAATGGATCATGGTCCATTGACCCCGGTTTCTGGTGGTCCATTGTACCCCATATGTGACTTTTACCAAAAAAAAAAAAATTGTTACAAAAAAAGTTTTATATTCAATTATTTTACTTACAATAAATATAGTAATATATTGTCTTACCTTTTTATTGTGCTGAGTAGTGTCTCCCAAATTACAGATCTTTAACGTAAAAAATAGTATATGTTTCACTGAAAATATTTACTTTTATCGACTTTACTTTTATTTATAAATATTTACTCAAATCGACTATCAAGAATAAAATGACTAAAATGGCAGCTATGCACATGGTTTTAAATTTTTATTTACTACTGCAGGATTCCATGTATGTACCAAAATATGAAGCATTCTAAAACAGAAATAATATCAAAAATAGGGGGTGGACCACTGTACCCCGGGGTCCATTGTACCCCAGTCTCCCCTACATGTAAAAAGTGAGTAACTAATCTTATTATATTAATGAAGCATCAAGATTTATCTCTTAATTTATACCTTGGATCCAATTATAAGAACTATTTTTTTTTAATCTCTTCTTATTGCACCTCCTATAACAACGAAAGGCAGACTAAATTGCAAGATCTTCAGAATTTCATTTCTCAGCAAAAAGTGAATGTAACATACTACGGCGCCAATACGATTGGCGCCAATACAGTATTGCTGAATTTTACCTTCTAGAAAGAATGGTTTATCTTAAACGAAAAGAGACAGCTTAATTCAATTTAATGAGGCAAAAAAGATACGTATTCATTTTTTAATTTGAAGTAAAATAAGTAATTTCTTCGAAAAAATTCGACTTTTTTCACATATTTTTATTATGTTCCGACAAATATGATAATTGTAGAACAAATTATTTTATCTGCTTCAAAGTGCATTTTAAAAGAAAAATCTAATTACAGGAAAGGTATTATATCATAGAGGTCTGCAAGGGCCCGGCCCTGGCCCAAAGCCCGAACCTTGTCGGGCCGGCAAAAAAAGAAAAAAAAATTAACGGGTCATACGAGCCAATAAAAAAATTGTAGCGGGCATATCGACCCATTATAAATGTAAGAGTAAAAACGATAAAATATGAACTTTTTTCAATGAATAGGGCTTTAACAAGAAAAGTATAAATGTGCGTTACGAGCCGATGCTTGTTTGACAACATCAATACCGAGATATAACTTGCTGAGTGTAGAGACATGCATGGGACAGTTACATTGTGTCTGACCCATTCTTAATTTTTTTTAGCAGGCTCTTGCCGAGCCGAGATCAGCCTTGTATTCTTTTTCTATATGAGCAGAACGGGAACTGGACTTAATTGCTCTCAAGATGTGTAGGGTAGACAATATGTTTTGTAAAAGTATTAATAGCGATAATGAACTTCTGTTAACGTAATCTATGGAATTGTACCTAAAGGTGGTTCTTAAATTCACTACTCAACAACAACGCGAAATTTTCACACATTTTCTGACTAATTTTGAACTATAAAGGTATAAAATTTTCAAGCCTGTCTATTGATGGGATTTGAAATTGAATAGCGTTTTCTATTTTTGGTAAATACATTACTTGTCAAGATATAAGAGTTTCTTGTCCAGTGGCTGCAGATTTTTCACCCTTCCCAAGCTGCTGCTTCCGGAAATTAGATTCAAAACGCCAACTTTGACAGTATTTTCTCAAAAATGTAATGAAGGGGAGATAAAGTGAAGGGGGCGCCAAATGAAGATTTTGTTTATCGATTTTTCTCAAGTCTAAGTTTAGAACGGCATTGTTATTATTGCCCTATCTAGATTATTCCATAGCATAAAAGAATCTAAGGATGATATAGTTATAAGGATCCTGTATAAAGCAGATTTTCTTTTATATTCTTTTCGATTTCTTTTTCATGGTTTTAATGAATCAATATTTTAAAAAATTGATTACGCAGTTCAATATAACATATTTTAGGATTATATACTCTAAATAAGTCAGCTCTTTTCAACTTAGTAAAATTATCTATGTAAATTTCATTGTATGTAGAAGAGGTGGGAGCGCCAAAATCCATGTTTGTCCAGGCTGCAAAAAAATATAATTTTATTCATAAATTGTTTCAGTTATACGTTACCGATTGATATGATTGATTTGTTTCTTTTTCAGCAATTTAATTTTACAGAGGAATCTGCATAACCTATAAAGTTATGTTGCTTTACCATTGTGCAATGCAGTGGCGTACTAAGCGGATGGAGGAGGGGGCGGTCCGTCCCGGGTGTCTCCCTCTAAGGGAGTGACACCCAATCTTTTTTTTCTGCAAATCAATATATATATATATATATGTATATGTATATACAGTATGTATATCAGTGTTGCCAGACGGGCTACTTTTCTTTCAGAATGTGAAAATTTTCTAAATAAGATATGCACCAGAGAATAAAAACCAGCCTACCCAACGAACAGGTAGCAAAAGCTAACTTTAAAATAAACACTTAATCTTCTAATTATAGACACCACATTGATTTATGCGGATTATCAGCGCCGTGCGAAAGGGGGGGGGGGCGAAGGGGCAGTTGCCCCAGGCGCCAAAATTTTGAGGACGCCAGATTTATACTACAAATGTCATTTTCGGCCTGTACAAGAAAGAGTTGAGAGAGGGGCGCCAAATTCTAACTTTGTCCCGGGCGCAATTTTCTCTAGTCTTTCCTGTGGTCTTTTTTTATGCAGGAGGACAAAAGGTAAATTAGTAATGGTATGCTTATTTGTTGTATTAACGCTGGCTGGCTTGGAATTGAAAGAATCAGCGCGGGGGGGGGTGACATCATTTACATCCGCTCAGGGTGTCACCCATTTTAGCTACGCCACCGGTGCAATGTAAAATTCTACTTGTTTATATACCGTCAGTATGTATATCAGTTTTGCCAGACGGGCTACTTTTTTTTAATTCAGATTCCTGATTGGCACCACTTTTTACTAATGATAAAATGTGCCTTATTCAACGACATGATAATTAAGGTGAAAACAAAAGGTAATTTACCGTTTCAAAAGAGTGGTGCCAATCAAGAAATCTGAATTTTTAAAAAGTAGCCCACTGGCAACACTAATGTATATTGCTCTAGTACTACAATAAAAGAAAATGTTGCATATTTTCAATCTTTTTAATAATGGAGCCCTACCATGTTTGCCAGCAGCTGTAGTGCGCTTCTGCTTTCTTAAATGATGGACAGACCTAGTGTAGAGCAGCATTTGTCAAATGCAATATTCAAGACGTTGTTCCAAATTTTTAAAGTTTGTGGCTTTTTTTTATGTATTTCAGGTGCTTGATGGCGCCTTTAAAAATTCAGTGGCGCCTTTCGACCATGACTTTTCGCCACAGTGGCGCCCTTCAGTTTGAGACCTCCCCCCCACAGCGAAACCGCTAAAGAGATCTGCTAATATTATGTACTTTAAAAATAAAAATGAACTCAGAAATTTATCAGAAATAAGCATTTTAGATTTAGAGTACAGCTTTAATAAATTAAAAAAGTTATTCAAATATTTCAGCTTTGCCTAAAATATTTGGCGCCTTTACTATTCTGGCGCCTGTGTGCGGTGCACACTTTGCACACTGGGTCGGCACGTCCCTGTACTTGAAGAATTTGACAAGGGTTGTACTTGTCCTGAAATTCTTAAAATTCCTGCAAAATGAAAACACTATACTGAAATATCCTAAAATATGGTAATCTGTCCTTAAATTCCTGAAATTTCGCGAGTTTTGTATTATAGCAATTACAATCATTACCTTTTTTCGTAAATACATGTACATACATAAATATATTCGCGAAGGATTTATTTTTGCAGAAATCCCCAAAATTATTATTTTGGAATAAATAAGTGCATATAGGAGAGAAAAAAATCCAGAAAATCGTGAAACATTTTGCAATCTGATGATGAAAAAATCGAATTTCGCCAAGTGGTAGCAAAAAGAGGCAGAAATTAATCGCGAATTTCGTGGAAATATTGCGATATAAAATCGCAAATTTCGTCGAACGATTGCGGAGAAAAATTGTAAATTTCAGCAAACGATCTCGGAATATAATCGCCAATTTCGGCAAACATTCGTGGGAAAAAAATCTCTGATTTTACAGAACTATCGCGAATTTAGGCAATTGATCGCGGAAAAATCGCGAATTTCAGCAATCAATCACAGAAAAAATAATTTCGGCAGACGATCCCGGAAAAAGAGCGAATTTAGCCAAACGATCACGGTTAATAAATCGCAAATTTCAGCAAGTAATCGCAAAAAAATTGTGAATTTCGGCAGACAATCGCGGAAAAATCGCGAGTTTTGGCAAAAAATCCTTAATGAAAAATTAGTTTGCCGAATGGTGCGAAAGATGAACAACTTCACTGCAGCCGCCATTCCCCCCCCCCCCTCCTCCTAAAAAATAAGCATATTATAAAGCAAAACAATTATTTATTAAATGAAAGTACTACAAAAAAGAACATACATTTTAGTAAACAAATTTCTGCATTTGTTTGATTTGGAGAAAACCAACATGTAATAATGGTCCTGAAAATATCCTTACATATCGAAAAAACTATGCTTCTAGTTAGGATTAGTATTATCCCTGCTTTCATATTTTCTCGAAACCATTTGATGAGTTTCGCGCTTTATTATGAGATGGTTTGACAAAATTCGTTACTTTTTTTGCAGCCGATTGTCGAAATTCGTTGCATTTTACTGTAACCTATTAACAGAAACCTCGATTTTTTGGTAACAGTAGATTTACGAAATTAATTTTTTTGTGCAATCGTTTTGTTAGATTCGTAATAATTTTTGGCGAACGATTGACGAAAGTCGCTATTTATTTCACGATCCTTCTGCTAAATTAATCATTTTTCTGCGATCGCTTTCTAAATTTTGCGATTTTTTGATATTGCGTTGTGAAATTGCGTTTGACGAATTTTGTGATTTTTTTTCGCGCTTGTTTGATAAATTTCGTGATTCGTCCCCCCCCCCCTCCCTCCGAGACCAATTTGGCAACTATTTCGATTTCTTTCGAATTTATTTAACGAATTTTACGACAGTTATACCAAGGTTATTTGTCGAATTTCGCGGTTTTTCCTTCGAGATCATGTAATAAATTTCATTATTTGTTTTCTGAGAATGATTTAATGAAATTCGCTATAACGCGGTATAATATGGTAATATCGCGATTTTCATCACCAGAACTTTTGACGAATTTCGAGATTTTTTTTTCTGATATCATGTGGCAAATTTCGTTATTTATTTTCTGAGACTAATTTGATAAACTTCGCTATTCTTCCCGCCAGAGCATTTTGATGAATTTTCAGGATCCCCCCCCCCTTGATATTATTCGATGAATTTCGCAATTTTTATGCAAAATCATTTGGTGAATTTCGTGATTTTCCTTTGAGATCATTTGATTAAAATCGTGGTTATTTCCCAAGACTGTTTGATAAATTAAATTCCTTATTGTTTCTCCCGATGTATTCGTAATGTTTTTCCGAGACCACTTTGCGAAATTCGCAATTTTTTCCTAACCGATTGACATGCATTCTGCAGATAGTCTTAAATCTTCGTATTTATCTGTGTATGCAATTCTGGAAAGAAAATATGTCATTTTTATTCTCTTTTCAGTCTTCTTTTACGTTGTAGTCTCTTTTCTCTCCTTTTTATGACTGACTCAGTGGGACATACTCTAGATATGAACGTTCATTAATCTAGTATACATTGCCAGCAAAAAAAAATCTCGACACTTACAAATTTAAACGTTTTTGTTTAATATCTAGAAATATACGTGAAGAATTATTCTGAAACACCAGATGTGTAAACTTAGTACAGGTCATACATTTTGACGAAGATTTTTTTTCCCCCAATATTCCATAGCGGACCGTCAACAAATTGAAAAGGGTAAGAATATGTTTTGGATGACCCTGTCAAAAGTAATGTAGCTAAAGCATTCAAACAACAGATTATGATTAAGTGGCTTATGGTAATAAATTGTCCTCGTTTGTATGGGGATAGTATGTATACTCGTAAAGAAATTAAGGTTTTTATAAAAACGGTGCCAAGTAGGGCTGGGCGATATACCGTAATATTGTTATATATCGATATTTCTTTAAGACCGCGGTAACGATATTGAGATTTCAATCCTTCCGATATATCGTTTCAAACGGTATTTCATCCTACTTTCGGAATTAATTACGGAGTTATGGAATTTCAAATCTACCTCTATCGGCGCAAAAGTTGTTTACTTTTGCAAATGTTCGCGACGTAATCGGCACTTGCGTGATACTTCCGGTTTTGAGCCGGTGTCGCGCACACGCCGGAATATGGGCGAACAGTCTACTTTTTGCCCTGGTGTCGCGCACATACCGGAATATGGGCGAACCGTCTACTTTTTGCGCTGGTGTCGCGCACATACCGGAATATGGGCGGACAGTCTACTATTCTGATGTACCGCTTTATTTATCGGAGTTCGTTCGAGAATCGAAGTTGAAACACTCGTTCGAGGATCGGGCATTTCCGATACAATCACTTGTTGACTCCATATCGGTGGCTTACTATTGTTTTCTTGTGAGCTTGTGTACAATTATTGCTGATGGAATACAGAATAGATTGATATATTTTCAAGAATGTGAGCAAAATTAATCGATATTTCTAGCATGTTTGTTTTTCATTTATTAATAGCATTAATAAATAAATATATTAAATCACATATTATTTTACTTTTTTTATAAATAACATTAATATTTTAGATGTATGATAATTCTATTATGTCATTTATTTTAAGCAGAAATTTTACTTAAAGCGGAAGTTTTTTTCTTTTTTCATTGTGATTCACCTTAGTTGTAGAGTTTATTGGATACTAGTATTTTTACCCGTTTTGCGTATGGGTTTTTGGAAAAAATCACGAAAAAAAAATTTGAAAATCTTTCTCAAATTCGGAAGGAAAATACTTTTCATTTCGAAAGATCGCTAAAACTCTATGGATGGTGTCTTTCTGCTTGGCAAAACATATTACTCATCCACAGCAGATAACAATATGATTGCATAAACATTCAAGTTTCGATTTCGCTGAGTTCGATAAACAAAAACAAACGATGGATAGTTTCCTACGTTTTCTTCGAGATTCTTCTGTACTGGACACTTGTAAAAGACGCTCAAATTTTGTAATAACCTATTATATTTTAATAAAAATTTGTCACATGGCCTAATTTACTATTATTGCAAATTGCTGAAAATTAGAAAAAAATCGGTAAATTAACTTAGGATTTATGAATTTTTTTCCCTTTTAATGGTAAAGAATAAAAGGTTTTGTTTTTCTTCCTCCCCCCCCCCCTTTTCGTTTGTATGTGCCGTTGAATATGTTTTTCGCGCACTCAGCGTAGCTATGTTTTTTGGCGCCCGGGGCCAGCAAGAAATTTTGCGCCCCCACCCCAATATAGATATATAACAATTTATCTCAATTTGGCGCTCCTAGGCCTCGGCGCCCGGGGCGGACGCCCCCTTGCCCC
The DNA here is from genome assembly GCA_964019185.1 of Maratus speculifer. NCBI lineage: Eukaryota > Metazoa > Arthropoda > Arachnida > Araneae > Salticidae > Maratus > Maratus speculifer. The sequence goes on from OZ025292.1 coordinate 16,216,108, forward strand.
CCCTTAGCTACGCCACTGCGCGCACTTAAACAACTGAAACTAGTTGATACTTTCACAAAACCCTTTCTATAAGTTTAAAAAAAAATCGAACAGTTTAACTCTTATAAAAGAATGAGGATAGTTTTGATTTTGAATATCATGGCTCCTTTTTATTTCAAGAGTTCACTGATGCAAAAACATCCGCTCAATGTTAATCTTATTTTTTTATACCTCGTTTGCATTTCCATATTTTCGTTTATTTATTTATTTATTTTTATTTATTTATTTATTTATTTTTCGTTTTTGCATTGCACATCTGAGGTTGACCTCTTTCAACAAAAGCCTTTTTTTAATATTTGTTTTCAAGTTTTTTTTTTCTTTACTGGAATACTTTCATTTTTGAAACTGGTTTCGAAAGTAAAAGCATCCTAGAAAAAAACTCTGTAAACAAAATCGAAAAAGTAAAAGATCATTATAGAGATTAATTCAGCATTATATATATATATATATATATATATATATATATAAAGGTAGTTAGCAAAACGTCCTGATTTGGGATTTTGTACTCTATTAAAGAAATTTCGCGTTTTCTTAAAATTATTTGATTGTTCTAATGCTTTCATTTGTATTCTGACTAATAATAGAATTATTTATTATAACAACGAAAAGAAGGTGTTCCTTACTGCCCAAAATTGCAGAAGTGCAATTTTTTTTTTTTTTTTTTGTATTGTAATAAAGAAATTCTAAGTTTATAGGTAATTAAAGTATTTTCTTTCAATATATCAAATGTCTGTTTGTTGTCTTCTATACATTTTCTTGTTTCATTTTAATGATTTATAATGTTTAACTTTCCAAGAGTTTTCAATAACACATATTTTAGATCAGATTTGCAGGTAAAAGGTTTGCATATTTTGAATCAATACATAAAAATTAAAATTTATGTTCCTTGGAATATGTTAAGATATTGATATTTTTGTTTTTTCTTGATAATTAACATACACACACACACACACACATACACATACACGCACACACACATATATATATAGATATATGTATATATACTACACTGCTCAAAACGATTAAAGGATATTTGAAGTTTTATATAAAATAAAGATATAAACGAAATTTTTTTTGCCGAAAATAGAAGAAGAGAATCACAAATGCAAATTATTCTGGTTTTCAAACTGTGGAGTATGCAAATTTTGAGTTCGACGTCAAAAACGTCGCTTCAGCGGCAGCGAATGAAATTTGACTTTCAACTGGATAAAAGAGAATGAAGACAAGGATGATCGGCATTCAGTGATTGCTTTGTTTCGATGAGTACGGTGTCTCAGCGAAGTCATTTGACAGATTCAGAAGCTTGGAGAATTGTTGGTAGGTTAGAAGGGGGCCAAACTCAAGCCGAAGTAGCGCAAGTCATTGGAGTGTCACAAAGTGTCATTTCCAGGATCTGGAACCGTTTTTTGGAAAGTGGATGTGCAGGCCGAAGACCAGGGCAAGGTCGTAGACGGGCAGCAACGCCCAATGAAGATCGGTATTTAGCGTTAACAGCTCGGAGACACCGAAACATGAACGCTACTCTTCTCCAACAACACCTTCGCTCGGCTACAGGCACCACGATTTCAACCCAGACTGTCCGAAACCGGCTCCATGCTGTAGGTCTGTATGCTCGCCGACCGATGGTATGTGTTAGATTAACATTAAGGCATCGTCGCGACCGCAGGGAGTGGGCTACCGAGCATGTCAACTAGAGGAGAAATGAATGGAGCAATATTCTGTCAGAGGCGTATTTTTATCTGGAGGGACCGTGGCAGTAGGAGTAATCCTGCGTTCGTGCACGAAAGTGTCAGATTTGGCGGTGGAGGAGTGTTGGTGTATGGTGGCATCTCCATTGACGGGCGCACTGACCTCTACATCATTCGAGATGAAGCTCTGACTGGTCGCCGATATAGGGATGAGATCCTCAGACCTGTTGTAGTCCCTTACGCTGCAGCAATCGGAGATAACTTCATTTTAATGGACGATAACTGCAAGCCACATCGTGCAAACCTGGTGGAGGATTTCCTTTTCGAGGAAGGAATCGTTCGAATGGAATGGCCAGCGTGTTCTCCAGACATGAATCCAATCGAGCACGTTTGGGACACTCTAGGAAGACTAGTTTCTGGCCGCCAACAACCCCCACAAATTCTCCAAGAACTGGAAAGAGCTCTTCTGGAAGAGTGGGGCAGAATACCCCAACTCGCCATTAATAGCCTCATTAAGTCCATGCCTCAAAGGTGTTCAACGTTGCTGGCCGCCCGTGGAAACCATACCCCCTACTGAAAATTATTTTCTTTGAAGAAAACACCTTTTCTTATTCTTTTTTTCTCATATGCACAAATTGTGTTTTTTTCCTTTTGTACACAAATGCGCAATAAAATGCATTTTTTCTGCCAAACATGTGTAATTTATCCTCATGTAACCTACTATGTCTGTCGACCATGTATCAATCAGCTAAAAAGTTTCCCAGATACAAAATCCACCTAAAACTGCAATATCCTTTAATTGTTTTGAGCAGTGTATTATGTGTTTGTAGTATTTTATACAGAGGACAGTTATATTTATTGACCCTATAATGAAGTGACATATGAATTGAAATACATCGATATATCGAAAATATCGATATTTGGTCAGCGATGTATCAAGATATTCTGATATCGCCCAGCCCTAGTGCCAAGTGTTTTGGTTGTAATTTGCAGAGTTCTTAATAGAAAACAATGTTCTTTACAGAAAATATGGCAAACAATATTGGACATAAAATCTTGTAATCAGAATTAAAATATAATAACAATTGTATGAAAATTGAGCATGTTTACTAAATAGTGTTTTACTGCGCATGCGTGAACGTAATCAAAATATGATTTGCATAATGTGTTAGCTAAATCTATAAAGCAACTTCTGTGAAAATCTCAAAAACATAACTTGAAAAGTCTGAAAATGATCGTCGATTGAATAAGCTGCGTTATTCCCAGAATGAAGCAAAACGATGAGCGGCTGTATCCAAGTACAGCAGTACGTGCAATATGGTGTATGCTGTATTGCACATACAATCGATGGAATAGGGATACAGCCCCTCATCTTTTTGCTTCATTTTGGGAATAACGGAGCTTATTCAATCGACGATAATTTTCAGAATTTTCAAGCTATGTTTTTGAGAGTTTCACAAAACTCTCAAAAACATAGATATACATATATATATTTAGCTAATATATTATGCAAATTACATTTTGATTGCGGCCACGCATGCGCAATGATTCATTATTTAGTAAACCTACTCATTATTCATACAATTACTGTTTTTTTTACTTTTTAATTGGGCATTATGTACAATATTATTTGTCATATATTCTGAAAAGAATATTTTTTATATAAAGAACTCAGAAAAAAAACTTGGAAACTTTTACAAGGAAAAAACTTGGAAAAATTTGAGTCTGTATTTATAAAACCTTAATTTCTCTACGAGTATTTACATGATATCCTCATAAAAATAAATTTAGCTACTTAATTATAATCTGCTGTTTGAACGTTTTTGCTACTTGTTTAGGCAGAATCACCCAAATGATCTTCGTTATTTTTCAATTTGTTGACGGTCCCCTATGGGATTTCTGGAAAAAATCTTTGCGAAAAAATAGGACCTGTACTATTTTTTTACACACTTGGAATTTCAGGATAATTGCTCATGTATTTTTCTAGATATTTAACAAAAGGTCTAAAATCGCAAGTGTCAAGATCTTTTTTTGCTAGCACTGTATACTCTCTGCGCATATAGCGTATACCCTCTGTTTTTATTTATTTATTTATTTATTCTATTACGCAGGTTATTATTTTATATGTTTTTATGGTTAAAAGAAAATTTATTTAGACTCAATAAATCATTCTGTTAAAACATACAAATTGGCATCATTTCAATCAAAAAATCTTTTTACTCGGAATCTTATTTGTTGCATTGATGTATTTATTTAGTAATCTATGACATTCGTCAATCATTGTTTAAATTTAATTTAAATTTTTACTGTCTTCTAACTTTACAAGAAGCATTGGATTCGTGAAAATTTTCGAAATCTCGTTTTCGACGGATTTTTAGAGGTCAGAAAACCCCAAAAACATGTTTTTACAAAGTGTCTGTCAGTGAGTCTGTTTGTATCTGTCCAACATGTGGCGCTGTAGTGCATTTTTTTCTTTTTTAATGAGATTTTGTAATAGCAAAATCGCAAAAGCACAATCTCAAAAACTAACGCACGGATTTTCATCAAACTTAAAATTCAGTAATAAGTTAACATAATTGTTGCTGACTAGATTTTCTTTTAAGCCACCTAACCGGTGGCGCTTCTACACTATATTTTTCAGGAAGTATTCACATGCATAAGATAGATGAAAGTTTTGAGATTGTCACATCTGGCTAATTTATTTTGACATTTTAAAAAACTAAATTTTTTTCATAGTTAAATCTGATTATTTAAAAAAAATTCTTATACACTGGTGCCCGAAATTGTGGACATTTTTCGGTAGCTTTCATTCCAAAAAGTAAAAAAGTACCTTTTGCGGACGTCCGGGGGGAAAGCACTTCGGGAAATTTTTCTATATTTTCGTCGATCGTGACCCCTAAATCCCAAAACCACCCTCCGTTGAAATGTTGACTTATATATATATATATATATATATATATATATATATATAATATACATATAGATAGATAAATAGATGTAGATATAGATATAGATATCTGGATTTTTTCGTGTTGTAACTCTCGAATTTATGAGCCGATTTGAATGAAATTCTTTATGTGCATAATTGGAGTATTAATGTGTCGACCGAGTTCGTTGAGCTTCAACCGCCATCTTGTTTCAAAATGAAGGCCATTTGCATTTGTGAGCACTTATGGAAATTTTTAACTTACATTGTCTGACTGTTTAAAATGTATTTTGATGTTTCCAACAATCTATTTAAAATGATATATAAGAGTTTGTATTTTGTGAAACGGAACTCTTTCTATAAATATGAAAGTTAAAAAACATAAAAATTTCAAAAGAATCACTAAGATTGCAAATGACCGCCATTTTGAAACAAGATGGTGGATGAAGCTGGCCAACAAACTCGGTCGAGACCATTGACTTTCTAATATATGTAGACGACACATCCCATTGTTATCTCCGCATGGTTTCGAATCCAACATCTTTGGCGAAAAGATGCTGTTTTTTGGCGGTGATCGCTTTATTGGCAACTTTCAGATTTCATTCTCGCAGTAAAATAAATGTAAACATAGAAGCGAAACTACAAGCTGGCGGGAGAAAAATAGGTTTGGCGCGCTAAATCTGCCCTCCGTCACGTGACGGAAGGCAGACATGTCGGCCTACGAAAAGGTTGCCATTGTGGAGTCTAAGTATCTTAGGTCATTGGTCGAGACATTGGTACTCCTATTATGCACATGAAAAATTTCATCCAAATTGGTTCATAAATTCGAGAGTTACAGCATGACAAAATTCAGATATATATATATATATATATATATATATATATATATATATATATATATATATATATATATATATATATATATATATATATATATATATATATATATATATATATATATATATATATATGGATATATCTATATCTATATCTATATATAATAACAATTAAATTTTAAGTCAAAAATTTTTTTTATATTTTAATTTTCAACTGAACCTATTCGTAATATTAAAATTAATCTATCATCATTAAGTTAATTATTTGCCAAGTAGCAAAATTTTTATCACTTTATTTTAATTTTTTTTCTCTCTCTTTGCTTCTGCATTCCAGTCCAAGTACATGTCAATTAGAATTTAATTTTGTTTCTTTTTCTCTTTCCTTTTTGCATCTTGCAATGTTTTATCACACCAAGAAAATATTTATTGCGTAATTATTTGAAATGAATAAATCTTGTCTTTAATTTTTATTATTTATTAATATTTCTTATTAAAAATTTTAGTAGTTGAAAAGTCACGTGCATTCTCAAACATGAACAAAATTTTTACTTTATTTTGTTTTATTTTATCATATTTTATTTTATATTTTTTGTACATATTCCTACTTAATCCTGTACTCGAATTACAAGATTAAGTAAATGATTACATAATTGATTATATTCTTTATTCTATTTCACTTCTCTCTATATTTCATCCCCAAAAATATGAGATGAGATAAACGAGATTAAGTATACAAATTAGAATTTAAAGAATGTCTTTTAAGATATTTACTATTACTGATGTACCAGCTTTGTAAGGTCTTCACTTGGTAGAATGCCAAGCCGATTCCATTCGGACTTTGGGGGTAATAGCCTATAAGGCCGAGAAATGATATTAAATATTGTTTTCCATTTTTTGTTCCGAGTGAAATTTTATTTTAAAATAAATAGATTGTGGACCTATTATTAGTTTTCGGAATAACCTTTCCAAAATATATATTTTCTCCTACATTTTTGTGAATTTTAACAAAAACATTTCTTTCTTTCTTTTTTTTTTTTTTTTACATTTATATTTATGGCTAAAATGCAGTTTTAACGACTGCTTGGCGGCTATGCAAGAAATTCGCCAATTCTAACAACCTAAATATTCAGGGCACTTGTGTGTCATATACTCACTGGGATTTACTTGCCGCCAGAATGGCGTTATTTTGCCTAATATGGCAACCCTGATAGTGTTTATTTTTTGATAAATTGTTTATTTACTTTAATTTTTTTTAATTATATAAAATGTTTTTTGCTCTATTGTTATTTGTTTTTAAAATTTATTATATTTAAAAATTGTTTTATTTATTGTTATTTTTTTTAATAATAAAAAATAATTTAAAAATGTATATTTAACCAGCATTCGAAAATGAGGTTTTCGCCAAATTGACGTTACATTTTTTTTTTTTTTTTTTTTTTTTTAACCAAACCTTGCGCGTATATGATATCTGCGTCATTTCTCATTTTCATATCCAATGTATGCAAATAATATAAATAAATAATGTACACAATAATGTAGCGAAATAATTTTTAAAAATTGCTAATCTGGCAAGTTTTAAAATCACACCATTCAGATGTTAATTCTAAAAAGATTAAGTTACGCTATTTTGCGAGGAAAAAAGTTATTACCATACCTTTAAATCATCTTTTTTATTATATTTGCCTTTTTTTAACTTATTTTAGTGTAACTGAATTACAATGTAATGTTTAGAAACAGATAATTGAATTAGAGAAACAAAAAGGTATTCGCCAAAAAAATTCGACATATCTAGGATGTTTAATAAACAAACTCATCTCGAGATGGTACTAACTTCCCCATTTTTGATATGGACTCGCTCTTTTCGCCCATGCGCAGTTCTGTCCAGGTTCCTCTCAAACGTGGTTCATCAGTACTTATTGAAATATTTACCTATACCCATTATGAGATTTATTTATACTTATTATGATATTTATTATTATTAATATTTTTCCTTATTATGTTTCTTATTTATATTGTTTATTTATTACATTATTAAAATTTATTATTACTATATTACTATACTATAAAATTTGTTATTATACTGAATTACAATTATAAAAGTATTTTCACAAAGATTCCCAAATATGGAACTGTTATGAATGTTCAAGGACTTATTCACATAAAAACTGAACTACTATCATAATATTAATTGATGAATTTGGACAATTAATAACGATATAATTAGACCTCATTGAAAAGAGGTAATGGACTATGCCACTCCAAATATGACTATTAGAGGATTTTTGAAACAAACTCTCAACATTGATTCCTAGATCTTTCTAGTGAATTTCTTCATATTTAGGTTTGTCATTCTCAAGAATGAATTCAACGTTATTGTTTTTTATTTTTCATGTTAATATATTATGATGAATTGCTTATATTTTCAAATTACTTTCTGATGTGTACTTTAAACAAGATCATATCTTGTATTTTGTTTATGCCTATTTTAATGTATGTAAATTTAAAGTTATTCCACGCATCATCTTAGTGTTCCTAAATTTAAATTCCATATTTATAAAAAAATAATTTAATTTTTCTTTTATTTAGTATCTAATTATTATTACTTCTCTCAACAACTTCGTGATCTAAGTCTGCATCATCTCCCTTTCGGTGAACTTGCAGGTCTCAGACCTACATTTTCTCCCGTCTTTTTGGGAGGGGAGATTTGTAATAAAATAAAAAAAATCCCTGTCGGCTTGGCCTATAGGCGGAGATAGATTTCGAAGAGTGCTCATTTCAACAACAATAAATAAACTATGATTAGAGATAAATCCAGTTTAATAACTTTATTTGACAGTTTTTGAAAAAAAAAATTAATTTATTTTTATGCAAGAACTGGTTTTTATCAAAATCATCTTAAGCGAAATTCGGCTCAAATGCCCATTTCGACAACATATTTTGAAATATATTCTGACTTTATTATTAAAAAATCGACCAATACATATATTATATAATTCCCAAATAACAAAAAACTGTCAATTGAATGCTTTTGAGAGCAAAATCGAATTTAAAAAGGAGTTTGAGTTATAAAATAACCAATTTGTTATTTGGATGCATCCTCAATTCTTAAATCATGATCGCTTTGGGAAATTTTGTGCACAGCGCCCATTTGACAGCTTTAAAATCATATATATTTAAGCTTTATTAAAAGACTGACCAATACGGCACATTACACAGTTCCTAAATAACAAATTCTGTCAATTGAATGCGTTTGGAAGCAAAATTAAATTTAAAAATCAATCATAAAATAACCAATTTGTTATTTGAATACATCCTCAATTCTTAAATCATGATCGCTTTGTGAAAGTTTGTACGAAGTGCCTACTTTGACAGCTTTTTAAAAAATATATATTTAGCCTTTATCAAAAAATCGACGAATCCGCACATTATATAGTTCCTAAATAAAAATATATACTGTCAATTGAATGCGTTTGAGAGCAAAATTGAATTTAAAAATAAGTCATAAAATAACCAATTTGTTATTTGAATACATCCATCATTCTTTCATCATGGACATTTTGGGATATTTTTTTTTTTTTTTTTTGCGAAGTGCCCACTTTGCCAGCTTTTTAAAAAAATATATTTAGCCTTTATCAAAAAATTGATGAATACGCACATTATATAGTTTCTAAATAACAAAAAACTGTCAATTAAATGCGTTTGAGAGCAAAATTGGATTTAAAAAGGAGTCATAAAATAACCAATTTGTTATTTGAATACATCCCCAATTCTTAATCATAATCGCTTTGGAAAATTTTTGGCGAAGTGCGCATTTTGATAGCCTTTTTTGAAATATATTCTGCCTTTATCAAAAAACTGGCCAATCCGTCCCACTCTATAGTTCCTAAATAAGAGGACCTGTAAATTGGATGTGTTTGAGATCAAAAATCGATTTAAAAATGACTCGGAAAAAACGCAATTTGTTATACTTCCTCAATTTTTCTATCACTATTACTTCGGGAAATTCTGTTCAAAATACTGTTTTTGGCAGCCTTTTTTGAAATATATTCTGCCTTTATCAAAACACTGGCTTATACTTCACATTATATAGTTCCTAAATAAGAGGATCAGCCATTTGGATGCGTTTAAAATCAAAAATTAATTTAAAAATGAGTCAGAATATAAGCAGTTTGGATTTGAGTTTTTTTCCTCCAACTTCTATTTTTGTTTAATTTATTTTTGCTAGAAGAATTGTTCCTACGAAAAACTTGTTAATATAAAAGTTGTAGATATTATTGAGAAGATGTAACATAAATTTAATTATATTTGATTGCTTAAGAATTGAGTAAGTTGTGAATTTTTTCTTTTTCCTCCCCCCTTTTTCTTTCTTTTCGTTTTTAATTTTTTTCATCGGTAAAAGTTGGTCCTATCAAAAACTTGTAAATGCAAAAGTTTTAGATAATGTTGAGTACATTTATAAAAAATTTACTTGGATTTGATATCTTGAGAATTGACGAAGTTATGATTTTTTTCTTCCAAAAACCCAATTTTTTTCGCCCCTTGAGCCCATTTTTAACTTTACGAAAACTCTGTCATGCATAAACTTTTAGCCCATTTTTTAGAAGTAATATAAACTTTAAACTGATTCGATATCTATTTTATTTAAGAAGTTATCGCGTTTTTTCGGTTTTCACAAAAACCCTCCTAATTTCCACCCCCTTGGTCCGATTTTGCCCATTAACGAACTCAACCGAGATTTTATGCTTCTTGATTTTATGTAAAAGTTTGAAGAAGATATGAGCATAATTATAGAAGTTATCGTGTCTAGAAGAAAGTGATATACACCGATAGATAGATAAATAGATATATAAACTTTTTTACTGATGGTAGTTTTGGGGTCTAGGAGTCATGATCGGTGTAGATCTGCAAAAATTTTTCTGAAATTCCAACATGGGAGAGAATGCAATAGGTAGTATTTCATACGAAATCTACCTAAAAAAAATTGTGCCATTTTGTTCTCTCTGAGCTTTTAATTCTAAATTTGTGGAACATATTTTTAAACTTAGTTTCGTAATGTATTAATATTTTAACAGCTAAAGTTCTTTTTCTTATTTTATTTAACTATTAATAATCTACAGGGTGGTTAAAATTAAACTGACGGTACTCAGAGACTCATAATTCCGGTTCTACTGAGCGGATCCGAATGAAACTTCAGATATATATTATGTAGATCATGCGGCCGGGGTTTTCGTAAAAAAAAAAAAAAAAAAAAAAAAAAAAGTTTTAAATTTTGCCATCAGATGGCGCTGTAGTGCTAAATCCATATGTAAATGAGTAGTTAGAGCAATTTCGCTATAAAAGCGAGCGAAAAAGGCACGATGAACGGGTTTGTTAGGCATACAGTAACAGGTGATCGATACAGGAGTCTCCTGGAGAATCATGTTGTCCCGGCGTTAAGACAAAGAGGCTGTTTGGCAACCACAATATTCATGTAAGATGGGGCAACTGCTCATACGGCGAGATGTGTAAAAAATGTGATTCAAGACAATTTCTCTGATGAGCGTGTCTTCTCGCGTACTTTCTCCCCTTTTCCTGGCCAGCAAGGTCGCCAGATCCGAACCCTTCTGACTTCTGGTTGTGGGGTTTTCTGAAAGATCATGTGTATCAAGGGCGTGTAACTAATTTAGCGGACTTAAAAACTAGCATCGTACGCCATGTCTCCACGATTCCTTCTGATGTGTTGCGTGCCGCCATTGATAACGCGGTGGTACGCTTTCAGCATATTGTTGACCGATAAGGTATGCACATAGAGCACACAGGTGTGTAAATAAATAAAATATTCCGTCAATTTTTGATTTTTGAATTGTTATCTGTCATTTTATATTGTTAAAACGCCACCTAGTGGCGAAATTTGAAACTTTTTTTTTTTTTTTTTTACAAAAACCTCGGCCGCATGATCTACATAACATATATTTGAAGTTTCATTCGGATCCGCTCAGTAGAACCGGAGTTATGAGCCTCTGAGTACCGTCAGTTTAATTTTAACCACCCTGTATTGCTTGCTCAAAAAGTGCGGGAAACGATTTCGTAATATTTTTCCTTTTTAGAATATTATCGAGATTTTAATTTTATTAAGATCGTCTGCTCTGTGTTAATGCGGGGATAGGTTAGCAGGTTAGTCTATTTGCGAGATAGTATTGAGTTCCTACGGGAAGGCCATCCCTCGTATACCAATCAGAGGTGATGATTTCTTACGCGTTGCCTCGAAGTTAATCCTAATTGGATTTTTAATTTACTGACGCAGACTGAGGAGGGGCTAGTTTTTTCGTGTGAGTGTTGGGGTTTCATTCTAGTTTTTCGGAGCAAGCAGAATGCATCTGTCTCTTGAACTGCTAGGACGCCCGTTAAATTTTCCCCGATAAATTGTAAGATGGAATGAGGTAACTTAGTTCACGAAGTTTGGAGTATTCGATGTGTGCCAAGGTGACTGCTGGTATAACTTCACGTATTTTATGTGTTCCAATAAATATGAATTCAAGAATGAGTGATTTAATTTTTTACGGGGAAATTCTCAAAGACCGAAATCCATTGCTTGGTAAGCTACACTACGGCTGCTGAACCTGCTGTTGATCTTTTAGATGGAATGCCGCCAAATATATTATTTTAATTTTTACGTTACATACATGTAAGTCAACATTTAAACGGAGGGTGGTTTTGGGATCTAGGGGTCATTATCGACAAAAATATAGCAAAATTTACCGATGGGCTTTCCCCAGATGGCTGCAATATGTAGTTTTTTACTTTTTGTAATGAAAGCTACATAAAAGTGTCCACAATTTTGGTCACCAGTGTATGTTATATTTTCAATGAATAACTTATCTGTGAGTTCATTCCGAAAGTCGAAAAATGAGGAAACGATTCCGTTTATATCTAGCACGCATGCGCATTAGGTCTGTTAGTAATAAATTCGAATTTATTTTTAAAATGAAAAACAAAAATATTCTATCGATTAAAATGTCTAATTTATTTTTAAAAGACAAATGTTTTTGAATTTAAAAATAAATAACAATTACTTTCTTTATTCGTTCAAAAATTCTCACAATCTGTTATTCAAAGTTGGATAAGTTGAATAAAGTTCAATATACTAAGTTATTTCTATGATAAATATTCGCATATAAAATATACTTTAAGTGAAGACATTTAAAAAATATTTTAATTAAAAAATAAAATACAAAAAAAATGATATTATTAAAAAAAAAATCTTATCGAATAAAAATAAAACATCCATGCTTTTTCTCTGACAATCTACGTTATATATTTAAAATTCACATTTTTATACTATATTAATACTAAACGTAAAGAAAAAAAAACAGTCACAGTTTCATTAAAGATGAAAACTTTCCGAGATTAACTGCAAAATTAAAAGCTTTTTAACGAAATACACCAAACCACACCCATTTGAAATCAACGCTTCTATTTTAAAGCAAAATCTTCATGAGCAATCGTGGCTCTGTGGATGAGTGTTGGCCTTGTAATCCTGGGGTCCTCAGTTCGATCCCCACCTCTTCCGCGTTGATTTTTTCCAAACTTTTTTCAAGTGACGGATATTTTTCCTCTTTTGGCGGAGAAAAAATAAACGGAAAATCGTCAATGTACAGACAATATCTGGCAGCAGTGCTGCCAGTACTTTTTCTGTGAAAAGACGGAAGTTTTTTTGAGTGCTGTTAACGTTGTTATACTGCTTTCGTTATCTTACTGTTTTAATAGCTTTATGTATATTTTATACAAGTATAGTATAATGTGAGGAAAAAAAAATAAGTATGGCTGTTTTATCATGTCACACAAAACAATTCGGTTACATCGTGATCTGCAGATAAAAAACTGGTATACGTTAATGATAATACATTATTTCAAACTGCATTACTGGTACTGGAGTTTCTACAAGATTTATATTAGAACATGTATAGCATTTATCATTCATTTACAGAATGATATTACTATTGCCAGTTATTAATTAGATACAAAAGATTTCGGCTCCAGTATTATCTATGAGCGATCATTGCACATAATACTCTGTAATCAGAATTACAGAAAAATAAAAATTGCATGAAAAAAAGCAGGTTTACAAAATAACTTTTCATTGCGCATGCGTGAACGCTATCAAAATTCCATTTGCATTTTGTGTTAGCAATATGTATAGAGCAACTTTTGTGAAAATCTCACAAACAGCTTGCAAATTCTGAAAATGATCGTCGACAGAATAAGCTTAAAATCTGTTGTTCTCTAAATGAAGCAAAAAAATGAGGGGTTGTATCCAAATATAGTAGTACGTGTCATATTGTGTATTCTATATTGATACTAATCAATGGATATATAGATACAGCACCTTATCTTTTTACTTCTGCTCTTTTTTTATTTTGGGGATAACGAATTTTTAGCTTATTCTATCGACGATCATTTTAAGAATTTCCAAACTATGTTAGGAGACTTTCACAAAAATTGCTGTATAAGCTCGCATAATATGCAAATAAAATTTTAATAGCATGCACAATGAAAAATTATTTAGTAAACCTGCTCATTTTTTTTTTTTTTTTTTTTTTTTTTTTGTAATTTTGACTAGAGGGTATTGTTTAAAATGTTTGTCATATTTTCTGAAAAGAACACTTTTTTATATTAAGAACTCTGAAAATTATAAGCAATAAACTTGGCAAAATTCTCATAAAAATGAACACAGTTTGTTACAATAAGCCACTTAATCAGAATCTGCAGTTTGAATGCATTTGCTACATTAATTTCGACAGGGTTATTCAAAAGATATTCGTTATTTCTCATTTTATGGAGTTTCGGAAAAGAATTTTCACAGTGATATATGACCTGTATTATTATTATTACACTCCTAGAGTTTCAGGATAATTCCTCGTGTATTTTTCTAGAAATTTAACAAAATGTTTAAAATCACAAGGGGCCAGTCACCTTTGGCCATATAGTGCTTATTATATTTTTGCAATAAAAATTTTAATTTATTTGCTAGATAAATTATATTTTTGCATTCTACAGTGTGAACAAAACTATATATTGAATATGTGAAAAAAAAAAATGTAATCATTTTTGTGAATGAATATGAGTTACTTGAAATGGATTTTTAATTACTTTTTCTAGTTGAATACATTTAGCATATTGACAAGGAAGGACTCCATACTGGGCATACTCAGAATATTTTGAAAAAAAAGCTAATTAAAACATTAATGTGGGTCATTCCATGGTAATTTATGCTACATTTAGAACTAATTTCAGTAATTTTAGTTATATAACATGCACAAAAAATATTCAAAATGTAAATTTGACAGGGTTTGCTAATTAAACTTATTCAAAGCCCAATTTAGATGAAAATTATCAAATTTTAGTGTTATTTTATAAATTTTGGAAGTTTTATTTACTACGGCAACTGACATTGCTGAACAAGTAATGTAAGTTATCATAAAAAATATAATTTTCGTTATCACTTTTTTAGATAATTTTCATCCGAATTGACCCTTAGATAGGTTTCATTGACAAATCATGTTAATTTTACATTTGAATATTTTTTAGTGATATATTACTAAAATTACTGCAGCAAATTGTTCTAAATGTAACGTAAGTTACCATGGAATGAATGACCCATATATGTAATAAAGGATCAGCCAAATTTAGCGGTGGAATTACTGTAGAAAATCTGTAAAACACTTTTGAATATTTGGTTTTAAAAGATGAAAGCGTCACACTATTTGGCGAGCAGCATTTTTCTTTGCCAAAAGCAAGCAATTTTAACATAATTGAAAATCATTTGTTAATGAACTTTTAGAATGCATGTAAATAGTATTTAATAAATTTAAGCTTAAAATGGGAGGGTTTAATATACATATTGTATTACGTATAAGTATTGCTTGTATTTGTAGTTATTTAATTTATCACTGAAAAATATTTTAACATACGAAATAAAATTTATGCAGATTTTCTTCTTTGTAATATGTTTAAGCGTGTTTAAAAATAAAAACCAAAGTTATTTTTACAGCAACAAATTTGAATTGATAATTTTCAATTGCACTTAATTTTGAGCTTGAAACAATTTTAGTTAATTAAAATTTTGAATTTCATTTTAAATCGTAATGTTTGATAGTTAAATTTCAATATAAATACATATAAATATCGATATGACAAAATTATTTGTTAAAACAAACTAAAGTTATTTAAATTAAATTTATTTAAACAAATTCAACATGAAACATTTTTTCCATAAAGTGTATTTTGACATAAAAAAGCAAAAATTTAAAAAAAAAATTTTTAATTGTATTCTATTGCCAACCGATGAAAAGTCGCCAAATAACAAAATTTTCATTATTTTTTTTACGGATGCTCTGTCGAGGTTCTGCAAAATTCTTTATAAATGTATGTCTCTTTATGAGAAGAGTATTCAGCGATTTTTTGAGATTTTTCGGAATATGCCCATATGGAGACCTTCCTTGTGAGTATATGTATTGCATAGTTTGATATTTGTAGAATATATATAAAATCATTTGCTGGATTATATAAAGAACTGAATACCCTGCCATATTTGGATGACTTTTTTGTGGAAGTGTATTTTAAATGTCAAGAATTTTTTCTCTGAATTAATATTTAGCTTAATAGGTGCTGTGTATAGAAATGTGAAGATAATATACAGGACACATAAATTTTTATGCATTTCTCTCTATTGACAGAAATTACAGAATATGAATTTTCAACTGTCATATATTTTTAATAATAATAATAATAATAACAACTGCACCAAAATGATCATGCATGGGCATGTTTACCAATTTTTAGAAATAGATTGCATATTGGAAGTGTTTTTAACTAACTCGGCTAATAATGAAAAATTAAAATCCCCACATCAGGACATGCATTCAATTATCACATCTAAATTTTCATATATTATACTTGCAATAAATTTCAACAGCCATTGCAAACAAACACTGAAGGTGGATAGACAGGCACATCGAAATTTTATTTTGTTAGTATAGAAGACAGCTTTAATCTTGTTATGTACAACTTTACATTACATTACATTAATTACAGATAAATTTCCAAATTTGATTTGAAAAGTTCTTGAAATAAAAGAGAAAATGATAATTTTTTGAAAAAAAAGTTTTATTTTCTACATAATTTCTTTGCAGTTCAATAAACTTCATACAATGATTCTCCAAAGTCATTATACCATCAGGAAAGTACCAGTCTTCAAGTTCTCCAGTATAGTCCTCGACAGCTAATACACTGTTAATGTGAAAAATTACCTCCATTTTTAAAAGGTTATCTATTTTCTGGCCAATGAGAATTATCAAAAAGCGCTCATGGAGCGTTCACATTGGTCAAAAATTGATAGTCTTTAAAAATGGAGATAATTTCTCCTGATACTTTTAACACTGCACTTTTGTGCAAAATCGTTTTCATTCATAAAAAATTTTTTAACAATGTTTTACAAATAGTCGAAAAATAATTTAATTCAAATTTCTTATTGACAATGCTATCTGAATTTAAATAAATTGATATACTTTCTGAGAATTAGAATTCATTTACACTCTATATAGGTACTATCAATACTTCTAATATCGGAGACTTGGCAGATTTACACAGTTTTTTTTTTACGTAGCTCTTGCATTCAGATATTCTTTAAAACTAGGGTAATCTAATTTGGTTGGAGATAATTCACAACTTCAATGACTATTATACAATTCAAGTTTATGGAACTTTGGTATTATTTATTCAGCAGAAAGAAAGTGAATTTGATTATTAATTATTTTATGCAAATAACTATTTAAATTTAGACTTGCCAATTTCTGAAAGCCAAAAATCTTAAGACTATTTCAGAAGCCGGATTTTTTAGGAGAACTTACTATTTCTAAAGACACATGTTCAGTATAATTTTAATTTTCAACAGTACTTCAATATTATTGAAGATTAAAATGAAGTACACAGTAAAAGGTGTAAATTTTCCAAGTGGGTGAAAATAGTTCTAGCCAGGATTCAAACCAGGGATGTTTTGGCTGAAGCTGCCAATGCTCTTCCAACTGAGTCATCACGGATGAATATTGGATGTTTAATTCTCCCAACCAACCATAACAATCACACAATCTGGTCTGATACTTTGGATCAATTCAACAGAATAAATTGAAGCTTAATATATGAAACTGCAAAAAACACTGCATACAAAATTATATTGGATTAATTTATAACACGATCGTGTTATAAATTATTGTGGACTATTTTCATCCATTTGGAAAATTTACATCTGTTATAATTCCTTTATCAATATAATAATTGTGTTATAAATTTATACAATGAAATAGATGTGAAAAATATAAGTACTTCTTACACGTAAAATGAATTTAAAGATGTAATACTGAGGATGCTTTAACATAATTTTCAATTAATTGCACATTTCAGTATTAAGTTTTATTCCTCATAAATGCATAAAATCTTTATGAAATTCTAAATAAGTTTTAACTGAAAAAAATTACTGATAATGAAAAATAATGTACACATAATAACAGTAGCAAAGTTTTAATGATTCATCATTTATAATCAATCTTAATATAATTTATCACAAAAAATACTACTGATCAGTCATGCTAAAGAACAAGTATATATGTTTTCCAGCTTTCTTCCAAGAATTGCAGCAGGGAAAAAGTATGCCAAAAATCAGGAATATCTGAAAATATATGAAAATCAAGAATCTCCTGCCAAAAT
This sequence comes from Maratus speculifer, assembly GCA_964019185.1. Taxonomy (NCBI): domain Eukaryota; kingdom Metazoa; phylum Arthropoda; class Arachnida; order Araneae; family Salticidae; genus Maratus; species Maratus speculifer. The sequence continues at coordinate 16,234,338 of OZ025292.1, forward strand.
TAGAAGACTTGGTAAGTCTAAATTTTTTGCTACCTTCAAAGACAAATAATTTTCGAACAAACTCTGCTCACAGATAAATTTCTATATCATAACTGTACAAATGGAGTTTATCGGTCTCTGTCCCTACTCCCTATTCACATGAATAAATATAGTTTGAAACAAATATACATTTTTACATTACAATAATTAATAAATTTTCATGAAAGTATTTTTATTTATTTATCTTTAAATAATATTCAATAAAAAATGACTTTTTAATAAACAAAAATAAATAGTTGATATTTAAAAATAGCATCACTAAAATAATATATATTAAAAAACTGCAGAAATGGTGAGAATATATTTGTTTGCTTATATAGTAAGATATTGCCTTTACATAAAAATTCATTTGCTGACTAACAATTTAAAGGCTTAAAAAATTAAACTTGATACAGAATTTATTTCAAAAATAGTTGATTCATAAGGTACAATATAAAAAAAATACATAAAAATTTTTGACCAATAATAAATATTCTATCCTCATTATAAGTAAAATTTTGGGCCACAATAATTTTATGAATTTTTAACATTAAAGCTTGAATTTTTTAAGGCTCCATATCTGTTAATTTATTAGCTGAAATTAAAAATAATTTTGTTCATAATAAAACATTCCTCACTAGCATAAATCAACACACTGTTTTACAGAGAATTTCATATTGTATATCTAACAGATAAAAGATTTTTAACTAGTATGAATTAACAGATGTCCATTTAAAGTACTCTTTTGAGAGAATTTCTTATTGCATATCTCACACGCGAAAGGTTTCTCACCCGTATGAATTAACACATGCCTGCTTAAAATAGCCTTTTGAGAGAATTTCTTGCTGCATGTATCACACTCAAAAGGTTTTTCACCAGTATGGGTTAACAGATGCCTGTTTAAATCATTCTTACGAATAAATTTTTTATTGCATGTATCACAAACAAAAGGTTCCTCCCCATAATGAATTAATAGATGCTTGTGTAAAGCATGCCTAAAAGAGAATTTTTTATTGCATATATCACAAACAAAAGGCTTCTCATTGGAATGAATTAACAGATGTTTGCTTAAATCACCTTTATCAGCGAATTTCTTTTCGCAGATCTCGCATGCAAAAGGTTTCTCACCAGTATGAGTTAACAAATGTCTGTTTAAATTACACTTTCGAGAGAATGTCCTGCTGCATACTGCACATACAAAAAGTTTCTCTCCACTGTGAATTATGAAATGACTGTTTAATCCAGCCTTATGAGAGAATTGCTTGTTGCATACGTCACACACGAATAGTTTCTCACCAGTATGAATTAATATATGTCTCTTTAATATTTTCATTTGAGCGAATTTCTTGTTGCATACTTCGCAGACAAAAGGTTTATCACCAGTATGACAGCGAAGATGGGCAATCAAATGACACTGTCGAGAAAATCCTTTCTTGCACACCTCACAAAAAAATGTTTTTGTTTGCTGTGAGTCAGAAGCTGCTTTTACACGTAACTCTTGTGAAAAAATATCTTGTTCCATATTTCACACTTTAAAGACTATATTGAGGTGTGATGATGTGTATTGACATATAGAGCTTCATTTATCTGCAAAAAATGAAATTAATTTATCTATTTACATGATTAATTGAAAAGCAATTTAAGAGAAAAAAAATGTTATGAAATTAAAAATCAATGTAGAAATCTGAATTGACAAAAAATGTGTGCCATAATAATAAAAACTACAGCAGGCTCTTCACTATTGAACGTTCACAAAACCAAAAGAAGAATCTGATTCATGTCTTAGTTATATTATGATGGAACTGTAAATAAAATATAACTGAAATAATTAGCTTCAATCATAAATTAGATTACTTTCTGTAAAGAAAATACAGTAGAAGATCTTTATAACACAAATTCATATAATGCAAATCTCCATATAACGCATATTCTTTTATATGTAAGCAATGAATTTTGCAATGAAGCAGCACCTGAATTTCCCAACTATAAAAAATTGCTGTTCTCTGGAAAACTAAATTTAATGCATTAGTTTAATTTTATTTTTTAAATTTAGAACTTTTAAATGAAAAAAATGACTATTGTAATAAATGCTTTTGAAAATGAGTAATATGAATGATTTGGATCCAGTACATTTGGAACATTTAAAAAAAAAATGTGGAATGATCTATATAATACAAAAATTTATAATCCGGATAAGGAATGCAGTATAAAGGTAATTCTAATGTATTTTGATGTGTTTCAGACATATTTGTCTATATTTATGAGGTAAATTTGATGATGTGTGAAATGTGATCCAGGTAATGCAAAATTCTATATGACGTACAACCTTGCATTTTTAGTTGTGCACATATTTAACAATATGTTGAATGATCTATACTACAGCTCATATTCAAAATATTAGAATTACCTTTTTTTTAGAAATTGAAAATATCGTTTGGTAATTTAATGTCTTTTAATGAAAATATGCAAACGATATTTTTATTAAGAACTTATTGTTGATTAAACTTACTTGTTATCTTAAATTTAATATAATTTTTGAAAAGATTAATTGCAAAAAAAATTATTTTGAAAAGTTAAAATATTAGAATATTTATTCAAGTGGTTCAAAATATTAGAATATTTCACATTAATTCTCCTTTAATTATTACCAATTCTTAACTGGTGGCATCATTGATTAAATTCAGACTTATTTAAAATCAGTATTTTTTTTGCAGTTTGTTTCTTTTTCGTCTTAAAATGGGCCGTGTGAGTGATATTCCTGAATCTACTAAACTTCGTATGGTTGATTTGTATCGGCACGGTAAAAATCAATGTTTTATAGCGAATTATTTACATTGTTCGCAATCGAGCGTTAGTAAAATACTAACACAATATTCAAAAATTGGAAAATTTCAAAATAATCGCCGAAATGGTGGCCGAAAACCAAAAACATCTGCTAGAGATGACAGGAAACTGAAGCGTATAGTTAAGAAAAACCGTTTTAAAAGTGTGCGATTCTTGCACCGAAAATGGAAAGAAGAAGGAGTTGAAGTTTCTACATCGACAACATTAAGACGTCTCCATAAATTTAAATTTGAATCTCGTGTACCGAAAACAAAACCTCTCATGACTGCAAGACAAAAGCGTATAAGATTGAATTGGTGTAAATCAAGACGTTTATGGAGCAATGAAGATTGGAAAAATATATTACTTAGTGATGAAAGTATGTTTTGTGTTTCATATGGTAATCAAGGTATTCGAGTTTGGAGAATGAAGCAAGAAGCATTTGATAAAGAATGCCTTAAACGTTCCATAAAATTTGCTGCTAGTGTCATGGTTTGGGGTTGTATGAGTGCAGAAGGACCTGAAAAGTTATGCATCGTCTACGAAAAGGTTAACTCTCTGATATATCAAGAAATTTTAGAATATTACATGATTCCATCATCAGAAGATTTATTTGAAGATGATTTCATCTTTCAACAAGATTTAGCGTCCCCGCATACCTCGGTGTCAACTAAGAATTGGTTCCGCCAATGCAACATTAAGGTACTTCCTTGGCCACCAAATTCACCAGATCTTAATCCCATCGAAAACTTATGGTGTATAATGAAGAAAAAACTTCAAGAAAATCCTCCTTCAAGTAAAACTGAGTTAGTGGCACGTATAAAGTCTATTTGGGCTAATATTGATAGAAATGTTTGTAAACACCTTGTATATAGTATGCAAGATTGATTGTACGCTGTTATGAAAGCTAAAGGGGATGCTACAAAATATTAACTACCATTTACTTCATATTCATAAGGTAATATTGTGCGTAAAATAAAATATTCTAATATTTTGAACCAATCTAAATTTTATTCTAATATTCTGGTGTGTTTAAGGAAGCTGTATACCTAATTTATTGTGCTGTATTTTATATTTTATAAATGTTAAAATCTTATCTAAACATTCCAGATTTAATTTATAAGAAATTTAATTGCATTTACTTAGTATAAAAAATAAATAAATGACAAATAATTTTTTCTTATTACTTTTTCTCAATTATTCTAATATTTTGAATATGAGCTGTATATGATACAAAAACTTATAATCCATATAAGAGATGCTATACAAAGATACTCTAATGCAGGGGTTTTCAGACTTTCTGATTGAAGTACCACTATACAGAAATTCACACTACCCACATACCAACAGGGGACAAACTCAAAGCTAAGATAGAAAAATCTGTGTAAATGAAATATGTCAAAAATGAAATATTTTTCCAGTCTTTAGTTCTTCCGTGTGAGCATATTTTGCTGAATTTAATTGCACAATTACATTATTAAATTGGCACTTTAGATCGCCTGCTTTATATTAACATTCAAGTAATAAAAATTATACATTTTAATAATATGCATAATACTAAAATACAGTGATTTGTTAGAAAAAAGATGCAATATTTAATGACATATTGGCATAAATTGATACATATACAGAAGGATGACTCTATTAAGGGGACAAGGAAAGACCTGTCTCTACCATGTTAAATAAATTTTCTAACTTTATGCATCTTTTTCTCAGAAATGGACAGATTTAATTTCATAACAGAACAAACAAAAATAAAATAAAAGATTTCAAAAAAGCATGTGAAAGAATATTTTTTTTTATAATAATTTATAGTGTACTTCTCAATCTAAAGTACATCATTTTTAATGACAGATACAGATATATTTAAATGGATAACATAAATACTAAGAAGCTTTATTAAAAATGGAAAATAATGCAGATATGAAGTCGCTTTGTTAGCCATTTTGTTTTTACATGAATGTTATGTTTATGTCAATAGTAAGATACACTTAAAAATATAATCTATAAATAAAATTCACATACCTTCTGGAAAAAAAAGCCTGATTAATTTGAGATTAGAGCTCATTGCAATGGAAGTAAAGATACATTGCACTCTTTTTTCAAAAGTCTCATAACTCAGAAAACTCCATTTTTTAAGAAATGCTAAAAACTGTTTCAGGCTGTGGTAGGCTCAATGAGCATGCTGCACACACAACTGCTACCTGTTTGCTGAATTATAAGTACACTTTCAATTACTATAGATGATTGGTAGACAGGGATGGAAAAAACATCTTTTTTTCCTTAAAAAAACACAAAACCAGCTTTTTTTTCAAACAAAAACTTTAGTTTTTGAAAATTAGATTATTAATAATATTATAAAACTTTAATTTTGACATTATATAAGATATCACAATTAAAATATTTAAAAAAAATAAATTACATATTTTCAATTTTAGAAGAAAAATTTACTTTAATTACTAAATTAATAATAAAAAATAATTTATAATTATAATAAAATTTGAATGTTTTTCAGTCTATAGAGCTAATTAGAAATTCGTAAACAATTTTAATCTGTGAATTGTCACATTGCGACATTACAAACAATAAACATGTTTTAAACATTTTTTAAATGTAATGTTTAAAACAGCTGCTTTAAATAAAATGTTTTAAATGTAACAACCTTGTTGGTAGATGAATGAAGACCATATAAAATGGCAAACATAACTCAAACTGCCTAATTTATGAGTTGTAACACTTTTGAAGCAAGGTGTGATACATTAGTAAAAAAAGTAATATAATCCTCAATATATATTCCTCATTATCCTCCTCCTTATATATTCCTCATTTATATAAATTTACTTTTATCATAGCTGCCAACTTTTGCACATTTTTACTACCACTAAAATTGCACAGGGATTTTCCATATGTTTAATCATAAGATTTGGACATTAAATAAGACAATATTTACTATAAAATTTTTGTGGTAGGAAAAATGTGTAAAAGTTGGAAGCTATGCTTTTATACATTATTTTTTGCCAGGGGAGCCTTACCCTTTCCTGAAGGCATGGAGAGCCCATGGAAGACTATTTTGAGTTCTGTTTCAATTTTGTTCAAATGTTTAAAGAGTTATCTTACACGAGAGTTCATGAGATCACTCATAAAAATAATACATTGTTTCAATCGCTTATTAAAAAAGGGGGACTTTGTTATGCCTTATTTTCTATATTTTTGAATTGTTTTTATGTTGAAAAATTTTCTTGAATTTAAGGTTCTGATTAAAAGAGTTAAGTTCTTAGTTTAGTTTAATTTCGAGGATTCTTCATATAAATAATATATTATTTCAATTGCTCAAAAGGGGGGGGGGGGAGTTAAATAACTTTTTTTAAATTGTTTTTATGTTATGTTAAAAAAACTGTCTTTAACATTAAGTTGTGATTAAAGAGGAAGGTTTTAGTTTAGAGGATCCCTCATAAAAATAATATATTATTTTCAATTGTTCTTTAAAAAAGGGAAGGGGCATTTTTTTAAGTCTTATTTTTTATATTTTTATTATTTTTTTATTTTTATATATTTATTTGTTATGTTAAAAAATTGTCTAGAATATGAGGTTAAAAGATTAAAAAAGAAGAATCTTAGTTTAGTTTATTTCATATACGGTGAATTCCATTTTGTGACACACATGACTGAGAGAACTTTTTTTTTTCATCTTTAAGTACTAAATATTAATTTGTAGTTGAAAAATTGCATGGGGTGATGTAAATATAGGCCTTATGCTATAAAAAAACACTAAAATTTTAATTCAAGGAAAAACTTAATTTAATTGAGGGTTAAAACTTGCCGTGACAGACATGACAAAATTTAGACATAGATTTTGACTAGACACATATTACTATCATTTGCTCTTAATTGGCATGCATACCAAGTCCAGAATTTTTTAGGAAACAAAATAAGACTTGGATATGTGAAGCAGAAAGAAAAATATTGAAAAATTTGTAAATAGAAAAATATTTTAAAATATTTATCAGCGTGACAGACATGACAAAGTTTTGTGACAGTCATGACAAGTGTACAATTTTCTATTAATTTAAATATTTTTTTCTTAAATATTACTTTCTTTACTTTTATCACAACTTGGAGATTACAATATGATATAACATTGGTATATTATGTTAAAAGAATCACAAAATAAATTATAACAAGTAAGAAAAATCATGCGTTAAGCATAGATTATGAAGCACTTTCCAACACTTAATGAAATCTTTAACAAAACTTTGTTATTTAGGGAAATAATAGTGTATAGCCAAATATACCCAAATATGTATTCCAGTACATTAGAACAGCCCTGTATTTCATATGTCAGTTCATATAATGGGAAAATTTAGCTTAGCAAGAAAATACCCAGTAGCCTTAAATTTCTTTTTCAGCAATTCATACTATTAGATGGAAACATACTTGGATACTTTTGTTCAGCCCTGTAGTTTACATTGTATCTTTATTACACGTCAGCATTAGGCTAAAGTTTATTGTAAACTAAAACACTTTTAAAACAACTGAAATCACATTCTCATAAATCATCATTCATAGGCGTCCATGTACCGAATTCTTTGCATGGCCCTGTATATCCCTTTATCTATATTCTGCAAACACTTCTCAGTAAATTGAATGCAGCTCAGCGTAAAAATGCATAGCTTATTTAAGAACCACGTTTAAAAAATTTACGCTCATATTCAGTAACGTTGGTGAGCTCTTTTGGGTAGTCCTGTATATCAACTATAACATTTATACACACCATATAATGTGCATATATTTAGCGAAATATAAACGCGAATATCATAATTAAAATGCATTTCATCCCTCCATCAGCCATCATCGGACACATATACGGTACTTCGGAAAAAATATACTATTTGAAATCTTTTGTATGGCCCTGTAAATGCTATGTACTTCATATTATGCAAGACAGTAGCGTATAATTTATATTAAGCTTCAGTGACATATATCAATTTTATTATACAGGAAAAAGCTTAATATATTTAAAATATGTCACACACAATTCCTCCTTTTACCACTATCTAAAGGTATTCTTTTGTGTGGCCCTGTAAATGAATAATAGCCACATTTTCACCTTATATTTTATAGAATGCATATTTTAATGTTTGACAGGGTATAGCATCTTTAAAATTCCTTTGAAACGATTTTTCCCCATAGGCCGTAATGTAATAGGAAACTTTTGATTCGCCCTGTAGACAAACTAATCATGGTAGAAACTTCATTTTCGATAGGACTTGTGCCAGTGTAAACGTCAATAACGTCCTAAAATTTCATGGCAATCCGAGTATATTAACGATTTTTCCCCATAGGCCGTAATGTAATGGGAAACTTTTGATTCGCCCTGTAGATAAACTAATCATAATAGAAACTTCATTTTCAATAGAGTTCGTGCTAGGGTAAACCTCAATAACGTCCTAAAATTCCATGGCAATCCGAGTATATTAACGATTTTCCCCCATAGGCCGTAATGTAATGGGAAACTTTTGATTCGCCCTGTAGATAAACTAATCATGTTAGAAACTTCATTTTCGATAGGACTTGTGCTAGGGTAAACGTCAATAACGTCCTAAAATTTCATGGCAATCCGAGTATATTAGCTATTTTTCCCCATAGGCCGTAATGTAATGTGAAACTTTTGATTCGCCCTGTAGATAAACTAATCATGGTAGAAACTTTATTTTCAATAGGACTTGTGCTAGGGTAAACGTTAATAACGTCCTAAAATTTCATGGCAATCCGAGTATATTAGCGATTTTTCCCCATAGGCCGTAATGTAATGGGAAACTTTTGATTCTCTCTGTAGATAAACTAATCATGGTAGATACTTCATTTTCAATAGGGTTCGTGCTAGGGTAAAGCTCAATAACGTATAAAAATTTCATAGCAATCCGAGTATATTTACGGGAGTTAGAGTGCAGACAGACGGCCATCCGGCCAGACGGCCAGACAAACCGAATGCATAAGCACTTTTCAACTTTGTTGGAAAGTGCTAAAAAATATAAATAGTAGAAAACTTTAGATTGTGTACGTTTCACATCAAGAAATACCATAGCCATCAATTCCAAGCTAAACAATAATAACTTTCAAATCACAAGATTAAAGCAAAACTGCTTGAAAAAATAATTGTGACAGATAATATATCTGAAACAAAGAAATTGGTATCAACATAATTATCTGGTAACTATTACATGCATTCTAAATTTAAGCATTTTGTTGAGTTGAGTTGTAAAGAAATATTATTGCATCAACACTAAGTTAAAATTACAAAAATAACTTTCTAGGAAAGAGATTAAGGTAAAGTTGCTTGAAAAAGTAATTGTGACAGACATGACTAGCGTGACAGACATGACAAATGTGACATACATGACAAAATGTAATGCTTTATATTTCACTCAAATTTTAAATTTATCGTTCAATTTTTTTATGAACTGTTCCTTTTGACATATAAAAAGAGAAAATAAAGTGTTAATAATTTTTATCAAGTAGATTTTCTTGAAAATAAAAAAATCGACATTTTCTGTGACAGACATGACATGAAGACTAATATAAAGTTTGGGGGCAATAGCAAAATAATTAAAATGTTTCAGGTGAAAATTTTGGTGTTTTTAAACATACTGTTAGCCATCTATATAATAAAGGCCAAACGTATCTGTGCGTAACGCATACGTCATGTTTTGAATGGCAACGCTTTCCGATGAAATTTCGGTTTCGTAATTTTTGCTATTGCAAATTTTTTCACTTCTGGACATAGCACGTTTTTAATCTTTATACTATCGTATAGAGAAAAAAATGCTCTTTTAAATGCAGTTTGTTAGAAAACTGTATCTCAATTTGTTTTTGAGTTATTAATTTTTTTGTAGTTTTTAGTTCAATTTCTCTAATGGTGGCAACTTGAGTATCGCATTTATGTAAGAAATAAAAGAAAAATAGCAATACAGGGGAAAAAAAGAATAGAGAGGCAGTTTGGTGGCTGGAGGTGACACCAAATTTTTTTTCATTATTTTAGAGAAAAAATGATGCTAAAGAATTCGGTCTCTGTTCCACGTGATTGTTTTGTTTGGGCCGAATAAGAGACTTAAATTGGTAGAATAACGCCCATTCAAATCGCTTTAATTGCATACTGCACCTCTATCTATCTCTTTTCTACATGGAAAATAGCAGATCACTGTATATTTTAGTTGCCATTTTTTCATAGCAACTGAAAAAAATAGCAATTAAAAACCTGTTATGACAAAATATTGTCGGTTATAAAACCCGGTGAATGTTGTCCGTTTTATTTCGTTTTTAACCATCACTTTAATGACTTTTAGTTCGTTGTAAACTTACTTTATAAAAGATACATCAATTAACCTGTACAAATATGTATTTTAAAGAATATCTGTGTGTCATATTTTCTTAGTTGGTTTTAAAAACTGAAAGAACGCAATTTTATTCGTTACTTCTAGGTTATCCCGTCGACCAATTTCGCCAGATTATACAAATCGCCAAACTAATAGCCAAATTATGCATGTTGACATAATTTTTATTTTAAATAACGAAAAAACAAATAATTAGAAGAACATTAATAAAAATATTAATAAAAAGTCGAAATAAAAATCACTTAATGACATTTTAAACACGTGAATCGTATTTAATGTCATTGAATGTGACATTCACGATCATCCATTATTGGCATTTAATCTTATAGTTTGGCGATAGTTTTTTGGTCGACGGAATAACCTAGAAATACATTTTATTCTTTGTCTAATAACTTCTATCTTGCATCTAATACGGATGTATCGATAATTTTCAAAGCTTTATCTGATTACATAATTATTATGTTTCATATAAAATTGCTGTTTGGATTTAGTTGGCAGTTTAAAAAGCATATTACGTCGGAAAAATTTATTACGCTTTTCAATTTAAAATTTTAAAAAAAGTTTTTCACCTTTACTCTGTGACCCGGGAACCCCGGGTTGGATGTACTAGTTTTTTTAAAAGATATATTTGTTTCAAAAATCTATGTGATATTTAAATGCTTCAAGGGACATTAAACTAGAGATAAAAATAGCAGATTTTTGATTACAAAGTTAGTCTTGATAATAATTAACTATAAAAATTTATTTTTACAATTATCTTATTATATCTTGTTATTTTCATTAAATTTGACTTATTTTCTATCAATTGGAACAAAAAAATACTTATTTAGTTCAAATTAAAAAAATTATGTCCATGTCGCATTTTCATGGAATTCACCATACATGTTCTCAATCTAAAAAAGTTGCAGATTGCATTGGATATGTTGGACAGATCAGGTACATGTGTTCCAATATTCTGACCCGCTTTAGATTTAGTTCAGCATAAGCCAATAATTCCAATATATTATTAATGAATTGAATGTGAAAGCATTTAATTTAATTTATATGTCTTTCTTTGAATGTATACTTGAAAATAATTTTTTTTACACTTATTGTAAGTGCAGTAAGTGTAAACAAGATTTTAACCCTCTGACAGTCTTCCAAAAAAGCAAAATTGTAAGATTTTTCCTCTGCATTTTATTTTAAATGCTTAAAAAAAGATTTTTTAGACATTATATTTAATTAAAAAAAACTTAATTATGAATATGAATGTAATTCTTGAGAGTATTAATCTTTGTTCATTGTATTAAAAATTCAGTACATTAATAAAATTATATTGCTTTAATATTGCTTGTACTGTAGAAAAAGCTTAGTGAACATTCTAACTTAGGCTTGTCAGCAAGAGGGTTAAATGGTGGTAATTTAATTATTCTTTATTTGGATAAATAAAATACTTAATGTGAACTTTACATTATTTGAAATATTTTTAAATGTTTCATTTAATACACCCATTGAATTTGAAAAACCTGTAGTAATTACATATATATATATATATATATGAGATCTTAAACATTATTAAAAATGTGTTACATACATTATATTAATTTGTGGAATATAAGCATTTCTAAAGTTAAAAATAAATATGAGTTATTCATTTTTTAATTATAAAGCTGAAATAATTTTTTGGAAGAATATTTTTTTCGATATTATTTGGTTATCCCATTGACCAAAAAACCATATGCCAAACTATAAGATTACTGATGAACCACGTTTGAGAGGAACTTGGACAGAACTGCGCATGGGCGAAAAGAGCGAGTCCATGTCAAAAATGGGGAAGTTAGTACCATCTCGAGATGAGTTTGTTTATTAAACAACCCTAGATGTGTCGAGTTTTTTTTTTTGGGGGGGGGGATACCTTTTTGTTTCTGTAATTGAATTGTCTGTTTTTAAAATTACATTGTAATTCTGTTACACGAAATAAGTTATAAAAAGACAAGTATAATAAAAAAGACGATTATTAAATGATTATTAAACTTAGCTTAATAACTTTTCACTCTCAATATAGCGCAACTTAATCTTTTTAGAAGTAACGGCAACATGGTGTGATTTTAAAACATACCAAATTAGCAATTTTTTAAATATGCTTCTTTACATTATTGTGTACATTATTTCATTAGATATGAATATGGCGCAGATGTCATATACTTATAAGGTTTGGAACAATTTTTTTCCAACGTCAATTTGGCGAAAACCTCATTTTCGAATACTGGTTAAATTTACATCTTTAAATTATTTTCTATTATTTAAAAAAATAACAATAAAACAATTTTTAAATATATTAAATTTCAAAAACTAATAACTATAGAACAAAAAACATTTTATATAATTTCAATAAAAGAAAAATTAAGGTAAATAAACAGTTTATCAAAAAATAAACAACAATATCAGGGTTACAACATTAGGCAAAATAACGCCATTTTTGACGCCAAGTAAATCCTAGTGAGTGTATGACATAGATGTGCCCTGAATATTTAGATTGTTACAATTGGCGAATTTCTCGCATAGCCTCCAAGTCAGATGACAAGCAATCGTTAAAACTGTGTTTTAGCCATAAATATACAGTAGAACCCCAATATTCCAGATCGGTTTTTTCACTTTTTTTTCCAACTTTGAGAAGCGATTGGCGAAAAAGTTTTTGTTTTATTATTCAGAATACGACAATAAGCAACAAGTTAATATTAAAGAAATTAGCCAATCGCTTCTCAAACTTGAAAAAAAAAAGCGAAAAACCCGATCCGGATTATCGGGGTTCTACTGTAAATGTAAAATAAAAGACATGCTTTTATTAAAATTGACAAAAATGTAGGAGAAAATATATAATTTGGAAAAGTTATTCCAAGAACTGATAGAAGGTGCACAATCTAATTAATTTAAAATAAAATTTTATTCGGAACAAAAAATATAAAACAATATTTAATATCATTTACATGAATACGTAGAAGCAATCTTGGCCTCATATGCTATTCCCTTAAGTCTGAATGGAATCGGCTTGGCATTCTGCCAAGTGAGGACATTACAAAGCTGGTATATCAGTAAATGCCAATAATGGATGATCTTGAATGTCACATTCAATGACATTAAAGACGATAAATATGTTTAAAACGTAATTAAGTGATTTTTATTTCGACTTTTTATTTGTATTTTTATTAATAATCAACTACTTATTTGTTTTTTCGTTAATTAAAATAAAAATTATACCAATATGTATACTTTGGCTATTTGTTTGGCAAATTATATAATTTGGCGAAATTGGTCGAAGGGATAACCAAGTAGTACCTTTTTTTCTATAAAGTATATACTTTTTCTAATTGGAAAAAAAAAAATCTTTTTTATGTTTATATTTTATAAGTTATTTTAAACAATAAATTTTTAAACAGATCTCAGTAAAACCTATTTTTATTTTAAAATTCACTGATATATTTACAAATACTGAGTTCTGAGATCAATTTAAGCTATTATTCATATATCACAAGTTATGGCCTTCAGGTAAATGGATCCCAATCTCTTATTTAAAATACCTATATTTCTAGTCACATTTGTTGCCTTTAAGTTATGCATCTATGTAGCTTAAGTGCAATCTGAGAACATTAAACTCTGAAAGGGGAAGGTGGTTTAACTTTCTCTTTTACTCTACTACTAGCAAAGTTAAATGTTGGACTGACTGTCATGAAGTCATAGCCCATGTGTTCCTTCAGATAACTTCTTAGTAAATACTTGAACCATATGAAATATAAATATCAACCAACTAACATTTGATTTTTGCAATAAAATCATATAAATGTGAAATTATTATGCAAGCTATTCATAACGAATGCAAATGAGAGCAAAATAGATTTATGCAAATAAGAACATTTTTCTATAATTTGATTGAAGCAAACATTATACATCTTAAATGCAATATAAAATAGGAAAGAATAATTTACAATTTGCATAGGCTTCCAAAAGTGTGAATTTATGTTCAGTTAAAGTAAATCTATGCAAAAAGTTCAATACACACATACTATATTGCTTTAATTATTTATATCATGACTAAATTTGTTTTCTACAACTTAAAATTTATACTCTTTACAAACTGTAGAACTTCCAAATTTTGTTGAAACATTTCCATATTCATTGAAACATTTTTCCAACAAAAATATGTTGACATACCATAGTTCAAACTTATATACTCATATAAAATTTAACTTTTCATATCAGTTCACTTTTTGATTTCGTTCATTTAAGATATCAAGATAATTTTTTTAAGGGTACATGCAACATCTTGACAAGTAAAATGAAGCAGATTTTGCAAAATATTGAACATCATTTATTTTACTTAAAAAACAGATAAAAAATGATTTTTTTTAAGTAAATATTCATATTTTAGCTCATATATATGTACAGTACAAAACCATTTATCCAGAATGTTGGGGTCAAATGTATTCTGGATAACAGGTTTTTCTGGTTAACTGGTTGACCATTAAAGCAACATCCATTGGATAAGTTTTATGGAATATGTGTGGTTGTGTTATTAGGTCTAATTTTAAATTAATTATTAGAATAACTTGAACTAAGAATCAAATGCAAGTAAGATCAAATGTTAAGAGTTTAAAAGAAGGTTATTTATGGTAATTCCTTGGGAACAAAAATTCTTCTGTTTTATCTGCATAAAAATGAAAACATCTACAATATATGCTTCTATTTCAAATATTAGATGCTGTTATCAAACTATATTATATGAATGTTTCAAGCAAAGCATATGTCTACTGGCAGTGTATGACACTATTTTCTACATAGATTCTAACATCAGTCTATTAGATAGACCATAGGTTTCGAAAGTGTGCTCTGCGGAGCCCTTGGGGCTCCACCTGAACTTTCCGGGGGCTCTGCGGCATTCCAGGATGATAAACAAAACATGAAAGAAATTAGCATATTCCAAGTGAAAGATTTTCAAAAAATTGTGGGAATTTTTGTGTGCGTGTGTCAAAAATAAATATATCTCTAACTGAGCTGAAAAATACAGTATTAAACTTCAAAACAATTTAAACATTTGCATTATAAAATTAATTATTTTCTGTATAATATTTTTGATCAGAATTGCTTTATTTTATGTTTTTGCATTTAATGTGTTTTAAAAATTCAATTTAAAATAAGCTACAAGAAATAGTATGCAAGACTAATAAATGCACAAAGTGCATTGAAACAGAGAAGTCCTGCCAATTCTTGCCAAACAAACGGAAGAACAGTTTTGTTCTTTGTAGCTTCTCCTATTCTTTATGCGTAATTATTTTTTGCTTAGTATCAAAATTCAAACGTCTTAATACGCTCGTTGGTTTCTCTACAAAACCACAAAATTTTAATTCCGATATACAACACCCACACCGGAATTTTAATTTTTAAAAATCCATTTTATTATGTATGTGAAAAATCACTTTTTCGGTACTACTTGGTTATACCGTCGATCAATTACGCCAAACTTTACAAATCTCACCAAACTTAAATAGCTATATTTAGTTAGCCTAGTTTTGTTTAAAAATTAAGAAAGAAAACGGAAAAGAAATAAATAAGTAGAACAATAAAATTAGAAATAAAATATCGAATTAAAAACCAGTTTATGATGTAATAAACATGTATATTGTGCTTAATATTAAGTGAATGTGACATTTATGATCATCCATTATTGGAATATAATCTTTTAGTTTGGCGGTAGATTTTTGGTTGACGGGATAACCAAGCAGTACCACTTATTCGTATTTATAAATATATTTATTCGCAATTACCGGTGTCATCCATTTATTTCAACCTCTTAGAAATGAAAACGCTTCTTCCGTTAAAGGGTTAAAATATTCTTTTAATTGGTCTATGCCACATTTTCCAACCAGAAATAAGTTTGTGGCAATTAAAAAATACATATTGGTCCTTTACATTTGTCCTCATACAAAGAATTTTAAAAAGTGCTCAGTTCCACTCCTTGGTTAGACTACTTGTCAATGAGTATGAGCCCTGGTATAAATTTAACCCCAACTCCATATATACCATTTTGTTAGAAAAGTTTTTCTACTAGTTGCAATTCGTTTAACATGTGTAGTTTTTAACTGCATATCTTTTTTGAGAAAAAAACAATGACTAAAAAAAGTTTCTTTCAAAACTATAAATAATAGCCAAATACTTAAAATAATATATCCAAAATAGTGAACAATGCTGCACCTAACAAAACAATACAGCTTATAGATTTTGCCCCACTCAAACACTAAAATGATGACCTGCTTCTCAATATATTTTTTTAATTGGTTCAAAAAAGGAGCTGAGAGGCGATTTATTTTTGTTGCATGTTTAGAAGTACTAGAAACTTAAAGAAGAACGAAAAAGTAATCCATAATCACATCATTCTATTATGAGCAGGTGGAATCAGCTAAAATGTGTTACATAATTACTCATGGGTGATTGGAACTATGAATTTTCTTTTTTTTTTCTTCCTAGGCAGCCAACTGGAATAATGCAGAAGAATCTCTCTGCAAATGAAAACTGTA
Organism: Maratus speculifer; assembly: GCA_964019185.1. Lineage (NCBI taxonomy): Eukaryota > Metazoa > Arthropoda > Arachnida > Araneae > Salticidae > Maratus > Maratus speculifer. The sequence continues at coordinate 16,251,118 of OZ025292.1, forward strand.
CAACTTACCTTTTTTACTCTGTGTGTGTAGTTTTCGCCATAAAAAATAATAATTTTACGCATCATAATACAAACATGGTTCCATTTTGATCTTTAATTCCAAGTTCATACTAAAAATCCCCCTTATAAAATAAATAAATAAATAAATAAATAAAAATAAAACTGGATGTTATTAATCTTTCAACAGCACTGCTTGAACATCACTCGGGTAAAAAATAGCTTGTTTTCCTCGTTACAAAAATCTTTCAGAAATTACAAATTTTTAACTATAATTTTTGCTGTATTAGAAGGAAATATCTCGATTATACAAAGTAGGTATTTTAATACAATAAAAGAGGATTTTAATACTTATTTTTACTTACCCATCATACGTAGAATAGGGTAAGTCTTGCAATCGTTTTGAAAATCGAAAAATTTTTTTTGACGGATTTACACGTTTTAGATAGTGGAGATTCCGAAAAACATATTTTTAGAAAAAAAAATTTGCCGTCCGTTTGTCTGTCTGTCAGTCTGTCTGTCTGTAAACGCTCTATCTCCCGAACAAATTGAGATAGATACTTGAAATTTTGTATGTAGTTAGTATGTAAGAATGGGATGAAGCCTATTTAATATCAGCAACCTCAATTATCCGGAACTATTTTTTTCGGACTCTCGAAAAATTCGTTCTGATGAAAGGTATATAAAATTTTTCGAATTTTTTTGTTCTAAGGAATGGACGTAAAAGGCAATAAAATAACACACATTTTGCATATAGAACGAAGTCAATCGGATTATTAGTTGCCAAGATATTTGTAATCCTGTTTTCCACATTCTTCGATTTTTCATGACCCTGTATTTCATTCAAATTTCAATTCAGAGGTATATTTTAATTGGAAATGAGACGCTTAATCCGACGCAGTTAATTGTTAGTTAATAGAATTATTATTTTTGGAGTTACAAGGATGTTTCTTTTACGCAGTTCGGTACTACTTGAGTAGTTTGGCGTTTTATATAATTTGTCGAAATCGGTAATCAGCAGTTCTTTAATATAGCATTACTATGTATATTAACAATATTTAAGTTGTGTTTATGAATTGCAATACATTGTATAAATAGTTTTCACATGTTTTATTTTCATATACATATCCATGATGGGTAAGTATTACGGTGGCCCCCAACGACTAGTTATTTTATTGTGTTCGATAATAGTAATATTACATAAAATTCTTAAAAGATTATATAATAGAAAATTTTATTTTTAAAATTTCTTGTATGAATTAAGAATGTCTGTATCAGGAAAGGTCCAAACTGAGAATCTTAGTCCAATGTTGGAAATTACTGGCTCAGATTTTTATCCAACAGATTTTTCTCTGCTCCATAGGCATAAAAACATTAATTTGTAAACCACAGAGTATCGTTGGGTTCAGGGGGTCCACCTTAGAAACTCTTCCCAAAAAGGACTCCACAAGCCCAAAAGTTTAGTGACCGCTGAAATAGACTATTCCAGATAACTGGTTTTCCAGTTAACTGGTTTCTGGATAAATAGTTCCATACTGTATATATATATATAATTATTTCATGCATAAATTAGTTTTCAAGAACTAATTATTATTATTATTGTTGTTTTATTTAATTTTTTTTTAACTACATGTCTGTTCGGTGCACTTTTCTATAAAACTGTTGAATATATCACCTTAAAATTTGTTGTGGTATCAGAAAATAAATTAATTGAGAACAATTAGAGGCAATTTCAATTTGGCTTAAAAAAATAAGGGGTCCCAGAAGCTAAGGGCTATTAAAAGTGCACAGATGACCTGGATATATGTATTCTATTTAGGTAAAGAAATATAAGTGATTTTCTAATTATGTGTTGCTTATGTGAGAGATAAACCTCTTTTACTGAGTAATAATCAATACTGATTAATTATAAATAAATAAAAAATTGTACTCTACCTTTTTTTTTTTTTTTTTTTTTTTTTTTTTTACAGTTTTTGAAATAAACGTTTAAAGGTCTCAATGAAACCAGTGGCAGTTTCCTATTTCAATTATCTTTAAACTAGGGATGGGACGAATAGTGATTTGGCCGAATAGCCGAATACCGAATATTCGGCCAAATTTTAGGCCGAATATCAACTTTTTTTTTCCCAATAGAGAAAATAAATTTTGATTATATATAATTTAAAAAATAGGAGGTCAATAATAATTATTAATCTTAAATGTGCTTTTAAATGTATTTTTAAATTTGAAACATTTATTTTAACACAAAAAAATTAAGAAATTGCATTATATTCTTTTATCTTAATGTACATCAAATTGATTTTCAGTAAGTCAGGATGGTAAGATATTTTCATTAAAATAGGAAGAATGTACTTCACTTTTACTATCAAATGATACTTTTACCCTTTCTTGCATCCAAAATTAATAATATTCTTAATCTCTCTCTCTCTCAGAACTTATGAGGAGATATTTTCTGAAATAACCTTTAATGAAGTAAATTTGATCATTTAGAGAATGAGCCTGCTTTGAAATCAATTGCCAAGCTTTAAATTACAAATTACGTTAAAGAAAAAGGTTATGCTTAAAGTAGAATGCATATGGTAACAAAATCTTTGACATTTGAATTGGCACATACAATATTCAACTTTAATATTCCACTTATTCAACAAGCATTAAATAGAAATTGATAACAACATGAATGAAGGAATATGTAAATTAAAAATATATATATAATAATGTTACATATTTAAGTCAGTAATTATCCAAATAATTTAAAATTGAAAACTATAGATTAAAAAAATATCTTGTTTAGTATTTAGAATTTATGTTTAAATACTTATAAAACAATCTTCATAAAGCTAGTTGTGACATCTAATGCGTATCTAGTTTGCCACCAGTTCTGTTTTCAGATGTACCATTGTAGTATTTGGAATGGAATAGTGATATTTGATATCTAATTTTGAAAATGAATCATTGTTAATACATCTAGTGATTGAATTTTTTCATTTCTTACTTTAGGGAAATAAGTTACAAATTTCATAAGAGCCTTTTTTATATGTGCATGGAATTTGCAGACATTAATAAATATTCAAGTGTTTTAGAATAAGGCAGGTTTTTTTAAGTGTTTTATATCTTGAATTGTAATATATCATTCTCTAATGAAGACATTTCCCATAGAATTATATCTCCAACTTGGGCAGCATTTTCTAAAATATCACTCATTTTTATAGGAAATACAGAAAGGCTGTGTATTTTTTAGCAATCGAATAACTGTATATTTTGTAAGTAAGAATGAGAATGACTTCATGAATGAAGTAACCAATTTGGATTAGAGAAAAAAAAAATGTAAGAAATGAAACTCTTTAAATCCTAAATTTATTTGGCAAGATATCTTTCACTATTCGGTGAGATTTTACCAATATTCAGCCAGATATCTCTAAATATTCGGCTACAGGTATTCGGTCAACAAGCCTTCAATATTCGGCCAACTGAATATTCGGCAAAAGGGCCGAATACCGAATAGTGGCCGAATATTCGTCCCATCCCTACTTTAAACTCAATTTATTCCAAATCAAATTTTTGTCGCTTGCACCCATTGGCTTCTGAGGTCCTCAAACATAATTCAAAATATTTTTCTAAATAACTTTGAAAATTTTAACCACATACTTCTCATTATTTTAAAGAAGTTTTCACTCAGATCTAAAATGTTAAATATTTTGAAAGAAACAAGCTAGTTATATAGTTTTCAGAAAGTTTCAATTGTTTGCCAAAAAAAGAAAAGTGTGCCAAGACATAAAACAGATTTAGAAAAAAAGGCATATACAGTGGAGCATCGTTTATACGACGCTGAAGGGACTACCTAAAATCGACGTATAAATGATAACGTCGTATAACCGATTTTCACTTCTAAAACTAGAATTTATTTTGCTTTCACTTAATTTTAATGTTTAATGCGTTGATTTACGTTAATTTGTAAATTAAACAAACCAAAACAAAGAAATAACCAATAAATAAATAAAGGGGAGGGGGGAATTAGTAAGTAATTCAAATATATGTACCTTTATTTATTTTTTATTTTTGATCATATTACGTAATATTACAAAAGAAATAGTCTATGGTTGTTTGAGGTGATACTGACGTTGGGTGTAAATTAATGATTTCTCCAATGAGTGTAGGATCTGAAATGTTTTTTCGCTGGTAATGTAGCAAATAAAATAAGTTCTTAATGTTTCAATTCACCGCTTGGCCAACTGAAAGTCGTCAATACTGATAACAATTAGAAAGATAGTCTATGTGCAACTTAAAATAGTCGATCATAGTGACCATCCGCGGAAAAATTATTACCCCTAAAATGTAATCCGTTACGCATGGGCTGATTTTCCCGACTAATCGGACACCAGCTCACATTGTTATCAAGTGCTGTACATTTAAACATGCTCTTTGGTGTTATTCATAGATGCCAACTTCCGCCCGCTCTTAAAATATACAAGAAAAATAAGCAAAAATAAACCTTACAAAATCGAAAAATCGACGTATAAACGATTTTGTGCGTTGTATAAAAGATATATTTTTACACTAAAATAAATAAGAATGAATTGGGACTACTCTAAAACGTCGTATAAATGTAAACGTCGTATAAGCGATCGTCGTATAAACGATGCTTTACTGTATATATATATATACAGTGGAACCTGCTGCTGAAAGTTAAATATTTTAGTTATTTAAAGTGACCATTTTGGTAAAGTGGCTATCTGATTAAAGTGATTGCTTTTGGAAAGTATTACTTGCACTCATATAAAATAATATAAGAATTATCCAATAATGTGTCCCCCTGTGTAAAGTGACCAGTTAGATTGTCGTTATCCATGATTCCAACTACCAAGCATAACTTCCAATAGGATTTTTCCAATAGGATTTATTCAATTTAATTTAAAAAAAAAAAGACATATCTATATTAATTATAGAAATCAGAGAGTATTTACAATTTTAAAACGGAAAAAGTGCCATAATTTAAAGAACTGTGCTCTTACATCATTCTCTAAAATGCAATAATGTATGTGCGGTGTTATCATCTAAGAAGTTAATGAATATTTAATTGAAAATTAAAATGAAAAAACATTCGACGATGTCAGAAATATAGAAGTTTCCAGATAAAAAATGTTGGTACTCACATATTAACGCCACTGCATCAGAAGTTGCACTAATGTGCCAATAAAGAGCAATCTTGTTGTTTGCACACACACACACACACAGTTATCTTTTGGATTCCTTGTTGTTTGTTGATTTTTGATGCCATTTTTTAGTTTTGTTTTTTGCTCATTTTTTTAAGACCATTTTTTATGCGCATAAGAGTAACAAGATTGCTCTTTATTGATGCATTAACGCAACTTCTGCAGTGGTGGTGTTAATACGTAAGTACCAAAATGTTATACTGTATATATAATAGAAATTTATTGAATTTCAGATAGTTCCCTCATTCTTTTGATAAAAAATTTATTTTTTACATGTTTTGATCATATTTTAATCTATTTAATTCTATTATTTTATAATTAATTACAATATTTTAAAGTGGAGTCATGCTTTCTATGGTGTATCCCTATTTGGCCATGAGATAAATTATTATTATTATTGTCCTTTTTGCAATTGAGGATATTTTTCTGAAAGTAATTCTGCAATTATTGTTAAAAAAATAAAATTTTACATTTAAAATTCAAATGTATCAAAATTAAAGTCATATTTGTATGCATTCTTTTAATGAAAAAAATGTATATATACAAAAATAAATAAATAAACAACATTATTCTCATATTAGTTTTACTAAAAAATATTTGATTTTTTATGAAAATGAAGTGATCAAAATGTAGCTAATTATTCAATAAAAGAAGAATTAAAATCATTTCAAAGTTCTACGGGAAAAAGTACCATACATTTCTGCCTATTATACATAAACTTATTATTTTGCTAATTAAGATAAATGTTATCTGTAACTATACCTATCCTATAATCTGCATTAGAAATGGTAACTTCAACAAATGCATAAAACAATGGTAAATTTATAAACTGTAATGAATAACATTTAGCAGATATGCAAAGCATCAGAATTTTTTTTAAAGAAAATAGACATTACTAAATGATTTAAAACAAAAGAAAAATACATTTTGCATTGATTCAGCAAATTTCATATTTCTGGTATTATTACTTCAGTTGTATTTTTAAGTTTTTAATCTATTATTTATTATTTCTTCATTTAAAATTGATGATAATTCACAAAATATGCGAAAAACATTCAAGGTTCAGAGACTAGGAGACTACTTCAATCAAATGAAAAGACCTGTTCGCTAATGCTAATCTTTAGGAAGAAATTTATAAAGATATTTCGGTTGCATTTTAATATTTTTAAATGGTTTTTTTTTGGCATTAGATAGCTGAGATTGTCTGATGCAGGCCATTTTTTACTTTTCGATTTTGATTGCAGATATTTTTTATTAGGGTGCTTTTTCTTAACCCGGGAGAACTCGCTATGAGAATTTCTCTCACGGTGCCCAATTCTTTTCTTTTACTTTACAGTCATTTAATATCAATTTTTTTTTAACTTATCAAATATTTTTATTCAAAAAAGAGGTAAAATAATCAAAATCACATTTTGAAATTTTATTAAAATAAAAAATAGTCTTAAAAATGGTCTTAAAAAGTGTATGATGGAGAAAGAAAATCTCATGCGCAGGTTCTTGCAGGTTAAGTACCCTCATAAAAAATATCTGCAATAAAATCGAAAAGTGAAAAACGATCTGCATCAGACAATCTCAGCTATCTAATGCAAAAAAAAAAAATATTTAAAAATATTGAAATGAAACCGAGATATCTTTAGAAATTTCTTCCTAAAGATTAGCATTAGTGAACAGGTCTTTTTATTTGAATGAACTAGCCTCTTACGATATTGCAAATGTTTACCACCATGTCACATGACTATGCTCCACTATTACTCCATGGTATCCATCCATAAGTTGGTAAAGGTTTCATTGCTTAATTAAGAAGTACAATGTTGAATACATTTTCATAAAATACATTGTAGAAATCTGCTGGTGACATCTATTGTTGTATGTGAGAAACATTAGATCTCGTCATGATTATTCAGATTAAAAATTCAGAGGAAAAAACCCTTAGATTTTCTACACCAGTTTATAATAAACAGAAAAAAAAAATTAAAGCTTATTCCATTGATAATAGGTCAAAAAATACGATAAGTTAGACATTGAATTTTGCATGTAAAACAATTAATGTTTTTAAATATGTAAAACAATGTTGACAGTGTAAAACAATTTCCTTTCTTACTCAATAATTAAAATATAATGCAAATTATAACAGATTAATATTTCACTCTATTTTTGTTGTGATTAAAAAATGTATACAGGAAATGCAGGTTTATAAATTTCCCAATCACCAGTTGAAAATTGTGATTACAACTACAGCTATTTATCATCTATTTCAAAACTCTGACTTAACTCCAGGCACAAAATACTAAGAATTGTGCTTCTAAATTTCTTCTTATGTGGAAAAAAAATGCTTAAAATTAATTTAACTTAAATTTTTAAACAATTTTTTTTAAATCAATTGCTTTATTTTTTTTTTTTTTTTTTAAGAAGTGAAATAAAACATCTTCAAGTCTATATTGTTGCCAACTTAAATATATATATAATGGGAATATAATAAGCAATTTCTAAAACCCAATAAAAAGTCAAATATACGTTTGAGAATAAGAATTTTGGATATTTCCGTGGATTTAATTTCAGCAATTTAAATTGTGGTGTTGAAACAACTTTTTCTTCCTAAATCAAATCAAAGTCTGTTGGGAAATGTGTGTTTCCAGAATCACATGCTAAATACTGAAAAATAAAATAAATATTAAAAAACAACAAATTTCAAATTAAAATATCTAAAAAACATCGGTACTACTCTGTTATCCTGTTGACTGATTTCGCCAAATTATACAAATCACCAAACTAATAGCCAAATTAAGTTAAAATACTTTGTTAAATCACCATAAATGAAAACAAATTAAACAGGACGTCTTTCAAGCTACAACAATAACAGCTCGTCTTCAGCTAAAGTAAAACACGTGTCCATAAGGCACAGACTCGAGATAAATATTGCGGATACGTGTTTTGCTTTAGCTGATGACGAGCTGTTATTGTTGTAGCTCAAAACACGTCCTGTTTAATTTGTTTTCATTTTATGGTGATTTAACAAAGTACTTTAACTTATTTATTAATTTTATCGCCAGTTAATACGGTGTTTTAGCCAAATTATACATATTGATGTAATTTTTATTTTAAATAATGAAAAAACAAATAATTTGTAGAATATTAATAAAAATACAAATAAAAATCGCTTAATGACGTTTTAAACACGTGTATCGTATTTAATGTCATTGAATTGATATTCACGATCATCCATTATTGGCATTTAATCTTATAATTTGGCGATAGTATTTTGGTCGATGGGATAACAGAGTAGTATCAAAACATCTAAAGCATTAAAAAAAAAATAAATAAATAAATAAATATGGTAGACTTTCTTAAATATGCAACCCTAAAATTTGCAACTCTCTAAAATCCACACATAATTTACGAATGTAAACAATGAAATATTCAACTCAGATATAGGGGCAAAATTTGATTTCTTTTAGTTTTATATTAGTTCCATGTATGTTTTAATTTATAATTTTTGTTAATATTACTGAATTTATGTTTTTTCACACCTTCTTGCTAGTAAGGGAGATGTGGGGCATATTCTAAAACTTACAATTTCCTTAATTACAAAACTGTTTTTGCATGTTATAGTTCTATATTGTTCAGAGACACTAAAAATTGTCTCATTTTGTATTCTATAAATTGAAATGTATTTGTTTTTGAGTAAAACAAAGTTGATTTTCTTATTTTTGTAAAAAGTGTCGCATCCCTCCCCATCTTCCCTTGCACAAAATTATACTCCATTCACAGATAAATTAAAATAATACTTTACTATTGTTTAAATCTGAAACTTTTTACCTGTGTATAATGGGAGGAAATTATTTTATCATTTTGAGATGGGCTGCTAACTTCCAACTAGGGATGCACTGAATAGTGATTTTGGCCGAATACTGAACATTCGGCTGATAGGTGAACTGAATACTGGATATTCAGCTAGCCGAATAGTAATTGTGGGGCCGAATAATAACTATTTGGCCGAATACTGAATATTTGGCTTCCCAAATACTTTTTATATTTCAAAGTTTAAATGTATTAAAACGTTACACTTTTTAAAACAATTTTACATAATGTTTGATAAAAAAAATTTACATTTTGATAAACAAGAGTTTTTTATAAGAACATTTAGTATGAAAAAAATCTGCCTTGAGTTATTTAAGAAGCACAATTATGAGATTTTTTTAATATTAAATTTCATAGTTTCTTCAACAAATTAAAACAAACATTTTCACATCAAAGATAAATATGAAAAATGGTCAAAGAAAAACTTTAGTCTCTTAATTGTCCTTTTTCAATTACTGAAGGCAGATTTTTTTTTTTTTTTTTTTTTTTTTTTCAATATAAAGTACAAATACTTTCAACTTACTTCTGAATAAAGGACCATCTAACTCATAATTCTTTTCTTATGAATGATGGCATTTTCCACCTTCCCATCATATCATATTTTACAGAAATTAAAGCATGTGAGTTGAAAATATAGTTATGGTATCTTATGCATTGTTAATGTAATAAAACAACAACAACAACAAAAAAGTTTAACCTAGAGTGAGATGAAGTACAATGTATTTATGACTCAATATGTTGATTATAATTGTGGTTTCATGAACAAAAATTGCCTTGATAGTTATTACTATTCTCAAAAGTTTTTTTTTTCTTGTTTAAGGACTTTAATTTGGGAAAAGCAAGAAACAGATTATTTACTAAACAAAATTTAGGAACTTGCATTTGCACATCATTTATTTTTAAAGAGAATCTTAATAAACCACCATTTTAATCCTTCTGATTTAAATATATTTATAAATTGACAGTTAAAAGTAGAAATTGTGAAAAGTTTTTAAGAATGTGTTTTAAAAGGTTTTATTGAGAAATAAGGCCGAATACTTTGATATTCGGCAGGCCAAATAGTTTCGTATTATATTGGAAATTTCGACAACAGCAGGCCGAATAGTTTGATATTCGGTACATGGCCGAATACGGAATAGATACCGAATATTCGGTGCATCCCTACTTCAACAATAATCTATATTTATACACAAGATTACCAGAATGGTATTCGATAATTTCATCACATGCAAAAACAAGCACAATTTAATTAGAGATCTTTTGAAATCAAAGTCATAACTACAGAAAGATTAAAAAAAAAAAAAAATGCTTACAAAAACAAAATTCTCAAGACGTGCGTCGTGCGTTTACAAACAGCCAGAGCGAGCGCGAGCGAGACGGTTTGCGATTTGCACATGACAATTGTAAAATTAATAAATCTTATTAATGAAAATTTAAAGAAATTTTACCTTTTTTAAATGTAATTTTAGGTGGAAGGATTAATTTTACTCAGCCATTGCCTTCTTGCAAACTATTTTTTTGTTTTAAAACTAAACTGATCTGTCGCTTCTTGCGATCGCTTGATCTTCTTGCAATCGAAATCGTCTGTGGATAATTTATGCTCTAGTGTGATTAATAAGTGTGTATTTTATTATTATTATTATTTAGATATCGTTATATTTTGCTTATAATTGTATTAACAAACATAAAATCAAAACTTTAGTCGGTAGACCTTTCTGCCTTAATTTTATTTCTTCTTCTCTTTCTTTCTTAACAGAGAAATTCTAATTTATGCGCAATAAATTATCTAAAATAAAAAAAAAACCCTTAAAACAAAAGACTTTAAAAGAACGAATATTCTGTTAACTTTAAATATTTTTATTTAGATAATTTGGAAGTGCTTTTTTATTTGTATGGGACATTATGTTATATACTTAGTTTAGTTTTAATATTTATTTTACTGTTAAATATTAAATTTTAATTTTTTTCTTGGTTTATAACTAAATTCCAAATTTTATATGTAGATTATTGGTGTGATTTTTTTGCATACTTGGTTGCATATCTTATTTAATAAATATATATACATCCAAACTTTATTGTAAAAATAAACCATTTTAACAAATAAAATTAATCACCTTGATACCACAAAAATAGATTTTATATTTATTCAATCTTTAGCAGAAATATTTTTTCTGCAGCACAAATAATCATTTATTTATTTTTGGCAAAAGTGGGGAAAGACCAAAAAAAAAAAAAAAAAAAATCTTTTTTTAATTGTTGTTATCGGTCGAGAATGGATCTTGTGGTGTCCACATTTTATTTTGTTTATGATTCGTCCAGGGATTATAATGTTTAATCCATGACATACGTAATATATGACTCTTATTACATAAATCATGTTTTAATCATCATAAAAATGATGCTTTTAATGATTTTCAATAACTCAATGGGAAACTTTTAAATATCTTGCTTTGGGCAATGTATGTCCATATTTTATTTATTTGTTTTACGGAATTCTTTAAATTTAGAAGAATTTTTATTTGAATAGGAAATCAGAGATTAGAAAAGTTACAAATTGTCCAGGTGCAAAATATAAGATGCGGAAAAAAACGAATACAGAAACATCGTATGAAAGATCGTCTTTTAAATAAAAAAAGAGGTATGATTATTGAGAGTCTACTGAGAGGAAATGTGCAATGATTTTGAAAATGAAACATCTAATGTTGAACCACTGATTGTAAAAAAACATGTTTTTTTTTTTCCAATGAGCAACACAAGATTTAATCTCATTTTGTTTAGTGCTAATTCCAGAAGCTGACTCTAGTGACCATTACTGCCCTTTTAATTATTTCTTGCTTCGGCGCAGAAAAAAAAAATTGCAAAATATGTAAATCAGTCATAGAAAAAATATCGTTCATTTTGTCCACCATGGCAAAAATAAATTTTTAAAAACTGTTGACCTGTCTGACAAAATTTGAACTTTGAGGGAACTTGACCAGTGGAAAATATAGCAGAATTCGTCAATGAATTACAATAAAATATCATGAAATTTGCTAATCTGTCGCAAGGAAATATGAAATTCGTCAGCCAATAACAAAGACAAAACACAAATCTTTCAGCTGAACACAGGGCCGTAGCTAAGGGGGCGCTATGGGCAGCTCAGCCCCCCCTGGAAAAAGTTCCAAGGTCACTAAATGTTCTGAAAATTCAAATGAAACTCTGTTCAAAAATCTAATTTAGTTTTGAGACCCTTTTACAGTTTTGCAGAGTTACTAAATTGTATCTAAAATACGTGTTTCAACACTCCCTCATCCTATTGGTACATATGAAGCTAACAGGATGTTTAATTTTGCACCAGTTATACATTCAAAATTTTCATCATCATATACTTTTCTTAGCATAAAATGAAGTTATTAAAACAGTTTAATGAGAAACGTAGTACCTACAATGTGAATATGCACTAATTTATCTTTCTACATTAGAGAGAGAACAAAAAAATATGAGCCCCCTCTATGTTCCCTTGAGCCCCCCTATATTCCCCTGAGCCCCCCCTATCGTACACTTCTAGCTACGGCCCTGGCTGAACATAGGAAAATAATTGTTAATTTCATCAGAATGTCACAAAAAGGGAAATTTGCCAGTCAGTCGCAGAATAAATAGCTAAATCTGTCAAACAGTTGAGAGAAATAAATTGCGAAATTTGCCAGTTGGTCTCCAGAAAAGAAAAAAAAATTGCAAAATTTTGTGAGAAAAATTACAAAACTTTTCATTCCGATGCAGAAAAAACAATTTTGTATAATTGTCGTAAGAGCAAACTGTGAGATTAGTCAATCGATAGTGGAAAGTATCACGAAAATAGTCAGTCAATCCTGAGACTTGATCGCCACTTCACAAAGAAAAAAAATTCAAAATTTTTTTTTTCTTTTTTTGGAAACAGGAATAGTTTGCCCACAAGATTTTTTAGGTCATGAATCCTGCCATTCCATCCCGAAATTCAAACCGTGTATGTATATGTTAATAATATTGAATAAAAAATGCAATTCAAACATTTAAATCCTCTGACTATTTGTCAAGGAACTACTGATAATTGCTAATAATCTGTACAGTAAAATGCTGATAATTTTTAGAACAAATTTTACACGTTTATTAATATGTCTATAATTGTAAAGTACAGTAGACTCCCTCAAATCCGCAAACCAGAAATCCGCAACTCTCTAAAATCCGCACATACTTTATGGATGTAAACAATGAAACTTTCAGATTGGATATTTGGACAAAATGTAATTTTTTAAATTTTGTATCAATTCCATATATTTTTTAATTTTCTCAATAATACTCTATTCATGTTTTTTTTTTTTTTTTTTTTTTTCATGAAGGAAGAAAAATTAAAAAAAAAAAAAAATCAAGATATTGCTGATATCACTGGTAATCACAATTTTCTTACCAAATATATTTATGCATTAATCAAGATTTTTTGGTTACTAAGCCTGGCTAAACTTTTAAAAAAAATCCTTATTTTATGATTTTGATGTGAATTAGTAATGTACTTTTATGAGGCAAGTTTTGTTGAATAATTTTGGAAAAATATATTTAATTTTTATAATGAATATTTAATCATACACTATTGATCATTAACTTGATCTTTGCTTTTAATATTTTAATCATTTTGAAAATTATCTAAATTTTTATTATTTTAATTTATTACTTATTTTAACATTTTATTATATTGTAAGTATTCATTATAGTCCTGAATGCCCTATTAATTGCACTCAAATTACTGTTTAAAAAACGTAAACAAAGCAATGACCAGAAATCCGCAAAATTCTAAAATCTGCACAACCTCTGGTCCCAAGCTGTGCGGATTTGAGGGAGTCTACTGTATTTTCATAAAGAAATACATAGCACCTTTTTATAATTCAAACATAAAATGTCTCACTAATATACCAATGGTTGAAGAGTTATCTCCAAACATAGGTTTAATTGATGATTTTTTTTTTCATGTTTTAATTATTTTATACTGTTTTACCTTAAGCTACATTTAATTTTATTTTAAGTTAAATCAGTTTAAGTTTAAAATTTATAAGCAAAAACTTTTAATTTTAAATATTTATAATGAAGTCACGAAAATAACTAGTTAGATGCACCAATTCCAAAACTCTCTTTTATTTCGTAGATCTCAATGTTTCAAAAAATATTACAAAATATTAATACTACTTCAGTATTATACCAGTTTTATTTTAATCTAGAATTTTTGCTGCACTCAATTAATTAGATTAAGAATGAGTTAATCTCAATCTTGATATTTATTAAAATCTACTTTTGTTATTCTGTTTTACATCAACTGTTTGCGAATAGCCAGTTTTAGCAAGATACAAAGTTCCTATTGCTGCACGAACTGTCAATTCACTGTACAAAAAGATTATGAAAAAAAAATTACAATAAAAAGAAGATTGCCCTCTGATGGCATTGAGCTCACAGGCTATGCATACTAATTGTATATTACAGCCTCATATTTTCAAGGGTTAATGCTATCCGAAAAACAAAAGGGGGGATAGCTCCCACCCATTTCCCCTTTTTATACGTAATCATTGAATTCCCTAAACTAATCAGGGATATGCTTTATCACAAAAAAAACCTATATCCAAAATTCATAGCAAATCGAATAATTCTTTATAAAAATCCATTTATATAATTTAAGAGGAGTTATGTCTCTTTATACTTAACCATTAAACTTCCAAAACTATTCAGAGATTCGCCTTATCAGAAAGAATTTACATCCAGAATTTAAAGCAAATTGGATAATTCTGCATAAAAACTCATTAATCAAATTTAAGAGGGATTGGGGTAATCGCCTGTATCCCTTTTACGCTTAACAAAAGAACTCCAATTAAATTAGGGAAGCATCTTATCACTATGAACCTGTATCCAAATATTAAAGCAAATCTGTTAATTCTGCAAGAAAAATCATTTACCTAAATTAAGAGGTGTAGTCCCACCAATTTATACATATCCAATGAAATCCGAAAAAAATCAGGGAAGTGCCTTATCACAATGAATCTATATCCAAATTTTGAAGCAAATCAGTAAATTCTGCATGAAAAACCAATTAAACTAAATTAAGGTGGGGGGAGTTACCTCCCATTTTCCCCCTCTTAGACTTATCCAATGAACTCGCAAAACTGATCATGGAAATGTCCGCATCAGAATGATCCTATGTCTAAAATTTGAATGAAATATGAGAATTTTGCATGAAAAACCCATTTATCTAAATTAAAGGCAGGGGATTAGTCCCCCGTTCCCCCTCTTTATACTTATCCAATGAACTCCCAAAATTAATCGTGGCGGTGCCCTCATCAGAATGATCCTATGTCTAAAATTTGAAAAAATCTGTATGAAAAACCCATTTATCGAAATTAAGATTGGAGAATTAGCTCCCAGTTCAGTTTCTTTATACTTATCCAATGAACTCCCAAAACTAATCATGGTGGTGCCCTCATCAGAAAAATCCTAAAATTTGTATGAAATCTGATAAATCTGCATACAAAACCCATTTATCGAAATAAGAGGTGGGGAATTAGCCCCCTGTTTCACCTCTTTACACTTATCAAATGAGTACCTAATACTAATCACAGAGGCGCTTCATCAGAATGATCCTATATCTAAATTTTGAATGAAAATTGATAATTCTGGATGTAAAACCCATTGATATAAATTAAGAGGAAGAGTATTAGCCCCCGTTCCCCCACTTATACTTATCGAATGAGTTCCAAAAATTGATCAGGGAAACGCCTTATCAGAATATACCTATATTTAAAATTTCAAGTGAATCGGATATTTTTATCATGAGTTATTGCATTACACATTTACATGCATACATACAGAATGGGCGGGCACATAAGCTCACAGGTTTTGATAGCCTCTGAGCTAAAAATCATTATTACAGTATCATCTTCTGGCAAAATATTTTCGAATTGAAAGAAGACCTGACAGCCATTCTCAGAAACGTATCCAAAAACATTTGGTTCAGTTCCATGCATAACTTCAGATAGCGTTTGTTGGTAGAATAATGAAAATGGCACAAAAATTGTGATTACAGCACCACCTTACAGCGAAATGTTTCCATAATGAACATGGACGTGCTGGCTACAGCCAAAAGCATGCACAGAATATTTGGTTCATTCTATGTATAACTTCATACACATTTTGATGGTATGATCATATGATGGTGACACTGGGACAGACAGATATTTTGAATAAACATGTTTTGGGGATATTGGATCCCTAAAAGATGTAAATTCGTCGAAAAAAATGATAACATTACTTTCTTCTATCAAGGAATCATATGACGTTAAGATTTTATTATAAAGTATAGGAATTAAATAGATTATATAAACACATAATTCCCGCAGTTCGTTACTTAAGAGGCTACTTCAGTTACACGAAAAGAGTCATTCGCTAATGCGTGGAAGAATGGAATGGAATACTATGAAAGAAATTTATATATCGTATTTCAATATTTTTAAATGATTTTTTTTTCTCCGGATAGCTGATATTAATCTGTATGCAAGATTTTTATACTTTTTCAATTTTGAATGCATTTTTTTTTAAACCGGATTTTTTATTTTTGAAACCTGTTCCAACAATGAAAGTGTCTTCATTAAAATTATCTGCAAACAAAAAACAACCTGTATAGATCAATCTCAGCTATCCAATGCGAAAAAAATATTGAAATACAACTGAGATATTGTTATAAATTTCTTCAATAGGATTAGCATTAGCGAACGGATAATTTCGCTTGACTGAAGTAGCCTCTTAATTGAAACAGTATACTTTAAAACACAGCAGTTAAGTCGAGCTACAGTTTAAAAATCTGTCTAAAGTTTCGTGCCCTCTGCTTATACTGCACTTCAGATAAATCTATTCAAAACTTATGATACTGTTACAGCGTATATAGGGTTCTTTCGATCTTATGGTTAGACAACTTCAAACTCTTTTCTCTTAGAAAAGTAGTAAATAATTTATTTACAGATCTGCAGAACAACAGAGTCTTCGAAACTCACAAATATTACTAGATATTCCAAAATAACTGTTCAAATCTATCGAACAAGTACAAATATAGGTCGCAGAGACTCTTTATACAATGTCTCAACACTATATCACATTCAAAACAACGTAGATAAAACTCAATACATCAAGCAAACTTGCTTGGACAATCTCTAGTAGCTCACTCAATGCCTGACTGGTAAATAATAATCACAGCAGCTGGTATCGCTCTCCTTATATAGGCTCGCAGCATGTGCTGGAAATTTCTAGAACCTTCTCGAAAAATCCACGGAACAACATTCAATGTATCAGTATATCTATAGGGGGGTTACCATAGAGAGGGAAGGGTTACCATCGCCAAGTTTGTCGCCAACTTTGCGATATATCGCCAAATTTGGCGACCAAAATTAGTCGTCAAAAGTGACGCCAACTTGGCGATATCTCTATTATTTCGCCAAGCTGCCACAGACATTCACTGAAAATAATAGATAAGTTTGCTTGATAACAAAGACAATGTAACAAAAACTAATATTAGTAAAGGAATGGAGCTTTATAAGATTATTTACATTATTTTACAGTACAAACACTAACTATTTACAAAATTCGTAACACTCCCCCCTCCTCAAAGACTGCACGTCCCGGGCAGTGCAATCCTTGAGTTAGAGAAAAACACTTAAAATAAATAAACAAACAAATAAATAAATAACTAAATAAATAACAATAATAAGATTTACATAAATAAGAACTAATTACTATTTACATATTTACAAAAAAAAATGACTTTCATGACCATGGTCTGAAATTCCAGTTTTGAATTTCTAATCATTTTGGCCAAAATAAGGGGCTAGCCGGTTATAATGTACGACCTTGGGCTTGGTGTGTGGTGATTTTTGTATACGTACGACGACGTCATTCAGCCTGTTGACGACTGTGTAAGGACCGTCCCAGTTTCTTTGTAATTTTGGCGACAGTCCCTTACGACGCATGGGATTCCACAACCAAACTTTGTCACCTTCGTTGAACTCATGTCCAGTTGCATTTATGTCGTACCATGTCTTCATCTTTTCCGATGCCAGTCCAATTCGGTTCCTCGCTAGACAATGAATCTCCTCAATCCGTGCCTGGAGTTCATCGACATATTCCTCAGGCGATGAAGGAGCATCAGGAGGACGGCCAAACAAAGGATCCGCAGGCAGACGAAGATCACGACCAAAGAGCATTTGAAAAGGGGAGTAACCAGTGGCCTCATGAGTGACACTCCTGTAGGCAAGCAGGAAAAGAGGCAATTTCTTGTCCCAGTCCTGTTGGTCTCTAGACACCAGGAGAGAGAGGCTATTTAGGATGGTACGATTGAAACGCTCCACCATGCCGTCCGATTGAGGATGTAGAGGTGTAGTTCGAGTTTTGTCCATGCCGAGTAGTACACACATTTCCTTAAACACAGTCGAATCGAAGTTTCTTCCTTGATCGGAATGGATTTGAAGAGGAACTCCATATCTGGAAACCCAGTGTTGAACTAGTATGTCTGCTACGGTTACCGCCTCTTGATTAGGAATGGAGTAGGCTTCAGGCCACTTAGTGAAGTAGTCCATGACAACGAGAATGTACTTATTGCCATCAGATGTTCTAGGAAGAGGACCCAAGATGTCTAGAGCAATTCGTTCGAAAGGAGCTCCTACATTATAATGCTGCAATCGTCCACGGGTGCGCCTCTTTGGACCTTTACGTGCTACACAGGTGTCACAAGTTCGACACCACTTCTCCACGTCACTGCGAACATTATTCCAGTAGAAACGCTCTCGAACCTTCTGCAGGGTCTTCATTACACCAAAATGACCTCCTGTGGGACTACCATGCAGTTCTTGAAGGACCATAGAAATTCTCGACTTAGGGAGTAGTAGTTGCCATCTACATGTCTTTCCATCATCAGACTCCCATTTTCGGTACACGATACCGTTCTTCAAATGTAGGGAATCCCAAAGAGCTCAATAACGTTTAGTCGTAGGATGGTAATGGGCCATGTCTTGCCAGCTGGGCTTCCTGTTGGACGCCTCTTTCAGCTCTAGAATTGGCTTAATTTCAGGATCAGCAAGTTGATCTTTACGCAGGCTCTCGTCACTCCACGGATCTTGCGATGATGTAGACCCAGTTGTAACTTGTCTTACTATAGGACCTTTGACATTAAATTTCTTCTCAACCCGGTCGCAGTATCTACAATTCTCTGAGCAGGGTCTTCTTGAGAGAGCATCTGCATTTCCATGTGATGAGTCTTTTCGATGGCGTATCTCCATATCGTACTCTTGAAGCTTTTGTATCCACCTGGCTATCTGGCCTTCAGGGTTCTTAAAATTCAATAGCCAAGTTAGAGAAGCATGATCAGTTCGGATCAGGAATTTTCGACCGTAAAGATAATGATGAAAATGGTCTATGGCTTTCACTACAGCAAGAAGCTCTTTTCTTGTTACGCAGTAGTTTCGCTCTGCCTTTGATAAGCACTTGCTGAAATAGGCGATAACACGCTCCTGGCCGTCGATTTCCTGGGACAGTACAGCGCCAATGCTTTCGTTACTTGCATCCGTATCAAGTATAAACTGTTTATCGATTTGAGGATATGACAAAATTGGAGTGAATGTTAAGGCCTCCTTAAGCTTTTCGAAAGCAGCGTCACATTCCTGTGTCCACATAAATTTTTGATTGGCTTCTGTTAATTTATGAAGTGGCCTTGCAATCATCGAGAAGCCTTTGACAAATTTTCTGTAATAGGTGCATAATCCTAGAAAACTTCGAAGCTGGTGAACATCTGCTGGACGATTCCAATTTTTCACAGCCGATATCTTCTCCGGATCAGTCCTAACTCCTTCCGACGAAATGATGTGTCCAAGGTAGGCGACTTCATTACGAAACAAACTGCACTTCGAAGGGCTTAACTTAAAATTAGCTTCCTTTAACTTTTGTAGAACCCGCCTGAGGTTGTTCAGATGTTCATCAAAAGATTTTCCTATGATTATGATATCGTCTAAATAAACAAGACATGCCTCATATGACAGCCCCGGAGAACCGTTTCCATAAGGCGTTCAAAAGTTGCAGGTGCATTACATAGACCAAAAGGCATTACCTTGAATTGCCATAATCCTTGTCCTGTTGTGAAGGCAGTCTTCTCGCGGTCGTCGGGATGGATCTCTACCTGCCAGTAACCACTCTTCAGGTCTAAAGTAGAGAACCAAGTGTTGCCCGCAAGTGTGTCAAGAGTGTCGTCAATCCTTGGCAGAGAGTAACTATCCTTTTTGGTGACGTCATTCAGTCGGCTGTAGTCTACACAAAATCTTGTAGAACCATCCTTCTTTCTTACTAATACAATGGGAGACGCCCATGGACTTGTCGATGGTTCGATGACGTCATTTTCTTCCATATCCTTAATTAAATTCTGCACCTCTTCTTGCTTGGCAAAAGGTAATCGTCTAGGGTGCTGTCAGAGCTGCTAGAGCGTACCAACTTAATGCTGGAATCTGTCGTAAGCAAAAGGCGGGGTCAAGGCATATGCCATCTAGCGGCAGGGGTGCATAACTAGAGGATGACGTGGGTTTGACGTCATATATGCGCAGATGTTTATTATCTCCATATCTTTTGCGCATATTTTCTGAATTTTCTCCCAGTCATGACAAATTAATCAAGTCTACGAGGTTTATTGCAAAACATTTTTGTTATAGTTTGTTTCGGTAAAGTCATGTACATTTAAAAAAATAGTCACAATATCATTTTAATTTTATTTTGGGAGAAAAAGTACTAATTAGTACTCATAAGTACCATATCATGCTACGAAAAATATTGACTTTTACCCTAAAATTAAAATAATAATGAGACTTTTTTTAAATACACATATTTTTAATTAAAAAGATCTGTGTTTTTAAAAAAAGTCTCATTGTCATTTTAATTTTAGGGTAAAAGTCAATATTTTTCGTAGCATGATATGGTACTTATGAGTACTAATTAGTATTTTTTCTCCCAAAATAAAATTTAAATGATATTGTGACTATTTTTTTAAATGTACATGACTTTACCGAAACAAACTATAGCAAAAATATTTTGGAATAAACCTCGTAGACTACATTAATCTGTCATGATTGAGAGAATAGCTTGAAATTTATGAATGAATTTTTAATATGAAATCTCAAAATGGCTTTGTCTGTTTAAAAAAAAAAAAAAAAAAGAGTCTAAGCAATGGTTTTAGGAAAATTATTGTCTAGAACGTTAAATATTTAAACAAATAAATTAACAATATTTCTTTGTTTAACAAAACAACATTTAATACATACATTTAAAATTAAAGTTATTCCGAATATACGTATAATAAAATAGGTTTTTAAATTAAAAGAATGAAAAGTTTGCAAGTTAAATAGTAAAAGTCGATACGACCAAGAAAACATTGGATTTTTATCGTCTGAAATTGGTAAATAAAAAATGCAGCTTGTTGTAAATAAAAGTTGAATATTTTATTTAGTATTAAATTCTATATATTTTTAAATATTGATAAATATTATATTATCATATGAAATACTACGGTGTATATCATTTTGTATAATTTAGCTCATCAAAAAATTATTAAAATGTGACACTATTTCAAAATTCTGCATTTATATAATAAGTACTTACAAAATTTAATGAATCATCTTTCATTACATTAAAAGCGTAATTAAAATCGAACATATTTTAATCAGCGATATTTGTATCGCATAGTTAAATGATATTTCATCTTAGTATATTTTATGTTAATATTTAGTCGTACTATACTTATTTATTCTATTTTTATTTACAATATTTCAAACCTAAAACTTATTCTACGAAATATTTTGAAGTAACATTTTATAGAAACAAAAAAGTTTTGTTGCCATTCACACAAAAGAAACTGTCATAATCCTCTACTTAATAATCCTCTAGTTATGCACCCCTGCCACTAGATGGCATATGCCTTGACCCCGCCTTTAATCTTGCGGACAGCTCTTCCATAGGAGTTGGAACGCTTGAATATATATGCAGTTTTGGGTGCTGTTTAATAGGAGAGTGATCTCCCGTGTCAATTCGGTGTTGTGCCATTTTAGTTCGTCCAAAGTCTTCAGATGTTTGGGAAAATAAACTTTGGAATTCTCTAATTAAACTTTCCGCAGCATCCCTTTGATTTGGATCTAAGTCTGTATTTTGTAACAAATCTTTGACTAAATTATCTGAAGATTTCTGAGAGTGATTGGAATTTTGACTTATGCACGTCACAGGAGCGCATGATGCTATCACCTCTCCTTTCTTGATAGTCCTCGTCTTATCACCGATGTTAGCAATTCTGACTGGAATGGTCTTCGAGAGGTCCACTACAGATGAAGCCATCAATACTCCTGCTTGTTTACTATTGTCTTCGGGATAATCTATATGGCCAAATCGATAATGAGTTTCATTGTTAATTACAGCTGGAACTAAAAATTCTGTTCTTGGACCTAGATGGATGTCTTCTTTGGCTATTACCGTTTGTTTATATTCAATTTCGTTATTTAATCCAAAAAGGCTTATTTCTTCAAATTTAGATAGCATTTCATTATTTTTAAAATCAAGTTTGAAGCCAAACTTCTTCAGAAAATCTAGCCCGATTATGCAAGGATCTGTTATGTCAGCCACATATGCCGTATGATAATATTTGCTTCCTCCAAAGTTGATGGTTAAATTGGCCTTTCCATATAGACCCCTTGCATTGACGTCACAGCAATGGCTCTTCCTCTAATCTGGTGCACATTTGGAGCCCAAACAAAACATCATAACTCCCTGTTTGCCGTTTAAAGAAGCTGTGGTCTTTCTGTTTAATTTTGATTTTTCTTATCCTTGCATTATTTTTCTAAGTACCTAAAAAAATGAAGCGCAAATTACTATTTTTATAAATGTGAAAACACCACATTTGCCTTATGTTTGGGCGCCAGATGGAGCATGTGACGTCACGTGCAAGGGGTCTATATGCCTATCTTGTCGCCCGTCACAGTTTGCAGGGTAACGCATGGTGGAGTCCAGATGAGTTTACATTTCAATTTTCGAGCCAAATCTTCTCTTATTATTGTCACATTGGCTCCTGTATCGACAACCATACGGCACTGAATTCCGTTAATAAAGCCTATCACATATAATTCATTATCACCGCCACTCATTTTTCGCCTTTATTCATTTTATCCGCCAACTCTTCTTGGCCTTTATTCATTTTTTCTGCCAACTCTTCTTGGCCTTCATCAATTTTATTTGTCAACTGTTCCATTCTTTCTTCGTTTTTATTCATTTTATCCGCCAACTCTTCTTGGCCTTTATTCATTTTTTCCGCCAACTCTTCTTGGCCTTTCGTCAATTCTGCCTTTATTCCATTAATAGCTTCTAACAGTTCTTTCAGTTGTCCGTCCATTGTTCCCTTTTTCGCCATAAGACCCGACTCCTGACACCAAATGTTAGAAGCTATTAATGGAATAAATGAAATTTTGTAAATAGTTAGTGTTTGTACTGTAAAATAATGTAAATAATCTTATTAAGCTCCATTCCTTTACTAATATTAGTTTTTGTTACATTGTCTCTGTTATCAAGCAAACTTGTCTATTATTTTCAGTGAATGTCTATGGCAGCTTGGCGAAATAATAGAGATATCGCCAAGTTGGCGTCACTTTTGACGACTAATTTTGGTCGCCTTGGCGATTGTTGGCGATGGTAACCCTTCCCTCTCTATGGTAACCCCCCTATAGATATACTGATACATTGAATGTTGTTCCGTGGATTTTTCGAGAAGGTTCTAGAAATTTCCAGCACATGCTGCGAGCCTATATAAGGAGAGCGATACCAGCTGCTGTGATTATTATTTACCAGTCAGGCATTGAGTGAGCTACTAGAGATAGTCCAAGCAAGTTTGCTAGATGTATTGAGTTTTATCTACGTTGTTTTGAATGTGATATAGTGTTGAGACATTGTATAAAGAGTCTCTGCGACCTATATTTGTACTTGTTCGATAGATTTGAACAGTTATTTTGGAATATAGCCGTTCTATTCCAGTGGCAGAAGTGGTGGCTATGGTGGTAGCTACAGGCGCTAAGACATTTTTATAATTTCAGTCTTGGGGTTGTTTTAAACTGTCATAGCCAGCTTCCCGCAGTGTAAGGCAATTCGCAGTAAATGGTAGCAGTTAGAAGAAAGGTTGAGAGGAATGAACTAACAAGGGCACCACCAAACATGGTGCACACAGATTTTAACGATTTCAAAGTATGTTGTAGGGGTCATACCACTAATTATTCAGCTGAAAGGATTCTTTCAAATGGGCCTTAGTTTTTGAGAAATTGGGGATCAAAGTTCAGCGTATATTTCAAATACTTATTAGTACATACTCCGCATGTGAATCAGTGGCGTCATGGTAATATACAAGCCTGCAAGTCGAAAGGTTGCGGGTTCGAATCACTCCTCGGCCTTTTATTTATTTTTATGTTTTTTTACACTTCGCAAATTATAAGCAGAATTGAAAATTCTACAGCTTTGAACCTTTTGATATTTTCTGAAGAGGACAGTTTACTTTGTCAACATTTTTTTTTAAATTATTTTTTCAAAATATGGTGAACTGTATTCTGATAATAGAGCTCATCAGTGGTGACGTCACAACCCCAGAAATTGGTTCAAAACAAACCACAGAGTTAAAAAAAAGATTGAGATGAAATATGTTGTTTTATCGTGAAGCTAAAAATTCAACACTGAAACTGATTTAAACAAGTTACAATTCGGCCCAAACACTTGCGGATGGCTTTTAAAACTTCCGCAAATCAACAATCAGCCTTTGAACGGTATCTGA
Source organism: Maratus speculifer (assembly GCA_964019185.1). Classification (NCBI taxonomy): domain Eukaryota; kingdom Metazoa; phylum Arthropoda; class Arachnida; order Araneae; family Salticidae; genus Maratus; species Maratus speculifer. The sequence continues at coordinate 16,276,047 of OZ025292.1, forward strand.
TTTCATAATGAAAGACCTTTTTTTGAAGGTATATCGTGCATCTCTAACAAACCCTAAACTCTTTCGGTTTGTATTGACCCAGTTACCATGGAAATGCGGGGTTGAGTTGTCTATGACGTCACACTGATGAGCTCTATTAAGGAGAAAAGCAGACGATTAAAAAAAGTATTTTTATATGTATTATAAATTTTATCTCATTAAACAGAATATAAAAAATTACGCGCTTCTGCTAGGAAAAAAATTTTTGATATGGAAATTTGAATATTCTGGGAAAATCTAATATTTATACATTTTTCATAACACAGACATACGTTTGACATCCTATCTGTTTGTAAGCAATTATATTATTTTTTATAATTTCTCGTTACAAAACCTACAAAGGATTTAAACCCATATGAATGTAAATAAAATATGCTTATTTAGCTCAGAATTAATATCTTTTTAGACACAATATAAAATAAAAAGGCATGTATTGTGATTTAAAAGTTGTTTTGTTGTATTTTTGTTTCTTTTTAATGGATTTTGGTGGCGCCATCTAGTGCCGATTCTAAAAATGGCTGCAAAGTGGTTAAAAGATATAGTTACGAGTATATTTCTGTATTTTATAGTAATGTGCAAGTTTCAATGTGGGAACATTGCTATTTTCGATAAAATATGGATGTTAAAATATTTTAACAACAAATTTACGTAGTCCTATGAGATGGCAAACGGAATCTCATTTTTAAGCATATTTTGAGGCTTCGTCCCATCGCCTATTTCGTATTTCAGTTGAATTACGGAAAGAGAGTTTTGATTTGATAAAAAAAATAGATGTAATCTGTCATTTCTTATTTGTGCAAACGATAACTTATGTTCATGTTGAACTTTGGAGATAAATGTATTTACAGAAAATTGGAAAATTGAAAACTTGGATTAACTGGTAACAACTTGCATTTTAACATTACTGCATTAATATTTTATTACTTTTTCGAAGATACGCATTACTTGAATAATCTAATCCTAAAAACGTTTAAAAAATTGCACCCGAAAATTATTTTGTATTATTTATACATATACAAAAAAGGCAAGTTTTCATTTAGAATGCTATAAAATAAAAAAGCGAGAGGAAAAAAAACCATTATTTCAGGATTGTGCTTAAAATAAAAAACGCGAATAATAATTAATAAAAAAAAGTTCTAGGCGTAAACTAGTTTTGTAGTTTTGTCAATAGAAATATTCGTTTAAAAATTGCAGAAAAAAAAATAAATTTTCATGAAAAAATTTAAAAATGTAAATGTAATTTATTAAGAAAATATCAAAAGCTGTAGCAATTTTATAATAAAAATACTTAAAATTTGTAACGTGTAAAAATACAAAAATAAATAACTAAACGCCGAAGACTGATTCGAACCCGCAACCTTTCGACTTGCAGACTCGTAAGTTACCACGACGCCACTGATTCACATGCGCGTTCGTACTAATAAGTATTTGAAGTATACGCTAAACTTTGACCCCCAATTTCTCAAAAACTAAGGCCCATTTGAAAGAATCCTTTCAGCTGAATAATTAGTAGTATGACCTCTACAACATACTTTGAAATCATCAAAATCTGTGTGCACCATGTTTGGTGGTGCCCTTGTAAGTATGACAGGAAAAGGAGCTAGGAAAACAGCTAGGCCAGCGAACGACAGGAGTGCGAGTTAGCTACAGCTGCGATTTTATACTGTGTCTTCATTCACATTCCAAAATTAATTTGTCAGGCAAAATCATTTTTTACTGAATTTCCCAAGACTGAACCATACTGTAATTTTTCATATTTTCACGATTTCATTTTTATCCCACTTCTGACACCAAATGTTGTTGCGTATATGGGGTTCTTTTGATCTTATGGTTAGACAACTTCAAACTCTTGTCAGAAAAGTAGAAAATAATTTATTTAGAGAACTTCAGAACAACAGTCTTCGAAACTCACAAATATTACTAGATATTCAAAAATAATTGTTCAAATCTACCGTTGGATTTGTGCGTTGTTGTGCCTGCTGTTACCTCACTGGTGCCTAAATAAACCGGTTTAACTTATTCAATTTAATTTAATCACCTACAATTTTCTCATCATGAGTAACGATAATGAAGTTGAAGCAGAACAGTTCCGTAAATTATTTATCAGTCAGTCATTGAGTGAGCTACGATTGTTTAAGCAAGTTTGCTTGAGTTTTATTTACGCTGTTTTGAATGTGATTTAGTGTTGAGACGTTGTATAAAGAGTCTCTGGAACCTATATCTGCACCTATACGATAGATTTGAACAATTATTTTTGAATATCTAGTAATATTTGTGAGTTTCGAAGACTCTGTTGTTCTGAAGTTCTGTAAATAAATTATTTTCTACTTTTCTGACAAGAGTTTGAAGTTGTCTAACCATAAGATCAAAAGAACCCCATATACGCAACAACATTGACAAACTTGGCGATTGTTGGCGATGGTAACCCTTTTCTCTCTATGGTAACCCTCCTAGATATACTGATACATTGAATGTTGTTCCGTGGATTTTTCGAGAAGGTTCTAGAAATTTCCAGCACATGCTGCGAGCCTATATAAGGAGAGCAATACGAGCTGCTGTGGTTATTATTTACCAGTCAGGCATTGAGTGAGCTACTAGAGATTGTCCAAGCAAGTTTGCTTGATGTATTGCGTTTTATCTACGTTGTTTTGAATGTGATATAGTGTTGAGACATTGTATAAAGAGTCTCTGCGACCTATATTTGTACTTGTTCGATAGATTTGAGCAGTTATCTTGGAATATCTAGTAATATTTGTGAGTTTCGAAGACTCTGTTGTTCTGCAAATCTGTAAATAAATTATTTTCTACTTTTCTAAGAGAAAAGAGTTTGAAGTTGTCTAACCATAAGATCGAAAGAACCCTATATACGCTGTAACATTTGGTGTCAGAAGTGGGATCTGGACCATACCCATCCATCGCGTACCTGACATTCGGACCACTCTGACACCAAATGTTACAGCGTATATAGGGTTCTTTCGATCTTATGGTTAGACAACTTCAAACTCTTTTCTCTTAGAAAAGTAGAAAATAATTTATTTACAGATCTTCAGAACAACAGAGTCTTCGAAACTCACAAATATTACTAGATATTCCAAAATAACTGTTCAAATCTATCGAACAAGTACAAATATAGGTCGCAGAGACTCTTTATACAATGTCTCAACACTATATCACATTCGAAACAACGTAGATAGAACTCAATACATCAAGCAAACTTGCTTGGACAATCTCTAATAGCTCACTCAATGCCTGACTGGTAAATAATAACCACAGCAGCTCGTATTGCTCTCCTTATATAGGCTCGCAGCATGTGCTGGAAATTTCTAGAACCTTCTCGAAAAATCCACGGAACAACATTCAATGTATCAGTATATCTATAGGGGGTTACCATAGAGAGGGAAAGGTTACCATCGCCAACAATCGCCAAGTTTGTCGCCAACTTGGCGATATATCGCCAAATTTGGCGACCAAAATTAGTCGTCAAAAGTGACGCCAACTTGGCGATATCTCTATTATTTCGCCAAGCTGCCATGGACATTCACTGAAAATAATAGACAAGTTTGCTTGATAACAGAGACAATGTAACAAAAACTAATATTAGTAAAGAAATGGAGCTTAATAAGATTATTTACATTATTTTACAGTACAAACACTAAGGGCGATATTACGGTGCCTCACTTAAGATCGACGTAGAGACTTACGATGTAAACAAAGCGCAAACGGTATTACGGTAGCGGCGTAACTTAAGGCAGCTCGAAAGCTGTCATAAGTTTGAGCACAAATGGATGCGCGCGCAACCACTACAAAAGTGACTACGGCCTCTGATTGGCTGAGAGCAAGAGGACTTACGCTTAAGCGCGAGGACTTACGCTAACGCCCATCCTACGATCGAGCGTAAGATAAGACAGAGCGAGGCACCGTAATCCCAGCCTAACTATTTACAAAATTCGTAACAATACTTTCATTCTATCTAAAGAATTTAAAGTCAAGGGAGTAAACGAAATAGCTAGAATTTTAATATTCAAAATTGTTTTATTGAAACTGAGTTAAATTACAATTTTATTTCTGTTTCTTACATTTTTATTTGAAAAACATTTCATGCGTGTTTTTTTGTCTGCGAATTTGTTCACCAAATCATTGAAATCAAGTGATTTCGCAACTTCGTGTTCAATGGAGATTATCTTTTAAACACAATATATCTTTCATAACAAGCCTTCAAATTTGACGTTTTCGAGCACATTTCCCAACGAAAGCAGAAAAACTGATCGAAATGCAGGAGAAAAACGGGTGATCACTTCATCGAAATAGCTTAGAACTGAATAGCTAATTTAATTATCATAAAATGTAAAAATAAGTTCAATTCAAAATTGCTTTCATAGTCAGGCATTAGCTTAGAACTGGATAGGTAATTCAATGATCATAAAATGGAAAATTCAGTTCGATTCGAAACTGCTTCCATAATCAGGCATTCCAATTTCATAACTTTAAAAAAATGAATTTGTAAATGTGTCAAAACGTTTTGCGCTTGTTGAGCGGAGCAGTTGAGAACACCCTTAAGTCTATTTGCTAAATTTGTCATTTCTGATGAATTTGTTTCCTTTGTAAAACACTATTTTAAAACCTAACAATCCTTATATCTATATAATAAAGGCCAAACGTATCTGTGCGTAACGCATACGTCATGTTTTGAATGGCAACACTTTCCGATGAAATTTCGGTTTTGCAATTTTCGCTATTGTAAATTTTTAAACTTCTAGACATTGCACGTTTTCAATCTTTATACCATCGTTTAGAGAAAAAAATTCACTTTTAAATGCCGTTTGTTAGAAAACTGTATCTCAATTTGTTTTTGAGATATTAATTTTTTTGTAGTTTTTGGTTCAATTTCTCTAATGGTGGCAACTTGAGTATCACATTTATGAGGAAAAAGAAAATAAAATAGCCATAGAGTAAAAAAGAAAAAAAAAAAATAGAGATGCAGGTTAGTGGCTGGAGGTGACGCCAAAAATGTAACTCTAAAATTCGCTGCATTGCATCAAACACAACGGCGTGCTTTCACAAAAAAGAAAAACTTTTAGCGATGCAATTTTAATTCATAATACAATGAAATGCTATTTTATAATGCTAAAATATATTCAGATCTTTTTCATTTAGAGAAAAAATGATGTTAAAAAATTCGGTCTCTGTTCCATGTGATTGTTTTGTTTGGGTCGAATGAGAGACTTATATCGGAAGAATAACGCCAATCAAACCGTTTTAATCGCATACGGCACCTCCATCTATCTCTTTTCTCCATGGAAAATAACAGATCACTGTATATTTTAGTTGTCATTTTTTCATAGCAACTGAAAAAAATAGTAATTAAAAACCTGTTATGTCAATATATCGTCGGCTATAAAACCCAATGAATGTTGTTGGTTTTATTTCGTTTTTATTTATGAATTTAGTGACTTTTAGTTCGTTGTAAACTTACTTTACAAAAGATACACCATTTAACCTTTACAAAAATGTATTTTAAAGAATATCTGAGTGTCATATTTTCTTAGTTGTTTTTAAAAACTGAGAATGCAATTTTATTCTTTGGCGAAATCTTTGGCTAATAACTGTTATCTTGCGTCTAATACGCAGGGCCGTAGTGAACAATAGGGAGGGCTCAAGAGAATGTAAAGGGGCTCATAGTTTTTTTTTCTCTCTCTCTCTGACGCAGAAAGATAAATTAGTGCATATTCATATTGTAGGTACTCTGTTTCTTATTAAACTGTTAAAATAACTTCATTTTATGCTCAGAAAAGTATATGATGATAAAGTTTTGAGTGTATAACTGGTGCAAAATAGCCCATCATGTTAGCTTCATATGTACAAATAGGATGAGGGAGTGTTGAAACATTTATTTTAGATACAATTTAGTAACTCTGCAAAACTGTGAAAACGTTTCAAAACTAAATTAGATTTTTAAACAATATTTCATTTGAATTTTCGGAACAGAAATTCATTGAGTGACCTTGGAATCTTTTACAGGGTGGGTGGGGGGGGGGCTCAAAATATTTTAGGGGGGGTGAACCGCCCATAGCACCTCCTTAGCTACGGCCCCGCTAATACGGAAGTACCGATAATTTTTAAAGCTGTATATGATTACATAAATACTATGTTTCATATAAAATTGCTATTTGGAATTAGTTGGCAGTTTAAAAATCCTACTGCGCAGAAAAAATTTATTAGACTTTCCAATTTTAAATTTTAAAAAAGTTTTTCATTTTTACTTTGTGACCCGGGAACCCCGGGTTCGGTGTACTAGTATATTATAAATGTGAAAGTGTGTCCGAAAATTGGAATGAACTTGGCCTCAAAACGGATGGATTAATGTCTTTGAATTTTTGTATATAGATGGATTATTGGCTTGAAATGAACATAGGCTAATTTTTGTTTATTTTATTCAAATATTTTTCTTAATAATTCAAAATTTCACTATTTTTCATACAGAATAAATTGAAAAATTTTCCATAATATTTAATCATCTTTCTTTTTTCGTTGCCAAAAAATAAAAAAACCGGAATAATTATTTATCTTCTGTAATTAATTTTCAACTGAAAGATTTTCACGTGATAAAACAAAATGAATTAAATAAATGGACCCTATTCTGTTTTTCGGTTCGAGGTTAAAAACCGCAATTTTACCAATTGTGACGTCAGAGGAATACTGTTTTTCTTCTTATATCAGGCAAACGATTATGTAAAATTTCTTTTACACTTAGAAGACTTCACAAGAATATAACTTCACACTTTACAAGAAAATAAATATTTTAGTAGTTTTTCCAGATATTAATCCGTAATCAAAATGAACCTTTTTCTTTCTTTCGGTTCGAGGCTATACAATTCAATTTTTTACCAATTGTGACGTCACAGGACTACTTTCCATTAAGAATTTTAAACTTATCAATGTAACGTCATATCTGAAACAAAGTATAAGTTTTCAAGTTTTCATTTTAATAACACAATGTAATTTAGAGTAAGTGCTAAAAAGAGACGACTGTGATGTCACATATTAAAAATAAAATAAATATACTCTGATGTTGTAATGAAATGAGATTGAATTATGATATCAAAAGTTATTATTTAAAGAAAATTAAGTTTATCGTCTGAGCGTGGTTAGTATAAATATTTAATTTTAAAATGAAATAAGTTTTTTAAAGATTAAGTATTAAATGATTAGAAAATGTTAATAATTTATACATATCGTCAATAACGTAATGATCAATGAAAAATACTTTTTACCATTCTTAGAAAGTAAGAAAAACTCAACTAATAATTAAAAAAATATATTTTTGTGTGTTAATTCTTAAAATTGTTCAATTCTTCAAATATAAATAAAAATCACTTTAAAAATGTACCATTGGGCTTAAAATCTAAAGATTTAATGTAATTGTGAGAAAATACATTCCCTCAGTCAATATCTCAATTTCGCATAATGCGCTCGAAGTGTGCTGGAAACAGGTTTGTAAATGGATATTAATTCCACTTTTTTTTAGCTCTTAAAAAGTAAAAATATGTTGCCACTTTTAAGAATATTTTTTTACAATAAATTTCTATAAATTTTTATGGTATGCAAAACATATATGTACAAATTATACAAAAATGCCACCTAAAACACAGTTTTGAAGTAGATTTTTCCTAACACTGTTTTTTTTTTTTTTTCGTTTTACGGAAACTACATCTATTTTGACACTTTCTAACATGGTCTAAAAGTGTTTACGACTTCAGCCTGTCTGTATACCGGATGCCGAGTGCCTGGGGTCTGCCGTCTGTTTGTCCGTGTTTCAACTTGAGTAAATATAGTAGGATTCATACGAAAATAACTTACGTTATTGAGTTTTGCCATAGCATGTGCGGCATTGAAAATGCGCCAGGTAGCAATTATAGCTGAATCACAGGAGCACTTATAAGGAGACTTTACATTATGGTTTAAGGAGGAAAAATCATTTCTGGTGTATTTTGATAATGTTACATAATTTTAAATGTAATGAAATTTACATGCATTTTTAAGGTTCACAAGAACATGGTTACCATTGAATATGTTAAATGTAGTACTTATAGTGTGCGTACAGGGAGCTCAAAAGTATTTCAATATATAATGGTCTGTAAAGAAAAACCATTTGCAGCGCATTTTAATAATGTTCTTTTATTAAGGTTATTTTAATAATATTGAAATTGATATCAGTTTCTGAAATGCAGTGAAACAGGATTTCTATAGAAAATGGGGTGAAAAGATTTAACATTCATTTAAAAGATCACAGAAAAATGTTCGGTAATATAATAGTCCACGGGGAAAAATATTCTCAGCGTATTTTAATTGCGTTGCACTATTTCAAACATGATGAAATTAATATACTGAGATTAATCAATACAATGATAAATACTGAAATTTACTACAATATGCTTGCAGTTAAGTATGATTTGCATCACATTTGTTGTTCATTTACACAGACGCATAAAAGATTTTGGGCCTGTGTCCAGATCTCAGATATTGTATCCAAAGTATGGTCTATTAGAAAAGAATGCTGAAGAGCTTTTACAATTATCGTATGTATTTTAAGGAAAACTAATGCATCCTGAAGTTCAGCTACATTTAGTATAATAAGAGATGTTTGTAGAATTTGAATAAATCATGTATCGTACTATACAATAAACTGGATATATGGTCACCTGTGCAATAGCGATTCCCGGAAATATGAATTCAATAATTTTAATCGGGTTTTTTGCTTGAATAATTTAAGCTAAATATGCGGTCGTATAAATATTTGCACGTAGTATACAGGACTGTAAAAAAGAATCCAAGTAAGTTTCTGTCTATTATTAGAAATTGCTAAAAGTGAATTTTAATCTTCGTTACACTTTTTCTAACAAAGCAAAATTTTAACATTGTATTTAGAATATTTACAAACACATAGATCATATACACAGCTGAAGAAAAGAATGGGCCGGCGAAGTTATGTATTATGGAAATGTTGGATTTTTTTTATTACCTAGGTTTAACATATGATTTTTCTTTCTTTGATATGGAATTCTGAAATACACTACAACATGATTTGTGTACAATTGGGGTGCGTTACAGTTGTTCTACAGTATAAGTGGTTGCAATTTCATTTTCGCGATTGCTGATATTATCTAACACATTTCCATTTTATTTGACCGAGTTCTTTAAGTCCCCCATAAAAAAAACTACTGCATAGCCTCCTATAAGATATGTGTTATATATATTTTAAATTATTATTAATGAAACGTTTTGTTTAACTAAAGCGTTTATCTTTTTTTTAATGCTACGTGAACGACGTCACGGGTAACAGCTAGTATAAAATAAATTAGAGTATATTTTTCTGGAGTAGAATTTTGTGAAGGGTTGTGATTTATTAAAAATAATTTTGTGAAGGATCCCTAATAAAACGCTTAAATGAAAAACATGTAAATGAGAAATGTGTGTTATTAAAATCTGCTGTATTAGTATACATATATTTTTCCAGGTTGTGCAAAATTTTCTAATACTTAAAATTTTTAATAATTGCTATATAAATTACATAAAGTAATAAATATGACTTACCAGATTAGCATAGTAGTATATCATTTTCCTCCAGATATACACTTAATTTTATAAATACTATACTATGCGTATTATTAAAACAAATCAGAAAAAAATATTATACAAAAACCCACATCTGAAGTGCTGTGTTGTTTACAAACATGTACTTGTATGCATTAGCAGACTGCTAAAGTACTTGAATAGGCCAGTACTCCCTTCAAGATCAAGGAATCCGGTTACTAACTAAGCTGTTAACATATTAAGGTGATTTTCTAGATGTTATTTGTGTCACCCACGTCGCTAAATCGGTGTGAAAAATGAGCTATCATCTAAAAGCATAATATTCCGGTATTTCAAAAGAAAACACTCTTTTGTCGCTAGCAGCTCAATACAAAACCCCGGCTTTCTTCAGAGCCGATCAGTTGACCGGTACTCTTTCCTTATCCTTTTTAGTTCCATACAAAAACCCATGGTCAAAAAGAGAGAGGGGGAAACGAGTAAGAAAATAAGGATTTTCAGTTTCTGCGTTTTTAAAATCTAAGGCTGCGAGCGAACAGTACTAGTTTTTATAACACTAAAAGAGCAATCAATCAATCTTTGTTTAAGAATGGAACAAAGGTAAAACCTCTTTAAATGATTTTTGAGGGACTGACCCTACCAAATTGACAAAGGAAGGGGAAATTTTATCTACCCAATCTTCAGTCGTAAAGCTGTCAACTGATTTCGAGTTCAATTTCTCGCTTGAAGTTCAAAAAAGTTCACTGAAAAAGCACTTTATATATCGAAGTGCCGACACGAAAGATCAAAAATAGCGACACCTGACCGCAAGAAGTTAGTGCTATGTGCGTGGACCTTAAACAAGATTTTTGATAAAAACAGGACCCAGTTAAGGCTACGGGGGGCCCCGGAACAAACATCATTCTGGACACCCCCCTTCTATCTATCTGTAGATTTTTTTTCTTTTTTTTTTAATAATGTAGAAGTGGCAAGCACTAAAAATAAAAAACATATTGTACACATGCATAATTTTTGTACTCACATCTATATACAAGATATCACAAAAAATTGGTCAACTCTTTAATTAAAAATATAATTTAATAATTATAGAAAATATTATAGATTGATTGAGATAAGCATTTCTTTGCAAATTTTTACTTTGCTTACCTACATACATTACAAGATGCCTAAAAAAGAAGGCTCAAAATTGGATATAATTAATGATTTTAACTTATCACGTTACCAGGAAACAATAATAAAAAAATATATATATATAAGTTATAGGATACTATGTTGTTGTAATGAGAGCCTGGCTAAGTCACGGGCATGCAGGGCAACTGCATCGGACGCTGCGGCTCCCGATTGAGGACCCCAAGGGTAAATATAATTTTTTTGTTAAGGCTAAATAATAAAAAATGGCTACAAGTGACCAAAATTCCTGCTTTCTTTCTTTCTTTATATTTAGCTTTATTGGGGCTCTTTTCTCATCTCTCCTCTGTTTTTGAACCTCCATGCCCTCCTTCCCCTGGATGTAACACTTACATCAGTTGTGTTTACATTTTAATGGCTCACATTTAGTCTTATATTTCTATAACAGAAGAAAAAAAAATATTCGATAATTTCTTAAAGTTATCTTTTTTGTGCTATTCTGCATACAAATGTGAATAGACAATATAAAGGTTAGTTTTAGACACTTTAGCATAATTCAAGAAAAATCCAAAAGGTAGAAAGGGGCCCCCACAATCTAAGTCGGGCCCTGGTTGTTATAAAATTTTAATAATTTGTTTTCTAATGATATAGTTTGTTTTCTGCGTATGTGGAGGGAACACCGGAAGCAGAGAGGAAAAAGGGAACCACATTCCCTTCCTAAATGTTTGAAAACGTATGAATGTTGGTCACTTTTGGCACATTTTAAGCATTTGGCACCCTTTACTGAAAATCCTCATTATTGGGGGGGGGGGGGCGGAGCTTAAAAAGAGGGCACCTGGGGGAACTGTCTGGCATGATCCTGAATAAGAAAAGGGGAATTTGAAAAAATAAAAACATTAAAAGAAGTGTTTTCTTACATTTTCAAAACAAATAAACTTCGGTAAAAAGGTCGATAGAATCGATTAGGGGGCCCCCTGGCTTCGTCGGCCCCCCCAAATGGGGGGTATGGGGGGCGGTCGCTACGGCCCTGCCTGGTAGTGACTTGGAAAGCAGACTAATGACTCATCTAACATGGAACCTGAAATTACGTTTTCTTCTATTTCTTCTAGTGAAAAATATCTTGTTATAGGAGGCTCGCTGATTTCAGCGGCGAACCAGTCGATACTAGAGCTGTTGCAAACCGTACGTATTCGTTATTAAGAAACGGGTATTTTCTAAGATACGAAATACCGAATCGTTATACCCTGTTCGCACTGGGATAGTTGAGTCACTTAACTTTAAGTCACTTAAATTTTTTGAAGCGGGATACCCGGAATTAGGCTTCACCTGTTCGCACTTGCTAAATATTTTAAGTGACTTAACTTGGCCAAAATGACATCTGGGCATGCGCATAAGTTCTGAAATTTGTAACTGCAACTCCTAACTGCTTTTTTGTTTACATAGCAATTAACCTGCCATATTTCAATTAAAAATTAATTTTGTCATCATCCCAATTTATTTTTCTGGAGGAAATAACAGGTTCAACATTTTCCATTTTTGACCTTTGATTACAAGAAAACCCCCACAAACGCACGTGTTAAGCAATTGGGGTAAACAAATAACAGTTTGAAATAATTTATAATTATTTTTAGGACTCAACTCCAGTAATTTAATAATCAGAATTAAATATTCTAAAATTTAGAAATAATAATTAAATATTCAGAAGGCACATTTCCACTCAACTCATATTTGAGCGAGTAGTGCTCGCTTAAGTGAGTTGCCGAAACTTGCTTAAGCAAGAATCTTGATTCCGGGTACGACCGCTTCAAAAAACTTCAAGTTAAGGGACTTAACTTTCTCAGTGCGAACAGGGTATTATAAATACCACTCGTTAGCCGTTACTGGAGTCCATATGCAACCGAACAAAGTGGATCTAACTTCAAACGCTACTTACGTTTGTATAATTCATGGTTTCTCGCGAGTTCGCCTCAACAAGTACATTAAGGAACATATTCAAGAGAAAAATATTAATTGCTTATTTGAATAAAATAATGTCCACTACTTAGTGAAACCAGTGAAACATGCGATAACGAAATCTGTCGATAACGGAAAGTACCATTAAACGAGTTCTCAAAAACGTTTTCCCCCGATTAACATCGCAAACATTTTCTAACATATTCATAAACTCAAATTTAATGCATGAAATCATAGAATTGGCACTGATGGCAATAGCAGTAATATCAAATCGAATAGTATTTTGTATTGAAGATCAAGTTATAATCTAATATTTTTATATGGTGACCACCCGTAAGACATGGTGACGTCACTACAACGTCGTTGTGAAGTCACATTGTGACTTTGTGACCATCGATTGTCGATGTGACGTCACGTGACGTCGATTTGAAGTCACAGTGACTAAAATGTGAAGTCGTTATGGCCGTTTTAGAACTTTTTTGTGACGTCACATTGTGAACACTTTGTGACGTCACAATGTGACAATTTGTGAAAAGTGTGTCATTTGGGACTACTTTGACATTAACATTGTGACGAACTGTGAATTTTTTTTTAGAAAGTCACATCTTAGTCACATTGTGACGTCACTGAATGGTGGCATTTTCGTCACAGATGTGATGTGACCAAAGTGACTCACAGTGACGTCATTGTGACGTCACTGTGAACAGGCATGCTATGAGGGCAGGGGCGTGCGAAGAAAAAATTGCGTCCGGGTAAACTTAGAATTTGGCACCCCCCTCCCAAATTTACTTGTAATAGGCCAAAATTAACATTAGTATTATAAATTTTGCGCCTCCTAAATCTCCGCGCCCAGGGCGGCCGCCCCCTTCGCCCCCCCCCCCTTTCCGCACAGTGCTTATGGTGACCCTTCAAACATAATTTTTTCCAGAAATACTTCATCATTCCTTAAATACAGCTATAAAGAATATTTTATTCTACTATAAACTTCCATTCTTTTTGCAGTAAAGTTATAAGGAAATTTTAATAGCTAAATGCATAATTAATACAAAATTAGTCTAATTAAACTCTTAAATGATAAACACGCGTTGTTCTTTTACTGCTCAGATCGATGACTCTTTTTTTAAATCGAAATATTAACACATAATATGTAATCTAAAAAAAAAAAAGCGCAATTATTTTGTTCAAGTTTTAAAAATGCATATAAAACTTCATATCTATAAGGTAAATAGTACAATCCCTAAATGATCTCAAAACAATCTTTCTTCTAAAAGCATTAGTTTCTGCTTCAAAAACTCCCTCCAAATTCACACTTACATGTTCGGCAAATGAACGGATGCTAAAATAACGAGAGCGAAACACACTTCTTTCTTCTTCTGAATATACGCAAACAACCAAATTAAATACCCGTTTATGATACTAATACGAGAATAACTTATCCCGAGTCTAAAGTCTAGACACAAACTCTGTGGGGGGGGGGCGTCATGAATCGGCCTCACCTTTAAACCCGCTATTGAAATACGTATATGAAAAATATGAACTCCACCCTACATTTTCTTGAACGCCCCTCCTCTCATTACTCATTTTGAATTATAGCCCTGTGTACAATACAATTACGCATTGCATTTTAATCAGAAGCGTAGCTAAGGGGGTGTTACGGGCGGCTCAGCCCCCCTAAAACATTTTGAGCCCCCCCCCCCGAAAAGATTCCAAGGTCACTAAATGAATTTATGTTCCAAAAACCCAAATGAAATTCTATTGAAAAATATAATTTAGCTTTGAGGACCTTTCATAGTTTTGAAAAAATACTAAATTGTAATTAAAACAGGTGTTTCAACACTTGCTCATTTTACTTGCACATATGAAGCCAACATTATGTTTAATACTGCACTAGTTATGCGCTCGAATTTTCCATAATCCTATTATTTTCATAGCATAAAATGAAGTTATTACAACAGTTTAATCAGAAACATAGTAACTAAACTACAGTGTAAATATGCAGTAATTTATCTTTCGGCGTCACAGAAAGAGAGAAAAAAAATATATATATGAGTCATCCCACTACATTTTCTTGACCCCCCCCCCCCACACACACACCACACACACCCTAATTATTGACTTCTCGCTAAGGCCCTGGTTTTAATGTTCTATTTGCATTTTAAAAATAAAAGTTCGAAATTTCAATAAATGTAACTTTTATGGATAGATGGCAGCACTAACTAATAAGAATTCTAGTGAAAAACACCGTAACCACTGGCGATAAATTGATAAATAAACTACAAAACTTTGTAAAATCACCATAAAACGAAAAATTAAGCAGGACGCGTTTCGAGCTACAACAGTAACAGCATGGTTATTTTACAAAGTTTTTTAGTTTATTTATTAATACGAATTCTTCCAAAGATTATTCTATGCGATGTATGCCGTATGCTCGATGACTGCGAATACCCAGTTTCTGAATAGTAACGACTAACGAAACGAATACTTTTTAACGGGTAGAGAATTCTAAATCAACGTTACCATACGGGTATTCATTTTGCCGTTATTTTCGCAGCACTAGTCGATACACTCATAGTATTCCGTTGCTTTAAAGTTCAGCTTTGGAACTTGAAACTCTCGCACTATATGTTGGTTTTTATTTTTTTAAAATTGCGACTTTTTTTTATTCTTTCCCATGCCATTCTTCTAATATTCTGTCTATCGTCGGTTGCCATTGCTATCAGTAAATTCTCGGGGTGACTATAGTATCCATTTGTTTGGATGACTGAATGCACCGTCTCCTTTAGGTCATCTGGTAAAAAAGCCGAAAGTTTAACTATCTGCCGCATATGTCTAGATCCATCCGCGCAACCTGCCTTTTCCTTACAACTTCCTTACAGAAAACCACACGGGCGCATAAACACGTATCACATACTGAGCGAGATATTTTAACTCTTTATCAGGATTTGAAGTACTAACATACAATCGTAAAATTATGCAGGCAGTTGTTATCCATCTCGATTGCACAATTGGTCCTGGTTTTTTATTTTCCAGTCCTCGAGGACATACTCTGGTTGAAACCACAACACAAATATCAAATAAGTACTTTTGATCTGTACACAGATCTTCAGTATTTTCCATTTCTGATGTCCAAGAAACAGCAATGGGCTCAAAGAAAGTGACACGCAGATTTTCACATCCCGTTAGTCTAACACCGATTGGACCGGCAAAAGGTCCTGTGGTTCCACCATCAAGTTTAGAAAGTAGATGTCTGAGTGGGAGTCCGTTCGTATGAAGAATACATATCAAATGTTGCAGCTTTCTTTTTATTTTTTTTCAAGACAGGCAATAACACTATTGCGTTTTCCTGTATTATTAACAGCGGTGCCATCACAACCTAGTGCTATCAGTTCAGAAAAGTCTAACTTGTACTGATTTAGAAAATTATATAATGAGTGCTATTTCTTTTCCATGACCGGAACGAGGTGTCAAGTGACCCAAGTATTCCGAACCAGATTCAGACAACACGGTGATGTGCTCCTCGTCTTTCTCTCGGCGGTGCCGCTTGTTCTATTTATTTTCTATGAAGATAGTTTTATCCTTTCTACCATCAAAAAATATTCTTTTAATTTTTCTTCCTTCAAGAACTTCTTCCGCCATTATCTTCTTCCCAAGTTTTTGTTTCTCTCTTCTGACCTTTTTTTTATCAATGACAAAATTTGTATCCTTTGGTGTCACAACTCCTGCATTTTGAAGCACGGATGAAGCTATTAAGGTATAACTTCCCTGTCTGATACATCGGTTCTAAATCCGGTAGACGCTGTGTGAGGAAGGCATAACCGTTTAGGATTGTCTGGCTTTGAAAAAGCTGTTTCAAATTCTGATTCAGTAGAGCTGCTTTCTTGAAAGCTTCCACTACTTGAATCTTCTAACAATATAGCTGACTTACACCTTGATGTAACTCCACTTGTTGAGGGTTCTGACGCAGAACCACTATCCCTCGTTAACACTACATTACTTTTCATTTTCCGCAATGTTTTCTTTGCAAGAGTTTTGCTTGTTTTTAAATCAACATTTCCGATAAACATTTTTCGATCAGTTCTTTGATCCTTCAAGAAGTTCACTTCTCGATGTGGAACTTTATGCCTGGTGTCGCAGATACAATTATTCAAATGTTTACACTTAAAGACTGCAATGTCAAACAGAGATTTCCGCATTTCGTACGAATTCTTCGCGAGCTGTCTTGTCTTTCACGCCCTTACGATTACAAGATTTCTCCAATGATCTACACTTGTAATTTTTTTTACCTTTCTGTAAACTGATCGTTGGGGAACAACTGGTATAGAAGCTTTTATCCAGATTTCGCTAACTTTTTCACCTATAATTTTAATAATATCATCTACTGTCTTATATTGACTTTCTCGATTTTCTTCCATATCGCTTCGCAACCAGTAATAGTGCCGCATGATGTCAGCATAAGTTGGCAATTGCAAGTTTTTTAATATGCATGGTACCCCAAAAAGGCTACTTTTCACGCTATCACGCGTCTTTACATTGCCATGGCCCTTCATACTAGCCATTTCTAAGCTCGTCTTAATAAAACGCACGAAACACTGTAATGGCACTTTAAAAGATCCAAAAAGCACTGTATCTAACTAGAAAAAAGTTTCACGTTTACTCTGAACAAATGTCGCAGGGTAACTGAGCTTAGAAAAATAATAAGAATTTCTCATCGTATTCCCCCCCCCCTCTCCTGTTTCATCCTTGACCCCCTCAACACTAGGATGAGTCATTGCGCTCGCTTAGAGTCCTGCTTCCACCCCCTTCTCGCCTTCCAGATTTGTTTTTGAAGTATACTGCTGTCCGTTGTCCAGATATATGACCTCTGACGCAGGAAATAAATAAAGAAGACTAAGGAACATAAATAAGAGAAAGACCAAGGAAGGATTCAAACAAATACAACTTTTGTCTGTTATGCGCGAAAACGCTATAAAAATTGGCTAATTTAAAATACACGTAGCAATTAAATAATATATTATCAGACCTTATTTGAACATTTGTACATTAAATATGCCATTTGAAGTAAATACAACCTAAATAAATTTAATTTAACTCTTTTAATTTTGTTGTTAAAAAGTTCAAAAATTAGCATTTTTGCAAAACTTCAAGCCATTTGCGGCAGGGTAAGGAAATGTTCAAAAAATCTCAAATTTTTTGTGTGAACTGAGTGCCACCAGTGGCCACTTTTTCACACCCGCCATTATCGAAAATCGAAAAAAAGTTTTTTTCGGCCCACCCTAATATACAATATGACGGGTTTAAAAAAGTGAAAATTGTCCCCCTCCCATGCCCCCCCGTCAGTCCACCCTTTCGCCCCCAATTTCCTGCAGCAGACATTTTAATTTTTTTACATTTGATAAATAATATTTACCGAATGATTCGATGAAAAAACTAGTAGGATGTGTCAATCCCAAAACTTTCTTCTATCTGATAAGTACATTTTAATATTTAAAAAACGTGGTGACCCCAAAGTTACCCACTATCGAATTTCCTCGAACATTTGACCTAGCCTAATGAGATTTTGGTATCCGAAAAGCCTAAAACGCAAAATTTAATTAATATTCTGAGAAAATGAGCTTAGTAGTGCCTCATGTTGGGTAATTTATACTAAAACCTAATAAGCATCTATTTATGTCAAGACCTAACAGAATCTTAAATTTGATGGAATTTCGTCCATTAGTTCTTGAGAAATAATTATAATAAAAAATTTGCAGAACGTCTCAGCAACACCATATCTTGGACAATTTATGCCAAAACGTAAAAAAGCGTCTAATTATGTTATGGTGTAAAAGAATATGAAGTTTGATGAAATTCTGTGCATTAGTTCTTGAGATAGAGCTAATTAAAAAAAACCGTGTAAAATATAGCACAGCAGCACCATCAGTTGAAGGATTTATAACAAAACGTAATCATCGTGCAATTATGTTATATGTCATTTTATAACAAAATCTGAAATTTGATGAAATTCTGTGCGTTGGTTGTTGAGATTTAGCTATCTGAAAAATCGTGCAAAATGCAGCATAGCTGCACCACCTGTTGCAAGGTTAATACCAAAATGTAATCAGCGTCTAATTATGTTATATACTCTAGTGTAACAGAATCTAAAATTTGATGAAGTTCTCTGCATTAGTTCTTGAGATATAGCTATCGCAAAAATCGTGTAAAATGTAGCATAGCAGCGCCACCTATACGGCAGTTCACACCAAAACCTTATCAGCGACTATGTATCTCAAGGTATCGCGGAATCTGAAGTTTGGTGAAATTCTGTGCATTAGTTCTTGAGATATAGCTATCATGAAAATCATGAAAAACGTGGCATAGCAGCGCCACCTGCTGTCCAATTTACACCAAAACTTAATCAGCTTCTATGTATATCAAGGGGTCACAGAATCTGAAGTTTGGTGAAATTCTGTGCATTAGTTCTTGAGATATAGCAATCTTGAAAATCATGAAAAACGTAGTATAGCAGCGCCACGTGCAGGCCAATTTTCACCAAAAACCAATAGGTACTAATTCATATCAAGGTCTAACTGAATATAAAATTTTATTAAATTTCGAGCATTAGTTCTTGAGATAGAGCGCCCACAAATTTTTTGTCACATACAGACAGACAGACTCACAGACGGACATACTCACAGACAGACGGACAGTCTCACTGTGATTTTCTAAAAATAGTCAAAACGTGTTCAGGACCTTCTAAAACGTATAAATCCGTCGAAACCCGGAAGCCGAAAATTTTCATGAATTCAATACTTTCTTCTTGTAAAAATAGAAGAAAGTAAAAAACACACTTAAATTGATAGGTATTGTACAAATCGCTAATTTTAAACATATGTTCGTCCTCTCTCCAGCCCCCTCTTTGAAATTTTTTTTAAATAAATAATATTTATGGGTACGTGACAGCATGTTAAGACAAAAATACCAGAAACTTTTAAAATTAGGTCTTCATTTCACAAGTTATTGTCATATTCTCCTGCTTCTTTCTGTACCTCGTTTTTCGATAAAACTTTCATTTCACAAAATTTCATCGATAAAACACTCCTCGATAAATCTCCTCATCTCTATTCTGAGCGAGAACGAAAATCATCCTTATCGAAAAAGGCATTCATCAGCAAACCACAAGCTTCTCGAAATGCCACTTTTATCAAGGTTAAATTTCATCTCGAAGTTACAAGTCCTTCGATAAATTTATTTCAATCGAGTTTAATTTTCATCGCGAAGAAATGACTTTTTCGAAATGCCTGACTTTATCGGGATGAGATTTGCTGAAATGAGAGGCATATACGAAAGCTCTTTTAATCATTCTTTCATATTATGAATCTTTCTACTTTTGGAGTTGAATTTTAAGGGGCGGGAGGGGGGAGCGATGAGGGGGCGAATTTTTTAAATCGTAGTTATTTCGACATTAAATGTTATTTTTTGTGTGGATTTTTTATGGAACTCTCCGGTAAATATTTATTAAATATAAAGATTTTAAAGTGGGGGCTGCATAATTTTTAGGTGTATTCTAAGATAAATAAGTGAACCCACGGGTGACATGTAAATTTCAAACCTTTTTTTTTACCCGTCATGTTATATATACATCATCGGAATGTTTTGGCACCTCCCTTTCATTTTACGAATCTTTCTCCTCCTGGAGTTGAATTTCAGGAGGAAGAGGGGGGGGGGGGAGAAAGCGATAAGAGGGTGAATTTTTTAAATCGTAGCTATTTCGATTAATATCGATAATAAATGTCATTCTTGATGTGGAGGTTTCTTTTATGGAACTCTTCGGTAAATATAACTTATTAAATATAAAGATTTTAAAGTGGGGGGGGGGGTGCGTCATTTTAGGTGTATTCTTGGAAAAATGAGTGAACCCACAGGTGACATGTAAATTTCAACCTCTTTTTTGGACCCGTCATGTTATATATAGATCATCAGAATTTTTTCGCACCTCTCTATCATTTTACGAATATTTCTCCTCCTGGAGTTGAATTTCAGGAGGAAGAGGGGGAACGATAAGAATGTGATTTTTTTTTAATCTTAGCTATTTCGACAATGAATATCATTTTAGATGTGGTTTTCAGAGGAGCGCTCCGGTAAATATTATTTCATAAATACAAAAGTTTAAAATGGGAACTGCGTGATTTCCTGGTGCATTCTAAAAGAAAAACATTACGGCCACGGGTGAAGAGTAAATTTCAAACTTTTTTTGGATCTGTCATGTGATATGTCATAGGAAAGGTTTCGGAATACTCTTTCATATTATGGACCTTTCTCTTCCTGCAGTTTAATTTCAGAATGGGGGAGCGACGGGGAGTGAATTTTTTTAATCGTAGCTATTTCGAGAATAACTATCATTTTAGAAATGGTTTCTTGATGGAACCTTCTAATAAAAATTGCTAATTATAAACATTTTAAAGTGGGGGATGCGTGATTTCCGGGTGTATTCTGTTAAGAAAAAATAAACCTGCGGGTGAGGAGTAAATTCCAAGCTTTTTTTGGACCCTTCATGTCATTGATTATTGGAATGTTTTTCGAACAACTCTTTCACATTATGAACGTTTCCCCTCCTGGGGTTGAATTTCGCCAGGGGGGAGGGGAGCGATGAGGGGTGAATTTTTTTAAATCGTAGCTATTTTGAGAATAAATTTCATTTTAAATATGATTTTTTGATGGAGCCCTTTGATAAAAATATTTTATTAAATATAAACATTTTAAAGCGAGGCTGCGTGATTTACGGATGTATTCAGGGAAAAAAAATAGTGGAGTAGTGAGGAGTAAATTTGAAGCTTCTTATGGACCCGTCATATGATATATCAGCGGAAAGTTTTCAAACCGCTCTTTCATATTATGAGTCTTTCTTCTCCTTTCCTCAATTTGGCATCCTTACAGAAGCGCTTTTCAAACTTTTTTGAAATCATTTCGTTTTTGTGAATTCAGATCTGATTTTTTTTATGGAGACTTCCAATATATCCTTACTAATATTATAAATCGGAAAGTGAGTTTGTTTGTTTGTTTGTTTGTTTGTTCCGCTTTCACGCCGTAACTACTGAACCGATTGCTTTGAAATTTTGCAGACGTAAAGTTAGAAGTCCGGATTAAATAATAGGGTAATTTTTATTTATTTTATTCAAATATTTTCCTTAATAATTCAAAATTTAATTATTTTTCATAGAAAATCAATAGGCATTTTTCAGATAAAATTTAACCATTTTCCTTTCCTGTTGCCAAGAAAATAAAAAATTGGAATAATATTTTTTCAGCGGCAATGAATTTTTAATAGAAAACTTCCACGCGAAAAACTATAATAAAATAATTTAAAAGAAAATAAATATGTCGTCATGCTTGAAATAAAAATAAAAGGTGTATTTTTTATAATACATTTAACAAGGATATTTGTTTAGTTAATGGGAATTTTTGTGTAAAATATGGTGACATAAATTAAAAGTAAAAAGAATGAAAAAGAATTATATTTTTAATAAAATGGTTCACTCATATAATGTGACGTCATAGTTGAAATAAAACAGGTACTTTATAGCAGTCGTTAAAAATACAAGGGGTATGAATATCAGTAGCTAATGGAGCGAGATAAATAATGACGTCATATTTAAAATGAATCAGAAATATTTTTTACTTATACTAATTAATCTATACTAATATTATAAAGAGGAAAGATTTGATTGTTTGTTTGTTTGAATTGAATAGGCTCCGAAACTACTTGACGGATTTTAAATATTCTTTCACCGTTGGAAAGCTACACTATTTCCGGTGAACATAGGCTAATTTTTAATTGATTTATACAAATATTTTTCTTAATAATTCAAAATTTCATTATTTTTCATACAGAATCAATTAAAATTTTTCCGATAAAAAATAACCATTTTTCTTTCCCGTTGCCAAGAAAATGTAATCTGAAATAGTAATAATAAATAAATTAAGTCTTAGTAATTATGGAACAAAACAATTTGTATAATTTTAAAATAGAAAAGAAAAATAATGAAATAGTTTACTGATAAATAAACGACTATTACTGGATTACCACGTGAGGCATAAAATCGCAATTTTGTTGTAATCGTACCAACGTGATCCGTAGATGACATCTGCACCTAAATATTTTTGGCAATATTATTGTTTATATAATTTGTTTACATTATTTGGCAATATTGATCTCCCATCGACCAAAAAACTGTCGCCAAAGTATAAGTTTAAATGTCAATAATGGATGATCGTAAATATCACATTCTTTTGACATTAAATATGTTTTGCATAATTGTTACGTCGTCAACTAATTTTAATCCGATGTTTTATCTCTATTTCTATTAATATTTTAATAATTTTTTAATTCTTTGGTTATTTAAAATAAAAATTATATCCATTTGTATAATTTGGCGAAATTGATCGATGGAATAATCAAATGGTACCAATTGTTTCTTTACACTCTATCTGGAATTAGCGTACTTATTGAGCCTCCGCCAAGTCATATGCCAAGCAGTCATTAAATCTGAGTTTTAGCCTTACTATTATATCTTTTTCATCTGCAGTTATTTTACCATCACTAAAAAAGAAATTTTTTGAATGTGAAGGAAAAATCATTGTCATGAAAAAATATTTGCAATTAATTTATCATTCATTCTAATAAAAAAAAGGTACTACTAGGTTATCCCGTCGATCAAAAAATTATCCCCAAACTATCAGATTAAATGCTAATAATGGATGATCGTGAATGTCGCATTCAATGACATTAAATACGATTCACGTGTTTAAAATGTCATTAAATGGTTTTTATTTCGACTTTTTATTAATATTTTTCTTAATATTCTACTAATTATTTGTTTTTTTCGTTATTTAAAATAAAAATTACGTTAATATGTATAATTGGGCTATTAGTTTGGCGATTTGTATAATTTGGCGAAATTGGTTGACGGGATAGCAAAGTAGTATAAAAAAAAGAAAAAAAAAGTGGATAAGTGTGATTGGCAATCGCACACAGGGATTCGTTTAATATCTTTTTCAAAACACTTTTTTTCATTAAATTAACAAATGAAAAATGGTTTTTCGGCGCTATTTTGGGATTTCTTCGCTAATCGCGCCAACCAGAACAAAATATTAACAGAATATTCCCCTAAATGTTGCCTTGATCGCATAGATTTGTTCATTTCTCTATCATAATCTGCAGATTTAGTAAAACTACACAAGTAAATAAAATTATGAATAAAAGTAAAATATTTCAAAGCTTAGCATAAATTTAAGGGAGACCAAATTGGTCACCAGAGGCGGATATTAATTTAAATAAGTAATCTATATATATAAAAGAAAGTTTGGATTTCGTATTAATCACAGCACAAAAAAATCTACCGAACCAAAAATCTTGAAAATTAGGGTAAAAATACTTCTAATAACATCGAGTGCCTCTAAGAAGGGATTTTCGAAAATTCCACCCCTAAGGGGGGGGGGGGTAAAAAAAAGAACGAACTTTTAAAAAATTCCTGAAAAATGGGCTTTTGAAGTTATTTTTCATCTGATAACATATTTTAGTGTATTTTCTCATGCTGAATCGAATGTTACTAAGTAAATTCTTTTAAATCCAGTAGTTCGTGAGCTACTTCATATTTTCCTAATTTGGCGATGACTTCGGCGCAAAAACCTGAAATTTTCAATCCTTATGTATATAGATCAGATTTTGTAGTTATTTTTTAACTGATACCATATTTTAGTGTATTTTTTCATGCTGCATCGAATGATATTAAGCAAATTCTTTTAAGTTCAGTAGTTCGTGAGATACCATATATTTTTTTGATTTGGCGATGTCTTCGGCGCAAAAAAGCGGTAATTTTCAACCTATATATATATAAGAAAGTCTGGATTTCGTATTAATTATCGTACAAAAAAATCTATTGAACCTAAAATTTTGAAAGTGAGTTCTATAATCAGTTAACGTGATTATGTAAGCTACATTTAATTATCTCAATATATATAAAACGCAAAGTGAAATTTCACTCCGGACGCTTATAACTTAAGTTCTACTAGATAGATTTTAATGGAACTTACATTGTTAGTTGGATAATTATTCAGAAATTTTGTAACAAGTGAAATATAGCATTCTACGTTGTTTAATTGAATACTTATGGAGATGTTTTAAATCAGATGAACACAATTACAAAAGGTTGGCTTTAATTTAAAGGTTCCGCTGAATGAATTTTTATGTGATTAAAATTGTTAACATGTTGAGCGCTACGTCATTCATTGGTGACTAACACTGAACTTTCCGTTTAGATGACTGACTTTTCACCGATGACAGACAGTCTAAAATACGATATAAAACTAAAAATTACTATGATGTAAAAATTTCGTTTGATTCAAAGTTTCTTTAAAAAACTGACCAGCGTAGCGGGCGAAGGCTGCTAGTCTATATATATAAAAGAAAGTCTGGATTTCGTATTAATCACAGCACAAAAAAATCTACCGAACCAAAAATCTTGAAAATTGGGGTAAAAATACTTCTGATTACATCGAGTGCCGCTAAGAAGGGATTTTCGAAAATTCCACCTATAAGGGGGTTAAAAAAAGGAACGAACTTTTAAAAAGTTCCTTAAAAATCGGCTTTTGTAGTTATTTTTCAACTGATAACATATTTTAGTGTATTTTTTCATGCTGAATTGAATGGTACCAAGCAAATTCTTTTAAGTTCAGTAGATCGCCAGATACTTCACATTTTCCTGATTTGGCGGTGTCTTTGGCGCAAAAACCTGAAATTTTCAATCCTTATCATATATATTATAAAGCAGAAGTTCTGAAACTTCCAAACGAGTGTTTTCAAAAACTACCCGATGGATCTTTTTGCAGATTATATCATTCGATAGGATATATTTTTGCGGAGGTTTATGATACAAATATATAGGTATAACTCTGATTTTTCGTACTAAATTTCGTATTTTTCGGTTATTTTTGACGGAAGGGTTGCAACAACTAATTTTTTGGCGATAATTATATTTAAAAAAAGAAATGAAATGCTCTCTCTAATGGAAAATAATATAAACATTTCGAAAAAAAACCCTGTTAATTCATTGATTTAAAATAAATAATGATAAAAAGAAAAAAAAATCCGTTTAATGCAAAATAATATTATGAAAGGAAAATATTTATCTTTAACGAAAAAAAAGAATATTTATAATATTTAAAAAGTAACTCAATGTGAAAGAAAGTTTTAAGTTATACAATATTTGGCTATTTATTTCTTTCGAGCCAGATTAAAAGAAAACAACATCTCAAAAATTTCATTAAGTAGTCAGTAAAACATATCAGTAAAACATAAGCATTTTTTTCTTTCTTTTTTAAAAAAATATTTTTAAATCTAATTTTCCCGTTATGTGTTTTACAGAAGAAACTCGCAGAATTAATTAAAAAAATGTCTCTAATTATTATTTCTATGTTGTTTGTTCAATTGGGTGTTTCAATCTACTTTTGTCGCCAATCAATGCGTTTCTAAACCAAAAAAAGCACAAGAGAAACGATGTTCGCAAGAACTATTTTTTTTTTCTCTCTCTCTTTTAATGACTGAGAGTATTTTTAGTAAAAATTTTTACATTTAACTTAAATACATATATAGCAATTAATACCAGAAAAATGAATAATATTTAAATTTTAGGGTAAATGTCTTTCCCCATACATAGATATTTTAAAATAATTTATCTGCAACTTTTAAATTTTTTTGGCACAGATGTCCCATACGCACAACATTGGCGCGATTTGTTTCTGACGCCAGTGCCATATATACATCTGGGTAATTAACTGATGCCAAAGTGTCATTAATTTGCTTGATATGACAACCCGGATGTTATTGTCTCTTTATTAATAAATTGCCTATTTACATTTTTTTTCTTTTTTTTTTTTTCAATTATATAAACTATTTTAATCTAGGCACATTTGTCATACATGCACCACATTTGCGCGACTGCAATAAAATGGCGATTTTATGCCTCACTTTGTTACCTGGCTGTTGTTGTTTATTTATTAATAAACTGTTTATTTACTTTTTTTTAAGGATATAAATAGTTTTGTTTTATAATTATTAACTAAACTTTTTAAAATTTATTGTTATTTTCTATTTAAAATAACAGAAAATAATTGAAAACTATATATGTAACTATTTGAAAACAAAGTTTTAACCGAATCGGCATCAAAAGAAGATTAAAAAAAAAACCGCGCCAATGTGGTGCGTATATGACATATATACCTTTTTTTTTTTCACTATACTACAGTATTTAAACATGCTGTATAAATAACGATTATTGTTTTTTCAAACATGTTTGGCACAGATGTTATATACGCACTGAGGTATCTGATTATCACCAAAACGGTGTTATTTTGCCTGATATGGTAACCAAGCAATAGTTGTTTCTGTATTAATAAATTGTTTATTTACTTTTGTTATAAAGCTATATTCGCCATGGCGAATCTCTCTTTACTGCCAATTCTCCTAAATCAACATTTATCTCTGTTCTGATAAGTACATCTAAATCTAAAAGGTTCGCACTTTGTGAACTCTGTTTAAGTTTGCCTCTGCTACCTCCTTGGTTTTTAGTTAAAGGAAAATTAGTTTACAGTTCAGCTACTGTTTGCTCAACTTGATATGTGAGGTCAGCGTCTTGGTAAAATTTATCACTTCATCCAACCAATCTTCAGTGTTTTGACTTTCGCCAATGTTAGGGTTGCAAGAAGTCTGTTTCATCAGTTGGCGATTGACATAGGTTATTGACTATGCATTCTCTTTCTCGCCGTGGCGTAAGTTACTGCGCTTGGCGCCCTTGGTTTCTTTCTGGCAACCTTGGGTCTTGTGGCGGGAGTCAGAAAGAGTTTTGTCAACACACACACGTTTGTTTGGTACTAGAAGGTGTACCCTTTTCTTTGATTTTCTGGGGCCTCACGTGGACGCCGGGAAAGATCGAGGACGAGCATGGCAGCATCATTGGACAGCTAAGTTAAATTTTATCAGTTCCTACTTCCATCCTTTTTATTTATTTTCCTTTTTTTAACTTTTTCCCCAATGATGAGAAACCCATTATTGTTTATGGTAAATTCAGGATTCGCGTGAAACTTGTATATTAAGATTCAATACATGTTCTTTTTTATACTACAATATCGTTGTCTTCCTTTTTTTCTTTTCACTACATCAGTATTATGTGATTTTTAAACATATCTTGTTTTTCCTTTAATCTTTTTTTTCCAGAACACGAGCTGTTGTTTTTTATTTTAGTAATCAGGTGTTTTTGTTCTAAATTTCAGTCTAATTTTTGAGTTCTCCATTCATAATTAATTTTTAAATATTTTTGCTTTCATGCAATGCCTTTTCGGTTTGATTTTTATAATCATTTAGGCATGCCAAATACTTTATATCATATGGTACCGAAAACCCTTTTTATCCGTTTGTAGTGGATATTAGCATCTTGCTGCACGGATTATGTGTTCTGGAAAATCCATTTCAATCCTATCTAAGTTTATGATTAAATCGTGTTTCATTTGTGTAGCATAATACTTTTATGTATGTTGAATTGTGTTGTCCATGTATTTTGCAGAAAAATATAGTATTATTTGATATTTCTTATTATTTATAGTTCATGTCAAGGGTGTCACATGGTATTTCATTAATTGAATCATAGTTGACTTTATTGTTTATTATTTAAATTTTTTTCTCCCTATTGTTTGATTTGAAATTCAATGTCTTCAAATTAATTACAACAGTGTATTTTATTTTTTCTTACAATGTCAAAAAAGTCATTATTTTTGAATATTCAGCCGTTTAACGGCGATCCGAAATTTGTTAGATTTTTCTTCCAACAATTGAAATCTGTTAAAGATTTAAATGATCTTGATGATAAACAGATTGTTGCAATATTCACAAATAAATTAGAAGGTTCGGCACTTGATTTTTTTGTTGACACTCCGTCAGTGCAAAATTTGAAAAATTTGGATGAGTTAGAAGCAGCATTTATTGATTTTTTTACCTCTACTGACATTGTTCATTCTCTAAAATCTTTAGATAGTTTGCAAATTAGAGAAGATGAAAAGTTTAAGCAGTTTGCTTCTCGTTTAGATGTGGCTGTTCGTAATGTATACCCAAGGGTTGATGAAAATTCGCTTAGTCAGATCAAATTCATGAATTTGCTTCGTATTGCCCCTAAATATATAAAAACTAAGCTTTTGGAAGAAGGTATTTCAGACTTTAAGGCTGCAATTGCACGTGCGGATGTTTTAAGAAATATCCATTTGGCAAATTTGTCACCACCTGCTAAGAAAGGTGATAATGCTATGGTTTTCCATAATCAGGTGTCTAATCAGCCTAGCTCTTCGTCTAATGACAACTCTGCTGCTAATGACGTCCCTCAGCGGTCTTTCTGGCGTCCCACACAAAAATTTCACAAAGATGATGCCCCACATCAGTGGTATAAACAAAATAATAATAAAAAGAGGTGGAACAATAACCAATTTAAACGTAGAAACACACCTAGACATGATAATTGTAGATTTTGTGGGAGAGCAGGCCACTATATGAAAGATTGTTATGAATTTTTAAGACTCGTGAATCGCTCTGAATCACATAATACCAGTTTAAATCACAACAGACATACAAAAAAGGTTGACAGGCATAACAACGAGAGAAGAGATTTAAACGATCGTCGGAGGTAGAAGAAGCTGGCACTCTGCCTTCCACGAATTTGACATTGCCAGTATTTGAAAATTGTTCGTCAGGGAATTTAGTTACACTAAATACTTGTCAGAATGATAAAAAAAAATTGTCTCTTAATCACATTACTCCAACAACCTCCTGCATTCAGGATAAGGAAAATAAATTAACACCTATATGTAATGAGGTACAAAGTGAGGTAATTTTTACGACTTTTGACAATAATTCCACATTACCATGTGTTCTTGGTCACATAAATGGTATTTCATTTCCCATGCTGATTGATTCAGGAAGCACTATTTGTCTTATTGACACATCATTAGTTGATTTGTTAAAGGGTAAAATACCATACAAATTTTTAGCAAGACAGGTTAACATCACTACCATTAATTCAAATGTTGCCTTTAGAGGGTGTATTGAATTTTCTTTCAAGCTGAAAAACAATTTTTTCAAACAGGAGTTCTATATTACAGACATTTCTCATAAAAATTTTTCAGCCATTCTTGGATTTAACTTTATTTCTAAATATGCTATAACCATTGCATCTGCATTTGATGCAATGCTATTTAAAGATGATAAAATCCCTTTCATTAAAGATTCTGATAATGTGCAAGGAACAAATCACCATTTAGACATTTCTCGTAATCAAATCAGTGATGCTTATTTTCAAGGTAATCTAAATTCTGTTGAACAGGAAGGGGATTATGGTAACAACACAGTTTTAGGTCAATCTGTTGAACAATGTAATAATAATAATGAACTTTTTGAACAATATATTGACAATAATTTAATTGTAAATTCCTTTGATCCAAATCATGAAAATTGCTCTTCTAATATAAATTCTAATTTTTGTAATAATGAGAGTGTACTTAATGTAAACAACAATCCACCTGTTAATGTGAATATAAATAATGCTAATAATTCTGAATTTGAAAATTTCTCTGAAAATGTGCATAGTGCATATCGTACGGTAATTCCTGAAAATGGAATTTCGTATGTTAAAGTTAAAATACAAAATAAACCTACCTCATCTGAATTCATATTTAACCCTGTATTAGACAAACCTGGCATTGTTGTAAATACTTCCCTTCATTCTCTTGAACATTTAACAGATAATTCTTTTTTAATTGTAATTGAAAACAAAAACACAGAACAATTTTTTTTAAAGAAAAATGTTAAGGTCGGCACTATTTCAAATGTTTTAAGCCATGACATACAAGAAAATAATTTCCCAGAAGAAATGTGTAATTTAATAACCCCCTCAATTGATGTTGTACAACAAAGAGCAGCTGAATTTGATATTAAGGACTTTTGTTTAGATCATTTAAATTCCTTACAAAAACAAGAAATGGTTGAAGTTTTAAAAAAACATACACAGGCATTTTCTAAGTCTTTAAACACCATTCGTCATACTGACCTAGTTACACCTAAAATTGATATTAGGAACTCTCCTCCTGTCAAGACTTTGCCTTATCCCATCCCACAGGCTTTACAGGATGAAGCAAAAAAGCAGCTAAATGAAATGTTGGCTGCTGGGATAATCAAGCGGGCAAATTCTTCTTGGGCATGTCCTATGTTGTTGGTAAAAAAGAAGATGCTTGATCCTTCTAAACCTCAACAGTATAGACTTGCTCTAGACCTGAGACTCCTAAATGCAGTCATAATGCCATCAACTTATCCGCTGCCTAAAATTCAAACTTTGTTAAATAATTTAGCCACTTTTAAATTTTTTACAACCTTGGATTTGCCGTCTGCTTATTGGCAAATTCATATGCCTCAGCACTTACGTGACAAGGTTACTTTCACAACGCCATGGGGTTGTTTTTCTTATAACAGATTAGTGTTTGGGCTTCGTACAGCTGCTTCAACATTTCAACAGTTAATTGATGAAGTAATTCAACAGGCGAATGTTGAAGGAGTATTTTCTTATCAAGATGATGTGGTGATAGGTGCCAATACTTTTGCAGAAATGAAAGCTAAATTAGCAATGTTATTAGAAGTCTTTGAAAAAAATAATATCACCTTAAATTCAGCAAAATGTCAATTTCACAAATCTAAAATAAATTTTCTAGGTTTTGAAATTTTTGATCATAAAGTTATGCCCATGCAATCAAATATAAAAAAAATATTGGCTTTTCCTTCCCCCAAAACAAAGAAGCAAGTTAAATCATTCATAGGACTTTGTTCATTCTACAGGTCTTTGATACCTGCATTTGCTCGTAGAATTGAACCCCTTATTAAATTGACATCCCCTAAAGAAAAATTTAAATGGTCTCAGCTGCAAGATGAAGCATTTCAAGACTTACAGCAGGTCTTCTTTAAAAAACCCATCCTTCATCTCCCTAATTGGGATGAAACCTTTTATGTAAATACAGACGCTTCTGTCACAGCCATTTCTGCTGTCTTAATGCAAAAGAAAAATGGTATTCTACTCCCTGTGTCATTTTTTTCAAAACTTCTGTCTCCATCTGAAAAAAAATACCCACCCATTAAATTAGAACTGTATGCTATTTTTAAAGGTATTACAAGTTTTAAATATCAGCTTTTCAACAGACATTTCATAGTTTTATCGGATGCTAAGCCATTAAACCATTATAAAAGTTCTTCGTCTCCAGCTGATATAATAACTCGATGGCTGATGGAGCTATCAGAGTATTCTTTTTCATTTGAACACATTCCTGGTTCTGATAACATCTTAGCTGATTATATCAGCAGAATACCTGTTCCTTCTCCATCTGAGGACATAAGCACAAACCCTAAGCTCCTTAAGACAGATGAAATCATTCCAGTTGAGAATTCTGAGTTAGATTTAAGGAATAACTTACCACATAATTTACAAGAATGTAATCATTTTGACACCAACCATAATATAAACATTGACAACCATATATCTGATGAACTTTTATATAGTGAACAGCGAAAAGATCATACATTAAAAAAAATCATCAATAAAATCGAAAACAATAGTAACAACGAACAAAACAGTCCCTACTACTTAAATCCAGAGACAAACATCCTGTGTTATGACAAATTTTTTTCATCCGAACTTAATAACTTACATAGAGCAGTGTTACCACCATCATTACTTTCAAGAGCGCTTGCCCTTGCTCATGTAACACATGCTGGATTCAACAAAACCTTAGAAAATGTTAAGAAAAGATTCACATGGAGAACTATGGCTGCAGATGTTTCGAACTACATTAATTCATGTCAGACCTGTTTGATCCATAAGAATTTACATAAACCACAAGCTCCTCTTTTGCCAACTCCTTTGCCAACGGCGTGTAATCAAAAGGTCTCTATGGATCTAGTAGGTCCCTTTAAAAATCATTCTTATATTTTAACAATTGTTGACCATTTTTCTAGACATTTAGAATTGTATAATCTTCACAATATTTCTGCCTCTCCTGTCACAAAGGCCCTTTTGCATTACTGTGCTACTCATGGTAAACCTGATATAGTACAAACTGATCAAGGAAGTCAATTTGACTCAAATATTTTTTCTACTTTTAATGACAAATTGCACATGAAATTAACATTTGTTACAGTAGCCCATCCACAGGCAAATGGTTTGTCTGAGTCCTTGAACAGGCAGTTGAAAACAGCCATTAATACCATGCTTTCTGAGGGTTACGATTTTTTTACTGCCATGAAAACCCATCAAAATCTGTACAATTCAACAGTTCATCCTGCCACAAAGTTTACACCAAACAAAGTGCACTTTGGCAGAGATATGACAGATTTATATGAAAATTACAAGACACAAGGTAATTGGAATTTGGATCCCAACACAGGAGACATACATAAAATGTTCAAAACATTGGACAAAATATACCATCATACATATGTCAACAACGAACAATTTAAAAGAAACACTCTTAAAAGATGTAATGTAAAAAGAAAGTTTATGAATTTAGAATGCAATGACAAAGTATTCATTACATTTCCTAATGTTTTCAAAAAAAGAAAACAGGGTCCATACTGGGTAAAAAAAATTATTTCTCCATCAGTTGTACAATTACAAATTTGTAATAATGACAATGCTTTTCCAATATTGGTACACACTGATAGAATTCTTAAGGTCATTCCCAGAAAAACCCATTTGCAAGAACAGAGAATTCTGAATGACATACCTCAGAACTCCTCGACCTCATCACCTACTGCTAATCAATTACAGAATTCACCTGTGTCTGGTCATAAAAGCAATATTTCTTCATTGACGCATAATGGTTCAGACAATTTTCCTGTTATTTTCTCACCTAAGAATGCATTATCTAGACATGATAAAAGAATAACTCTGATGGAAGATTGTGACTCATTCAGTTCCTCATCTATGGACAATATTAATTTGTCACCTGCACAACCTATTGCATCACCCATATCACACACATCCACCATGGATCAATTGTCACCAGGTAGCCACTTCAATAATAGCAATCTATCAGAAACTAGCACACCCCATTCTTCTCCAGTTAATTTAATTCCTGTTTCTCCAAGTCCTGTGACTGTTTCTCCAAGAAGATTGCGCACCAGAGTCTTTAGGAATAGAAACAGTGACTTTTTTTACTATTAACCATTACTAATTAACTTTTACGATTTTGCAGACATCACTGAAGTAGCGTTGTTTCTGTGTACAAGGAACAACATTTTCTGCTGTTAGCCTGATGGATCAGATGTGTTGATCTTGACAGTGTTGTCAACAGGAACTACTGCAGATGCATGCTCTGAAGAAAGTCATCCCTGTCTGGAAATACCTATGTGGGAGCCTATCCTAGATGAGTTATTCTGGACATCCAGTTTCTACAATAAAATGATAAGTTCATCTTTGTTTTCTCTTAAATAAATTTATCCTTATTTTTCAATATTATTGTAATACTTAAGATCTTACAAATATAGTATAAAAAATTATAATTTACAATATTGTCTTTAAGCTTTGATATGTATTATGTGGTAAAATATAAACTATTGGTGATACTAGCTTGGAAAAGTCAGTAGTGGTATTCTGTGTGTTGAATAAGTTGATGCAAGTTATATATGCAAGTAAATAATCATTGTTTATGTAGCAATGATGTATTACTTCTGAGTTGTATATGTTAAAAAAGGTATTTTTGTATGTATAAAATTACTCGTTTAAACACCCTTTAATAGTTGGGTTACATGAGAATATTTAGTTACCAGCTAGATTCTCAAAAAAATATTTTAAGATTTAAATGTTGACATTTTTCCCTTCATGTTTTACTAGGAATAATACTGAACATGTCATTGTACAGTTATCATTTATGGTAAATGCAGCTCATAAAGAAATTAATGGTTATAATTTAGTGAATGCAAATACTAATGTAAAAGAAAGATATATTGGGCAAAAATGTGTTGTAACAAGTTAATGTAACCTTTTGGTAAATGCTTCACTGATGCATGTATTATGTAATCATAATATAAAGTTGATCATTTATATTGACATTTGCAAATAGTTTGTAAATAGGTATTAAATATTTCATTCAATTAATTGGTATTACCCACTTTAAAAAATATAGTTACTATAAGTTAATTATGCTTCCTTTCATTATGTACTTAGACTCTGGCCAATTCTAAGACACATAATATAACATCTATTTTGAAAGGATTTCAGTAATTTTACATATTTGCAACTATATTATATTTTTTTTTCCTCAAAAAAAAAAAAAAAAAAAAAAAAAAAAAAAAAAAAAACTTTGTGATTTTAAGATAAACAATTGATAGATTGTGCTTGGAAGTGTTTTCCTTCTCATGCCCTTAAGGGGTAGTACAATAAGTCTGCATTTGTTTGTTTTACATAGTTTAATGTTGTAGTGTTGCTAGATAGTTCTTCAAATACTTAATATCAACTGAGAATTTTGTTTTATGTTACATTAAAATCTAGACATATTTTAAAAGCTATAGTTAACTAAACTATACTTCAGTTTTCTTTTTGCGTCAATGTGAGAAAGTAATCTAAATTTTTTTTTTTCTCCTTCAACACATGAAGTAATTGATTTCTTGTTTAGATAAAAAGAAGTTGTATTTATGTTAAGGATATACTGACTAATGTATGTCTTATGGAAACTTGGTTCTTTTGACACTTTTGGATACAGATATGTTATGGTGTTTAAATATAAGTAAACTGCAGTGCATCAACACTTCAAAAGGTTGTTTTGCAAGAGTGCACAAATATTCCTCTGTAGTTTAGTGGAATATGGTGTTCAATGCAGAAAGATTTAATCACTAACATTTTTTTTCTTATAGGTACATTATCATATTACTGCAAAATATGTGCCATGTTTAATAATTTGTTTTTTTTTTTACTTTTATCTCTCTTCTCTTAGATGCCCATTCCTGTAAAGCTCATTCCTAGGGCATGACCTGTCGCTTAATCCTGCTCATTGTTAAGCAGAAGTCTGTTTTTGAGAAGAGCGACAATTTGTTTTGTACATATTTAATTTTTTTTATATAACATTGTAAATCCTGATTTCGCGTGCATATGTACTTATGGATTTCTCATCATTAGTGTTTGTTTAGGTAAAACCCCTCAATTTTTTTTGGTTTAAAAAAAAAAAAAGTTTTTTCATTGGATAGAGGTGATTGCACCCTATCCGCTTCAAATCTTTTTTTTAATTGGAGGTATGGGAATATGTTATAAAGCTATATTCGCCATGGCGAATCTCTCTTTACTGCCAATTCTCCTAAATCAACATTTATCTCTGTTCTGATAAGTACATCTAAATCTAAAAGGTTCGCACTTTGTGAACTCTGTTTAAGTTTGCCTCTGCTACCTCCTTGGTTTTTAGTTAAAGGAAAATTAGTTTACAGTTCAGCTACTGTTTGCTCAACTTGATATGTGAGGTCAGCGTCTTGGTAAAATTTATCACTTCATCCAACCAATCTTCAGTGTTTTGACTTTCGCCAATGTTAGGGTTGCAAGAAGTCTGTTTCATCAGTTGGCGATTGACATAGGTTATTGACTATGCATTCTCTTTCTCGCCGTGGCGTAAGTTACTGCGCTTGGCGCCCTTGGTTTCTTTCTGGCAACCTTGGGTCTTGTGGCGGGAGTCAGAAAGAGTTTTGTCAACACACACACGTTTGTTTGGTACTAGAAGGTGTACCCTTTTCTTTGATTTTCTGGGGCCTCACGTGGACGCCGGGAAAGATCGAGGACGAGCATGGCAGCATCATTGGACAGCTAAGTTAAATTTTATCAGTTCCTACTTCCATCCTTTTTATTTATTTTCCTTTTTTTAACTTTTTCCCCAATGATGAGAAACCCATTATTGTTTATGGTAAATTCAGGATTCGCGTGAAACTTGTATATTAAGATTCAATACATGTTCTTTTTTATACTACAATATCGTTGTCTTCCTTTTTTTCTTTTCACTACATCAGTATTATGTGATTTTTAAACATATCTTGTTTTTCCTTTAATCTTTTTTTTCCAGAACACGAGCTGTTGTTTTTTATTTTAGTAATCAGGTGTTTTTGTTCTAAATTTCAGTCTAATTTTTGAGTTCTCCATTCATAATTAATTTTTAAATATTTTTGCTTTCATGCAATGCCTTTTCGGTTTGATTTTTATAATCATTTAGGCATGCCAAATACTTTATATCAACTTTCAATTTCTTTTTAGAAATTCTATAAATTGTTTTGTGCTATATTTACTTTGGTACTACTAGGTTATCCCGTCGGCCAAAAAATTATCGCCAAACTATAAGATTAAATGCCAATAATGGATGATCGTGAATGTCACAATCAATGACATTAAATACGATTCACGTGTTTAAATTTTCATTAAGTGATTTTTAATTCGATTTTTTATTAATATTTTTTATTAATATTCTACTAATTATTTGTTTTTCGTTATTTAAAATAAAAATTTTGTCAATATGTATAATTTGGCAATTAGTTTGGCGATTTGTATAATTTGGCGAAATTGGTCGACGGGATAACAGAGTAGTACCGTTAATTTTTTTATTTATTAATATTTTCGTTTGAAAATAACGAATATAATTTTTAAAAATGTATATTTCTTCGCTATTCTAAAACGAGGATTTTGCCGTATTGGTATTGCAAGGAAATCTTGCAAATCCGGGGGGTATATAATGTTTGTGCCGGAGTTTTTTGTGAAATATGATATTTTCAAATGTAAATTGAGTGCTACTCGATTAACACGTCGGCCAGTTTCACCAAACTATTCAAATTTACATAAATTCATTTTAAATAACGAAAGAACCATAAACATAAATAAAAAAATACAAAATAAAAGTCGCATTAAAAATCACTTATGACGTAAAAAATACGTGTATCACGTGTAATATAAATAGCTCTCACACTTACGATCATCGATTATTGGCATTTATTGTTATAATCTGATATTACTTTTTTCTATACAGAATAATCAAGTAGTTACGTACATTGTACAATCTCCTGTTAATATTACAAAAATAGAGCTAAATAACTAAATTTAGGTGCAAATGCAAACACCCATGTTGTAAGAAACAGGCACAAATGTCATATATGCACCACGTTGGCGTGATACATTTCTGGCGTCACTTTAACGAAAACTTCATTTTCAAATGACAGATACATTTCTGGCGTCACTTTAACGAAAACTTCATTTTCAAATGACAGATACATTTCTGGCGTCACTTTAACGAAAACTTCATTTTCAAATGACAGATACATTTCTATTTCTATTTTACTTTCTATTTTACATTTCTATGTATAGAGCATAACAGTTTGTATCATTTTAAAATGCAAATGAAAGTAAATAAATAGTTCATCAATAAATTAAAAACAAAATTGGATTACCATAAGAGGCATAAAATGTACATTTTGTTTGAATCACGTCAACGTGATGCGTACTATATGACATCTGTATCAAAAAAGAATTTCACACATACAAAAAACATTCACCTTATTTTTCTAAGGAAAACTTTATTTAACTTTATTTATTCTGCTGCATTCCAAAAACGAAAAACCGTAATACATTTGCCAAGAGCAGATGTACGTTGCGAAATATAATATAATATTGTGATAGGATGTATTATATACCCATATTCTCAAGTTGAGAGGTTTAGAGTTCAAAAACTATCAAATGAAAATGAATCACTTGAAAATTTTTAGATTCAATGGTCAATCTCTTCGATCATAATGCTCGCTAATTTAGAAGTATGGTGAATAGAAAATATTTAAATTGCTCTCTTCATAATTGCCTCATTTATCTATCAAACTGTACAATAAATGGTCAATTGGAATATTTTTATCTTAAAAGCCCGAATTTTATCGAATGCATAAGCTGATACAACAACATAATATTTTATTATTATTTTAATATATTTGGCGTCAACGGGCCTTGATCCATTGTTGTTGTTTTTATTTTTGGCTCAGTTTTGTTTTTTCTAGCTCGCTGAGTTTTGCACTGATGAAGAATCTCGACAGTAGATTCAAAACAGCTGTTTGCTAACTTTTAATGCATTTTTGATGCATTTATAATCGTTGGTTTTCTATCTTTAAATACAATGGCGTTTGTATGATTTTCAGAAATGTGAAAGATCATTCGAGATGATGTTGCTTTAAAAAGCACAATCATATTCAGTATTTTGTTTGATTCGTGTTTTGTTTTGAAAAATAGACCAGCGCAGCGGGCTTAGCCTGCTAGTAATTTATAATGTATGAAAAATTCACAAACTGTGAGGACAGGCTGTATTCCGGGTGTTGCAATATTTGGAATTCTAAGGGGAGTGTTTTTATATCTTTTGTTGACTCCTCTTTCGTGATATATCATTAGAAAGCTCTGTAATTACCATTTTATTTTATATACCTCCCGCGTTCACCCCTCCTCACTTTGCCCCCGCGGGGAACTCTTTAATAAATTTAACCGACACCCATCATGAGATGTATTGTTGGAAAGCCTAATGACCATTTACTCATATTATTGCATTTTCATTGCTCCTGCACTACTTTGCCCCCTCCCCCCCGAATGGTCCGTTTAATGAATTTCAATAGAGAGTCTTCTAATAATGGGAGAATTGTAGATCGTATCTCAATTGATGTACAAAAATCAATAAAAGATTTTGATCACTTTTAATATTCTTTTAGTTCATGTTCTTTCACTAGGAGTGCTTTTGATTAGTTTTTCTTTGGCCATTTTGCTACTCGCGACTCTACAACATTTTGCAACCAAGGAACGCCGTTACATGACTTTTCTACTATTGCGGCTCCATTATAACATCCTTTTGGTTTGTTGTTGTTTTTTAAATTCATTTATTTTCAGTTACCATGTATTTATTAAATTATGCTTTTTAAACATGTAATAACAAAGATTTTAATAATCGATTGTAAAAACATCTCGATTGTAGATTCTCGAAATTAATCGATGGCTTTATCGAATGTGCTTTCTTACGATTACGATTTTTATCGAATAGGAAATTTTCGAGAACCGCCCATCACTACTCACGTCTATGTTTAGCACTGTATTGTTAAAATAGTCATCTCTGGGATTGCTAAAGTTTAGAAGAATCTAAGGATGATATGGCAAGGATATTGCTTTAAACGGAATTTTTTTTCCAATTCTTTTTTATTTCGTTTACAAGATTTTAGTGAATCAATATTTGACAAAGCAAATTATTTTGTATAATTTTATGATTAGACACTTTAGATTTTAAAATAAGTTGGTTATTAAAAAATTAGTAAGTTTTTTTTTTTTTTTTTTTTTTTTTTTGTAAATACATTTTGCAGAGAAAGTTGGACGGGGGGGGGGGGCGAAAATCCATCTTTGGTCCGGTGTAAAAAAGACTAGTTTTGGCTGGCTCTGCAGATAGTTCATTTAAATGCAGTCATTGACAAGCCCCCAAAAAAAATTCTAAGCAAATAGCAGGACACAATTTTTACAAAAATGTCGATTATTTAAACCATTATTTTCCTACAATTAAAAGCTTTTTAAAATTTTAACTTTTATTTTTTGATCAGAAAAAAAAATAATTTAAGATTATATTTCAGATGATTAAGCAAGTCAAATTTATTTGTTAAAAAATAGTGGTAAAAAACCCCCATAAAATGAGGTTGGTATGGTATTTATAGTTATACAAAATTATATGATCACAGCAGATCTTTGGTCATATCTGTGTTTTGCTGTCCGCTTTTCCATACCAAATTTTCAACACTTTGTCTAATTTATAATGATTTTAATTTCAGATGTCGATTCAAGCATAATTTGGTGCCGATTTAGAGCCATTACACAAAAGTCCATTTAATAAAACAGGCCCCTTTTAAAAATCCAAGTATGAAAACAGGTCCTTTCACAAAATTACATAAAAAAAATACTATTCATTAATTGTATATTGTTAGATTTAAAAATCTGTAATTTGCAAAGAAAAGTAGTTCCCCATCTTCCGAAGTTCAGTAAATGTATTTCATATTTCTTTACAAAATGTTACTTTTTACAAACATAAAATACGATTCACAAAAATTCTTTTTTTTCCGCTAAATCCCCCCCCCCCCCCACCCCTCTCTGAAAAAAGCACCTGCAACGACCCCTGGATTTTATTTAATTCTCAGGCAAGAAGATTATTATTATTTGATAAAGATTACATTCAGTTTTTCCCTATTACAATGCTTCATTGTTCTAATACTTTTCATGTAAAACGTAATTTGGATTATTAAAATAAATTTAAATGATTTTTTAAAATATGAAACAAAATTAAAATAGTTTTCCAATAATTTCTTGATCTTCTTTAGATTTTTCTGATTTTTTTTTCTTAATTCAGAGTGCAACATACCCCTGACAACTTATTGTTTTTTATTTTTATTCTTATATCATTCCGAAGATGTATCCCACAATACTGGACGTAGAGGTCTGCACGGGCCCGGCGGAATCGTTTTAAATTTTCTAACGGGCCGGCAGAATCAGAATAGTTTTCTCAACGGGCAGGGCCGACAAGCAAAATAAACGGGCCGGGCCGGCAAAAAAATTAAACGGGCCATACGGGCCGGGCCGGGCCAATAAAAAAATTTTCGGGCCTGACGGCCCGTTCTGAAGATTTAACCAGAAACGATAAAATATGATCTATTTTCAACGCAAATGGTTTTAACGAGAATGAATATAAATGTGCGTCACAAGCTATACTAGTTTGACAGCATTAATATAAAAATATAACTTGTACAGTATGAGATCGGCATCGGACAGTTAAATTGTGTGTAACCGGTTTTATTATTTTTTCAGCTGACTCATACCGGGCCGAGATAAAACTTGCATTATTTTTCTAAATATAGACTTGCCGGACCGAAACAAGACTAAATTGTTCTCAAGATCTGTAGGG
Source organism: Maratus speculifer (assembly GCA_964019185.1). Classification (NCBI taxonomy): domain Eukaryota; kingdom Metazoa; phylum Arthropoda; class Arachnida; order Araneae; family Salticidae; genus Maratus; species Maratus speculifer. The sequence continues at coordinate 16,317,783 of OZ025292.1, forward strand.
CAGACAGCATGATTTGTAAAATTATTAACAGCGATAAAGAACTTATGTTAGATTAATCTTTGGATATATATACTTCTTGATGGTTTTTAAATTAATTTCTCAATAATGCGAAAGTTTGATGGTTTTTTAATTAATTTCTCAATAACGCGAAAGTCTGACACATTTTCAGATTAATTTTTAATTGTAAAAATATAAAAGTGATAAGCCTGACTATTGAAGGCATTTGGAATCGAATAGCATTTTTCATTTTTGATGAATAAAATACTTGCATAACCTTGTTCAGATACAATAGTTCCTTATATGGTTGCAGGTTTTTCTCCCTTCCCATGCTATCGCTTCCGGAAATTCTATTGAAAACGCTAACTATAACAATAATTTATTTCCTTTCAGTATTCTTAAGTTGCTTGTATCAAAAAATGGATAATGCCATTTGATTATATAGTTTCTGAATAAAGATACCTGCTAATCTTATGTATCTCTGAGGGAAAAATGAATTTAGAAATGTATCAGAAAGGCGCATATTTGAATTAACGAATGAATTTGGATTTAAAATCTTTAATAAAATGATATAGAAATATTTTTATAAATCTTCTTTTATTAAACAGCCTCAAAAGTTACGATGTTTTTAACTTTCTTTCTTTTTTCTTTTATTCTAAGCCATATTAATTTTTTGATGAATCTTTATTTGATTGTTGAAAGCCTAAGAATCTTAGTACAGTAGAACCCCGCAAATTCGGACCCTGTAAATCCGGATCGGTTTGGACATTTTTTTTCAAGTTTGAGAAGCGATTTGGCTATTTTCCATAACATTAACTTGTTTAATCATCGTATTCTGAATTAAAAAAAATCTTTTTTCTGAAATATTTTCGAAAGAATACCTTAAACTTTCTTATTTAAACTTATATTTAGACTACACCCAACGAACTACGTATGCTCAAGCGGATGCGTAACCGTACGTCTCGCAAAAGGTACAGAAAACTGGCACAGCAAAAAATTACAAACTTTTTTTTACAAAGGAAACATTTTTACTGTCTGTAAATAATCAATAAGTTAAACATAAAGGTGATTTTCTGTAAGTATGCTTTTGTTTTATTTCATTTTTTTCTAATTCTCCGGATAATCCGGATTTTCGATAATCCGGATTCGGACTGGTCCCAATTAATCCGAATTATCGGGGTTTTACTGTAATCACTAATGTTGCTAATGTGTATTTCCTGTAAACTATACTGTAAAATCATTCCATAGATATGCATGCAGTATTCTTTAAAGAAATTTTAAATATATGAAAAAAATCTGATTTTTTTAGAAATCGTAGAAATTGTAACGGGCCGGGCCTGTTTTCACTGATTTATGTACGAGTCGGGCCGGGCCGAACTTTTGAGTTTTACAACGGGCCGGGCCTGGAAATTCCGGCCCGTGCAGACCTCTAACTGGACGCTCCTGTACTTTAAAAATTAGTTATTCCACGTCCCCAATCCATTTGAAATTCCAGCGAGGAAATTCGGTACGCAATAAACAACGCAATGACAACAAAAATACTTGAAAAACTGACAAAAAAAGTCAGAATCAGCGTTGAAATAAAAGCTCGTCTGTTCTGCGCAGAATAATCAACAGCCGCAAAAACGTTTCCATATGCGAGCGTGCTGAGGGGAACGCAGCGTGTCAGCTTCAAGATTTTTTCAATTTTTTCCTCAGCGGTTCTTCAATTGTCTTCTGAACAGACCAGAATATTTCTATTCCCTCAAAAGAGGCCACCAATATTGCCGTTTTCAAAAATTGCTCGTCTGACATTAGCCTAAATTTCACCCAAGACGACCGATTTGCTATCATTTAAAATAGCACGAGACAACATAAAAGTCTAACTTCTGTAAGGTTTAAGCTAAAACTTTTTTATTTATTTATTTATTTATTTTTTTTGTTGTTGTTGTACAAAATAAACTTTCATTTAAACAGATTTTTGAGCAACTTATTCCATTAAAGTACTGTCAGAAAATGAGTCATTTTTTCAATTAAAAAAGTATAATTGCGTGGCTGATTTCCCCATTGCTTCCTCCTTACAATTTTCATCTAATTGTACAAATAAGCAGCTCAAAGTATGTTTTAATGACTAATAAATAAATAAATAAAGAGTGGTTTACATGTGTTTTGTTTAAGAAATAATTTCAAACTTACTGACCTTCCCAAAGTACTGGAAAACACAAGATAATATTGATACATGTTTTACTATCAGAAATATCATACATATTTACATCTTAAAGTTTGATAATAGTTTTTTCATCTTACATAAATATACATATGGTGAATTCCATGAAAATGTGACATGGACATCATTTTTTAAATTTGAACTAAATTAGTATTTCTTTTGTTCCAATTGATAGAAAATAAGTCAAATTTTATGAAAATAACAAGATATAATAAGATAATTGTAAAAATAAATTTTTATAGTTAATTATTATCAAGACTAACTTTGAAATCAAAAATCTGCTATTTTTATCTCTAGTTTAATGTCCCTTGAAGCATTTAAATATTACATAGATTTTTGAAACAAATATATCTTTTAAAAAATTGACTAACAGTTTGTTTAAAAACACCAAAATTTTCACCTGAAACATTTTAATTATTTTGCTATTGCCCCCAAACTTTATATTAGTCTTTATGTCATGTCTGTCACAGAGAATGTCGATTTTTTTATTTTCAAAAAAATCTACTTGATAAAAATTATTAACACTTTATTTTCTCTTTTTACATGTCAAAAGGAACAGATCATAAAAAAATTGAAAGATAAATTTAAAATTTGAGTGATATAAACAGCATTACATTTTGTCGTGTCTGTCACGCTAGTCATGTCTGTCACAATTAGTTTTTCAAGCAACTTTACCTTAATCTCTTTCCTAGAAAGTTATTTTTGTAATTTTTAGGTACGTTTGTAATTATGTAAATACGTAGCACCTATTGTTGTCGCTCAGTCCGTCCGTCTGTCTGTCCGTCCGCATATAACAACGCAAAAACTATCCAACCGAATCGTTTGAAATTTAAAATATATAATTATTACATAATTTTGTCGAGTCCAAATTTTATGAAAATCGGATGGATAGATCAATTAGAGGGACAATCAAAAGGATTCCGTTACATTACGTCAATGGGAAAAAAAGTTTCAAATGCATTTTAATCGTTTGAAATTTAAAACGTTTAATTATTACCTAATTTTGTCGAGTCATTTCAAATGTTATGAAAATCGGATGCATAGATCAATTACAGGGACAATCAAAAGTATTCCGTTACATTACGATCAATGGGAAAAAATGTTTCAAATGCATTTTAATGGTATTACGCTCATTTGAACATAATATAATTGACATGAATCTATGATGTATGTACTAAAATCTACATTGTACAATCTGGGATGCAGAGAATATTTATTATTAAATTACAGGGCCACAACAAATGTATTCCACTAAATAATGTTATACGGGGAAACATTGTTTGGGGCGTGTTTTAATTATATTAACCTACTTCACATTTTATGAATAAGATATACGTTAATAAAGTATAATAAAAATTACTCCCTGCATATTTACAGGAACACAAAGATTTCGACCACTATACTGTATCCAAAGTACGCTTTACTATATCAGCAAGATCTGAATATTTTAAAACTTATAGTACGAACGCACCTCATTTGCTACGCTTCACGTGCAATTTACAACTTGCTTAACTTTGTGTTGATAGCAATAATATTTCTTTACAACTCAACTCAACAAAATGCTTAAATTTAGAATGCATGTAATAGTTACCAGATAATTATGTTGATACCAATTTCTTTGTTTCAGATATATTATCTGTGACAATTATTTTTTCAAGCAGTTTTGCTTTAATCTTGTGATTGGAAAATTATTATTATTTAACTTGGAATTGATGGCTATGGTATTTCTTGATGTGAAACGTACACAACCTAAAGTTTTCTACTATTTAAAAGAAAATCTGCGAAATAGAAAATTTCTGGTACAAACAACTGGTACACATTCCAGTGAAAACTTCCAAGGGATTTTATAAATATTAATTTTTTTTTTGAGATTTTTTTAACATAATATACCGTTATATCATATTGTAATCTCCAAGTTGTGATAAAAGAAAAGAAAATAATATTTAATAAAAAAAATACTTAAATTCATAGAAAATTGTACACGTGTCATGTCTGTCACAAAACTTTGTCATATCTGTCAAGCTGATAAATATTTTTTAATATTTTTCTATTTACAAATTTTTCAATATTTGTCTTTCTGCTTCACATATCCAAGTCTTATTTTGTTTCCTAAAAAATTCTGGTCTTGGTATGCATGCCAATTAAGAGCAAATGATAATAATATGTGTCTAGTCAAAATCTATGTCTAAATTTTGTCATGTCTGTCACGGCAGATTTTAACCCTCAATTAAATTAAGTTTTTCCTTGAATTAAAATTGTAGTGCTTTTTATAGCATAAGGCCTATATTTACATCACCCCATGCAATTTTTTAACTATCAATTAATATTTAGTACTTAAAGATGAACAAAAAAGTTCTCTCAGTCATGTCTGTCACAAAATGGAATTCACCTTATACCTTTTTAATATGGATAAAAAAAATAAGAGAATGCCAATAATGAATTCCTACAAGAGACAGAAGTATTTTCCTTACAAATTGAAATCTCTTGCGAAGTTTTAGTAAATTATAAGTAAAAAAGAAATGATAGAAAAAATTCTACAAACAGTCATATTTTATAGCAAAATCCTATCTTGACATCATACAAACTATGATAAAATTACAACTCTTATATAAAAAAGTACAGTAAGTAAAAGTTATCATGCTTAAAAGTTATACAAAATAACATTTAGCAGATACATATTAAAAATGCTTTTAAAAATATATCTGTTTATAATGATTCAAAGTAAAGATAATAATAATAAAAAAAAAACCTGTTGGCTCGATTTACAGATAGATGTAAATTTCGAAGTTAAGTACTAAATTCACCAACAAAAACTATATCAAGTTTAGAGATAAATGCAGTTTAACAATTTTATCTTGCTATTTTTGAAACTTTAATTTTAATTTTTCTGTATAGAGATTATGGTTTTATCAGGATCATGTTAAGCCGGCATTTTAAAAAATATTTTTTCATGCTCAACAAATCAAAAATTTGATAAATTTTCAGACTCACTTTCAAATGCAAAAACATAAAACATATTGACATGATTTTTTAAAAAAGGAATTTATAAGTGACCTGATTAATTATTTTTTGTTCAATTTGTTAGAACTTGATTTAAAAATTATTTTCTCAGAATGCACATTTTTTCTCAATATTATTGCTTTGAGAAATTCCAATCAAAATGCCCACTTTGATAACATTTTTTGAAATATATTCTGTCTTTATCTATATTTAAAAACGACTAATATGACACATTATATAATTTCTGAATAAAAGAACCTACAACGAGATGTGTTAGAGAGTAAAAAGGAATTTTAAAATGAACCAGAAAATAAGCAGTTTTTATTGAGTGCACCCTTAATACATATACCATCATTGAAATAAACTACAGTTTTTCACAGTAAATCAAGACTAAAAATTGAAAAAATCCGATTTCAAAATTATTGTTGGAATTTTTTTTCCAAGAATAGATAAATTTCTCTAAACATAAAAAATCAATTAATAAAATAATAAGGAACAAGTTGGAGACCACAATAAACTACATATAGAAAACATAATAATAATAATTTTAATAATTGCACGAATAGGAATAACATTTCCCACAGTTTTACTAAGTAGGACAATATTTATCATACTTTCACAAACCAGAATATCATTTCAGTTTGCTTTGGTACATTTTGAGTACTGCTGCAAATCATTATGTAACTGAATTGTTCAGTGTGACATTATAAATCAACCATACTCATGCTTTTTTCCCCACACAAAACACTATACTTATACAATAATCACGAAAGGGATCATTAAAATAATAAAATAACAAAAGTAGTATAAGAAAACAATATTATTAAGTTAAAAACTTTAGTATTCACTATTTAATAAGTAAAATACATAAAACTACTAAATTTTAAAGTTAAAAATAATATAGTCAAACCTCGTTAACATGAACATGCTTAACACGAATTACTTTTAACATGAATTGTTTTCACAGTCCCCTATAAAGACGAATATAAAGATTTGATACTGATAACATGAATGAAATTCTGATTTCCTTTGAGATTCATGTTAACGAGGTTCGACTGTATAGAAAATGAGACTTTTTGTCTATGAAACTATTTTTCCCTCTAAAAGTATACTTAAAGATTTAACTAATTGTAACAAAAGTTTGATTGACAAATATACACACCAATGCAGCATAACTGTGATACATGAAAGAACCATTTTTCTGATTAAAGATAATTAGGTAATTTGAACATAATTTTAAGTTTTGTTTCATCATAAAAATATATAACACAATAGGGAAAATCTTTAACATATTTTATGTACATCTCACAATTCCAAGCTTTTGGATAAATGATTGTGCCTCAGACTACAGATTAAATGTGTAAATGAATATTTTCCAGTTACTATTCTACAGAAAGAAATGTCTTAGGAAATCGAAAAAAATTATACTCATTCATTCTTGAAAGAGTATAATCAGATTTAAAAAAAATAATAATTTTCCCATACCCTATGATGTAAAATGGAACTATTTTAAGTGTCTCCCATCAAACTATAATTCTACATAATTCATCTTCAATAGTGGATGCGCCATGGTAAATATCAGTGATATACATGTTTCAGCACCGCAGTTACAGACAGAGAGATAGTGTACACCATGAGCAAATTGCTTAGTAATGCATGGTCAGAAATTCTTCACTGGCATGGTAGTGGCAACATAAAAGAAGGAAAGTCTCAAACAAGGTGAGAAAACATGTTTAGTATCCTGTTTTTCAGAACATGAGAATGCTTAAAAAATAAAAACAAAAGGAACAACATCATCATCAAAGAAAGTGTTTCGAACTTATGATCCCAGACCTCACATTTCCAGCACATGAAAGGTCTAATGTTCTCAAAAATATGGGTATGTCCCAGACATCCCAAACAGCCAGCTGTCAACAATGCATGCAACAAGTATCTCAGCACAGTTAATGGCAATTTCGGAACCAATGTCTTGATCCAAAGCCATCTTAGAATTTTTGAAGTACTAACAGTAATAAACATATTTTTTCATTCGGTTCATGACATTCTTTTCTTGTGTTTTTGTTGTCACAAGACTGCCACAAAAGAATTTCAGATCATACATTGCTTATGATTTTCCATTTTCTAAGTTTACTCTTCTCTTATTAGGAAAGTTAGCAAGCACCGTTGCTTGTTGACACTCTGTATAACAATTATATGTTAGTAATTTGTGAGAAATGGAGCAAAGACAAGCATGGGGGGGGGGAATTTAATCAAAATCACAAATGCTTTACAAGCATATTTGACAGCTTTAACCCATTCCAGCATACTATGCCCAATCAGGGATACCTAATTTTAATTCCAAACGTGCAAATGACACCAATAATATTTTAATAAAATTTAGCTATTATAGTGAAAGCTTAAATTAAGGGAGTTCTTAATTTCTCAAAAAGTTGTCTCTAAATTCCGGTGTTAATTGATAATTTCTGATTTTACGAACAGAATTTGGCCGTGCCAGACAGGGTTAAGACGAGACTGAATTACATGAGGAAAGGGAAATTATCAAATTCTTTTTATTTTACCAACATTTAAGGAGTTTAAACCCTGCTCTTGTTTATTATTCCTTTCTAAAATTACTATGAGTGAATAGCATCAACATACATGTAATATTTTCCATTGTTTACTATATTATAATATTAAGGAAGATTTCAATATAGTAATTTTTAAGGAAATGCATTTTTCATTTTAAAAGTTTGTAAGAAAGTCAGTTTCACAAAGAATTTCGAATCATATTTATCATAAATATCTTTAATCCTTAATCAAATATCCTTAATCAGAAAATTTTATAAGTTTTTAATTTTATATTATGTTAACAAGTAAGAAAAATCATGCGTTAAGCATAGATTATGAAGCACTTTCCAACACTTAATGAAATCTTTAACAAAACTTTGTTATTTAGGGAAATAATAGTCTATAGTCAAATATACCCAAATATGTATTCCAGTATTTTTGAACAGCCCTGTATTTCATGTCAGTTGATATAATGGGAAAATTTAGTTTAGCAAGTAAATACCCAGTAACTTGAAATTTCTTTTTCAGCAATTCATACTATTAGATGGAAACATACTTGAATACTTTTGTTCAGCCCTGTAGCTTACATTGTACCTTTATTACACGTCAGCATTAGGCTAAAATTTATTGTAAACTAAAACACTTTTAAAACAACTGAAATCACATTCTCATAAATTATCATTCATAGGCATCCATGTACCGAATTTTTTGCGTGGCCTTGTATATCCTTTTATCTATATTCTGCAAACATTTCTCAGTAAATTGAATGAAGCTCAGCATAAAAATGCATAGCTTATTTAAGAAGCACATTTAAATAATTTTCGCTCATATTCAGTAACGTTGGTGAACTCTTTTGGGTAGCCCTGTATATCAACTGTAACATTTATACACACCATATAATGTACATATATTTAGTGAAATATAAACGCGCATATCATAATTAAAATGCATTTCATCCCTCCATCAGTTTTCATCGGGCACATATACGGTACTTTGGAAAGAATATACTATTTGAAATCTTTTGTATGACCCTGTAAATGCTATGTACTTCATTATTATGCAAGACAGTAGTGTATAATTTGTATTAAGCTTCAGTGACATATATCAATTTTATTATACATGAAACAGCTTAATATATTTAAAATATGTCACACACAATTCCCCCTTTTACCATTATCTAAAGGAGTTCTTTTGTGTGGCCCTGTAAATGAATAATAGCTACATTTTCAACTTACATTTTATCTAATGCATATTTTAATATGTTTGACAGGGTATAACATCTTTAAAATTCCTTTGAAACGATTTTCCCCATAGGCCGTAATGTAATGGGAAACATTTGATTCACCTTGTAGATAAACTAATCATGGTAGAAACTTCATTTTCAATAGGGTTCGTGCTAGGGTAAACGTCAATAACGTCCTAAAATTTCATGCCAATCCAAATATATTAACGATTTTTCCCCATAGGCTGTAATGTAATGGGAAACTTTTGATTCTCTCTGTAGATAAACTAATGGTAGATACTTCATTTTCAATGGGGTTCGTGCTAGGGTAAATGTCAATAACGTATAAAAATTTCATAACAATCCGAGTATATTTACGGGAGTTAGAGCGCGGCCAGACTGACAGACAAACCGAATGCATAAGCACTTTTCAACTTTGTTGGAAAGTGCTAAAAAAGAGCAAATTGTAACATTTTTCAGCTATGAAGCATGATTTAAAATTTAAAAAGTTTTATGCCTCTCTAAGGTTCAGGCCTTTTGTCTCTCGATTTATTGCTTTAAATCAGAAATAATTTTGTTAGTCGTTATTTCTGACTAAAAGTGTGTAAATAACTTACACAATGTTAGAGTATGCTAAGCCTCTTTACATCAAAGGAAGTATAAAAATCAGTTAACAGAAAGTAACAAATTATGAGAGCAAAAATGAACAATTTGACAGAATTTATAAAAAAAAAAATATTTCCTGTATATACTATAGAAAGTTTTTCATCAGTATACATAAACAGAAGGCTATGTAAATTTTTAGAAAGAATTGCTTTTTGCATATCTTATACACAAAACATTCCTCGATAGTTTCAATTAACTCATGGCTCTTTAACACATTTTAATGAGAAAATTTCATGTTGCATATCTAACAGATAAAAGGTTTCTAACGAGAATGAATTGACAGATGTGCAGTTAAATTACCCTTTTGAGTGAATTCCATGTTGCATATATCACACGTAAAAGGTTTCTCACCCGTATGAATTAACATATGCCTGCTTAAATCATTCTTACGAATGAATTTTTTATTGCATATATCACAAACAAAAGGTTCCTCCCCACGATGAATTAACAGATGCATTTTTAAAGAATACTTAAGAGAGAATTTCTTGTTGCAGATATCACAAACAAAAGGCTTATTCCCGGAATGAATTAACAAATGCTTGCTTAAATCACCCCTACCAGCAAATTTCTTGTCGCAGATCTCACATGCAAAAGGTTTGTCACCAGTATGAGTTAACAAATGTCTGTCTAAATTACACTTTCGATAAAATGTCCTGCTGCATATTGCACATACAAAAAGTTTCTCTCCACCGTGAATTATGAGATGCCTGTTTAATCCATCCTTACGAGCGAATTTCTTGTTGCATATTTCACAGACGAATAGTTTCTCAGTAGTATGAACTATCATATGTCTGTTTAAAATTTTCTTTTGAGCGAATGTCTTGTTGCATACCTCACAGGCAAAAGGTTTGTCACCCATATGACAGCGAAGATGGGCAATTAAATGAAACTTTCGAGAAAATCCTTTCTTGCACACGTCACAAAAAAATGTTTTTGTTTGCTGTGAGTCAGAAGTTGCTTTTGCAAATAACTCTTGTGAAAAAATATTTTGCTGTGAGTCAGAAGTTGCTTTTGCAAATAACTCTTGTGAAAAAATATTTTGCTGCATCTTATACACTTTAAAGACTACATTGAGGGATGGTGATGTGTATTGACAGTTACAGATTTATTTGTCTGCAATAAATAAAATCAATTTATCACTTTTTATGATTAATTGAAAAGCAATTTAAGAGGAACTAAATATTTAATGAAATTTAAAATGAATGCATAAATCTGAATTGAAATAAAATGTCTACTACAGCTCATATTCAAAATATTAGAATAATTGAGAAAAAGTAATAAGAAAAAATTATTTGTCATTTATTTATTTTTTATACTAAGTAAATGCAATTAAATTTCTTATAAATTAAATCTGGAATGTTTAGATAAGATTTTAACATTTATAAAATATAAAATACAGCACAATAAATTAGGTATACAGCTTCCTTAAACACACCAGAATATTAGAATAAAATTTACATTGGTTCAAAATATTAGAATATTTTATTTTACGCAACAATATTAGCTTATGAATATGAAGTAAATGGTAGTTAATATTTTGTAGCATCCCCTTTAGCTTTCATAACAGCATACAATCGATCTTGCATACTATATACAAGGTGTTTACAAACATTTCTATCAATATTAGCCCAAACAGACTTTATACATGCCACTAACTCAGTTTTACTTGAAGGAGGATTTTCTTGAAGTTTTTTCTTCATTATACACCATAAGTTTTCGATGGGATGAAGATCTGGTGAATTTGGTGGCCAAGGAAGTACCTTAATGTTGCGTTGGCGGAACCAATTCTTAGTTGACACCGAGGTATGCGGGGACGCTAAATCTTGTTGAAAGATGAAATCATCTTCAAATAAATCTTCTGATGATGGAATCATGTAATATTCTAAAATTTCTTGATATATCAGAGAGTTAACCTTTTCGTAGACGATGCATAACTTTCCAGGTCCTTCTGCACTCATACAACCCCAAACCATGACACTAGCAGCAAATTTTACAGAACGTTTAAGGCATTCTTTATCAAATGCTTCTTGCTTCATTCTCCAAACTCGAATACCTTGATTACCATATGAAACACAAAACATACTTTCATCACTAAATAATATATTTTTCCAATCTTCATTGCTCCATAAACGTCTTGATTTACACCAATTCAATCTTATACGCTTTTGTCTTGCAGTCATGAGAGGTTTTGTTTTCGGTACACGAGATTCAAATTAAAATTTATGGAGACGTCTTAATGTTGTCGATGTAGAAACTTCAACTCCTTCTTCTTTCCATTTTCGGTGCAAGAATCGCACACTTTTAAAACGGTTTTTCTTAACTATACGCTTCAGTTTCCTGTCATCTGTAGCAGATGTTTTTGGTTTTCGGCCACCATTTCGGTGATTATTTTGAAATTTTCCAATTTTTGAAAATTGTGTTAGTATTTTACTAACGCTCGATTGCGAACAATGTAAATAATTTGCTATAAAACATTGATTTTTACCGTGCCGATACAAATCAACCATACGAAGTTTAGTAGATTCAAGAATATCACTCACATGGCCCATTTTAAGACAAAAAAGAAACAAACTGCAAAAAAGAATACTGATTTTAAATAAAATAGTCTGAATTTAATCAATGATGCCACCAGTTAAGAATTGGTAATAATTAAAGGAGAATTAATGTGAAATATTCTAATATTTTGAACCACTTGAATAAATATTCTAATATTTTGACTTTTCAAAATAATTTTTTTTGCAATTAATCTTTTCAAAAATGATATTAAATTTAAGATAACAAGTAAGTTTAATCAACAATAAGTTCTTAATAAAAATATCGTTTGCATATTTTCATTAAAAGACATTAAATTACCAAACGATATTTTCAATTTCTAAAAAAAAGGTAATTATTCTAATATTTTGAATATGAGCTGTATAATATTAAAAACTACAGCAAGTTTTTAATATTCACAAAACCAAAAAAAGGAATCTGATGCATTTCTTAATTATATTAAAGATTAAATTATAAATAACAATAACTGAAATAATTAGCTTCAATCATAAATTAGATAACTTTATACTTTAAAAAGAAGCAGCAGAAGATCTTTATAACATAAATTCACATAATGCAAAATTTCTCAAATGTAAACAATGAATTTTGCAGTGAAGAAACACCCGAATTCCCAGATTGTAAAAAAATTATTGTTCGCTTGAAAATTATATTTAATGCATGCTCCTAAGTTTTGAACTTATTAATGAAAAAAATTACTATTATCACCAATGTTTTTGAAAATAAGTAATAAAATTATCGATTTGTGTTCAGGTATATTTGGAACAGTTTTAAAAAATATATTTAACAATATGTAAAATGATCTATATAAATACAAAAATTTATAATCTGGCTAAGGAATGTAGCATAAAGATACTCTAATGTATTTTGATTTTTTAATGACATAGTTATATTTACGAGATAAATTTAATGATTTGTGAAATGCGATCAATATAATGCAAATTCTGTATAATGCACAACCTTATGTTTTTAGGTTTGCGTTGCATGGATCTTCTACTATATTATAAATAAAATGTAAAGCAGATTTGATTAGAAAATTTCATTATACCATGAAAACAATGATTCGTTTTTCAATCATTAGAGACAAAATTATTTTTGAGGCAATGGAATTTAAAAATATTGATGTATTTATTCTAACTTTGCCCAAATGAATGAATTTTTTTGATCTGATATAAAAGAATAGTTTACTCACCCAGAAATAAATGCCCAGGTACATGATAAATAAATAAACTATAAAAATAAATAAACTTAAATATACTATAAAGTGGGTGTCTAAAGTTTAAGCACAGTAGCAATTTTAAAATAAAATTTTAAATATTCACTTTATTTCAAAATTTGTCTTGTATATTTTAATAACATCTATTTTAACACCATATTCATAGAAATTAACATTTAAATTTTATTTTAAACCATGGAGTTTAATAGAACAAAAAAAACTGTCAAAAGTTTAAGCGCAAAATCATTTTTATGCAAATTTTACAATGTGACATAAGCGGTTGAGCATACAAATAATTTGCGGGTGTAAAAGAAGCAGTCAGTTGTTGTTTTTGAGTTAGTACAAAATGCCTAAGTCAAAAGAATTTTCAGAGGAGAAGGTGATACAAATCAGGAGTATGAGAGAGAAATGTAAGTCTGTTTCTGAAATTGCAAGTGCATTAAACAGATCAAAACAAGGTAGTCATCAAACTTTGGCTCGTGGTAATGATTACAAACGAAATTTTTGTTCAGGAAGGCCATGAGTAACTAGTTTGCATGAAAATAGCCACATCCGAAATTTGGCTTCAACTGGTAATTACTCCCTTTCGCAAATAAAATGTGCAGTTAGAGGACAAATAGTGAAAAAAAAAAACTGTTTATAGGACAGTTTTAGAATTCAAATACATCAAATGGCTTGATTACAGTGTCTCAAATGACACCATAAAGAAGCTAGATTACAATGAGCCAAAGAGCATATGTCATTTGGTGAAAAGCGGCTGAATGTCATATTCAGTGATGAAAAGAAATGTAACATCGATGGCCTGATGGGTTTAAGTACTATTGGCATGATCTCTACAAAGAACTTACGACTGTATTTAGCTGACAACATAATGGTGGTTCTGTAATGATATGGGAGGTGATTTCTTTGAGTGGTCAGAAATCTCGGTACTACTAGGTTATCCCGTCGACCAAAAAATTATCACCAAACTATAAGATTAAATGCCAATAATGGATGATTGTGAATGTCATATTCAATGACTATAGATACGATACATGTGTTTAAAATGCCATTAAGTGATATTTATTTTGATTTTTTATGGGTATTTTTATTAATATTCAACTAATTATTTGTTTTTTTCAGTACTTCTCTGTTTTGTAACAGAGAAGTACTGAAATCTCCAGCATTCATCATGGGTAGTGAAAACTCTGAAAACTACCAAGAGAAGAGACACTTGCCAATCATTTGCTTCCTATTGTCGAGATTTTGGGGGGAGAAAAATGGTTATTTCAACATGATAATGCTTCGATACATACTTGAAACTCAACTTCATTGTGTCTTAAGTTGAAAAAAGTGTCTGTTTTGAAATGGCCGGATATTAGTACTGATTTAAACCCTATAGAAAAAATGTGAGGTATTCTCACTTATGTAGTTTATGAAAATGGAAAGCGGTATTCTTCAGTTAAAGATTTGAAAGATGCCATTGAGAACACTTGTTTTAAAATTGAACCTGAAACAAAACAGAACCTCATTTTATCGATGGAAGACATTTTATTTAAAGTAATTCATCAGAAAGAAGCAATAATCAAGTATTAGTTTTTACTAACCCATCATACGTAGTATAGGGTAAGTCTTGCAATCGTTTTGAAAATCGAAAAAAATTTTTTGACGGATTTACACATTTTCAACACTGGAGATTTCGAAAAACATATTTTTAGAAAAAAAATTTTGCTGTCTGTCTGTTTGTAAACACTCTACCTCCCGAACGAATTGACATAGAGACTTGAAATTTCGTATGTACTTAGTATGTAAGAATGGGACGAAGCCTATTTAATATCAATAACCTCGATTATCCGGAACTATTTTTTTCGGACTCTCAAAAAATTCATTTCGGTGAAAGGTATATAAAAATTTTCGAAATTTTTTATTTTAAGGAATGATCGTAAAAGGCAATAAAATAACACAAATTTTGCATAAAGAACGAAGTTGATCGAATTATTAGTTGCCAAGATATCTGTAACCGTGTTTTCCACATTCTTCGATTTTTCATGACCCTGTATTTCATTCAAATTTCAATTCAAAGATATATTTTAACTAGGACTTCCCTCAGAGGGATTAGTCTGAGCGATATTGCTGAGAACACACATTTAATTACAATTCCTGACCGCCGAGCAAAAGGACAAAAATGTAATGTTTTTTCCTTAATTTATTTTAAATACAGTAGACTCTCTCAAATCCGCAAACCAGAAATCTGCAACTTTCTAAAATCTGCACATATTTTATGGATGTAAACAATGAAACTTTCAGTTTGGATATTGGGCAAAATTTGATTTTTTTCAGTTTTGTATCAATTCCATACATTTTTTTATTTGTAATTTACTTAATAATACTCTATTCATGTTTTTTTTTTCATAAAGTAAGAACATATTTTTTTTTTTTGGAAAAAATTTAAGATGTTGCTGATATCACTGGTAATCACAATCTTCTTACCAAATATATTATGCATTAAGATTTTTTGGTTATTAACGGCTGGCTAAAATTGAAAAAAAAAATCCTTATTTTACGATTTTGATTTGAATTAGTAATGTACTTTTATGAAGCTAGTTTTGTTGAATAATTTTGGGAAAATATTTTAATCTTTATAATGAATATAATTAAACACTATTGATTATTAACTTGGCCTTTGCTATTAGTACTTTAATAATTAAAAAAATTATCTAAATTTTTATTATTTTATTTAATTACTTATTTTAATATTTTATTACATTGTAAGCATTCATTATAGTTCTAATTGCACTCAAATTACTGCTTAAAAATGTAAACAAAGCAATGACCAGAAATCCGCAAAATTCTAAAATCCGCACAACCTCTGGTCACAAGTTGTGCGGATTTGAGAAAGTCTACTGTATTAATAAAAGTGGGATTTTCTCACATGGTGTAATTTTTTTGTTTCATATATGCATATAAGCCTAGAAACATGATAATGCTTACTTTCTTAAAACTGGATTATATTTGTAGAATTATATTAATTTAAATAAAGATTCAATTCCAGTGAAACCTGCAGCCTAGTGAACAAATATATCTGGCCGCGGCAGTGGGAAGGTTAATTATAAATATAAAAGTTTTCAAGCCCATGTACATTTTTAAAAAATATTGATAGCAAGTTGTAAAATGCAGGAATACAAATGAAAAGGTAGCAGACATCACAATCACAAGTCACAAATTTGAAATTTATGACCAGCAGAAAAAGAATGACACCTGAAAAATACTTACAATAGTTTGAAATGAAAGCAGTAGGATTGCCATGTTGTATTTTCTGATTTCAAATATATCAATTAGGTCTGATATTACAATAGGCTTCAATGATTAATTGAGAAACATTTTAATGGCGAATGTAAATAATGTGTGATAACAATGTACACATATTAAAAAATTTAATTTCTTTAAAAAACTATACATTTTTATTATTACTGTGACAGATTCTCTTAAATCTATAACTCTAAAATCTGAAAACCCCCAAAAATCCACACATGCTGATTTATGTAAACAATGAAACTTTCAGTTCAGATGTAAAATCAAAATCATAGAATTTTATACCATCCCGTACATATTTTAATATATGTAATTCTGGATAATATTACTGATATCATTGTTTTTCATGAAGGAAGTATACATTTATGAAAAAAATCAAGATATTGCTGATATTACTTGTAATCCAGAATTGGTATTTTTGCCAGGACAGTGGTATAAACTGGAAAAAAAAACAGGGCAAAAATGATTTAAAAAAAAAAAAAAAACAGCAAAAATGGTAAATTCTTATTTGTCTCTAATGCATAGTAAAATCTATCAGCTAATAAGGATAATAAAATGGTTTAAACAATTAAATTTAATGACATATCAATTAATATTTTTATTTAATTTGCTAATTAAAAAAATAATTAAATAATTTTGCAGATTTTAATGTAGGATTCAATCCAATACTTAGGAATTTAAGAACCAAATTAAAAATCCAATATCTAATAAATTTTCTTAAGTAAAATATTTTGTCAGCCATTAATATTTTTTTAATTATCAAAAAGTTTTATATAACTTTGCTACACTTTTATGTGATGAGTCTTAAAATTATGTAGAATAAAATGAGACAGTAGGTTTTTCTCTTTGAGTATCATTCTAAACATTTCATCAGTCACACAGTAGATGAGGCAGTGGTAGCCCAATCTTCAGTTGAAAAAACTTACTGATCTACATAAACTTGCAATTTCATAAGGAAAAATAAAACATTATTTCAAGATCAAAAGTAAATTTACTTCATATACTTTTTATGCTTGCTGCATATTAAGGACTTGTTTATGCGTATGTATAATAGTTTCCCTATTTATGGAATATTACACTGTATATTATCCATAATTTAAACTATGCCTAAAGTAGCGTTTTTGTTCCTACTAGAAGTTTTACATAAAAGAAGGTAGGGGGAGGAATGAGACATGCCAACAAAAGGAGGAATGGAGCAAGTTTAATTCCTTCCTTTTAATAAAATGAATGTAAATTGCTAATGTGCAAGTATTTTTAGAAGGCATTATATTACAGTCGAGTCTCTATATAACGAAATCCATTGTTCAGACAAAAAATTCATTATATAGAAAAATTCGTTGAATAGAGAACACCAAAAAAATTTTCATTTAATGTTTAAATTTTGAAACAATTGTTTTTGAGGTGTTTAATTAATTTTTTGAAATATTTAACGGAATTTTTTTCAGAATCTCAAACATTTTTGCCATTTCCTTTTTCTCCCCTGTGTCTTGTTGATTATTTTCAAAATTATTACTTTATTAGAGAGAGTTATGTTTAAACAAGAAGTGATTTTATGCAAATGTAGTAGAAGATAACACCAGCAAAAAATGACATTTAGTAATAATTCTTCATTCAAATGATCTCTCACAGCAAAAAATGCTCTGAGTCACTACAAACAACAAACATCTCTCTAAACTCTAAAAGTAATGAGAATTAATTTAGGTAGTTGAAAACCTGCTGAAAAACGACCTTTTCTGGAATTCCTTGTTATCCCATCCTTATTACAGCCTTACTGTCCAAACCAAGAAACAAACACCCTTTTTCAAGACAATAATAGAATAGTTTTATCTTCTAGGATGCTTTGTGATAGTTGCAAATCGCCCCACTAGCAAGCAACTGTTTCAATCTTTTCCAAGAACACATGCCCATTTTGGCTAAAACAAAGTCAAATGTGACCATGCAAAAATATGTTTTTCTTGGGGGGGGGGGGGGGGGGTGAGTTCAATGCCTTTTTTGGACATGAGAAATAAGGTAAAAGAATGTAGTTATGAAATATAAACCAGAAATCAACGAAAAAAAAAATATTCTACAAATAATTTGAAGTGTTTTCTGAACATTTTCGAAAAAATTCATTAAATGGAGATATATATTTCACTATATGGAGACTATTTTTAATGTAATCATGAAAAAATTAACTGTTCTATAAAAAATTCATTAAATAGAGAAATTCATGAATGGAGTTTTGTTATAGAGAGACTCGACTGTAGTTATAACATTAAAAATGCATTTTTTTTCAAAATGTAAATAAACTGAACTACTGATGATTTTTTTTTTTTAATGTCATTTCTAACTGACAGTCTGGTATATTCCTCCCAGTGATGAAAATACTGGATTTTAATATTGTAGCATTGTTGTTGATATTATCGACCTACAATCTTTGTTAGATTGTATAGTTGGCACTAGACTGTTTGTGCCAAATAGCTTTCTTTTAATATCTGTCCCATATCAGCTTGTTAGTGGGGAGGTGTGGGACACATTTTGAAATTTACGATTTTTTAAATTATAAAATTGTGTCTGAAAATTATGTTTCTATATTGTTGAAGAACATTCAAAAGTGATTCATTTTGTATTCTATAATTCGAAATTTTTGAAGTAATATGCCTTAATGAAGCAAGTTTTATTGATTAATTTAGGAAAAATATGTTTCATCTTTATAATGACTATTTTATCATACATTATTAACTATTAACTTGACCTTTGCTTTTAATATTTTAATCATTTTAAAATTACCTAAATTTTTAATATTTTATTATGTTGTAAGCATTCATTATAGTTTTGATTGTATCATTAATTACATTTAAATTGCTGTTTAAAAAATGTAAACAGTACTGTGCTGATTTGAGGGAGTCTACTGTATTATCCTCATTAGCCTATAGATTTTATTATGCATTAGAGACAAAAAAGAATGCACCATTTTTTACCCTTTTTTTTTTTTTTTTTTTTTCAGTTTTTGCCACTGCCCTGGCAAAAATACCAACCCTGTTACAGATTTAAAAAAAAAGTAAATAAATTATATGGAAAATTATGAACTGAAACAATTCTGTTATGTCGTGTTCGGTAATAAAAATTTTTTTTCCTCCCTCTTACACTCCAAGAAACAAACAAAAAGTTAGTCATTATATTTCATAAGATGCATAATTATATTTAAGAATTGAATAATAAATTTAGAATATTGATTATTTAATTATGTATTAAGTTTCTTTTTTCTTTTTTGAAATTTCTTTTCACATTTTCTGGGAGAAAACTTAAATGAACTGCCTATTTTTTGCCACCACTTTGACTAAAACCTATTTTTGCCAGGATGGTTTTAATCAGATTTCCCCCCCCTATGGCTAAAACTTCCCAACTCTGTTGTAATCACATCTTTTAACCAAATATAGTTCAAGAAATTTCAGTTATTAAGACTGCCTGAACAAATAAAACTTCGCTTCTTTATCATTTTAATGTGAATTAATATGGTACCTTTAAAAGGAAAAATCCCTAAAAAATTCAAGGAAAATATCTGATCTTTATTACACATATTTAATTATAGATTATAAAATATTCAGTTGATATTTACTATGGGCAAATCTAAAGAGTCCTCAATGGAGGTAGGGCAATTTTAGAAATTCAGAGACTTCAATCTGATATGAGGGTCCGGCCTAATATTTACAATGTAAGTCAAGTTACTTCTACTTTTTGCTGCAGGTCATATTTGGGTCTAGTTGACTTTCATTTTTTACTGCTGGTCGGGTTAACTTATATATTTTTTACCGTGGGTCGTATTTGGGTCACATTGATTTTTACTTTTGCTGTGGGTCAAGTTAATTTCTACTTTTTTGATGTTGTTCGGGCCCAGGTCCGACTGACTACATATTGATCTGTATTTTTCTGTTAGTCTAACAAATTTCCATTTTTTTTTTCTGCAGTTTGGGATGATTTCTGCTAATAATTCTACTTTTAGCTGTGCCAAGCATGTTGGGTTTGGGGCAGATTGATATACATTATTTTGCATCTGGGCCAGTTTTGGACTGTGTTTTCATTAACGGTTCTAAGTGACCCGAATTTTGAAAAAGAAAGTCTAAATGTTTCTGAGCATAAGAATTATATTCAATAAAAGCTTCATAACAGACACACTAAAATAATTATTTAGGATTACTTTTCAATATTCAAAAGTATGTAAAAAAATACTAATTTGGTATAAGACAGCTTGTCTCTTTATATCTAATATCAGTTGTAATTTAGATTGCTTTGAAGCTTATTAAAAAATACATACTGGGTGTCTTAAATTGAATTAATTAATTTTAAAATTCAATAACTTACAAATGGTTATTATGGACATTGGTGGTCAAAGTTACTATGGATAGCTATTGAAAAAAATATCTTCAGGAAGGTTATGTAAGATGCAGGGTTGGGTTTTTGACGTCAAAAAGGGTTTTTTGACATGACAAAGGTTTAAACCGGTTAAAACCGTCAAAAACCTGTCAAAAACCCTTAGATTCACAACTCTACGGGTTATGCCCAACTACACGATGCACTAGAGTTTGTTTGGAAAACAAATTTTAAAACTAGTAACATTTGCCATACATTATGTTGAAATTTAATTATATTATGTGTAATTAGCAGGTCTTAAAATATTTTTAATTAATAAAAATTAAGGTAAAAATGACAGATTTCAAATCTCAGAAATTTATCTCGAAATGAACATGCAGAAATATTTGCACAAAAATTATGTTTAAATGTCTTGTTTATTTATTATTATTTTAATACTTAAAAAAATATAAAGTTATTTAGTGTGCATTTTCACATTACTAATATTTATAAGGAACAAATTAAGTATTACAAATGCAGGATTTTCAAAAGTGTCAAACTTGATACACGTGTTTAATATATATATTTTTAATGCTATACACATTATATATATAATATCCAGTAGGTTAATTTGAATTTAAATATAATGCATGTTATTTATTATATTTATTATTATTACACATCATTATAAACCATTTTTATCTTTACCCCCCCCCCCCTTCTCCCAACACACACACACATTAATAGTACTAAGAATACAAATAATGTTTACTTTGAAAGCAAGATAAGACAAGAAGTAATTATTCAACAATTGAATACTTAAGATATTTAACAAAATTTTATAGTATTCACTGAAAAAAAAAAAAAAAAATCATAAGTATTTGTGTAAGCTAATTTTTCAGCATAGTAAATAAATAGGCTGAAAATAGATATTCAGATGTTTATAGAAAAGAGTTAATTTTTTATTATCATTGTGTAAGCTAAAAATTCAAAAAATGACTGACAATTTAAAATTTACAGATTTTTCTGAAAAACTAACAATTGTAAAAGTCAAAACAGAAAAAATATTTCACTGATCTATGAAATACTTCTATAAAACAAAATATTATGTAGTTTTTTTATTATCTTATTAAATACATAATTTAAAATAAAACATTCATTAAATATTTCCAATTAATTTGATTATGTAATCAAAATCAATCCAAATGAAAATTATCAAAGTAGAAACTTAATTCAATAACCAATTCATTTACCCACATAGCATATGGTAGCACATAACCAGTTTTGAACATTTTTCTGTTCCTAATCAATTACGGGGTTTTGAATGAATTAGTCCAAAATTGGAAAACATTTGTTCTGTTGCAGCAGAACTGGCAGGGCATGATAAAAATTGTTCGGCTAATTCTACTAAATCAGAAGTTTGACCAGACTTGAAAAATTTGCATTTGTTTATACTTTATAGCCTTCTACTTCTAAGGTTTTGTTTACTACAGTAGACTCCCTCAAATCCACAAACCTAAAATTTGCAACTTTCTAAAATTCGCACATAATTTACGGATGTAAACAATGAAACATTCAGTTTAGATATAATGACAAAATTTGATTTTTTTAGTTTTATATCAATTCCAAACATATTTTAATTCGTAATTTTTGCTATTATTACTAACTTCATGCCTTTTTTGATGTGAATTAGTATTGTACATTATTTATGAGGCAAATTTCATTGAATAATTTAGAAAAAATACATTTCATCTTTATAATGAACACTTAATCATATGTTATTAATAAGACTTTTGGTTTTAATATTTTAATCATGTTAAAAATTATCTAAATTTTTATTATTTTAGTTTATTACTTATTTCAATGTTTTAATATATTATAAGCATTCATTATAATTTAGATTGCATTATTAATTACATTCAATTTGCTATTTAAAAAATGTAAACAAAGCAACGACCAGAAATCCACAAAATTCTAAAATCCACACAACCTCTGGTCCCAAGTTATGCACATTTTAGGGAGTTTACTATATTTCAAAATGTGTTTCTTCAAAAGTTTAAATTTATTTTTTCTAGAACATATATTCAGACACATTTTCTTTATTAAAAGTAAATAAATTTTACTTATTAAATATAAATATATGTGGATATACATATGTAAATAAATATTTATGTTTACATATAAATATAGGTTTTTGACAGTTTTTGACATTTTTGACAAGGAGGTTTTTGACATGACGGTTTAAACCATGGTTAAAACCGTCAAAAACTGTCACATGTCAAAAACTTGCCAACCCTGGTAAGATGTCAATAATTGTTTGACTGTGATGCTTGATTTTACTTTACAATAGCACCAATAGATTTTGCTGTAAGTAAAGAGGTCTGATTTAAGGCCTCCCTCTTATCTGTATATTAATGCAAAAGATAATGATTAAGTATATGGAGATGTTCCCTATTGTTTGTGCAGTTTTGCTGTATGCGGCCCACTGCATATATCTAACTTCCTTCTCACGCATCAATACTCAGAGAAGACAGGCGACAAAATTTGGGTATTGACTTAGCGTCTATTGCTTGAAGCATCATCTATCGTTGCTATTTTAAACTAAAAACCTGAACTGTAATAAAATTACTCCTGATCAAAAGTTATTTTGAGAGGGAAAAAAAAATTAGAAATCGGAAAGGCTAAAACAGTATGTGCGGGGGAGGGAGAGGATTTGTTCCCGACTTTCCTCTTAAAATCCAGAATTACAGAATAAAAACATTTGATCAGGGGTGATTCTAATCAGAAAAAAAATTTCTGAAATTCAAAGCAAATTTCCCGAAAGGTTAAAACAGAGGGAGAGGGGGGGGGGGGGGGGAGAGAGATTCTCTTCTAGAATTTATTATTTTTTTGTGGTTTGTGTAAAATGTTTTTGATTCAATTCTATTTAAGCTCTGAGTAAATCTCTGCAAGCTGGGTTAACTTGTTTTTTCAAATATTAGTTTAGTATATTATTTCAGATTAAAAACTGTACTTGAAATAGTAAACATAAATGTATGTATATGCTGTTTCCTAAAGAGATTACTATAATTTTCCCACATCTCTTTGAAGAAATTGTCATTCATACCAAGGCTCCATCAGTGGTTGAGAGGTTCTGCCCTCAAACTGGTAGACGAAAAGTGCTGGGTTTGAATCCAATTGTGCCCATCGCACTCACTGTTCAGAGTTTTTAGTGGTTTTCTTTGAACCTTGAATATCCATGCGTAAATACAGAGAAAATATATCTTAGAAAGACCGCTCCCCACAGAGGGCACCCCTCTCTTTAGGGCCTATATGCCTCGTGTCGATAATTGGTTATCCTAAACATAACCAATCAATATCAATAGTGATGTAGTGATAAAAAAAAAACAGAGGGTATATGCTCAAGGCAGAGGGTATACCCTAGAGTATATATACTATAGCTTTCTTGAGAAACAGATAGTATACAGTGTTCCTTTAAAAAATCCAGAAGGTATACAGTGTACACCCCCATATATCCTCCTCTACATCCCTGAATATCACAATATTTTGATGAAATTTACATGTTTTTGTGGCCTTCTGATAAAATTTGTGTTATCCAGAACCATTTGAGGAAATTCGCATTTCTTCTATGACACTTTGTCACAATTTTCATTTCTTCAGCAACCCTTTGATGAAATTAGTATGTTTTCCTATCCTTGATAAAATTTGCATTTTTTCCGTGACCCTTTGACAAAGTTCACATTTTATCAGTGATCCTTTGACAAAATTCATGTTCTTAGCAATTTTTTCTCAACATTTGCTTTTTTCCACAATCCTTCGAGAAGCATTCTCTCTGTGACCCTTAAACAAAATTTCAGTTTTTTTTTTTTTTTCCCCCACAATTCAGACGAAATTGGCATTTTTTTTAATGGCAATTTGACGAAATTTGAATTTTTTGTTTTAGATTCTTTGACGAAATTCACATTTTTTTTTAGGGCTATTTGACAAAATTTGTGTTTCTTGCAGCTATTTGACAAAATTTAGAGTTTTTTCCATGATCATTTAAAGATTTTTACTTTTTTTTTTTTCCCTCAGTTTTTGTCCAAATTAGAGTTCTTGCCATGATGCTTTTGGCAAAATTGAAGACTTTTTTGAGAATGATTGACAAAATTGATTTTTTTCATGGTGACCATTTGCCAAAAATTTGCAATTTTTATGTCCAAATTTTCAGATGGATGATTATTTTAAACTTTTGGACTTGAATGTCTTGAATTTCAGGGACAGAACTCTCTTACATTATCCTCATAGTATTTTTTTTTTTTTTTTAGTATTGAATTCATGAAAATTTTCTAATTCCAGTTTTTGACGAATTTACCCATTTTAGGGGCTAGAGATTCAAAAAACATGCTTTTACAAAATGTCTGTCTGTATGAGACAAATTCTGTGGGCACTCTATCTCAAGAACTAATAAATGGGAAACTTTAAATTCAGTTAGACTTTGATATAAACTGGATATGATTAGTTTTTGGTGGATATTGTCCAACAGGTGGCAATGTTGTGCTGCCTTTTTCGTGATTTCTACAATAGCCATATCTCACAAATTAATGGACCGATTTTCCTAAAAATTCTGATTCCTGTGATCCTTGATATAATATGTTTTTGATTACATTTTTGTGTAAATCGCCTAACAGGTGATGCCACTATACGGCATTATTCATTACTATTACAATAACTCTAAGGAACTAATGCCTGACATTTCATCAAACTTCAGATTCAGTTAGTCCCTGATAACCCTGATGTAAATTAGTATTCTTTATCTTTTGGAGAACAACGCCAAAGAGGTGGCATTATTCATGTTAATCACAATAGTTCTATTTCAATAATTAATGCGCGAATTTTCATTCAATTTCAGATTCAGTTAGTCCCTGATGTTAATTAGCATTCTTTAGCTTTTATAGTAATTCAACAGGTGGCACTGCTATGCAATATTATTCAAAATTATTTCAATAGCTCTATCTCAGGAACTAATGAAAGAATTTTCATCAAACTTCAGATTATGATAGTTCCTCATATAAATTAATATTCTTTAGTTTTTAGAGTAAATCCTTCACCAGGTAACGCTGTTATGCAACATTATTCATCATTATCGCAACAGCTCAATCCAGGAACTAACGCATGGATTTTTGCCAAACTTAAAATTCAGTTAGTACCTGATGTAAATTAGTAATTTATAGTTTTAGAGTAAATCGCTCAAAGGGTGGTACAGTAGACTCCCTCAATTCTGCACACCTAAAATCCACAACTCTCTAAAACCCGAACATAATTTACAGATGTAAACAATGAAGCATTCAGTTCAGTTGTAGGTGCAAAATTTGACTTTTTTAGATTTATATCAATTCAATACATTTTTCAATTTGTAATTTTTGTTAAGGTTATTGAATTTGTGTTTTTTCATGAAGAAAAATAATTTATTTCTGAAAAAATCAAGATATTGCTGATATCATTGGTAATCACAATCTTGCCAAATATATTTATGTATTAATCAAGCTTTTTTTAGTATTTAAGTCTGGCTAAACCTGAAATAAAGCTTCGTTATTTTATTATCTTAATGTGAATTAGTAATGTACCTTTATAAGGCAAGTTTCACTGAATAATTTAGGAAAAACACATTTCACCTTTTTAATGAATATTTAATTGTACATGACTGATTATTAACTTGTCCTTTGCTTTTAGTATTTTAATCATTTTAAAAATTATCTAATTTTTATTATTTTAGTTTATTACTTATTTTAATATTTTATGCATTCATTATACTTTTGATTTCATTATTAATTGCATTCAAGTTACTGTTTAAAAAATGTAAACAAAACAATGACCAGAAATCTGCAAAATTCTAAGATCCCCACATCCTCTGGTCCCAAGCTGTGCGGTTTGAGGGAGTCTACTGCACTTCTTCCATCTTTTTATGATTTTTGCGATGATTCTATCACAAGTACTATTACATATATTTTCAGCAAACTTCAGATTCAATTAGAACTTGAAATATGTTGTTACAGGTTAGATTTTGGTGTTAATTACTTAACTAGTGACATTGCCATGTTTGATATTTCTGAAAGTATTTACATATTAACAGTGTTCTCGCTGTCGCTCGCCAATGCGCCAAATTGCGACTAAATTCTTCATTTGGTGAGTAAACAAGCGGTTAGATTCGCCAAATTGCTAGTGCTCAATTTTTGCTTATTCATTCTTTTCTTTTTCGGTTTTCATACATATTTTTAATTTATTTATAGCGGATAGTTGAAATTAGATTAATAACAATCGTTGTCGCAGCTGTAAAAACTTAAGTTATTTAAAAGATATTGGAAAAAAGGGGTACAATAAATGGTTATATATATATATATGCTACACGGCAAATCTATTTTGCTAATGCTTTTTTTATTTTAAATTAGCCAAATTACTAACGTTGGTCGAATGTCAGTGAGAACACTGCATATTAACCTGTATGAGATAGAAGAAAGTTTTGGGATTGCCACATCCCACTATATTTAATAGCTGTCATAACCTAAAAGTTATTGAATTTTCAAATCAGTCAGTCCATTTTAGAACCATTGGTAAATATGCATTAGCAGTTGGATGATGGTTAAAAATAGCATTTTTAAGCTGCTAAGAGTTCGTGTCCGGGATAGTTCAGTTGGTAGAGCATTGGCGGCTTCAGCCAATACCTCCCTGGTTCGAATCCTGGCCCAGACTTTTTTTTCACCCAAAATTCAAAAATGGAAAAATTACATCTGTTATAATAAATTTACCGATTGAATAATCGTGTTTAAAAATTAATCTAATGTAATTTCGTATGCAGCGATTTTCTGCAGTTCCATATATTGACCTTCGATTTATTCTGTGGAGCTGATCCAGAGTATCTGACCAGATAAAGTGATCGTTGAGATAATTAAGTGAAATAATCCTCCAGTGCTCGTGTTTGGGATAGCTCAGTTGGTAGAGCATTGGCGGCTTCAGCCAACACCTCCCTGGTTTGAATCCTGGCCCAGACTTTTTTCACCCAAAATTCAAAAATGGAAAAATTACATCTGTTATAATAAGTTAGTCATAAAATTTCACAACTACTGTTGCCACCTTAAATATATATATATATCAGGAATATAATAAGAAATTTCTAAAATTCCATAAGAAGTAAATATACCTTTGAAATAATAGGAACCTCATGGATTTAATTTCTGCAATTTAAATAATTTTGCTAAAAACTTTTTCTTCCTAAATCAAATCAAAGTCTGCTGGGAAATATGTGTTTCCAGAAACATGTGCTAAATACTGCAAAATAAATAATATTAAAACACAACACATTTCAAATTAAAATATTTAAAAAAAGCATCTAAAGCATAAAAAAATATTAAAATATCATATGATACAGTTGCTAAAGTACAGATATCTTAAATCTCGAATGTATAAATATTAGATTATAATTTTTTGACTATAATTTTTGATTAGCCAATCGATGACAATTTGGCACAAACAGAAAAAATTTAATGGCCTTTGCAGCATTTAAAATCATCGACAGTATGAGGTTTGGTACAAATTGGATAACATATTGGACTTATACCATATGATTGATGTGTGACCCTCTTGTTACATTAACAAGAGAATCATACATTGAGCATTTTAGACCAAGAGTCGGCAGCACAGGCAATCACCTCATTAAGTTCATGGATAAAAATCTAGGATTAGTTAAATATTGATTTGCTTTTTGAAACACAATCGGCCTGCCAAATGATATTTTGGTGTAAAATATCAACAAACCAGATTTTAGTCGTTAACTCGTAGCTTTACTATTATATTTTCCTGCTTCCAATCTGCAATGTTTTCATGGTTTTGAATGCAGGAAAGCACAATGGTAAACCTATGAGTCAATTGCTAAAATCAGATTTTTAGGTGGTTTCCACCAAGCATGGCAGACTGATTGCATTTTAAAATGTGAATTGAGATTTAACTAATCCTAGATTTTCATTCATCAACTCAATGAGGTGATTGTTTGTGCTGCCAACCCCCAGTCTATTTGTAACTGGAAAAAAAAAAAAAAAATGAAATACAGTAGACTACCAAAAAGATGCAACCCTAAAATCCACACGTATTTTACTGATGTATATAAAGAAACATTCAGTTCAGATATAGGGACAAAATTTTACTTTTTTAGTTTTATATCGATTCCTTATATATATTTTAATTTGTAATTTTTGTTAATATTACTGAATTCATGTTTTATCATGATGAAGAGCAAATTTATTTCTAAAAAATTCAAGATATTGCTGATATCACTGGTAATCACAATCTTCTTACCAAATGTATTTATGTATTAAACAAGTTCTTTTGATTATCAAGTCTAGCTAAACCTGAAATAAAACTTCCTTAATTTATGATTTTCATGCGAATTAGTAATGAATCTTTATGAGGCAAGTTTCATTGAACAATTTAGGAAAAATAAATCTCATCTTTATAATGAATATTTAATCATACATTATTGATTATAAATGCTTGCTTTTATGAAGTTTAATCATTTTTAAAATTACCTAAATTATTATTTTAGTTTATTACTTATTTTAATATTTTTATTACACTGTAAGCATTCATTATAGTTTCAATTGTATTATTAATTACATTAAAATTACAGTTTAAAAAGTGTAAACAAAGCAATGACCAGAAATCCACAAAACACTAAAATCTGCACAACCTTTGATTCCATGCTGTGCGGATTTCAGAGAGTCTGCTGTATTTCTCTTTTAATTCATGTATCACTTATTGTAATATGCGTAGAAATTTTTATTTATTTATTTATTTTTTTTAAATTGGGTCCATCACTCACACTGTATAAAATGCAATTATTAAAATTTTCTGACCATTTCAATACTCTAATGAAGTTATACCCTGTTCACACTACGGATATTTAAGATATCTCAGGCCTAGAACTCTCTCAGAGAGTTCTACAAGCTCTCTCAGAGAGTTTCAACTCTCTCGAGCTAGATACAGGAACAACCACCTACTCTCATTGGCTACAAAGCTTTGCTTTTACTGATTGGCTGTTGTGGCCGTCTTTATTTCAAGCGCATGCGCATACGCTACATTTGTTCAGTTCAGAGATACAGTGACATTCGCTGAGATATCTTAGGTAAATTTTTCAATGTGAACAGGCATCCAATTCCGGGAGGGTCCACTTCAAACACGGCGATCTTAAGGTATCTTAAGTTTGTAGTGTGAACCAGGGTATTATGAATTCCTTGCCCTTACAGATGGGATAATTCAATAAATGGAATAATTCCCATAAATGTCTATAATGGGAGTAAACAGGTTAAGGGCACATATCAATTTAATTTAACAAAACAACAAATTTAAATAAAATGTATTTCATTCTTAAAAAATACTCCACTAATTTTTTTTTTAAATGTAAAATAATTTTCTTTTTCACTCAATAATTAAAATATAGTGTAACATTATGACGGATTTAAATCTTAAAAATTATAAAGAAAATGCAGGATTATAATAAATTAATTTTCCAATCCCAATTACAACTATACAGATATTGATTGCCTGTTTCAAACCATTAACATATTGCACTGCAAGGGGTTGATAGTAAGAATCATGGCTATAAGTTTCTTCTAATGTGGAAAAAAAGAAATACTTAAATTAGATTTAACTTAAATTTTGAAATAAATTTTAAAAATTAATAATAATAACTTACTTTAAAACACATTTTTCTTTTTAAGCAGTGAAATAAAACATTTAAAATAAAACCAGGCATTTTATTAGTGCTTTTAAAACTTTTAAGAATTTTAAATAGAAATTACAAAAAAGGATGCAATATTATAATACAAATATCTGGTTACTGATTGGTACCTTTTCATATTTCAGTGGCATAAACATTATTTCAACTGTTTAATAACAGCAATTATAGAGGAGAGTGAGACAGTAGGTTTATTTTGAAAACATTCTAAACACTTCATCAGTCTCACACTAAACGAAGCAGCGGTAACCTAATCTTCAGTTAAAAAAATTTGCTTATCTACATAAGCTTTCAACTGTATAAAGAAAAAGATTATTTTTAGAATCAAAAGTAAATTTGCCTCACATACTTTTAATGCTTGCTGTTATAAGTTTTTTTTTATTTCGTTGCATTAAATTAATGATTTGCTTGTGTACAGCTGTAATAGTTTCCCTATTTATAGAACATAATATTGTATACTATCCAAATTTAAACTAAGCTTAAAAACAGTATAGTCGTTTATACAAGTAGTTTAACATAAAAAAGGAGAAAGGTAGTGGGAACGAATGAGACAAGTTCAACTCTTATTTTTGAATAAGGTAAATGCAAATTAATAATATGTAAAAATTTAACAAAAAGGATTAAATTTAAAAAAAAAAAAAAAAAAAAAAAAAAAAAAAAAAACCCTGAAAAATTACACAGAAAATCCCTAAAACTTATAATAGAGACATCAAATAAACAAGGAAAGTGAAAACAAATAGTTTTCAATTTTCAAAAATTTCCAGAAACACAGATAACTGTAATATGATATTGTGAAATTATAAACTTCTAGCAGAGCCACTTAAAGTCAAAAAGTTTTTATGTTGGAAATCAATTTGTGCAATGATAACGTTGACATTGACATAATGATTCTGTTCTTCTTAAGTATTATGCCAATAAAGCAGAAATAAATTATGTAAGAATAATTGAAAATGTAGTGGTCAATTTTAGTTTGAAAGTACAATTCATAAGATATAATATAGAAAACTAGGGATTTTCCTTTCTTTGACAACTTAAGTTATGTTGAGAAGACAGGCGTTCTGTTAAAATTGACAGCTGATAAATGATTAGTCTTATAGTCTGGTTACAATTTGTATTTCGAATAGATTTATCAGCCTAAAATCTTTGTTAGATTGTATATGTAGCCAACACTGGACTATTTGTGCCTTATCATACTTTGCTTTATAGCTGTCTTACACCTCCCTACTAGTCAGGAGGTATGGGACACATTTTTAAACATACAATTCCCTTAATTACAAGATTTTTTTTTTTTTTTTTTTTGCATATTATGGTTTTATTTTGTTCAGGGAGACAACATGGACTGTAAAACATCATGGATTTTCTTAATTTTGTAAAAAGTGTCCCATTGTCTCATGCTTCCCTACTCTCCTCTATACAAAAATATGCACTCTTCATAGATAAATTATAGCAATACTTTACTATATTTTTAAACATTTTACATGCATGTAATCGGAGGAAATTATTTTATCATTTTGAGATGGGCTAGCTTCCAACAACAATCAATATTTATACACAATATTACCACAATTCTATTCGATAAATTCATTACATTCAAAAACAAGCACAACCAATTTAATTAAAGATCTTTTGAAACCAAAATCATAATTACAAAATGATTAAAAATACGCTTACAAAAACAAAATTCTCGAGACGCGTTTACAAAAATTACCAGAGCAGAGCGAGATGGTTTGCGATTTGCGAATTCTCATTGCATTTGATAAAAAAATAAATATAAAAAAATGCACATGGCATGTTAAAGTTAATCAATATTAATAATTATAATTAAAAGAAATGTTACCCTTTTTTAATAGTTTTCAGTGAAAGGATTAGTTTACTCAGCTATGTTCTTCTGGGCAATCATTTATTTGTTTTAAAATTAAACTAACCAACCAATCAATTGACGTAATCTGTATACTCTTAGGACTTAGGAGGGTAATTTTCTTTAGATATCGTAATACTTTGCTAATAATTATACTAACTAACGTAAAAGAAAAATTCTGTAGATCTTTCTGTCTTGATTCTTAATTCACATTCAATATATTACTCCCAAATTTACTCTCTCTCTCTTTTTTTTTTTCTTTCTCAAATAGAGATTCTAATTAAATTTAAGCATTATAAATTATCTTAAAAATAATTTTTAAAAAAGAGCGAATTTTCTATTGATTTTAAATATTTTTTTTATTTGTTCAGAATATTATGTAATTACTCAAATATTTTTATTTATATTTTTTTTCTTCAAATTTTGTAGATGCTCCAATTTTGGCCAAATTTTATTTATAGATTGAAAGACAGATTGAAGCATTTTAAATCACAATCAAATCATTTTTTAGTAACTTTAATTGTCTTTTTCTTAATCATGATAACTTTCTACAGAATATTTTAGATTGTAAGCAAGGATGTTTGGTGGATATGCAGTGGTACATGCCCTATACTTTCTGGATTTATTTAAAGAACATTGTATCCCTCTATTTCTGTAAAAAGCTGTAGTATGTATTCTTTGCCTATTTACCATACTATTTACTTTGCCATATAACCATTTCACCTGCTTTTTGCCCATTATATTTCCATTATGACATAATACTTGCTTTTTAAAAAAAATCCATCAAGGTATTTAGGGACCGTTCATAAATGATGTGACGCTTGGATTCAGGGGCTTCGCTAAGGGGGGGGGGGGAGCCTCCCCACCCCAAACATTCCCAAATGTTGTTACACTTGGCAAATTTCATTAACATTTTATTAAAAACTGTAATATATTTCCTGTTTTTAGATAAAAGTTGCAAAACTTACAACTCTAATTGGGAATATTATTGAACTTTTTACAAATAAGAACTGCATTACATTTTCTAAGTTTGGTAATTTGGCAAAATTATGAAACAAGTTGGCAAATATGAAAATTTGACTTGGCAATTTAAGGTCTTCTCCCCCACCAATAAAATGTCTTAGCAATGGTCCTGCTTGGATTGGGGGTGGGGGTTCATGAAGTTATGACAGTTTGTGACAAAGAGGTACGAGGGGGTAAGAAGAAGTGTGACATCACACATTTTAATTAAAATAAAAACGTTAAAAGTCAGCAAATTAAATTATAAAATTTGTATTCATAAAATAAAGATAATATTTAAAATCAAATACAGTAGACTCCCTCAAATCCGCACAGCTTGGGTCCAGAGGTTTTGTGGATTTTAGAATTTTGTGGATTTCTGATCATTGCTTTGTTTATATTTTTTAAACAGTGATTTGAATGTAATTAATAATGAAATCAAAGGTATAATGAATGCTTACAATATACTAAAATATTAAAATAAATCATGAATTAAAATAATAAAAATTTAGATGATTTCTAAAATGATTATTAAAATACTAAAAGCAAAGGTCAAGTTAATAATCAATTATGTACAATTAAATATCCATTATAAAAGTGAAATGTATTTTTCCTAAATTATTCAGTGAAACTTGCCTCATAAAGGTACATTACTAATCCACTTCAGGATCATAAAATTATGAACCTTTATTCCAGGTTTAGCCAGACTTAATAACTAAAAAAGCTTGATTAATACATAAATATATTTGGTAAGATTGTGATTACCAATGATATCAGCAATATCATTATTTTTTCTGAAATAAACTATTCTTTCTTTATGAAAAAACATGAAGTCAATAATCTTAACAAAAAGTACAAATTAAAATATGTATGAAATTGATATGAAACTAAAAAAGTCAAATTTTGACTCTATATCCAAACTGAATGTTTCATTGTTTACATCTGTAAAATATGTGCAGATTTCAGAGAGTTGCGGATTTTAGGAGTGCATATTTAAAGGAGTCTACTGTATATTAAATTCCTCTTCAATTTCAAAAATACTACTGCTTTCAATTCCTTTTTCATATTAATATTTTATTATTATGTATAATGTGGTGCTTTGTTGTTGAACTATATGATTACATAATAACATGACATGTGACAAGAGGGGGGGGGAGGGGGTATGACGAAGTGTGACACTTTGTGATAAGTGTTAGGGAAGGGATCCAAAATATTGAATGAAATGTGTGGTATCATTTATGGATGACCCCATATTTCTTTTTCTGTTTTCATGTGGAAATCTTGCTATAGAAAAGTAATGACGTAATATTAAATTTTTCTTAAATTCATCAAACTATCTTTTTACCCATTTTTCATGAACAAATCTTGCAATAGTAAAGTAATTGGACTTTTATTGTGTTTTTTTAATCGTTGGCAACTACTATAAAGAAAAATACTTATTTTTTTCCGTCATTGTTTTGTAATAATTGATTTTGTCAAAGCCATGTTAAGGCGGTATTCAGATTTAAGAACTCTCCCCATTTCCATTCCCTTGGGTCCAGGGTTGTTAAATACCTGGCTTTTTCAGAAAAAACCCAACCCACTGTGTTTTTTCTGGGTTTTTCAGGTTTTTGGGGTTTTTGGTAAGTGGTTCAGAATGGTTGAAAAAAAAATTATTAGTAAATTTAAAGTAACCAATTGATTACAAATATACATAAATCAATGACAGTAATATAACAAAATATGTAAAAAAACTGGATATAACAAAATTCACTGTACTTGAAAAAATATTCCTTGTAAAGTAAGTATTTTATTATTATTACTAATTAATAGAATAAGCCAAATAATTCTTCATGTCTACATAATTAAATTAGGATTCTTAAGTATGTATGGTATTTTGTTATAAGTTTCTATTGTATAACATAGAATGGATTATGCATCAAAGTTTTTTTTAATGGGAAAAAATTTGTTTGTGTTCGTTACACATACTACAGAGATTAACTAACAATTATTTCTTTTAAAAATTGTCATGGGTATAATTGGGATATTTCTTTTCTTTGGGGTGGGGGGTGATGGTTATAAATTTTATGAGTTCTGTACTGATAAAAAGAAATACATTACAATATATTATATGTGTATTATAAATGCATTATGTATGTAATTTAAAGTTGAAATTTTGAAAAAACCCACTTGGGTTTTTTTCCTGGGTTTTTTCAGAAAAAACCCACCCGGGTTTTTTGGGCTGGTCAAAATAATAACAACCCTGTAAAACTGCCCTTGGGTCAGTTTTGCTCATTTCCAACCCCTGCCAAAATATTAACCATCTCAATGTATTTAGCGAATTTGAAGATGATTTGTGCATAATTGCAACTTTTATCATGAGGACAAAATTTAGTTCATACATATACATCAAACCCTGTTATAACAAACTTCAAGGGACCGAAGTTTTCGTTTGCTACATCCGGTGGTTCACTATATCTGGTAGTTCGCTATATCCAAACCGTTAAAAATATTAAAGTTTTCAAAATATGTATATTATTACCTGATACCCATATGTTCAATAATGATGTATTAAGAAAAAAAAAAAAAAAAAAAAAAAAAACTTAAAATCTATTAGATATGGTCATTAATGAATTGACTAAAATTGATTATATTAGGCTGGTACCATACTAAATAAATTAACTAAAAATGAAGACAGATAAAAATACAGTAAAGCGTCGATTATCTAAACATTCGAGACCAACCCTAGTTCTGATAAATGTTAGAATAAACAAGCAAATAATTTAAGGAATGATCCATTCTGCACTAAAATCTTTACACTTTACCCAACCTCAGGATGAGTAACACTAATTATTGGTGCATTAAAAATCGTTTTATTTTTGTTTTGTTTGCTTATTTATCATTTAAATTTTCCTTTTTTTCATCATCTTGTGAACTCCAGATAGTATAATTTAAGGAAAAAAGCTTTTGATTATTGCTTGCTTCAAAGAAGACCTTTTTTCAGTGCTGCCATATCTCGAATTACAGTGGACTCCCTCAAATACGCACTTTTAAAATCCGCACATAATTTACAGATGTAAACAATGAAACATTCAGTTCAGATGTAAGTGCAAAATTTGACTTTTTTTATTTTATATCACTTCCATATATTTT
This sequence comes from Maratus speculifer, assembly GCA_964019185.1. Taxonomy (NCBI): domain Eukaryota; kingdom Metazoa; phylum Arthropoda; class Arachnida; order Araneae; family Salticidae; genus Maratus; species Maratus speculifer. The sequence goes on from OZ025292.1 coordinate 16,354,562, forward strand.
ATAATTTGTAATTTTTGTTAAGGTTATAGAATTCGTGTTTTTTTCATGATGAAATAATAATTTATTTCTGAAAAAATCAAGATATTGCTGATATCATTGGTAATCACAATCTTATCAAATATATTTATGCATTAATCAAGCTTTTTTTAGTTAAAGTACTGCTGAACCTAAAATAAAGTTTCATTATTTTACAATCCTGGCGTGAATAAGTAATGTACCTTACTGAGGCAAGTTTCATTGAATAATTTAGAAAAAACACATTTCATCTTTTATAGGTGTAAATTAACAGTCGCCACTCACCACGTGCGATTAAAGTTGTAAAAGTAGCGATTAAAAATCGACAATCGATCGCCACCCTAGTCGCCACTCGGCGATTAAAAAATCTTTTGCTTTGTGAAATACAGCTTTTTCCATTAATATACGCATCTCTACTTTGTTTACATCTAATTAATGAATTGATTAATTCTTTCTATCGGATGCAAGCAGATTTTGCAATTTTGCTGTATTTTCTATATTTTGACAATTAACTCTTTATTTCGATTATGTTTTCAATAAATAGTTTTATTCCTACAAAATATAGTCATCAATTTTGATTCCACAAGCATTTCAAATAAATTAGATTATTTTTACCTCTGGATGCAAGGAGATTTTAAGGATATTGCTGTATCTTATAGCTTTCACTCTTGCCATACACTCACTAACTGTACCAGTAATAGTTGGCCGGTACAATTTTTTAATATATATTTATGATTGAAGTTTATGTAGGTGTTAAGAAAAATTGAAACATTATAACAAATTACTTTAAAAATATAGGACAAAATTAGCACTCGCCACTAGGAGAGTAATACTGCAAATTTAACATCTGACTTTACTGCCACCAAGCAGACTTCCTCAGCCTCACCAACACATTGGCACTCTCGGATTACTTTTATAACACATCTGGATTTTTGAAATCTCAGCCAAAGCAAAGAATATTTATATTTATCTGTACACTCGCCAAATTTAATAATTACTACTTGAAATGTTGATGATATTTAGATCCTACTAATTTTTAAGTAAAAGTAAAATATCCAAGAAAGATGTGAAATAATTTTTAAATTTAAAATATTTAAAATTTAAAAATATAATTTCTTTGCTTGTTTTATACAATGCATTAATATATATTTAAATATAATTTATCACTTCTAATTTCATCTGCAGTATTAATTATTAATTCATATTTTTCCATTCAGTGGAATGCCAGTTTTATTTTTAACCACATATTTGTAACTTTGTTGCTCACTAGCCGTTAAAGAAAAAAAAAGTCATTTTGACCTATATTTAAAAAGTGGCTACTAACTTTTAAAAAGTGGCCACTAATGAAACTGGGTCTACCGGCCACTGGCTACTAATCGAATTTCCCAGTTTTCACCTATATCATCTTTATAATGAATATTTAATTGTACATTATTGATTATTAACTTGACCTTTGCTTTTAGTATTTTAATCATCTCAATTTTTATTACCATAATTTCGTGTGTATAAGCCGCAGATCAAACAATTCTTTTTCAACCCAGATTTTTTAAAGAAACAAATATAACTAGTTAGATCGCCGTAAATATTTGTCTTCAATCACTAAGTAAGTTTTCTGGGTCCAAAAAGAATTGTTTGATTCGCGGGTTATACACCCGAAATTACGGTAATTTAGTTTATTGCTTATTTTAATATTTCAGTGTATTGTAAGCATTCATTATACTTTTGATTTCATTATTAATTACATTCAAATTACTTTAAAAAATATATAAACAAAGCAATGACCAGAAATCCGCAAAATTTTAAAATCCGCACAACCTCTGGTCCCAAGCTGTGTGGATTTGACGGAGTCTACTGTACTCTTAAATACATTAGTTAAATAAGTTAGCTTAAATGCGTTACTGAATTGCTATGACAGGAGTAATGGAAAATAACTGACGGTTGGGCTTGATTACATCTGCAGAATGGCTATCATAAAAGAGAAAGAATGCAGGTCTTACTGTTCTTTAATAAAAAGACTTAATGTTAATTTGCACCATGTTTTACCAGCCGGCATGCATTTTCTTATAAAATTAGAGTCAGAAAATGTTTTTCACGTCACTAGAAAAGTAAAAAGAGAAAAAAAATCATGATCGACTAGGAAAAAAAGTTCGTTATAAACAATTCTTAAGATTCCGGAGGTTCGCTATAAAATAATAAAATAGCATTAAATAGAATAGGAAAACGGCAGGACCAAAATTTTCATTCGTTATATCCGGGTGTTCGTTATAGATCGGGTTCGCTATAACGGAGTTTGACTGTATATATATATATATATATGTATAAACTTTTTAGATAGGGGTAATTTTGGGTTCCTGGGGTCCTACAATGAAAAGTTATTAAGAAATTTTTCAAAAGTCGTACCATTGTAACAACTACAATAGGTAGTATTTCTTACAAAATCTATATAACACTGTGCTAATTGCTAAAGAATAATATTGCTACAGAAAATATAGTACAGTCAACTCTGTAAAATCCACACATATAGATAATCCCTTGTTTGCATTTTATCTTTTTAAAGTTTGACTATAAATTAGGTACAACTTCGGAAAAAATTACAATTATAACAGAAAAGAAAAACATGAAACATTAATTCAGTGTATCTCATAACTATGTTAATTAAAAGAAAAATTAAATTATAAGCAAAATAATAATTTTGGTTGTCAATAAATTTTCTTTAACCTATGAACACTCATTACTTACTTCTTACAGCAAGATAGAATTTTGTTGCTCAAGAAAATTGAAATGTGTACATTTAAATATTTTTTCACTCGAAATCTGATAATTTTTAATGAATATATAGGGTGTCCCTAAGCAAATGGAATATACGCTAGGGGGTGATAGGACACATCAAGACGAGTAATAGTAAATAGGAAACCAAGGGTCCCAAACGTTTTCCAAAGGAGATAGCCGCCATTAAAGTTTGGGGTCCAAAATTTCAAATACACATAAAAAACGGAAAAATTGGTTGATTGATTTGCAGTTTTCACTAAAATTATTCTTTATGTAGTTATTTTCTTGAAAATAAATTATAAAGATAAGTTTCGAAAAATGCCGATAGAGGGCGCTTTAGACTTTGAAGTAATGAAAAACTATTTTTTGCCATGATTTTTTGCATTTCATTAAATGGTTTCGTAAGCGTAGACTTAAATTTTGAGCTCAAAATCTGAATAGTTGGGAGGGGTTAAGTAGCACAAACTTAACTGTGTTCAGAGGGTTTAAATTTCAAATAATTATAAAAAACGAAAAAATTGGTCGATTGATTTGAGGTTTTCACTAAAACTAGTCTTTATGTCGGTATTTTATAGAAAATGGATTATAAAGATAAATTTCAAAAAATGCCGATAGAGGGCACTTTAGACTTTGGAGTAACAAACAACTATTTTTTATGTTATTTTTTGCATCTGATTAGATGTTTTCGTAAACTTAGACTTAAACTTAAATTTTGAGCTCAAAATCTGAATAGTTGGAAGTGGTTAAGTAGCACAAACTGAACTGTGTTCAGAGGGGTTAAATTTCAAATGATTATAAAAAACGGAAAAATTAGTCGATTTGTTTGCGGTGTTTGCTAAAACTGCTCTTTAAACCAGTGATAGAACCAGATTTTCTTGAAAATAAATTTTAAAGAAAAAATTTCACAATTGCCGATAGAGGGCGCCTTAGACATTGGAGTAGCGTACAACTATTTTTAACCGTTATTTTTTAAAATCTCATTAAATGCTTTCAAATGCTTAGATTTAAGTTTTGAGATCAAATTCTGAATCGTTGCAAGTGTTTAAGCAGCACAAAAGTGAACTGTGTTCAATGGGGGGAGGGGGGGGGTCAAATTTCAACTCCTGAACACATTTCAGTTTGCACTTCTTAACCCCTCCCAACGATTCAGAATTTGAGTTCAAAATTTAAGTTTAAATCTAAGATTTCAAAAACATTTAATAAGTTTTGGAAAGCATTTAATTAGATACAAAAAATAACGGTTAAAATTAGTTGTTGGTTATTCTGAAGTTTAAAGCGCCCTCTAACGGAATTTTTTAAAATTTATCTTTAAAATTTATTTTCAAGAAGATACTGACTTAAAGAATAGTTTTATTTTAAACCGCAAACGAATCGACCAATTTTTCCATTTTTTATAATCATTTGAAATTTCAACCCTCTGAACACAGTTCAGTTTGTACTACTTAACGACTCCCAACTATTCAGATTTTGAGCTCAAAATTTAAGTTTAAGTCTAAGTTTACGAAAACATTTAATCGGATTAAAAAAATAACGTAAAAAATAGTTGTTCGTTACTCCAAAGTCTAAAGCACCCTCTATCGGCATTTTTTGAAATTTATCTTTATAATTCATTTTCAATAAAATACCGACATAAAGAATAGTTTTAGTGAAAACCGCAAATCAATCGACCAATTTTTTTGTTTTTTATAATCATTCAAAATTTAAACCCTCTGAACACAGTTAAGTTTGTGCTACTTAACCCCTCTTGACTATTCAGATTTTGAGCTCAAAATTTAAGTTTAAGTCTAAGCTTACGAAACCATTTAATGAGATGCAAAAAAAATCACGGCAAAACAAAAATTTGCATTACTTAAAAGTCTAAAGCGCCCTCTATCGGCATTTTTTGAAATTTATCTTTATAATTTATTTTGAAGAAAATACCTACATAAAGAATAGTTTTAGTGAAAACCGCAAATCAATCAACCAATTTTTCCATATTTTATGTGTATTTGTAATTTTGGACCCCAAACTTTAATGGCGGCTATCTCCTTTAGAAAACGTTTGTGATCCTTGCTTTCCTATTTACTGTTATTCGTCTTGATGTGTTCTATCACCCCCTAGCAGAGTTGGGTTTCTGATGTCAGAAACTGGTTTTTGACATGACAAGTGTCAAAAACTGGTTTAAACTGTCAAAAACTGGTTTAAACCGTCAAAAACTGGCTTAAACCGTCAAAAACGTGTAATGTGCTTCAAACTTTTTAAGAACAAGAGAGAAACATTGAGTAATTTTTTATTTAAAATTAATTATAGTGTAATTTAATAATTACAAATAAATTAAATTACTTTAATTGCAATGAAACATTGTTTTTTAGAATGTTCAAACATAGAAAAATGATTTTGTACAGTCAATAATCTGGATCAATTTCACCCCACAACATCCTATAGCACTTAACCAGTTTAGCACATTTATTTACATCCAAATGGTTTAGAGTGTATGAAGCCAAAGTTACAAAATACTCTCTCAGTTGGTGCTGAGCTAGCAGGGCTTGATAGCAGAAGCATTGTTAATTGAGCAAATTCGGAGGCAGACCAAATTTTCAGATTTATGACAATTTTTTTTTTTCTTTTTTTTTTCCGAAAATGATAATATACAATACAGTAAAAGTGAATTTTTAATATTACATCTAATATTGTATATTTGTGACAGATAAACAAATTTGTGAAATTTTATAGATCAGTGTAGTATTTGAGGTTTCTGACGAGGTTTTTGACAAGAGGTTTTAGCCATGACGGTTTAAACCATGGTTTTAACCGGATAAAACCGCACACTGTCAAAAACTTGCCAACCCTGCCCCCTAGCATATATACTATTTGTTTAGGGACACCGTGTATATATATATGTAATAATTCGATGAAGGCTATTTCCATAACTCCTAAGAATGTTACTTCTAAGAATCAGCAGCAGCACGAGCAGAGCAGTCGCTCCGGCAGTTGGCAAGCAGTGGAAGAGTTGCATTGGGGTATTTCCCCATTAGAAAAATAATTTCCATCAGTCTTCAAATTCCTTTATTTATTAACTCATAAAATCAGTAAACTCTTCCCCACAGTCACCTAGACACTGTTATCGAATATTCCAAAACTTCGTGTCTAAGCTGCATTCTAAGATATTTGAATTTTTCGGGGAAAAAGACACAGCATTCTAATATTTGAAAAGTCAATCTCATTCTGCGCTCTGAAAAAAACCAAATGAGAAACCCACATTTGCACAGCAAACTAGCCCCTCCTCACACCGCGTTTTAAAAATCCAACCAGGATTAATCTGAGTCTACGCAATAAAAATGATCACCTCTGATTGGCCTAGGAGGCGTGGACCTCAGGTAAGGATTATATCTTGTCTCGCAAATAGACAAGCCTTTTAACATCCGCGCATTATCACAGATCACGTGATGTTAAATAAAAAATAAAATTAAAATCCCTAGAATATTCTAAAAAGGAAAGATTACAAAATAATTTCCCACTTTTTTGAGGAACAAGCAATAGATTATTAATAAGTTAAATAGAAAAAAGGAAAAGGACTTTAGCTGTTAAAAGATTAATATATTACGAAACATAAATTAAAATATGTTCCACAATTTTAGAATTAAAAGCTCAGAGAGAGCAAAATGGCACAAATTTTTTTATTATATTATATATATATAATAAGTAACTCTTTACTGCATGACTTTTTCTATTTTTATAAGAAAAAAAAATGGTTTTAAACCTATATATCAGTCTAATTATGGAAAAAAGAATAGTAAAAAAAAAAAAAAAATAAATAAATTTCAAATTTTCAATTAAATATTTGTATTTTATTGTGTGTGCTATTTACATATTTAGGATTTTAAAATATTGTATTGCTATATTTTGAAATTAAATGGGCTTAAATTAATTAATTTTATCTGTTTAATACTCTGCAACTTGCTTTAATTAATATTTTTAAGTATTCAATAAAAATAATAAGAGTAAATTTTGTCTTAAAAGCTTAATGAATTATTTTTGTTTTCGAAAACAAATTCTAATTGTTTGTCAAATGCAGCCGTCTGATATTGACAAAATAAGTATTATTCCATTCTCCAGATACAACTGGCTCCTAAAGTATGTTAATTTGTTATGTTTTAAAAAGATTACCTAATTAAAGACAATTGAGGGGTTGTTTTCTGTAATTTAAATACCATTCATTTCTTTTTTAACAAGAGGGGGGGGGGGTTCACTCCTAAGCTCGTATCTATCACTGTAATTAGAAATCATCAATTGCATATTAGAAAATTGACTTGCATGTATTTGGTTAAATAGAACTGTCACTGTCTACAAGAGTTTTATAAAGTATAGAAAAAAAGTTTTTATTACATAAGATAATTGTTTTAAATCTAACTTTTAAATAATATCGTTTTCTGGCAATTCACAAATCCCGCTTGACATCGCATAATTTTTTAACACATTTTAAAATATAAAAGCATAATACTAGTAGGCATGATTATTGAAGCGATTTGTTGCCAAACAATCTTTTAGTCAAGGAATCACATTTCGAGATACAATCGATTATTGTCACATAATTATAGATTTTTCTTTTTCTGCATTGCTATTGTGCCCTTGAAATTCGGATCAAAATACCAACTTTAACAATATTTTCTGAAAAATCACGTGCTTTTATTGAAAAACTGGATAAACAATTAAATTACAATGTTTCCTAAAAATTGCACTTGCAAATTTGATATCTGTCTTTGATATTTATCTGAAATCTGCAAATGCCTAAAATCCACACTAGTTTGCATATGTAAACAATGAAACTTTCAATTAAGATGTAAGAACAATACAGTATACTTCCTTAAATCCGCAACTCTAAAATCTACAACTCTCAAAAATCCACACATAATTTATGGATATAAACAATGAAACATTCACTCCAGATATAGGGAAAAGATTTGACTTTTTTAATTTTATATCAATTCTATATATATTTTAAATTGTTAATTTCTGTTAATATTACCAAATTCGTGTTCTTACATAAAGGAATAATAAATTTATTTTTGAAAAAATTCAAGATATTGCTGATATTATTGATAATCATAACCTTCTTACCAAATATATTTATTTATTTATTTTTTATTTTTATTTATTTATTTTTGTTTATGAAGTCTGGTTAAACCTGAAATAAAACTTTCTCATTTTATGATTTTGATGTGAATTAGTAGAGTACCTTCATGAAACAAGTTCCGTCGAATAATTTAGGCAAAATATGTTTCATTTTTATAATGAATATTTAATCATACAATATTGATTATATTAACTTGATCTTTGCTTTTAATATTTTAATAATTTGAAACATTATCTAAATGTTTATTATTTTAATATATTATTATATTGTAAGCATTCATTAAAGATTCAATTGCATTATTAATTACATAGAAATTGCTGTTTAAAAAATGTAAAGAAAGCAATAACCAGAAATCTGCAAAATTCTAAAATGAGCACTACCTCTGATCCCAAGCTCTGCGGATTTGAGGGAGTCTACTGTATTACTGTAGTTTTATGTCATTTAATATGTATTTTAATATGCAATTCTAAACAATATGAATGAACTCATGGTTTTTCACGAGAGAAGTATGTATTTATGTTAGAAAAAAATCAAGATATAGCTGATATCACACTAGCACCTTTCGCCTCAAAGTTCGGAATCCTCCCAAAACCGATCTGTGCATTCTCTCGCCCTTGAAAGATTCCTTGCTAACATCATCTACAATAGAAACCCTAAATACCACAACTCTCTAAAATTCGCACATAATTTACTGATATAAACAATGTAACATTCAGTTCAGATATAGGGGAAATTTTGACTTTCAAGTAACAAAGGGGGGAAATTAGTTTGTTATTGTTAAAATACTATCACTAGCACCCAATTTTTGAATACTCTCATATACAACTTCATATTTTGATTTTAATTTTTAAAGATTATCTCCCCAATCAAAAAAAATTCTTTCATAATTTTACCAAAATCTTAAAGTTCATCAAGTTAAAAATCTCCATATTCAAAAGCTTGTGCGTGTTATGATAGATTGCTTTAACCCTTTCCGGCGCACTACTCTTTAAAGTTGGAATTTAAAGAAAAAAAAATAGGTAATCTATTTAAGCCTAGAGAAGTACACAGGTATTGTTTTGTAAAGATTGCACTAACCATTTTAATTATACAGCTGTTGCTGAAGTGGTAACCCCCATAAGTTAAGCATTGATAAGCGCAATGAGAAGAGCATTGCTGTGAAGTGCGTATTACTATCAGTTTGTAAACAAACTGATCTAAAAACTAAATTTCATTTGCAGAGAAAAATTATATTGCACAGTGTAAAGCTCCATGTAGGAGTATGTCCATGTAAAAGTTCTTAAGTAGATTTCAAAGATTCAAAAATAGCTTTTCAATAAATATATTTCATAATTGATGATTTTGGTGTTTCTCAAAAATATAACAGGGAAGGAAAATTCTATTTTCAATAAAAAGTTTATTCTTCAAACAAACAACAAAATAACAGATAAAAACTTTAAAAGTAAACTGATCATTTTTAAAAGTACATACTTCTTTTTGTAATTAAACATCTTCAGGATAAAAAGCATCTTTCACTTTCTCAATGAGCATAAACATGTATCCCTTAATGAGCTCAGCACTGGATGTGAATTAAACAACTTCCACCATAAGGTCACATAACAAAACATCTTCCCTTCAAAGACCAGCTGACTAACCACAAGTATCTTAAAAACATGAGCAGCTCACCTACAGTATTTAAAGGGTTAGGAGAATGAATTAGAAGCAGGAAGTAACGCCCTCTTTAGTGAGCAGCTGTGAAAAATGAATACCTAATTAACTTCCTGTGCACGTGTATGGGGGATGACGTCATCACATCGTCATAGCAGGTGCTAAAGTATCAAATAGACAGAAGTCCTGTTGTTTTGAAAGTACGGCAAAAAGTAAACAAATTCAAGTGGATTTTAAAACATTAACAAGGAAGTATTTTTAATGAAAATAAAGATATTTAAAGGTGGGTAAGTTGATAATAAATATATTTAAAGTAAATTATAAATAAATATTAATAACAGACTTTAGTTTAAAAAAGGTGAAATTACTGAATGTGAAGTAATTTAAAAAATAGTAGGCCTTAGTTATATATATCCTTGAAGTGGACTATGTTAAATTAAACTTAGGAAGTGTTGAGATCTTTAAACTTGGAAGGTTTTCAAACCTGACAATTACAGTAAAACATTTTACCTATTATTTAAAAACAATAGAGTTTGATCTCTGTGGTGCTGCCATCTAGAACTCATAAGAAAGATTTAAAATAGCCATTAGAGTAGTTTTTGAAATATTCACGGAGTTTTTGTGTCTCTAAACAGGGGGAACATTAGGTGTTGCCGACCCGGCAACACTGCGCGTTAAAGGGTTAAATAATCTGCATTTTTTAATGAAAATATTTTATACTAAATATTGAATATTTTTAATCTATTTTATCTTTGATCAATTCACATGTTCTAAGATTTTTCGCACTATCGTTTCTCACATGATTGATAAAATTCGCGATTAAATGCGGCTGGAATTTTCTTATGAAGCCGAAAGACAAAATTCGTGATTTTTACGAAGCCGCTCGACAAAATTAGCGATTTTTACAAAGCTGATTGGCTTAATTCGCGATTTTTCTTCTCATGATCGACGAAATTTGCAATTTTTACCAAGCCGATCGATGAAATTCGCAATTTTTTCGAGCCTGATCAGCAAAATTTGCGAATTTTACAATTTTTATGATGCTGATCAACAAAATTTGCAATTTTTCCTCGCATGATTGATAAAATTTACGATTCTTCCATAGCACATCGACGGTTTTCGCGATTTTTACAAATTTTATCGTCGAAATTCGTGATCTTTATAAAGCCGATTGACGGAATTAGCCATTTTTATGAAACTGATGACGAAATTTGTTATTTTTGCAAAACCGATAGACGAAATTCGCAATTTTTGCAAAACCGATCGAAGAATTTCGCGATTTTTCTTCCCCTGATCGACGAAATTTGCGATTTTTTTGCAAAGCCGATCTACGAAATTCGTAATTTTTCTTCACCTCATCGACGAAATTCTTGATTTTTACTCACGGGATAGACGAAATTCGCGAGTTTATTTGAGCGTGATTGACGAAATTTGCAATTTTTCCATGTGAAATCGGCAAAATTCGCGACATTCCCATGTCCGTCCAACGAAATTTGCGATTTTTCCGTCTTTAGCTGACAAAATCTGCATTTTCCCCTTGTGTTCATTTCGCCCAATCAAATTCGCGATTTTTAAATAATTTTGGATAAAATATGCATTTTTTACGTGGCAAGATGAAATTCGCGATTTTTTCTTTTGATAAATTTCCAAAACTGTCGTTTGTTCCGCAGCCGATCAACGAAATTTTCACTTTTTCCTCGCATCATCGCAAAATCCGGATTTTCCCATGCTTTATCAACGAACTTTGCGATTTTTTTATTCCCGATAACGAAATTCGCATTTTTTTATTTCATAAACCGAAAAAACATGCATTTTTTCGTAGCGGATGAGTTTAATTTGCAATTTTTCGTGTATCATCAACAAATCAGACGATTTTTTCTTGCTCTATCGACGAAATGTGCGATTTTTCATGTCTGACCGACAAAATTTGCGATTTTTCCTTTCCTAATCCACAAAACTCGCGATTTTTCTGTGCCTGATCGACAAAACTCGCAAATTTTTCCGTGTCCGATCGGCTAAATTTGCTGTTTTTTTCGAGCCGCATGGGCAGAATTCGGGATTTTTTCATATCTGATGAACGAAATCTGCGATTTCTCTGCACTTGATCAATGAAATTCGCGATTTTTCCGTGCCCGATCTAAGATTCTTAAGTGACTGACGAAATTTTATATTTTTACGCAGTAAATTAACGAAATTTACGATATTTTCGGCGACTTTTGAACGAAAATTGTAACTTTTTCTAGATGTAAATTGACGAAGTCAATTGCTGTCAGGGAAAAAAAAAATTATTTCAATCTTATAGCTTGTGTTTGCTTTCATTGCATGCCCTTATAAATATATGATAGTTTTAAAATGCCCTTGATCAAATAACTGAAATCTGAATCAATTAATATTTTTTTTCTTTTCAGATGCCCATCGAGTTGTATTTTAATAATTCCTGTGATGTACGTTAATTATGTTCTATTTTTTCATGTGTAATTAAAATTATAAATATTTAAATCTAATGTTGATTACTATTGAATTTAAATCTAATGAAGCGTTATTGTTTATTGTATTTTAATTATTTCAAAGTTTCATTGATAATTGTTAGGTGAATGTTACATGATTAACAACGTGTGATTTCATTTTCTTTTTAAATACATTTTTTTAACCATACACTTTACCAAAGTATTGCCATTTTTTAATCGCATTCTTCTAAAATATTTTTTTGTTTTTCGACTGAAAAAACAATGCTTATCATAATATCTTTTTTAAAATAAGTTGTAAACTTGATCTAAACTTTAAGTATGCATATTTTTTTTTATGTATTGTGATTTGCCATTGTTTTAAACATGAACAGGGAGTCTACAATTTTATATTCATTAGAACATGTATATATTTTTCCTTTAACCATATTCCTTAACTTAATCATGATTTCAAATCTTCCACTATTACTGAAGAAGGGATATTAATACAACGCTTATTTATGAAATAACATGATCAGGGCTCCCAAATGGTCCGCGAACTGAACACCAATATATTTTAACAGAAAATTTCATAGTAGGTTTCTACAGCATTTGCGCCAAAACTAACCGCCGAAGGTGATTTCTAAGCAATTTGTAAGAAAAATATAAAAGGGAAATCTTTCTAAGAAAATATTGATGGTCAGTTCGTGGACCATTTGGGAGCCCTGCATGATAAGTCTTATTTAATTTTTTTATTCTCTCATACATTATATTTTGTGAATATGAGCTGAATAGATTTTGTATATTTTGTAGGACAATATTAATTGATCTGTGAATTAGTAAAATGAAGGAAATATGAATACAAAAAAATTAATACATATATATTGTTCTCATTGTTTGTAAAACATTTTTAGTATAAAGATTACTTATTTATCTCTATGTTTTCAATCTTATGATAAGTGACAATATGAACTTTTTAAAAAATATATTAAATCAGTTTTATCTATAAACATCAGGCTTAAAAAGCCAATTTATTTCAATGCTTAAATATCATATTTTATATTTCAATGCCAATCATTATGTGTGTCATAAACACAGAAAAAGCGTTTACAATAGAAGTAAATTCTATAATTGATTTAGAAAATTAAACGTTTGATTAAAATAAAAAACATGCAAGAAAAATGGCTTGTATACAATTTAAAAATAGAAATAGACCAATTTGAATAGCACTAAAAATAATAATTAGTATTTTATCATTGTACTGTTAAACAACAATAAACTACAACAGATAAATTAACTGCAATATTAGCTTTAACATTTTCACAAAAATCTTTTTATATATTATAAAAAATTCATATTTTATAAATTTCGCAAATAATAAATCTGAAAACATTTGAATGAAGATTTAGGATTTTAAATGATAATTTAAAATATTAATAGCAATTAAAAAAAAAGTTTCAAAAGTTTCATTACTGTAATATAGAATGGAAAAAGATATTTTTTCTGTATAATGCTAATTTTCAATATGAAGTAGTTTTGTAATATCATAATAATCGAATATCATGTTAAATCCAAAATTATAATATCAATAAATACAATAATTGTTCGTAATCAAAAAACGGTAACGCAAAAATCCAAATCACTGTCAACACATTTTTAGTCTCAAGTAAATGTAAATTAATGTTTACATTCTATTATGAATGCAGGCATAAATCAGTATCTGTGTGAGCATTTTGTCATTAAATGATGGCAAATTAAAATGTTTTTACATGACAGTATGGAATAGGAAACAATAGCTTCTGAAAACAATTCCAGGTGAAACTTTTTCCCTGTGTAACATAAAACTGTTTAACTCATGACTAACATACTAATACTACAAGAATAAAATATTAAAATTAAATAAGACTTACATTTACGTTCCATAAATAAGCAGTTTAATAAAGTCCGTTTAGTCTTAATGGCGGACGTCTTTCTCTTACCTTAAAAAAAGCATTGCTGTACTGATTGCTGTTCGCTTGCTCTACTGATTCGCTGATGCATAATGCTAATAAATGCAATATCCACTCCTTAGAATGACTTAACTCTTTCAGAGGAATGTCTGTGCACGCTTGAAAATGAGTTTAGTACTGAATCAGCATAATTTCCATAGTTACATTATGAAATGCAGCTTTTGAAAATTAAGAGTGATATATTTTGATGCTTTTCATTATTTTACTCCATATATATTAGTTCAAATTTGAACGGGAATTTTTTAAATTGTATATTGCCAGTTTTTCACTCTCGTCAGTGGAGTATGATATTTCACTCTCGACACCGAAGTGACATATTTAATTCTTAACAAAGGAATGAAATGTTTCACTCCTTTCTAGGGAGTGAAACATTTCACGCTTTAAAGAGTGTACGCTTGTAAAATCGATTCCAAAAGTTTGTCTCTGTTTCAAAGAGTGAACTTTCGAGTCTTCCCAATTTCTTAGTGTAAATGAAAATTCTTATAAACGTTTTAAACCTCCCAAAAATGAACATTGTTTTAATGATTTTTTCATTTAAAAATGTAAATTTATACAAACTCAGAATTGGCATTTTTGCCGGCAAAAAGGTATTTTTGCCAGGACAGTGGAAAAAACCGGCAAAAATGGAAAAAAACCTATTTGTCTTTAATGTGTAATACAATCTGCATGCTAATAAGAATAATAATGGTATAAACAATTAAATTTAACAGTGTACTATTTAATATTTTAATTTAATTTGCTAATTAATTAATATTAAATAATTTAAATCTTTAAAAAATAGATGGGATTCACTCTTATTTAAAAATTTAAGAACAAAATAAAAAATTACATACCTAATTTTTTTTCTTAAGTCAGGGATATGTTTAAGAAAATTTTAGGTCCTTTAAAGGACCCTTCATAAAATAATTTATTTTAAAATAGGATCCTTTACAAAATTATTTATCCTCAAACAGGACCCTTCATAAAATTATTTGTCTCTGAAATAGACGTTTCACCTTCAAATTGAACTTTTCACAAATTTAATCATTTAAAAATAAAATCTGCCCCGTTAATAAACAATTGAACTCACCAAAAAATATATTACTTAGTTTCTTTATATGTGAAGGTTAGAACCTGAAAACCCTAATAATTTAAAATTCACAAAACTATGTCTAGAATTTTCACAAAGACAAGAAAAACTTCCCAATTTAACAAAAGCAGGAACCTGTGAGAAAAGTCTAGATATACCCCTGTAAGTAAAGTATTTTATCAGTCATTAATATATATATATTTTTTTAATTATCAAAAGATTTTATACAATTTTGTTATTTTTGTTTTTTGTCATGAGACTTAAGGGAATGTAAATATCAAAGTCTTTGGTACTATTTTATAGCTATTTATCTGATGAAACTAGTTTGTTAAAGATAAAATAAGTAAATTAAATTGAAAATTATATATTGAAAAAACTGTTATGGCTTATTAAACTAGATTTTTTTCTGTCACTTTTACTCTCCAAGAAAGGAACAAAATGTTAAATTATTTAGATTTATTTTCAGTTAGTAGCCTGTTGTCTCTATCTTTTTGTATTATATCCTCCCTTCCCCCACCATAACAGATGCTTGTCATGTATGGCTAAATCTTTTGAAAAATGAAGAGTTAAAACCCCATTTTTCAAAACTAAAAAAGATATTTGAACAAGCGATTTTGCCATGTCCATGTCACCTTGTAGTGTATTTGTTACATCGAAAGTACAGAGATGAACTTCTAAATTATGAACAAAAAGAAAGCTGTAAATCATGGTTATCTAAAATCAATCCTGATTTTATATCTTATATTATCAATTTTAAGCTCAAAGAAAAACCCTTTCCTAGCTCATATTTTGCAGAAGAACTTCTGTTCACTAGTAGCAAACCTTCAAATATGCCAGCAAGTAGTGCTGCTATTGAAAGATTAATTTCAAATTTTTCATTTGTGCAAACTAAGATTCAAAGCAAGCTATCAACAGATGCTCTTTCAAAACTTGTTTACTCCTATGCCATGCTAAAACAGCAAAATTTAGGTTGTGAGGAAGATATTGCTGAAAAATTTGAAATTTAATAGTTTTCTGCTTTAAATATAATTTTATATTAAATTAAATTTAGGTTACTATAACTGTTTCTTCGAATTTCTAACATATATAAACTACAAAAAATTAGCGCTTTACTCAGTCTCAACAGTTCTATTATGTAAATTATTAATAATTGTATAAACATGAATAAAGAAGTTTCTATTCATTTATATAAAATTGGAAGTTATTTCATTTATAATCTTGTTATAAAAGTTAGTATTCTTTCATAAAGTGCATAATAATACTTATTTAACTTAAAAGTTAAAAGTTAAAATAAATTTAGAATAATAGTGATTCTTCAATTAAGTATGCAGTTTTTTTTTTAATGAAATATTTTTTCTCTTTCTGGGGAAAAAATTAAATGGACAGTCTATTTTTGCCACCTTTTTGGCAAAAACCTATTTTTGCCGGGACGATTTTTACCAGGTTTTTTCCGCGGTTTTTTCCACCTTCGGCAAAAACTCGCCAATCCTGTACAAACTTGAGTCCAAAATGTATAATTATACAAATTTAAGATCCAATTAATATAACTAGTAAATCTGCAGAGCAAGAGCCTCAACGTCAGCTTTCACATCTTTTTTTTTTTAAACACACAGCGTAATATTCAACTTCCTGGAAACTGTAATTTAAAATTTTCGAATTACGTAATTATTTATAAGAATAAAATAAGAATAAGAAATTTGAAGCCATCAAAAGCCGTTAAATTAAAGATTTAGTTATGTTAGGATATTCTGAAAAATTCATGATCTATTATTTTTTTTTTTATACCACAGTAGATTCCTTCAGGGAGGCGGAGCCCCCCTGAATCCCCCGTAGTCTCATTAAATTTAAATTTCTAACTTTCTATCAATCTGCTAATGGTTATCGTATATCTTGTATTTCTTTCTACATTTTGATTTATAAGGATAAGTGACAGTTTTAATAAGCATTTTTCATGATCCTCATACTTCTAGATACCTGCCCATCAAAAACACCTAAATCTGATGTATCAGGAACTTTTGATAGTGTAAACTCAGTAATCTAGGGTTTTGCAATTTTGTTTACGAAAAACAGAAGTTTTGATTGCATTTTTTGGCAGTTATCGGGGACTGACAGATAGATAGAAGAACAGACTGAGAGATGAAAAACAATGAATGGTTGCTTAGCAACCATTAAGAGAAAATAAAGAAAATGAAATAAATACATTTTAAATAAGTAAATCTCTAAAACAAATTAGTTTATATTATTGGAACACATTTATAAAAAATCTCCAAAAATTACAGTAATAACTTTAAAAATCTGACAAATGCATAGACAAATTTTCAAAACAATGCGAATAATTTAACTGGTAAATTTCAGTGTCCATTTATCATTGAATTCCATTAATGAAATGTGTCATTTTCTCTCAAGGAAAAAAAAAAATTGAAAATCATTGGATTTGCCATAGAAAAATATTATTGCGCAAAATAAAATATTCTATATTTTCCGAACGAATGAATCAAATCTAACAAAAAACTATACAGCTTAATCCCAGTGCCTCACTAACATACCTACTTAATTTCAAGCCAATCGGATGTTTTTTGCGTTAGTTATCGCGGAACAGACAGACTAACTGACAGACAGACAGAAACCAAAAAATTTCGTGTCTCCAAAGTAAGCCTTCACTGACGTTTCGGCAATTATCATGATCCCTATCAACACTAAGCAGGTCAGCAATTTAAAAAATAGGTTATTGAAATAAAAAAGAAAATGCTATAGACTTCCCCAAATCAGCAAATGTCTAAAATCCACACCTTATCGCAGATATAAACAATAAAACTTTCAGTTCAGATGTAAGGAAAAAACTAGAGAAATTTTTGTTTTGTATCATTTCGTACGTATTTTAATATGTAATTTTTGTTATGTCTGCATTCATGCGTTTTCATAAAGGAAGTATAAATTTATTTCTAAAATTGTAAGATATTGCTAATGCCTTTGCTGATCACAATATTTTTACCGAATATATTTATATATTAATCAAGTTTTTTGGTTATTAATTCTGATTAAAACTGAAATAAAATTTTCTTATTTTATGATATTTAGTGAATTGATCTTATGTTTCTTCCGAAAAAGATTGTTTATTGTACTAAGGGGAAGCAGCGTTAACATATTCTGCTCGCTTATAAGCAGAGTTGTATAATATATAATATACGCACGCGCGCACGCCGTGCGCAGAAAATTTTATGAAGTTTGCAGAAAATTTTAAGAAAGAAACAATTTTTATTTTTGTAACTTCTTTTAGTACCAAAAAATAAAAATATTCCCTCAATTTTATCAACGAATTATTTACTGTTAACGCGAATGTTGTCAAACCCCCTCGAAAAAGTCGAGAATTTCAACAAAGAAGCGCGTAAAAAACATGCATTTCGACAAAGAATCGCGTAAAAAAACGTGCATTTCTACAAAGAATCGTGTACAAATACAACATTTTGACAAAATACCGCGCGAAAAAAGTGAATTTCGTCCAAAGGCTGAGTAAAAAATGCGAATTTCGTCCAAAGACCGTACTAAAAACGTAAGTTCAATCCATGAATCGCGTAAAAAAATGCGATTCTCGTGCATGAATCTGGTAAAAAACACGAATTTCGTGCATGAATCGCGTAAAAAATTCGAATTTTTTCCAAGAATCGCTCAAAAAATGCGAATTACGTCCATGAATCACATAAAAAACGCGAATTACGTCCATAAATGCTCAAAAAACGCGAATTAAGTCCATGAATCGTGTAAAAAAAACACGAATTACGTTCATAAATCGCATAAAAATCGCTAATTATGTCCAGGAATCGTGTAAAAAAACGCTAATTATGTTCATAAATTGCATAAAAAAGCAAATTACGCCCACGAATCGCTCAAAAAACGCAAATTTCGTCGCCACAAAGCTAAATAAAGAATACTGCCCAGTTAAACTGAAGGCATTGAGCTCACAGGCTACAAATACTAATTGCACATTAAAGCTTTATATTTTCAAGGGTTAATTCCGTTCGGAAAAAAAATTAAGAAGGGGAAACAGCTCTCCCCTTTTCTCTTTTTTTATACTTAATCATTGAACCTCCTATACTATCAAAGACATGCTTTATCATATAAAAAATCTATATCCAAAATTCAGAGCAAATTAGATAATTCTTAATAAAAACCCATTTAGCATTTATATAATTTAAAAAGAGTTATCCCCCTCTTTTATACTTAACCATTAAACTTCCAAAACTATTCAGAGATTTGAACGAAATCTGAAAATTCTGCTTGAAAAACCCATTTATATAAATTAAGGGGGGGGAGACATTAGAACCCCTGTTCCCCTTATTTATACTTATTCAATGAACACCTAATAACAGTTACGGAATCGCCTCATCAGAATGATCCTAATCTAAATTTTGAACGAAAATTAATTCTGCATGAAAATCCCATTTATATCAACTAACGGGGGGGGGGCATTAGAGCCCCTGTTCCCCCTATTTATACTTATTCAATGAACACCTAATAACAGTCACTGAATCGCCTCATCAGAATGATCCTAATCTAAATTTTGAACGAAAACTTAATTCTGCATGAAAATCCCATTTATATCAACTAACGGGGGGGGGCATTAGAACCCCTGTTCCCCCTATTTATACTTATTCAATGAACACCTAATAACAGTCACGGAATCGCCTCATCAGAATGATCCTAATCTAAATTTTGAACGAAAACTTAATTCTGCATTAAAATCCCATTTATATCAACTAACGGGGGGGGGGGGCATTAGAACCCCTGTTCCCCCTATTTATACTTATTCAATGAACAGCTAATAACAGTCACTGAATCGCCTCATCAGAATGATCCTAATCTAAATTTTGAACGAAAACTTAATTCTGCATGAAAATCCCATTTATATCAACTAACGGGGGGGGGCATTAGAACCCCTGTTCCCCCTATTTATACTTATTCAATGAACACCTAATAACAGTCACGGAATCGCCTCATCAGAATGATCCTAATCTAAATTTTGAAAACTTAATTCTGCATGAAAATCCCATTTATATCAACTAACGGGGGGGGGGCATTAGAACCCCTGTTCCCCCTATTTATACTTAATCAATGAACACCTAATAACAGTCACGGAATCGCCTCATCAGAATGATCCTAAACTAAATTTTGAAAACTTAATTCTGCATGAAAATCCCATCTATATCAACTAACGGGGGGCATGAGCCCCCCGTTCCCCCTCTTATACATATCGAATGAACTCCAAAAACTAATCAGGGAAGCGCCTTGTCAGGATATACCTACATACAAAATTTCAAGTGGATCGGATATTTTTATCATGAGTTATCGCGTTACGTACATACATACAGAACGGACGGGCACATAAGCTCTCAGGCTATGATAGCCTGTGAGCTAAAAAACAGAAGTTACATTTATGAATTGCATAAAAATAGCAAATAACGTCCATAAATCGCGTAGAAAATGCGAATTACGTTCATGAATCACATAAAAACACAAATTGCTCTCATGAATCGCATAAAAAACGCGAATTACATCCATAAATCGCTCAAAAACAACTACAAATTACATTCATAAATGGCATAAAAAACGCGAATTACGACCATGAATTACACAAAATACGCGAATTACACCCAACATTAAATTTATTTGCAGAAAGTTCTTAACCCAATATTACATGCGCGGAAAGTTTTTGGTTTTAAACAAGTCTGCTTATAAGTGTTTTTCTTTTATATACCTACTCTGATGTCACAAGATTAAGGTCCATTCTTTTCTTTCTTCCTTGCACTGCTTGACGAAATAACCGGGGCCAGGAAAAAGGTCTCCTTCAAACGGGAGAGGTTGAAATTGTTGATTCTAGTAAAGCTACTCATGGATGCATTGATTTTGACAGAAAAAAACATTCACGTTTAAAAAAATTGTCAGGGATGCCACTTTTCCGCCTTTTGGTGGATTTCCGCTTTTTTTAATGTTTAAGAATTCGCGAATTTTGTTAAGCGATCACGAGATAAAATAACGATTTTCGTCGAACGATCACGAAATAAAACAGCCTTTTTTATCAAATGATCGCGAAATACAACAGCCTTTTTCGTCAAGCGATCGCGAAATATAACATTGATTTTCGTTAAAAGATCGAAAAAAAACGGCTATTTTCATCTAACAGTCGCGATATAAAGCAGCAATTTTCATCAAACGGTCGCGGTATAAAGCAGCAATTTTCATCAAACGATCGTGAAACGAAACGGTGATTTTCTTGAAACGATCACAATGTGAAACGGCTATTTTTGTCAAACGATCGCGAAACGAAACGGTGATTTTTGTGAAACGGCGATTTTTGTCAAAAGATCGCGATGTGAAACGATGATTTTTGTCAAACGATCATGATGTGAAACGGCGATTTTCGTCAAACGATCGCGATGTGAAACGATGATTTTTGTCAAACGATCATGATGTGAAACGGCGATTTTCGTCAAACGATCGCGATGTGGAACGATGATTTTCGTCAAGCGATCATGATGTGAAACGGCTATTTTCGTCAAACGATCGCTAAATAAAACGGCGATTTTCGTCAAACAATCGCAATGTAAAATAACGATTTTCGTCAAACGATCGCGATATGAAACGGCGATTTTCGTCAAACGATCGCAAAACGAAGCGATGATTTTTGTCAAAAGATCACGATGTGGAATGGTGATTTTCATCAAACGATCATGATGTGAAACGGTTATTTTCGTCAAACGATCGCTAAATAAAACGCCGATTTTCGCCAAACGATCATGAAATAAAAGTTATTTTCGTCAAATAAAAAAACAACCTGCAAAATTTTGCACTCGTGGAATAATCATTGAATCTATTGCTGGGTTACTTGATTTGGTTTAAAATGATGCGATGCATAAAATTCTTCACTGAACCTGTTGCTGGGTTACCTTAATTGATGTAAAATACTGTGAACTAAAGAAAAATCATTTTAACTTACTCTTATAAATTAAAAGTTTACAGCAAAAGAAAAGCTGTAATTCTTTATTTTGTTTATTATAAAGAATACAATTTTCAAAATTCACACATAAAGTTGTGAAAAATGTCGTAAATTTTACTTTACGCATAATTTCCTCTTTTTTGCTATTTTCTGAGTGGCATCCCTGCGTATAAAATATTTTGGAAAATGTTCCCTCTAAAGCATCATTTTCGACCAACCACATTCGCATACTACATGTAGGTTTTAATGGATTTAAATTTATTATCATTTCAATTTACTTTTTATTAATGTACAAAAACTTCTATTTGAAATAGGAAAATCATGCTTTCCAATCCATAAGTGTATTTCAAAGATGTCAATTTTCCAAATTTCGTTGGAAAAAATGGCTGATTTTTTGGTTCACTGCCACTCATACGTTTTACAATGCATTTCAACCGAATTTTGTCTGCTGTTAATTTTTAGTTCATTTGAATTTTATGCGACTCATTCTAGATTTTTTTCAATGTGCTGTGTGCATTTGATTTGTTCCTTGTCTTTTCACTTATGGCATAAATATATTTTGTATCTGAAATTTCATCACCAATCTAAAACAAATGTCACTTAAAAATAAGACAAATTTTATTAAATAGAATTTCTAGTTAAAATTACCATATGAAATGGAAGACTTGCAAGTACAGTAAAACCCCGATAATTCGGATTAATTGGGACCGGACCCAATCCGGATTATCGAAAATCCGGATTATCCAGAGAATTAGAAAAAAAATGAAATAAAATATAACATACTAACAGAAAATCACCTTTATGTTAAACTTATTGAATATTTGCAGACAGTAATAATGTTTACTTTGCTTAATTATTCCGAAAACATGTTAGAAAAAGTTTTTTTATTTAGAATACGACGATGAAACAAGTTAATGTTATGAAAATTAGCCAATCGCTTCTCAAGCTTGAAAAAAAATGACCATACCTATCCGGATTATCGGGGTCCGAATTAGCGGGATTCTACTGTAATGAAAAATTGATACTCAATTGATGATAAAATGTTATTTAACAAAGATCGGGTATTTCAAATTTTGTAACATTGTGATGATCAGCATGTTAATCTTTACTAATGATCTACTGCTGTACTGATCAACATGGCATAATGTGCTGTGATCAATCTTTATCCGATCACAGCATAAATGTTAACATCCGAATGAAGTTACTTCTTTTAAATTGTAAAACCAAATATAAATAAAATCTCACAATACTTTCAACATAATATTTTTATTCTGTAATTTTTAGAATGTTTTTTGTGCAGCAAATATTTTTCATTTAATTTATTATTGTAAAGATAAAAAAGATTTTAGAATATTGATTTTGTTGCTGTTCTTTTTATATATCAATTTAAAAATAAAATAAATTGTAATTTTAGTTAAAATTAACACATGAAATACAGACGTTAAATTATCAAAAACTGGTACTGAATTGATAACAAAATGTAACTTAGCAAGGCTCAAGAATTAAAAAAAAATTAACATTATTTTGGTCGGCATTAATTTTTAACAATAATTTACGAACAAGCTTATTTGCATGGCATAAATTGCTCTTTTCAATTTTTCTCTGATCGCAACAAAAATGTCGATATCCATTGGAGCCTGATTAAAACAAACTGGCAGTCTAGTATTTTAAGATTCTTACTTCCTATTCCTAAATTATCAATGAACTTTAAAAAAATAAATAAATAAATAAATAAAAGAGGATGGATTAGAATGCAAATAAAGTACCTATGTTCAATTTGTGTTTTAATAGATTCGTTATTTTGAATATCTCGCATCAACACTTAAAACTGCGACAGAGATATGGCGAAATGTCTGAAAAGTATGACTACCCCATTCAACCAACGTAAGTGGGAATTTTTAAAATAGATAAAATATATGCTCAAGGACGTTTTATTGATTGGTTATCTTTATATTCATGCCTCTATTTAAAATTGTTGCTGAGGTATGACGGAATGACCTAAAAGTTTATACCAACGTAATGAAATGTTATGCCAATCATATAAATGCATAATTAAATTAATCCATTTATATCTGCCTTTTTTTAAACTTATCCCATTACAAAAGTCCAAAATATTAATCATTACAGTATCGAAAACTGATTAAAAGATACATTTTGTAAAAGCACATTAAATTGATAGTCCCAGAAATCAATGGATCCAGATTCTTTGACTTATTTTGGCTTGTATTTTAATAATCAGGCTTTGATTATAAAAGAAAATTGTTTTTAAGTCAGTATTTAAATTTAATTATAGATTTAAAACATTGATAACTATAATGTACAATATTGTTTATTTTTTATTTAAGCCATTGGTGGTCATAAAATCCGGCTTTATGCTAATTTTTCTATTTTACATAAATTTATTTTCAAAATTAGATCAGTTTTAAATATATAAGTTGCATATGCCTGTTCTTAATCGAATGCATGTTATCTGATAAAGCTATTTTTCATAAATGAATTTCCTTTGGTAATTCCTAAAAGTTATAACTTAGAAGAGTTTTTTAGAATAAAAATCTGATCTAAGCAGATGGGAATAGACTTGATATCTCTTGACTTATAAGAATTCCAAGTTTTAAAAGCTTTTTTTTTAAGTTTTTAAAAGTGTTTTTATATTGTATTTTTAAATTTATCCTCTACTGATTACAATAATTTACTAAAGTTTTTTTTTCCCGCTTCTAAACTGTAATACCAAGCAAATTTTATATTTAACACTAGAATTACCGCGTTTCTTCTATACCGAGAAATACCGGGGTGGGTCACATCTGACTTCATCTGGCTTTTAAAGGCGCTATTCTTGTTTTATACGGAAGATGAAGACACACAATAATTATTGACGATTAATACAATGATTTTTAATTAATAATTAATACAATATAGCATTTAGAATAGTACATAATAAAAAATTTGGAGAATAAATACCACAAGGGAAAATTCTTATTTCTAATTTTAAAAAAAAATTGCTTTGAGATTTTTATACCTTTTTAATAATATATACACATATGATTTATCAATTTTAATTGTGTAATAATATTCCTATTGATCAATTAGATATTCAAACACAATAAATTTAAATATCTATATATACATAGTCATGATTTTTGTACCTACACTTTTACGTTTTATGCAGTTTACTGGCCAATCAATTCATACAAAATTCCATGGTCTTTTTTTTTTTTTCTGTGGATAATGCACACACATGTTATAAGCAGTTTCCGCAAACAGATTTAGTTTTTATTGTATTAGCATTGCTTTATGTGACAAAATTTTTCTTTTGTTTGAAATTTCAATGCTGATGCGTGGACGGATATCTTCACGTTCTTTTGCAATGCTTTTATTTATAAGTTTAGCACGTAGACTTTTCTACTTATATTAGAATCTGTTGTATCTTTAAAGACTACCGAAACATTTACAACCATAGATCTTTAATCAGATTTTGCATAAATCAGAATATATTGAACACTACGACTCTACCATCCATATAGTTCGATGATGTTCCAAATAGCTTCGAAGAGTGATTAATTTTGTGTCTTTCTCACTTTTTAGAATTATTTCTAAAAAGTGAATTCTTTTATTTTTAATTTTCTGCAAAATACTTAAAACTTATTTGTGATTCTTAAAATTTCCCACAGCATTTATTTGGCTACTTTCATCCAGCTTGCAACTACATGAGTTGGATTTGAACAATGCAATTTTATTGTCATTTTTAAAAAAATTGTTTCGTCATTTATGTCAAGATTGTCAGCATCATCAGATGATGACAATATTAACTTCGTGGCTAAATTTCTTTACTAAAGTCTTTTAAAGACAATTCACGTTACAATTTTAAAATTTTCTCATTCAAGAAACCTTCGTAGTGATGCCATTTCTATAAGTGCGCGAAAGTCAAATATCACAAATATATGTTTTTCCTCCCTGTGGTTTAATAGAGACAAAGTATTCTTTTTAATTACTTTCTAAGGTATAACATAAAAAACAATTATTTACATCATCCTTACAGTAGTTTCAAATACCATAAAAACTAACACATTTACCTTCCAGATACATAACAGATATGTGATTATGACCCGTCTCCTCTCCCCTGCGCCTGTACATACGCACATTTATTTACCTCTTTTGTGTGTGTGGAACATATCATGCATTATTCTTATCTTACTGAAAAATATAGAGTTGAAATCCTTCTGGAAATAAATAAAAAATGCAATTAATTTGTTCGGGTCAGCGATGACCCAGCATGGTAGTTCTAGGTATAAATATGTGTATATAAAGAAGTTTTTGGCCGATTTCAACTACATTCGTGCTAAGACATTATACTAAGTATTTAGGAAAAGTCAATCAGTTTCAAAGTTTTACTTTGAAAATCAACAGTGATACGAGCGAAAGACGACGTCTTGGGTCACGGATGACCCGCCTCGGTAATTCTAGTGTTAATTTAAGAAAACTAAATTGCATTCTGTTCACCTATCTTAGATAATAATATCTTAGATAATAAATTCCTTTCTTCTCACTGAATGCAAATTGTTTTCATAGAATTGAATTTGATGTATATTTTATGTATTCAAAATCCACGGTTATTTATTGTATAATCGTGGATTTTGATTTTTGTAATTGTAACTTTATTTATACATTATCCTCCCGTTTAACCGGTCTAAACAGAACCGAGGATTAACCAGTAAAACCGATTAAACCGAAGAAAAATTAAATATTTGCATATTTAATTAATTAAATGTGTAGGATGCACTTAGTTTCAAGTAGTTATAAAAAAAATCACATATTCTCTACTTTTCGTGAAATGAATATTTGTTGCAGTTAACTGAATTGAAAGAAAAACTATAATTAATAACAGATAATGAAAATTATTTAATGAAGTTTAAATTGTTAAAAACCGTATCAAATACCTTTCTAAGAAATTGAAAATTTTCTGCATCATGTAAATATGAATTAAATAACAATAAGGAAATCGATGACCTTCTTCTGTTGTTGGCAAGATGCAGCATACTCCCTCCATAAGTTGAACTAAAAAAGTTGCTGATAAAGTAGTGTGAACTATGATGATTTTATCTCTTCCGAATGGTGAGTTTTTAGCTGTGCGAATTTCATCTGGATCATCATCATCAGAAACTTTTGTGCTTTCGACAACATCTGTTACAGTCCCAATGATATAATCGCCAAAAAATGTTTCATGCTTGAGATCTTGGTCTGACTGAAAGCACCCTTCTACATCATCATTGGTGATCTACCGGCTGATTATAACTAAAGTTACGATTTCAGAAATCGATAATTTTAAAACTGCAGGTCAGAATGACTTGATTAGTTTAGCAGAACAATCGTGATTCAATGGAATTTTGTTTGGCCCTGGAAAAAAGTAGTTTCGAAATGAGCCGATAGGTGATGCTGTTAGGGTTCACATTGTGTGGAGATATGCAAATTATTAATATGTGACATGCGCACTTCAGAAATAGCTGTTATAAAAATGCAGAGCATCAGCTCTTTAACTGAATGCTTTTTCACGATTCTTATTATGAAGGATCGCGCTCTGCTCTTAAATTTTTTTATAAGAACGATGACTGTGTATTTAAAGCTATTAGGAAGTTTTGAACACTAAATTCCAATAAAATGGCTCGAATAAATACAAATGATCTACAAAAAATGATTGCTAAATTCAAAGAGGCCGGTTCATTTGACGTTAAACGGCGTAGAGGAAGGAAACCAGTTTCGGCTGCGGCAGTGGTACATGTGGCTACAACATTACAAGAATAGACTAACAGTGTTAATCAGTAGTGCAATTAAAAGTACCTGAAGAATGTTGTTTTGATGGCGGATTCAGATTCTAGCCGATTTGAATGAAAGCATCACGCACGACATCCTTTGCATCAGTACAGATATCTTCTGATTTGTTGTGGAGCACACGTTTTGTGCTTCCAATTAATGGCTGAACAAGGCGGAGGACATATTTAACAACTTATGCCCCAATCATCAGTTAGGTATTTGTTGCATGAAGCTCTTTTTTTTTCATTATCGCTGTTGTTACTGTAAACATGTATTCTTGTCTTTTCACTAATAAATTTGTAGTAAAACCCTGAACTCTATTTTTTCCTTTTTGGTAAAAACATTCCTGCATTTAACGGATGCATTTTTTATCTTTCCCCTGACATTACCCTGACAGTGACATCTATCGGTTCATTTTAGAACAAATTTTTCCTTCACCAAACAAAATTCCATTGCCTCACGATTGTTCTGCTAAAGTATCAAGTCATTCTGAACAGTAGTTTTAAAATTATCGATTTTTGAAATCGTAACTTTAATTATAATCACCCTGTATTTGCATTAAAGTTCCTTCACCTTTTTCAGGTTCTACCTGAGTTTCTTCAATTTCCGATTGTTCCTGCCTAAGTAAGGAATTTTTTTGCAAGGCTTTATTAGTAATAATTCAGCGGTCTCTGTCTATGCTGCAGCGGACTTTACTCAATGGCAACAGCTATGTTTCTGCGGGTATATATATCATTCGAAAAATTATGTTTATTGAATGAAGGAAAACAGTGTTAAAATGTTCTTCGCGCTTGTTTTTTTTCTGTGTATTTGCGGATGACGTCACACGGATTAAAATCCGTTGCCATGTTGACAATATATTTACCAGAGACAGCTTTCAAAGAATCTACATGGCAAAGATTTGGATCATCTTCCAAGCTCTATGAAATCAATACGTTTCTTCTGTGTTTTCTTTTGAAACTTTATACAGTGCCTTGATCCATTGGCTATACGAGTGATGTACATTTGGTGAAAAACAGATTTCTTTGACTTTTCCATTTTAAAATTTATCTTTATTTGAAGGAAATGACACATAATCTAGCCGAAGAAATACCTTTATTAGCAATTTTTTCATTCTAAACTCTTTGTGACAGATGGAACAAACAGAAAATGAATCCACTTTTTGAATAATTCTTTGTCTATCCATATAGTCCTCGAAGAGCGATAGTAGACAGAAAAGATTTTATATTCACATTTTTAAATCCCTGTGTTTAGCTGATGTTGCGATTAGCATTAGTGAGAGCTTATGGGTCCCAGTAGCATTGCTGCATAATGATACAATTATTCAATATTTGCATTTTTGTAGTCTGCTGTAGCAGTTGTAGTAGAAGCCAGTTCCATTTTAAAGTCATGTCTTCACAACATGTTGCGAAATTGTTATGCTAACTGCGGAGGTAGGTCTCAGTTACCTTTATCAAATTTGCGCACGACTAAGGTGTTGCATGCGACAATTATACTAAGTCAATACTTCCATCTACTGAGAAGACCAGCAACATCGCACGGGTAGTTACCGAGATTCAAGAAAAATAAAATGCGCCGGTTCTCACAGACCCAACTCCTATGACACCGTGTTAAGAAAAGCAACATGCACAGACACGCATTTGGTTACACAAGCATAAAATAATTTGGAATTTAAGCAGTTTTTAGCATTTTCCAGCAAAGTTGAAAAGTGCTTATGCATTCGGTTTGTCTGGTCATCTGTCCGCGCTCTAACTCACGTAAATATACTCGGATTGCCATGAAATTTTAGGACGTTATTGACGTTTACCCTAGCATGAACCCTATTGAAAATGAAGTTTCTACCTTGATTAGTTTATCTACAGGGAGAATCAAAAGTTTCCCGTTACATTACGGCCTTTGGGGGAAAATCGTTTGAAAAGAATTTTAAAGATGTTATACCTTGTCAAACATATTAAAATTTATATGCTTTTACGAGGTGCATTAAAATATGCATTCTATAAAATATTAGGTGAAAATGTAGCTTTTACAGGGCCACACAAAAGAATTGCTTTAGATAATGGTAAAAGGGGGAATTGTGTGACACATTTTAAATAAATTAAACTGTTTCATGTATAATAAAACTGATGTATATCAATGTGGCTTAGTATAAATTATACGATATTGCCTACCCTAATTTAAAGTACATAGCATTTACAGGGACACACAACAGATTTCAAATAGTACACTCTTTCCGAAGTACTGTATATGTATTCGATAATAGCTGATAGATGGATGAAATGCATTTTAATTATTATATGTTTCATTAAATTTATACATATTATATAGTGCGTATAAATGAATAGTTAATATACAGGGCTACACAAAAGAGCTCGCCAACGTTACTGAGTATGAGCATAAATTACTAAAAGGTGATTCTTAAATAAAATATGCATTTTTACGCTGAACTAATTTTAAATTTACATTAAATTTACTGAGAAATATTTGCAGAATATAGATAAAATGATATAAGAGCCACGCACAGAATTGGGTACATGGAATCTATAAATAATAATTTATGAGAAAGTGATTTCAGTTGTTTTAAGTGTTTTAGTTTAAAATAAATTTTATCTTAACACTGAAGCGTAATTAAAGTACCGTGCAAAGTACAAGGCTGAACAAAGTATTCAAATATGTTTCCATCTATTAGTATAAATTGCTGAAAGAGAAATTTCAAGCTACAAGGCTATTTTTGCTAAACTAAATTTTCCCATTATATAGTATGTATGTTAGCTGACAGATCAAACACAGGGCTGTTTAATAGTACTGAAATACATATTTGGCTTTATATCCTTATTTACCTAAATAACGAAGTTTTTTTAAAGATTTCATGAAGCGTTGGAAAGTGCTTCATAATCTATGCTTAACGCATTATTTTTCTTACTTGTTAATACTATGGTTAAAAAAAGTAATTTAGTTTTCTATATTAATTTAAATCTTTCATGACAAGTTTATTTTTCCTTAAATTCCTTTTTAATTAATCATGGAAAGAGATAAATTAATTCATTTTATTGCAGATTAATAAAGAAAAAAATATCCATACGCATCAAATCACTCAAAACAGCTTTTAAAGTGAGAAAAATGCAACAAAATTGTTCTTTACAAAAACATTTTCAAATGATACCTTCTGACATACAGCAAAGAAAATTGTTTGCATGTGAGCTTTGCGGCAAAGGATTATCTAGCGAATTTAATTTAAAAGCCCATCTTCGCTGTCATACAACTGAAAAGCCTTTTCTGTGTGATATATGCAACAAGAAATTCGGTCGTAAGAGTGATTTAAAGAGGCATTTGATAATTCATACTGATAAAAAACCTTTCATTTGTGAGGTATGCAACTGGAAATTCTCTCGTATGTTTGATTTAAGAAAACATTTGCTAATTCATATTGGTGAGAAACCTTTCACTTGTGAGATATGCAACAAAAAATTCTTTAAGAAAAACGATTTAAAAAAGCATCTGTTAATTCATACTGGTGAGAAACCTTTTGTGTGTGAGACATGCAACAAGAAATTTTCTCGAAGGAGTAATTTAAACAATCATTTATTAACTCACATTGAGAAACCTTTTGTTTGTGAAACATGCAACAAGAAATTTTCTCAAAAGGATAATTTTAATAAGCATCTTTTAACTCACAGTGATGAGAAAACTTTTCTTTGTGAATTACGCAACAAGACATTTTCTGAGGACAGTAACCTGACAAAACTTCAAACTGGTGATAAACCTTTTGCTTGTGATATATGTAACAAGAAATTTTCTCGAAGGAATAGTGTAAACAGACATTTCTTAGCACAGCACAGAAAATCGTTTGTGTGTGAAATTTGCAACAAAACATGTTCTTCCAAGTTTGATTTAAATGCACATCTAAACCTCCATACAGGTGAGAAACCTTTTCTGTGTGATGTATGCAACAAGAAATTCTATCGTAGGGCTGATTTAAACAGGCATTTGATAATTCATACTGGTAAGAAACCATTCATTTGTGAGATATGCAACAGGAAATTCTCTCGAAAGTATGATTTAAGCAAACATTTGTTAATCCATACTGGTGAGAAACTTTTCAGTTGTCAGATATGCACCAAAAAATTCTCTCGTAAGGGTGATTTAAGCAGGCATTTATTAATTCATACTGGTGAGAAACCTTTTGAGTGTGAGACGTGCAACAAGAAATTTTCTCAAAAGCGTACTTTAAACCATCATCTGTTAACTCACATTAATGAGAAACCTTTTGTTTGTGATACATGCAACAAGAAATTTTATCAAAAAAGTAATTTAAATAATCATCTGCTAACTCACAGAAGTTTTCTTTGAAAGGTAATCTGAAAAAGCATTTGTCAATTCATTTTACTGAGAAAACCTTTGACTGACAAGGACCTTACGGACATATCCCGAAAAATCTGAAAAAATTCCAGAATGTTCTTCTAGTATGGATATATGCGTTTATAAAAAAAAAATTCGGCGGAATCTCCATTCAGTAACCGTAAAAAAATAATGAAAATTTCGTTATTTGGCGATTTATCGCCGATTGGCAATGGAATGTAATTTCAAAAAAATACTTTGTGTCATATACACTTCAAGAGAAAAAAAGTTTCATGTTGAACTTGTTTAAATCTCTTCTCATTTTATTTTAAAGTTACATCTACTTACTTTATTTACTCTTACGAGCTTTTAATCCCTCAGTATACTGTATTTTTGCTTAAATCTGTGTTCTTGTGTATATTTTCTTACGCGCGTTTCATGTTGTTTTGGAAGCCATTTTGTTTATCAATGTATGTTGAGTTATTTGGTTTATGCTGTCGGTATTTTATTGCTATTCACTAATGAGCTTGAGATTCGTTACTTGCGTTTTGCGATAGATCCTCTGTTTTGACTGTAAAGTACCTTTATTAATTTGAGGTGTGTTTTTGTCCCGCCTAGTTTGGAGTTGTTTTATTAGGGTACTCTTTTTTGGCCTTGCACGTGATCTGTTGCTAGGAGACGGTTGTATTTGTTTACATTGGTTGCTTTGTTTACATATTTTGCGCTGTATTTTGGTTTTCTTGGTTATACTTCTTGTTTATTTGGAGTTTTTGGGGATTCTTTGCTGCTTTATTATTGAGGATGCTGATTTGTGGGTTAATGATGCTTAGGCAGAAGACTTTTTGATAATGGTACAGAAACTTCATTCCAAATTATATGATTTTCTTGATATTTGGCGTTCAAAGGGACATAAGGTTACAGATCCGGTTTGTGGCGTGGCACGTAAAATTATGGATTATATAGCGGGCGTTTAGGGCTACGGAAATTTCTGAACAAAATGCGATTCTGAAAACGAAATTGTCAGAAATGGAAAAGCATAATAAAGCATTGGAAGAAATAGCCCAAAGAATTTCGAGATTTTCGGTAGATGCGCAGGCTGATGTTTCTGATGACATAGGTGAACAGATGGGTGTACGACGAGAAGATTATTCAGTAATTGTTTCAATGACATCGCCGACACAAGATCCGGACGTTATTAAGAATAAAATTAAAGAATTTTGTAAGACCGGTACAGATACTCCAATTCCTAGAGATGTTTTAATGACCAAGACAAGCAAGGTTATATTAAAAATGTCTAACAGAGTAGATTCTGGGATTATTAAAGATAAGATTATGGAAGATGATGCGTTGAAGAAATCGATCAAGGTGAATATTCCACGTAGAAAACGTAACAGAATATTAATACTGAGCGTGGATCCTGGCGTTGACGAAGGCCTAGTACGGAATTCAATCAAAAGAATACTTGAGGAATCCACCTCTATTTCGAATGTGGTTAAGCAGATATCTAGAAAAATGCAGAGTTCTACTTTGGATAAAACTGCACGTGATGCCTTACAAGAATTTTATGCAGATACGGCATTGGATTTTAATATTGTTCGTCAGATTAAAACTAAAAATGGGAGAATCGATTGGTTAATTGATATAGATCGGAATGGTCGGGATGTTCTGTTGGGTTACAAAAGAATTTGCATAGATTTTGAAAGATATCGGGTCGTTGAATTTGTCTCAATCACTCGTTGTTTCAAGTGTCAGGCTTTCGGCCACTATGCTAGTTAATGTAAAGGAGAAATGCATTGTGCTAAATGCGCAGAGGACCACGAGGTTAAAAATTGTAAATCAGCGAACATTTGTTGCTATAATTGTTATTTTGAGGACAAAAATGGCGAGTATTCTCATCGTGCTGATAGCACAGATTTTGATAGCACAGAATGCCCAGTATATCAAAAGTATAGATTAAAGATGTTACCTCAACGCAGCTAAGGACGACCAGGATGAAAATATGATCTTTGATGCTCTTCGTTTCCTTCAAATAAACCTTCACCATTGCCGAGATGCAAACGATGCCTTTATTAAATATACCATTGACTTTGACATTAATATTGCTCTTATACAAGATCCGTATATTTTTAATGGTGCTATTGCTGGTCTTCCTTCTAATTAGCCCTTTTTTCTCTCAAATAAGCTATCTTATGCTATAATATTCACTAACCCAGATTACATTGCTTTAGAATCTTTGGTATCGGATAACTGTGTCTTTGCATCCTTAAACACCAGAAATGGTGTAGTTTTTATAGGATCTCATTATTCACCCCCCTCCGGTGTTTTAGATGTTGAACTTGCAGAATGGTCTGGAATGTTTCCAAATTTTGACAACATCGTGATTGGTGGAGATTTCAATGTCCCGTTACGAACTTTGGGCTATTCTCGTGACTCAGAAAGAGTCATCCTGTTAGAGCATATTTCTATAAACAATCTTTGCATTATCAATGATGTGGATGCTCCTGCTTCATTTTTCCAAGGGAACCTTACAGGAAGGCCTGACAGGAAGGTTCACCGCCTTTCGTGGTTGTCCTCAAGGTTCATGCCTTGGTCCGTTCATCTGGATTATTTTTGCAGACAAAATTATTAAGGAATATAAGAAAAGACATTCTCGCATTATATCGTATGCAGATGACTTTATAGTTATTAAAGGTGCGGATACAAGACGAGCTCTTCAGTTGTCAGTTAATGACTCTGTTAACACTTTTGATAGAATTTGTAACAGTCTTTAACTTAATTTAAGTGTTGATAAATGTTTAGCTATGATGATGGGAAGATTCACGTTGGAGAACAGACGCCCAATTTTTAAGCTGAGAGGCAATTCAATTCCAGTTAAAGAACACATTGTATATCTGGGTTTTAATTTAGATAGCCGTTTCAACTGGTATCATTATCTGGATATTGTTCGAGAGAATGTTCGAAATTTTACATTTGGCATTAGAAAGACTGGTCGTCGGGATAAGGGACTTGCAACTTATTATAAAAAGCAATGGTATCGTTTGGTAATTGAAAAACAGATTGCATACGATGCAGAAGTCTGGGTGAATGATTTGAACTCTAATGGTGTCCAAAGATTGAATTCATGTCAGAGAATTGGACTCATGTCTATCATCAAAACATATCGAAATGTTTCCACTGAAGCTTTACGAGTTATAACAGGAATTATGCCAATTTTAATTACTGTGAGGTGCATGGCTAAGAAGTATGCTGTGTTACATAATCATGATAATATTAATCTTGATAACGTAGTTATTAAGGGCAAAGATTTTATGAATAAATTAAAAAGATTTGATTTTCCAGATTTTAACCATTGTAGAATCTTCATTTCATAAAAGATGTGACGGACAGTGTTCCAAAATCGCTCTATCCAATCATATATACAGATGGCTCTCATATGTCAGAGGGTACATCAGCAGCATACACTGTATTTTATAACGGCAGTTTCATTATGGATTATGGTATCAGTTTAAAGAGCTATAATACTATACATCAAGCAGAACTTTCGGCAATCAAATTTGCGATAGACTGGTTTATGAATTCTGACTTCAACTATGCAATTTTACACTCTGACCAGGGGCGTAAACCACCCTAATCGCGTAGGGGGGGGTGTCGGCTCAAAAATTTCCGACTCCAAGAAAGAAAATTTCCGAGTACTATGGCCAACATGAAGACTAATATACATATATATAATCATAATTCGCAAGGTAATTATGACTTAGTGTATCGAGATAGTCAAATAATCTTATATTATGTTATTATAAGTCTTATATAATATATTTTCCCCATTTTATTAGGCGATCTCCTGATGGAATACAATAACCGTTCCACCCGAGTCGTGCATACTACGAATAAGCAGTCAAAGGGCTTTCCAGCAATATATCACATGAAAGGTATCGGCTAAAATTAGAAAAGGGGTTGTCCGTGAGGGCAAAATAAGAATCCAACGATATATCACAAGAGAGTTGTATTCCAAATTTAGGCAATTGTCCTCCCTCCCAGAATAGACCCTTTCCCTAACTATAAAATTTTCATATATTATAAGTAATATTTATCAGAGGGCCCCTCCCCCCCCCCAAAAAAAAAAAAAAATTCCGGTCTAAAATGATAAAACGTTACAATTTCAAAAAAGATCGAAAATTGTCCCCAATAGAGGATAAGAGCGGGCGGGGGGAGAGGGAGAAAGATTTATTATATGAAAGAGTGATTTGAGGACTTTCCTATGATATGGCCAAAAAAGTATTGAAGTTTTCCATCCCCATTTAAACTCCTCGGGGGTGATTTTAAAATATCGCTGAAACACGTATTTAATTAGTTTTTAAAAATTTTATTTTCTGCTGTTTCACGTTCTTATTTGAAAAGATTATTGAGATGTGCCAAATGTTCTAATATTTTCGACTCTCCCCTTTTAACCCCTTATGTTGAGATTTCTAAAATCACTGGATTATGTGTTTAATAATTTTTTTAGTAGATTTACTTTCTGGAAATTTACGCTCCTACCTTAAATGTTTGCTGAGATATGGCAATTTGTTCCAGAATTTTTTACCTCCCCTCGCTTGTCCCTCTTAAGGGGGGGTAATTTCAAAATTTCCATCTTAGTGCATGCTTACATCATAAGAAGTACTTTCTCTCCAATTTTCATGGTTCTAGATTCAGTCAGTAGTTTGGGATGTGCGTTGATTATCACTCTGTCAGGACAAACTATTTTATATATTTATAGTTATCTCTACTAGCATTAGATAAAATATATAATTAAATACATCATATAAATATATTAGATGCAATATATAGATAAATAACAAATAAATTATTAAAGCAGAGTATGTAAATTTTTAGGAGCGAATTCAAAGGGTTTTAAAATTATACTCAAATTTTTTAATAAATAAGGCAATTGTACATAGTTCTTCTGACTCCTTGAGAAAACATGCGCAAAATACCAAACAAATAAACGAAATGCATAAACCAAAAGTAAAATTCTGGTTCCTTTTTCATCTACCCCCCCCCCCACACACACACACACAGGCACATCAGGCACAAAAAATGTACCAGTAAAGTTGAAATGCCTTTTTAAAATTTCAAATTGCAAAAGAGGTTTAAAGATCCATTTAATCATCAATTAGCTTTAAACAGTCAAAAGTTGCGCTGTTTTATCCTCTCCCAAGGCTAAAATTATTTTCAAGTTTCAAATGATTAAATTTTGATTCTTTTCTATACACACACACACACAGAAACCTCTATCCATTAAATAATAATCAAAATATTGTTATGCAGGGAGACAAAATTATTTTTACTTGTACATAACAAAGTTTTAAAAATATAGAATATTTTGCATACATTGACATTTGAACTTCAAAAAATAAATGAACTTTCTTAATTGTTGAACATTGAGATAATAAAAATGAAAAGCCATGTAGGCAGAAATTTATTAAAATACTACATTACTCTTAAATAATGATGAAATAAAATTGATAAAATATAAAAAGATCTATAATACAATTTTAACTTCGTGTATAATACTAAATACATTGACTTGCAATTGCAAATTGTAAAATGGTTGGCAAAAAAGAAGGCAAATATATTGAAAGAAAAAAAATGTAGTTAAAAATGATAATAATTTCATGAAATTTAAATAACAACTAGCTTGTCATCTCCAGTTTGTAACAAAACTAGCAAATAGTTAGGGAATTGCGATACTAACTGTTAAAAACATTTATATATATCGAATAACAGTACATTTTTACAAGTTATTAAATACTTTATCTGCCCCCTCAAAATAAGTAAATAAATAATATAAAAATAATAAATAAATAAAATAAAATAATTCATTTTTAAATATGAAAACAATTCAGTTATTTACACATTTTACATATATAAAATTTTCTGTAATAAAATAGCTAGCTTACTTCAAAAGGATTTTTTAGAGCTCCAACAATGCAAAACGGTATATGTATATCGGCTTAAATTTTATCAGCATGCTTTTGTTTATTAAGTGTGTTCCTGTAATCACTATCGAAAATATAATTACATAACCCACATTGCACTTTTTGTCTCTTACATTAGGTGGGGGCATAACTGATAAAAAACATATTGAACTAGTAACTATATACCAAAATATATTCTCCCATCAACACTTTTTAATTGAATGATTTCGTACTATGAGCCAGAATACTAACGGTTTAAACAAAGAGTTAACGCAGGCGCAGTTTGTTTTGTAACTCACACATAGGGCGGGAGGTGCAACGTTCAGTCATTTAGGTGCCCAAGCTTTACGTTGAAGAGAAAACAATGTTTTATCTTTCTATTTTTTAGCATTCAGTTAAAATCGCTTTAGCGTTTTTATTTTATTTTATTTTTTTTTCTTAAGTAAAATTGAAATCTGTTTGCTTGGGGAATATTTCAGAGACAAAAAATTGTCAAAAATACGGGATTTCTTAATATAAGTTTTAATTCTTTCAAACGACAAACTTAAAAGCAGCGTAACAATTTGGTGTTACAACTCATTTTTCTGACTAAACAAAATGTGATAGTAATAATAAAAATATTTAAAAAAATTAATACAATTGACTGAGGAAAAAGCTAACGAAAGTATTACTTCTGAGAGAAGTAAACTCGTACAGGCTGTAAAATATCCAGATTATTTCGAAATGAAAATTCAAAGTATTTGGGTATTTTCAATTTTCATTCTGTATCATATAAATTTCTTAAACAATCTTTTAAATCAATCAAAAATTACGTAAAAAAGTAAGTATAAACAATTTCGCCTTTATTATTATTTTTTTTAATAAAATAAAAAGAAAACACAAATTTAGATAGTAGGAAAAAATGAGACTATAATTATTTTCAATTAAAGGTAAAATTTAAATAGAATGGAAAATATCCAGATTTTGATATGAAAAAATACCAAATATTTGTATTTCTATAAATGAATTTTCATCGTATACTACCTAAATTCCGTGATACATATTTCTAATTAAATTTAAAGTTTAGATTAAAAAAATAGAAGTTTCTTCACTTCGATCAGTATATCTTAAAATTTCGAAATTAAACTAAAAACTTTCCAACAGTAAAAAAAAAAATACAAGTAGATTTCGATATATCCATATCCAAGTCAAAAGTCACAGAAAAAAAAAAAAAAAATCGGAATATCAATGTTTTACTCAAATTTCACTGTTATAATTAACGGTATAACTTTAACATTACTAGAAAATGTACAAGAATATTTTTTTTCGCCATATCGAAATTTCCGAGAACACAATATTTGACAAATCAACATTTTTCTGAATAGTTTTATCAGAAAAATAAAATCCTATATATTGATAAGTTATATTAATTAATTACTAAATTAAAGTAAATAGTAAATTAGCAATTATTTAAATTAATTAATAATAGTTCTGGCTAAGAATAAATTTGTTTTTTCATCCTAAATTGGTTTTTTTTCTTATTTTTCTTATCAGAAACTGCAAGCAAAAATATATCCGACTGAGAATAAAATTTTATAGGTTTTTCTTCGATCTAACTTGTTTTTCTTATTTAATTAAAAACTACAAAAATATTTCTCCAATTCATAAATATTTATAGATTAATACCCCTTTTTCGGCTAAATTTACTTTTTTCCGATCGAACAAGAATTTTTCCGACTGACTTTTCCGTTTTTCCAATTTATAAATCTTTATAGGTTAATACGTAGTACTATTTTTTCCGACAAAAGATGCCTTTACCGGTGGAACAGAAAACTTCCGATTGATATTTTCGTTTTTCCAATTTATAATTTTTTTTTATAGGTAAATGCAATTTTTTTCCGATGGAATAAAAAATTTTCCGATTTAAAAATTTACAAGTATTTATAGGTTAATACGTAATACTATTTTTTCCGACTAAACATGCCTTTCCGGATTGAAACGGAAAATTTTCCGAATGATATTTTCGTTTTTCTAATTTATAAGTTTTTATAGGCTAATACCATTTTTTCCGATCGAACAAGAATTTTTCCGATTGACTTATTCGTTTTTCCAATTTATAAATTTTTATAGGATAATATTATTTTTTCCGACTAAACATGCCTTTTCCGATGGAACGGGAAATTTTCCGAATGATACTTTCGTTTTTCCAATTTATAGTTTGCTATAGGTTAATACCACCACCAAGTTTTTATAGGTTAATACCATTTTTTCCGATTAAACAAGAATTCCGACTGATTTTTCCTTTTTCCAATTTGTAAGTTTTTATAGGATAATACGTAATACTATTTTTTCCGACTAAACACGCTTTTTCGGATGGAACGGGAAAATTTCCGAATGATTTTCCAGTTTATAAGTTTTTATAAGTTAAGAACATTTTTTCCGATCAAACAAGAATTTTTCAGACTGATTTTTCCTTTTTCCAATTTGTAAGTTTTTATAGGATAATACGTAATACTATTTTTTCCGACTAATCACGCTTTTTCGGATGGAACGGGAAAATTTCCGAATGATTTTCCAGTTTATAAGTTTTTATAAGTTAAGAACATTTTTTCCGATCAAACAAGAATTTTTCCGACTGATTTTTCCTTTTCCAATTTGTAAGTTTTTATAGGATAATACGTAATACTATTTTTACCGACTAAACACGCTTTTTCGGATGGAACAGGAAAATTTCCGAATGATTTTCCAGTTTATAAGATTTTATTGGTTAATACCATTTTTTCCGACTAAACATACCTTTTCCGATAGATCTGGGAATTTTCCGACTGATTTCTCCTAGGGGGGTTGCCCCCCCCCAAACCCCCCCGGGATTTACGGCCCTGACTCTGACAGTCTGTCTTCAGTATGTGATCTGCAGAGACTTTTCCGTCAAATATCATTATCAAAGATATATTTAATATATTAAATTCTAATCGACATAAACAGATTTCCATCGGCTGGATAAAGGCACAAGCAGGTCTGGAGGGCAATGAACGTGCAGACAAGATGGCCAAAAATGTTATCTTAAAAGGGTCAGCGAACGTACATGCCTCTGTTCCGTACCCTATTTCTTTTTTAAAACGACATTTAAAACAAAAATCCATTGCAGACTGGCAAAACCAATGGCAGACAGCTACAGTTGGAAGAGATACGTATGCAGTTCTTAATAAAGTTGACTTAGATTTTCTTTGCACAAAAGAAGTGGTACAATTTTACCTTACAGGTCACGGAAGCTTTCCATCCTATTTATTTAATACAGGTAAAAGACCTTCGGATCGCTGTTATTGTGGCTCTATTGGAAACATGAAACACTATATTTTCGGTAAATGCAAACTCATGATCTATCATTTTAAATTTGATAGAGATTTATCATATAGGCAGAATATGAAAAAGACTCTTATGAACTGTTTAAATTACCATAAACTTAAAAACAATTATAATATCTTGAATGGATTCTATTCATTTATTCGTTATAAGTATTGATGTGTCAGCCTAGTATTAATGTCAATGCTATGAATTTATAGTCGGCTTTCTTTATCTGTAATTTAGACTCAGTGGTTTCAGTTTTTCTCATCTGTAAATATCATTATTCTTGTTGTAATTATTTATTTATTTATACTTTTAATTTGTTTTTCTTTATATTTTTTATTGTAGCGTATTGACAATGTTTGTATGCCTTGTTAGCTGTTTAATTTTAGTTAATTATTATATAATAATTTGTCGGGTTGGCAGTTGGCGATGTTGCCTGTTTACTGCATCTGTAATTTTTCCAAAACAGATTACTGTTTTAGTTGTAA
Organism: Maratus speculifer; assembly: GCA_964019185.1. Classification (NCBI taxonomy): domain Eukaryota; kingdom Metazoa; phylum Arthropoda; class Arachnida; order Araneae; family Salticidae; genus Maratus; species Maratus speculifer. The sequence goes on from OZ025292.1 coordinate 16,396,531, forward strand.
TTTTTATTACTGTTACTATTTTCTTGTCAGTTTCTGTGTTGCATATTGCCTTTGTGTTCGTTGGATGGCGGTGGGGACTTTTCCCTCGGGACGTAAAAACCCATAAACCTAACGGTTGGGGGTCCCGGTGGGGTGTCTTCTTGTCTTCTTCTTGAATTTGTTTTGATAAGTTTAATTTAAATAACTTTAGTTTTGTAAAATTTAGTTTGTTTTAAGTATAATTTTGTTATATCGAAATTTATATGTATTTATATTTAAATTTAATTAAATTTGTTTCAAACTCAAAGTCCAATTGAGAATTATCGATTAGATTTTGTTGCTATGGAAACATATGACGTTTATTTTTGAATACGCTTACATGTATGAAGATACTTTTTCTCAATATGATTTTTTTAGCTATGAAAACATTTTTTCCAGCGATTAATTAAATAACTACTTCAACGAGTAATATATATATATATGTAATACAATATGTATATAGATGTATATAATATATTGTTTATTATACAGTAAAACCCCGATCTATCGTTCCCGCATTGATCGTTTTATTTCTACGGTCCCTGCACAAATTATACTGAAATAATGTTAACGAAACCCGCATTCATCGTTCTTCAAAAAGTCGTTTTCCCGCATTCATCGTTGTAAAATTTTTCTCCACACCGAAATGAAATTGAAAGTCATGCGAAATCATATGAAACACAAACTGGAATTATTTTTTTTTATTCTAAAATAAATCATATGTGTTGTTTGTGTTGATAATGGCGACAATAATGCAAATGAAGAGTGATTGTATATAGCAGAGGATGCGATTATGTTTTCACTGATCAAGATTTTGTGACATGTGGTGTCCTAAACATAACAAAAATGGGTGATAATACAAAAAATTAAAATAATTGCGAAGAAGCAAAGGATAACGCTCATGCCGATGAAACTGAACCATCATAGTTCTAACTCTGTCTGATGCAATTACGGCTTTTGAAACTGTATGAACTTTTATATATACATATGAAATTACAGAAAATGACCAGAAAAGTGTTGTATATCTAACAAAAAAATATATTGATTTAAAAAATATATATGGTGAATTCCATTTTGTGACAGACATGACTGAGAGAACTTTTTTGTTCATCTTTAAGTACTAAATATTAATTGATAGTTAAAAAATTGCATGGGGTGATGTAAATATAGGCCTTATGCTATAAAAAACAATAAATTTTAATTCAAGGAAAAAAATAAATTAAACTGAGGGTTAAAATCCGCCGTGACAGACATGACGAAATTTAGACATAGATTTTGACTAGACACATATTATTATCATTTGCTCTTAATTGGCATGCATACCAAGACCAGAATTTTTTAGGAAACAAAATAATACTTGGATATGTGAAGCAGAAAGACAAATATTGAAAAATTTGCAAATAGAAAAATATAAAAAAATATTTATCAGCGTGACAGACATGACAAAGGTTTGTGACGGACATGACACGTGTACAATTTTCTACGAATTTAAGTATTTTTTTCTTAAATATTACTTCTTTAATTTTATCACAACTTGGAGATTAGAATATGATATAACATTGGTATATTATGTTAAAAAAAATGTAAAATTTATAAAATCCCTTGGAAGTTTTCACTGAAATGAGTTTGTACCAGAAATTTTCTATTTGGCAGATTTTCTTTTAAATAGTAGAAAACTTTAGATTGTGTACGTTTCACATGAAGAAATACCATAGCCATCAATTCCAAGTTAGATAATAACAACTTTCAAATCACAAGATTAAAGCTAAACTGTTTGAAAAAATAATTGTGACAGATAATATATCTGAAACAAAGAAATTGGTATCAACATAATTATCTGGTAACTATGACATGCATTCTAAATTTAAGCATTTTGTTGAGTTGAGTTATAAAGAAATATTATTGGCATCAATACTAAGTTAAACAAGTTGGAAATTGCACGTGAAGCATAGCAAATGAGGTGCGTTCGTACTATAAGTTTTAAAATATTCAGATCTTGCTGATATAGTAGAGCGTACTTTGGATACAGTATATAGTGGTCGAAATCTTTGTGTTCCTGTAAATATGCAGGGAGTAATTTTTATTATACTTCATTAACGTATATCTTATTCATAAAATGTGAAGTAAGTTAATATAATTAAAACACGCCCCAAACAATGTTTCCCTGTATAACATTATTTAGTGGAATACATTTGTGTGGCCCTGTAATTTAATAATAAATATTCTCTGCATCCTAGATTGTACAATGTAGATTTTAGTACATACATCATAGATTCATGTCAATTATATTATGTTCAAATGAGTGTAACACCATTAAAATGCATTTGAAACTTTTTTCCCCATTGATCGTAATGTAACGGAATACTTTTGATTGTCCCTGTAACTGATCTATGCATCCGATATTCATAACATTTGAAATGACTCGACAAAATTATGTAATAATTAAACGTTTTAAATTTCAAACGATTAAAATGCATTTGAAACTTTTTTTTCCCATTGACGTAATGTAATGAAATACTTTTGAGTGTCCCTGTAATTGATCTATCCATCTGATTTTCGTAAAATTTGAAATGACTCGACAAAATTATGTAATAATTATAAATTTTAAATTTCAAACGATTCGGTTGGATAGTTTTTGCGTTGTTATATGCGGATGGACAGATATACAGACGGACAGACGGACGGACTGAGCGACAACAATAGGTGCTACGTATTTACATAATTACGAACGCACCTAAAAATTACAAAAATAACTTTCTAGGAAAGAGATTAAGGTAAAGTTGCTTGAAAAACTAATTGTGACAGACATGACTAGTGTGACAGATATGACAAATGTGACAGACATGACAAAATGTAATGCTTTATATTTCACTCAGATTTTAAATTTATCTTTCAATTTTTTTATGAACTGTTTCTTTTGACATATAAAAAGAGAAAATAAAGTGTTAATAATTTTTATCAAATAGATTTTCTTGAAAATAAAAAAATTGACATTTTCTGTGACAGACATGACATGAAGACTAATATAAAGTTTGGGGGCAATAGCAAAATAATTAAAATATTTCAGGTGAAAACTTTGGTGTTTTTAAACATACTGTTAGTCATTTTTTAAAAAGATATATTTGTTTCAAAAATCTATGTGATATTTAAATGCTTCAAGGGACATTAAACTAGAGATAAAAGTAGCAGATTTTTGATTTCAAAGTTAGTCTTGATAATAATTAACTATAAAAATTTATTTTTACAATTATCTTATTATATCTTGTTATTTTCATGAAATTTGACTTATTTTCTATCAATTGGAACAAAAAAATACTAATTTAGTTCAAATTTAAAAAATGATGCCCATGTCACATTTTCATGGAATTCACCATATATTGTTTATGTTGATAATTTTTTCCACTATTATGAATTTGTTGAATCTGTTGCTGAATTTTTTTCTTTAAATATACATTTTTCGGTTTTTCTAGGTTACCCCGTTGAGCAAAAAATTATCGTCAAACTATAAGATTAAATGCCAATAATGGATGATAGTGAATGTCACATTCAATGACATTAAATGCGATTCACGTGTTTAAAATGTCATGAAGTGATTTTTATTTCGACTTTTTATTAACATTTGTATTAATATTCTACTAAATATTTGTTTTTTCGTTATTTAAAATAAAAAATATGTCAATATGTATAATTTGGCTATTAGTTTGGCGATTTGTATAATTTGGCGAAATTGATCGACGGGATAACAAAGTAGTATCCATTTTTAACCGACTTCAAGGAGAAGGTTATGATTTCGATTTGTATGTATTTCTTGTTCACTCATAACTTCCGTAAATATGAACCAATTTTAATAATTCTTTTTACTTTCTTCTATCTTTACAAGAAGAAAGTATTGGATTCATGAAAATTTTCGACTTCCGGTTTTCGACGGATTTACACGTTTTAGAAGATCCTGAACACGTTTTGACTATTTTTAGAAAATGTCTGTCTGTGAGTCTGTCCGTCTGTCTGTCTGTATGTGACAAAAAATTTGTGGGCGCTCTATCTCAAGAACTAATGCTCGAAATTTAATAAAATTTTATATTCAGTTAGACCTTGATATGAATTAGTGCCTATTGGTTTTTGGTGAAAATTGGCCAGCAGGTGGCGCTGCTATACTACGTTTTTTATGATTTTCAAGATTGCTATATCTCAAGAACTAATGCACAGAATTTCACGAAACTTCAGATTCTGTGACCCTTTGATATACATAGACGCTGATTGAGTTTTGGTGTAAATTGGCCAGCAGGTGGCGCTGCTATGTCACGTTTTTCATGATTTTCATGATAGCTATATCTCAAGAACTAATGCACAGAATGTCACCAAACTTCAGATTCCGCGATACCTTGTGATACATAGCCGCTGATAAGGTTTTGGTGTGAATTGCCCATAGGTGGCGCTGCTGGTTTAATGCCGCAATCGCAACTTTTTCCCTATTTCTAATCATGACTTAGAATGGTTTGAAAAGTCAAACCTAAAAACCCCCCATCTTTGTTGAAATTTATCTCTAAAACTATCAAACAAAAAAAAACAGTATCCCCTTTCTACGTTTAACTGTTGGGGGGTAACAAAGGTCAACTCTAAGGGTCAACTGTAACTCTTAGATGTCAAAGTGTAATCAATCACTTCGGGGTAGAAAAGGAAAATCGTTTTTTTACAAGGTATTGAAGTTGTACCAATTCATGATTGTAAATGTAAACTCTGTCGTTGTGATTGTAGCTCTTTGCTTTGCTTATATTAGGAAAAACATTGCATATAAATATGTTGAATTTTAAATCGAAGAAATGCTCTTTAATGTTGATAAAGGTAAAATAGTTTGATTAAAAAATGCTTTACAGAATTAGAATTTTTAGTATTTTAACAATCTTTTTCAGGCATGTTTTTCGTATTTTTTAAGTTTATATTTCCAATTTTATTTTTAAAATTCTTAATTCATTTAAAAATCTCGATTCATTTTACTTCATATTTCAGAAAAGAAATTTAGTTACCACTTTTTTTTATAATTTTTAAAAAGCACTAATATTTCCTTTCCACGAACACACGAATACTGAACAAAAAAAAAAAAAAAAAAAAAAAAAAAAAAAAAAAAAAAAAAAACTTTATATTCTAATATTAGAATAACATTATATGTGAAAAAATTACATCATTAAAAATTATAACATTGAACTGCCATCAAAAGCTTTGTACTTTTTTTTTTATTTTTATATAAATAAATTTTGAATATATAAATAAAGACAGTATAAATACTGGTTTCAATAAATTTTTGTTGTGGTAATATCTGAGTTACTTTGGTTTTATTGTAAAAGTATTTATATATATATATAATTCTAGTACATCAAATGCGATTTAAAAACACTACTGAAAATTTGCATTTTTACATAAACAAATCAAGTTGAGTTCAATAAAACAATGTAATTAGGATTGTCTGTTTTCATTTTCAAACTTTAATAAATGCTAAAAAATGCAAATTAAAGCTAAAGTAAAGAAAAAAAAATGTTGTATTTTAAAACACATTTCACACTTGCTCATCAAAAGGGGGGGGGGAGGAGGTAGTCAGAATTAAACCTCCTTCAAGAGCTAAAACAAATGCAGAAATTACCGTTCATATGAATGGCTAGTAAATGAAATTAGCCACTTTTATGACTAACTAATGCTAGTAATAGTATTTTTAGCTTATTATCGCAGTACGCCATATTGTTGAATCAAAATCTATTCAACAACCGTAGTTTATTTAAACGGCAAATATTGCATTATTTTGTTTATTCTGTAAAATTTCTGAAAATTTAGTTTTTTTCGGGTGGGAGTGGAGGGGAGGGTCGATACCGCATCAATTTTGATCTGATAACTAGAAATTATTTCAGTTTCGAAATAATTTTAGAGAATATAAGAGATAAGAAATAATATAAGAGATAATTATTTCAATTTTGATAACTAGAAAATTATTTCTTTTTTTTTCTTAAAAACTGTACAGTAAGTGAGGGTAGAGGTCTCCACGGGACCGGCTCAAGGTCCGTTACCCGGCCCGGCGGAATTTTTCCAAATTTTCTAATGAGCCGGGCTGGCAGAATTAGAATTTTTTTTCAGTGGGATGGGCCGGATCGACAAACGGACCGGACCGGCAGAAAAATTGAAAGGACCATACGGGCCGGACTGATAAAGAAATTTAGCGGGCCTGCCGGTCTGTTTTAAAAATTTCGGTGCAAACGATAAAATACGAGCTATTTTCAATGAATATGACTTTAACGAGAATAAGTATAAATGTGCGACACAAACTGATATTAGTTTGACAACATGAACACAGAAATATAACTTGTACAGTGTAGAGATAGGCATCGGACAGTTACATTGTGGCGAATCCGAGCTTAATATTTTTTTAGTAGATTCGTACCAGCCCGAGCTCAGGTTTGCATTGTTTTTCTATATATAATCGAGCCAGGACGGACTAGACTTTAAGACTTTCTCAAGATGTGTAGGGGCAGACAACATGATTTGTAAAACTATTAATAGCGATAAAAAACTTATGTTAACGTAATCTTTGGAAACATTCTTCTTGGTGGTTCTTAAATTCACTTTTCAAAAACGCAAAAGAAAAGTTTGACACATTTTCTGACTAATATTTAACTGAAAAGTATAAAACTGACAAGCCTGATTATTGCAGGTGTTTGGAATCGGATAGAGTTTTTCATTTTGAGTAAATAAGATATTTGTATATATTTTTGAGATATGAGAGATTCTTGTCAGATGGTTGCGCATTTTTATCCCTTCTTATGCTGTCGCTTCCGGAAATTCTATACAAAACGCTAACCTTGATATTATTTTCTTAATTGCTTGTATCAAATAATGGATATCGCTATTCGATTATGTAGTTTCTGAATAAAAACACCTGCTAATGTTATGAATTTACAAAAAAGAAATGAATTCAGAAATGTATATGAAAGTAGTTCCTTCGGATTTGAAGAAATCTTTAATAAATTGACGTAGAAATATTTTCATAAATATACTCATATTATACGGCTTCAAAAGTTATGATGTTTTTAACTTTCTTTTATACCCTGTATTCCAAACCATATATTTTTTCAAATGAAACTTTAATTAAATGTTGAAAGTCAAAGAATCGAAGTAATCATTAATGTTGCTGTTGGACGTTCCTCTCAGCCCGCACAACTTTGAAGAAAGTCCATAGTAGTTATAGCTGCCACCACCGATATTATTAGGTGATATCGGTCAACCACTGTGAGGATTGTGTAAATGAACACCGACGCTGTCAATTAACTGAATTAACAGTTTATTTATACTATATGTACACAAGAAATGCACTATTTATAATTATATACAGATACAACTAGGATGTAGGTGATCCGGTTCAACGTTAAATTAAATACAGTAAACTTTTGGCTGTGTACTGTTCAAATTACACCTTCTGCCTCACACTCAATGCACGTTAGATTCACTTTTCCGGAGATCAATTTCGAATCTCCCAACACATGGATACTCGGCCTACGCTATTCGGCCCAGAGCACTACACGCCGGGATGTCTGTATCCCTTGATCTCCAGATACGAACTGCCTACGCTTTCCGACACAGAGAACTCTCTGCAAGGACCTCTGTCCTATACTGCTCTCTAGGTACGAGCCCAGATACGAACTGCCAAAATCTCAGACAAGCCTTGCTCTTCTCAAATCACTGCTTTTCCTCCAATGTACACCCCCCTGTGGAGTTTCTCCATTGGACGCATTCCACATTGCTTTCTTGATTCGTGGCATGTTCTTTGTGTGCTCATCATTCACATGCATCGCTGACGGATGAACACGCCTCTCGGCAATATTCTCTTTCTCACTTCACCACCTGCACATGATCACCTGTCAATTCTCATTTTAACAAAGAAAGAATGTCACCTTGAAAATTCCAGTACACAGCCGGTACAATGCATAGAATATTAAGATAGAGAAATAACAGAAATTCCAATCTGTAGCAGATGTTTGCTCAGAATCTGACAGTTGTTAATGTGTATTTTCTGTAAAATATACTCTAAAATCATCCCATAAATATATATACAGTATTCTTTAAAAGAATCTTAATTAGAAGATAAAAATCTGAATTTTTTGGAAATAGTAGAAATTGTGTCCGGCCAGGTGAGGTTTTTTTCTGATTTTGTGTACGGGTCGGGTCGAACTTTTTAGTTTAACGCCGGGCCGGGTTTCCATCGGGTCCGTGCCTTAAAATTTCAACCCGTGCATACCTCTAAGTGAGGGTCGGACACTGCGATTCTGTATGTTTACGCAAAAGCTTTATAAAATCTTTCACATTTATTGAATTAATAGAATAAACAAAAGTATCAAAACTTAGGCAGTTTTTCCCCCCCATTATCATCACGTTATTGTTGTGAGTTTATCAGCATTTTTTAAAACATTACTTAAACATTAGTCAAAATATCAGTTTTTGGAACTTGTCACATGAGGAAATTATGCAATTTTACAAGTGTTTCCTAGTATGTCAGTAAAAAAAAAGGAAAAATAAAGAAAGACTAAACAAGATTGAACAAGTAAGAAAAATCATGCGTTAAGCATAGATTATGAAGCACTTTCCAACACTTCATGAAATCTTTAACAAAATATTGTTATTTCAAGAAATAATAATGTATAGCCAAATATACCCAAGTATGTATGTATCCCAGTACTTTTAAACAGCCCTGTATTTCATCTGTCAGTTGATATAATGGGAAAATTTAGTTTAGCAAGGAAATGCACAATAGCTTGTAATTTCTTTTTCAGCAATTGATACTATTAGATGGAAACATACTTGAATACTTCTGTTCTGCCCTGTAATTTACCTTGTACCTTTAATACACGTCAGGATAAAGCTAAAATTTATTTTTAATTGAAATACTCTTAAAACAAGTGAAATCACATTCTCATAAATTATAATTCATAGGCGTACATGTAACGAATTCTTTGCGTGGCCCTGTATATCCTTTTATCTATATTCTGCAAACATTTCTCAGTAAATTGAATGCAATTCAACGTAAAAATGCATAACGTATTTAAGAACCACGTTTAAGTAATTTACGCTCATATTCAGTAACGTTGGCGAACTCTTTTGGGTAGCCCTGTATATCAACCATAACATTTATGCACACCATATAATGTGCATATATTTAGTGAAACCTAAACGTAAATATCATAAATAAAATGCATTTCATCCCACCATGAGCCATCATCGTAAACATATACGGTACTTCGGAAAGATTATACTATTTGAAATCTTTTGTATGGCCCTGTAAATGCTATGTATTTCATATTATGCAAGACGGTATCGTGTGATTTATATTAAGCTTCAGTGAAATCCATCAATTTTACTATGCATGAAACAGTTTAATATATTTAAAATATGTCGCACGCAATTCCCCCTTTAACATTATCTAATGAAATTCTTTTGTGCGGCTCTGTAAATGAATAATAGCTATTTTTTCACTGCATACATTACACAATGCATATTTTAGTGCACTTTGCGAATCCATATGAATAGGAGTATGTTTGACTGGATGTAACACCTTTAAAATTCATTTGAACGATTTTTCACCATAGGCCTTAATGTAATGGAAAACTTTTGACTATCCCTGTAAATAAATTAATCATGGTGGAAACTTCATTTTCAATAGGGTTCGTGCTAGGGTAAATATCAATAATGTATAAAATTTTCATAGCAATCCGAGTATAATGACGGGAGTTAGAGCGCGGACAGACGGACAGATGGCCAGACGGACAGACGGACTGACAAACCGAATGCATGAGCACTTTTCAACTTTGTTGGAAAGTGCTAAAAAGAAGATATTATCTCTTTTTTCCTCAATTGTAACAATATGATGTTGAAAAAATTAGAAAATCATCTTTTTATAAAGTTTGTAACCAAAACAAAAAGGAGTTAGATTTCTATCTGAGATTCAGCAAGATAAATGCATATTGTCTAACACTTTTACGCATGGCCAAAACTACAGGGGCTAGAGGGCATGTGTCCTGAGCGCCAGAAGTTCTGGTGTAGCCAGGATTTCGTTTCGGGGCGGCGGGGGGGGGGGAAGGTCCAATTTTTTTTCAGGTTATATATATAGTAAAATTTGTCAAGATAAAAGCACAAATATTGGTGAAAAATTCTGTTTTCCATAGGTTTTCGTCTTAGCAGATGAATTGCTGCTTGAAATTTTGGCACTTTACACACATCGACTAGTACAATACAAATGTTTCAGTCTGCCTCATAATATCTTGGTACATGATGAGCTGAGTAGGGTGCCAATTCCCAATTTTGATGTACCATCACTTCATCGAGTCGCGACTTGATAACTTATGGCAAAATTTCAAGCTATAACTGAATGATGTGATAGTGTTGTCAAAATAGAGGATTAGCGCCCTATTCATGTCGCTTTGTATAGAGTTATGCCGAAGCAGTCATTTTTTTCTTATTGTTACAAGCTTTTCCTAAACCACTGATTCATCTTGATAGTCAAAGACGAAGCAATACATATTGGAATGTAATGCAAAATATTATGTTTATAAGATAGTTATTGTAAATTGACTTTTTTTCTGTTATAAATTTTAGTCTTAAAAGGGTTTCTACCAGCGCAAGTAGATCAAAACTTCTTAAAATACTTTATTTTAATCTTTAATTTGGTATCAATCTCATCTCGTAACTTGATGACGTGATAGTGACGTCAAAATGACGAGTTGGCGCCCGCTATTGCTAATATCGTAACAAGAAATACCGAAGCAGATTAGTTATTTCTTAATCTACACCTAGTATTATTGTCCTACATCATGATTTTATATCGTAACTCGATTACGTAGTCACTCTTTCGTCAGCAGTCATTTGTGTCGCCGCCGCCCGCTTTATATGAATTCCCATACCATTAAATTTCCAAAAAAATTTGTCTGAAAGGGAATTTTCACAACTCTTTAATGAAGTAAAGTAAAACTTGTAAAAGTGGAATATTCATGTAACGGAATCCTGTATCATAAACGTACATTCTAAAATGCATGTTTCTAGAGAGTGAATAGTCACTTCTTTGAAAGAGTGTCTTATGCTCTCCCGCTTAGAGAGAATATTCACTCTAAGCGGTATGTGAACATATTATGTATTGATATTATTCACCAGCCAATCAGAACAGTCTTGTCTACGAAGCATAAATTTGTGATCAGATTAAAATCTGGGGTATATTCGAGGGGAATAAATGTAAATAAAGCGGGAAAAATTGCTTTAAGAAATTAAGGATAGAAGGCTTTGCAACGAAAATTGCAGTCTTTGGGTCAAAAAGAAAAAAGAATCTTTTCGTTCTTGTCTTTCATAAAAAGACGATTATAAGGAGGTTAATTCTTTAAAAGCGGTAATGTGGTAAATTGTACCAGAATGACATTTATTTATTATTGATAGCGTAAAATGATAGATATAAAATTCTACTTAAAGAATTTAAGCTAATAGTCTATTATAATATATATATATATATATATATATATATATATATATATATAGAACCATTAGATAATACTACAAATCAACTTAAATATGTGGAATAACTCGTTAATGACAAAATATATCAAACACAGGAGTTGGCTCAAATTGGAATAATATTAGAAATGTGGTCTTTAGCTCATTATCAAGGGCAATGCTCAATAGACACATTAATTGCGATTAATTTCTGAATAGAAATCAGAATAAACCTAAAACTGATTTCTATATTGCCCAATTAATCGCAATTCAAAACATAATTCAAAGAAAAATATTAGAAAAATAATAAGACAATAATTGAATTATCAATAGATTAATTGCAATGGAAAAACTATTTCAAAGAAAAATATTAGAAAAATAATTAGACTATAATTGAATTATCAACAGATAAACTTACAAATATCAATCGCTACCATATGTCGAGTTTTAAATTTGCAAACTAACTTTGCATTGATAAGTTGCTTTTGGAATGGCTTTCGAACAGTCCAGAGAATTTTTGCCAAATTTCTGGACAAATATGGATAATAATTTCTGTAAATGTAATTTAATTAATTTAAGAATGTTTTTGTTTGAATTAAATTTTAGCAAAATACTGGCGTGTTATAAAAATACTAGAAAAAATACAGGGTGAACAAAATTATATAAGTATGCTTCATTTATCAATTAATACTATAGTATAAATTGCTGAAAGAGAAATTTCAATCAGTTTGGAGTTTTTTGCTAAAATAAATTTCCCTATTATATAATTCGTATATAAACCTACAGGTCAAATACAGGGCTGTTCATAAATATTGAATTGGTTGAAATTATTCTAAAGTTTAGACTTTAACTTAAATTTTAAGCCCAAAATCGGAAACATGGGGATCGGTTAACTAGCGAAAATTTAACTGTGAACCGAGGGGGAGATTTTAAACGCTCATAAACATTGGACAAACTAATCGATTTTCTTGCGGTTTGCGTGAAGGTCATTCTCTTTGTAATTATTTTATTCAAAATGACGTACAACTGTGGTGTCCTCATTTTTTATAGAGTGCGCTTCTGACACGTGTCCGACATTTCAATGGCATTACTCCTGGGTGTTTTACTACCAGACTACCATATTTCCAGGAAGTGTTAGGGATGCAAAAGCGACTCGGAAACACATAGGAATGTAACGTTGAAAATGTTTTTTTTTTTGCGAGTTATGGTTAAAGGAAGCAAACAACAACAACAAAAAAAACAGAAACAAGCAGAGAAACAACAACACGTTAATATGACATAAAACAGTTTATTTAAAGGTTTTACTAGAAAAGATGTTCGAAATTACGACCAAAAGTAATTCGACATGCTTGACAGCGGCGTCGCATGTAATTCCTCACGCTTTGAAAGATTCCCGGAATCTTTGATAGATTTCCGGAAGCTACAGAAATACGAGCTGCTAAATCTTTAATTGATGGTACGCGATTCTCATACACCCAACTTTTCATGTGACCCCAGCAGAAGAATCTCATACTTGATAAGTCCAGTGATCTGTCAGGCCAATAAACCGGGCCACCACGACCTATCCACCGCTGTCCATATGTTACGTGTTACGTTGAGGTATCGGTGAACATCATTGGTAAAATGTGGAAGAGCCCGATCGTGCTGGAACCACATAGAGCTGCCCAATGAAAGAGAGACTTTCACGCGCATTACCGTTCAGCGCAATGTACGGCAAGAAAATCGCAGCGCCATCTACTGTCGCTTTCAAGTTTGCCGGACTTTTTCTGGTCGTAATTTCGAATACTTTTTGCAGTAAAATCTTTAAATAAACTTTGTTCTGTCATTTTAACATGTTAGTGTTCCTCTGCTTGTTTCTGTTGTTTTTTCTCTGCTTTTTTTTAAACGTAACATGCAAAAAGCAATTTTCAACGTTACATTACTGTGTGATTCCGAGTCGTCTTTGCATCCCTTACACTTTCTGGAAGTATGGTGGTCTGGTAGTAAAACACCGAGGAGTAATACCATTGAAATGTCGGAGATGTGTCGGAAGCGCCCTCTATCAGAAAATGAGGACATGAAAGCTGTACGTCATTTTGAATAAAATAACTACCAAGGGAATGTCCTACACGCAAACCGCAACAAAATCGATTAGTTTGTCCAATGTTTACGAGCGTTTAAAATCTCACCCTCGGTTCACAGTTAAATTTTCGCTAGTTAACCGATCCCTGTGTTTCCGATTTTGGGCTTAAAATTTAACTTAAGGTCTAAACTTTAGAATAATTTCAACCCCATGCACAAAAGAACGGCAAAAAGTATTTGTTCGTTACTCTAAAGTCCAAAGCGCCCTCTATCGACAATTTTTGAACTTAACCTTTAAAATTAAAAAAATTAAAAATCGTGATATAAAGAATGATTTTAGAGAAAACCGTAAACAAATCGATCCTTTTTTCTGATTTTTATAAGCTTTTGAATTTTTGGACCTTAAACTTTAATGGCCTCTATACAGGGTGTTTCGCTACCAGACCGACAAACTTTGAGGGATGATAGTAGACACGAAGACAAACATTATTAAATAGGAAACCGTGGGGCGCAAACGTCTTCTGTAGGAGTTAGGGGCCATTAAAATTTAAGGTCCAAAATTTCAAACGATGATAAAAAACGTTAAAAAGGGTCGATTCGTTTGCGGTTTTCACTAAAATTATTCTTTAAATCACGATTTCTTTAGAAAAAAATGTTAAAAGCTACGTTCAAAAATTGTCGATAGAGGGCGCTTTAGACTTTAGAGTAACGAACAACTACTTTTTACCGTTATTTTGTGCATGTGGTTGAAATTATTCTAAAGTTTAGACTTTAACTTAAATTTTAAGCCCGTAATCGGAAACATTGGGATCGATTAACTAGCGAAAAATTAACTGTGAACAGAGGGGGAAATTTTTTATAAAATTTTTTTCATAAAATTTGAAATGACTCGACAAAATTATGTAATAATTATAAATTTTAAATTTCAAACGATTCGGTTGGATAGTTTTTGCGTTGTTATATGCGGACGGACAGACAGACAGACGGACTGAGCGACAACAATAGGTGCTACGTATTTACATAATTACGAACGCACCTAAAAATTACAAAAATAACTTTTTAGGAAAGAGATTAAGGTAAAGTTGCTTGAAAAACTAATTGTGACAGACATGACTAGCGTGACAGACATGACAAATGTGACAGACATGACAAAATGTAATGCTTTATATTTCACTCAGATTTTAAATTTATCTTTCAATTTTTTTATGAACTGTTCCTTTTGACATATAAAAAGAGAAAATAAAGTGTCAATAATTTTTATCAAGTAGATTTTCTTGAAAATAAAAAAATCGACATTTTCTGTGACAGACATGACAGGAAGACTAATATAAAGTTTGGGGGCAATAGCAAAATAATTAAAATATTTCAGGTGAAAACTTTTGTGTTTTTAAACATACTGTTAGTCATTTTTTAAAAAGATATATTTGTTTCAAAAATCTATGTGGTATTTAAATGCTTCAAGGGACATTAAACTAGAGATAAAGATAGCAGATTTTTGATTTCAAAGTTAGTCTTGATAATAATTAACTATAAAAATTTATTTTTACAATTATCTTATTATATCTTGTTATTTTCATGAAATTTGACTTATTTTCTATCAATTGGAACAAAAAAATACTAATTTAGTTCAAATTTAAAAAATGATGTCCATGTCGCATTTTCATGGAATTCACCCGTGATAAATCAATTTGTTTCTGTAAGTAAATAAATTTAAAAAAGGCATAATTTTTTTTTTTTTCGCAAACTTTTTTCAATAATTATAAGTTTAGAATTGCGAAGAAGTAAAGTACAGGGTGTCCAGCAAAAAACACCCTGATTTCAAAATTAAATTTCTCAAAAACAAAGATCGATAGTAATATGCGGTGAACGGTTTTTTTCATTAGGTAAGCTGTAAAAATCTTATACAGAAATTTCAAACAGTGAATATTTTGAAAAATTGCGTTCTGATTGCATAGAATGCTTTGATTTGACAGTTTTCTTGTTTTAGATTGCCTGCAGAGAAATAATTTTTCAGCTTACAGTGCAAATTTTTGTAGATTTTTCGAAGTAAATTCTTAGAATTTCGAAATTTCAAAAATTTAATTTAAAAAAAACTATGAAATATGGCATTTTAAGCCGAAAAACACATTCTCTGGCAGCAATCTAAAGCAAGAAAAATGTCAAATCAAAGCATTCTTTGCAACCAGAACACATTCTTTTCAAAATATTTACCGTTCGAAACTTTTGTATAAGATTTTTACAGCTTACCTGATAAACAAACCGTTTACTGCTATTGAACCGTCTATTGATCTTTGTTTTTGAGAAATTTAACTTTGAAATCAAGGTGTTAAGTAAATAAATTTAAAAAAAAGGCATACATTTTTTTTTTTTTCGTAAACTTCTTTCAATAATTATAAGTTTAGAATTGCGAAAAAGTAAAAACGAAATAAATCAGAAAGTAAAAAAGAAGTCAATCCCACCCCACTGCTTATCGTAAACCGATCTGGGAAGAATTAGTTGAAAAGTTCCCTCCCCCCCACCCCCCGCGCCTCACACTACAGTAAAAATCTTTTTGACTTCAATGGTACTGAAGTAGAAACGAAATGGTTGCCTTTCATAGTTCGTTATCAGTATCTTAGAGGTTTTCCCTAACTATCCCTAAAATTTCTCCCCTCTCAGTTGCGAAAGCACTATAGCACCGGCGCTGCTATGCTCCATTTTGCGCGATTTTTGCGATAGCTATATCTCAAGAACTAATGCAGAGAACTTCATCAAATTTTAGATTCTGTTACACTAGAATATATAATTAGACGCTGATTACATTTTGGTATGAACCTTGCAACAGGTAGTGCATCTATGCTGCATTTTGCACGATTTTTCCGATAGCTATATCTCAACAACACACGCACAGAATTTTATCAAACTTCTGATTTTGTTACAAAATGACATATAACATAATTACACGATGATTACGTTTTGTTATAAATCCTTCAACTGATGGTGCTGCTGTGCTATATTTTACACGGTTTTTTTTAACTAGCTATATCTCAAGAACTAATGCACAGAATTTCATCAAACTTGAGATTCTTTTACGCCATAACATAATTAGACGCTTTCTTACGTTTTCGCATAAATTGTCCAAGATATGGTGTTGCTGTGCAACGTTTTGCAAATTTTTTGTTATAACTATATCTCAAGAACTAATGGACGAAATTCCATCAAATTTCAGATTCTGTTAGGTCTTGACATAAATAGATGCTTATTAGGTTTTAGTATAAATTACCCAACATGAGGTACTATTAAGCTCTTTTTCTCAGAATATTAATTAAAGTATGCGTTTTAGGCTTTTAGGATACCAGAATCTCATTAGGCTAGGTCAAATGTTCGAGGAAATTCGATAGTGGGTAACTTTGGGGTCACCACGTTTTTTTTTTTTTTTTTTTTTTTTTTAAATATTAAAATGTACTTATGAGATAGAAGAAAGTTTTGGGATTGACACATCCAATTAGTTTTGTTTGAAAGTGTAAGGTGACCACGTGGTCCCATTTCAATTTTATCAAATTCTTGCGATTAGAACTTTAAAAAAAAAAAAAAAAAAAAAAAATGAATTTCTTTTTTAAGCAACATTGGCGCACCCAGAATTAAGCTTTGGAGGGGGCTAACATATATTAGAGGTCAGTATTTTCCTGATCTGGCCCTGGCAGATGAGCTCAGTCCGATTTTTTTTTTTTTTTTTTTTTTTTTTTTTTTTTTTTTTGCATTTTATTAAAAATGGACGAGATTTGTCGTTCCCAGAAGTACATTTTTTCTATTGACTGGATACAAAACGAGGACTGGATGGTGGAAATGAAGAGGGGGGGGGGGGGGGAGCAATCATCGAAACCTGGGGAGGGCCTCTGAAAATTTTTGATTGGGCTAATTTTGAAGGCTTAAACCTCTTTGATAAATAAAAATAAATTATTGTTTTAAGTGATAAATATAAAAAATGCTTATATTTCAAATTTCATACGAAAATTCACATATAAGAAAAAAAAATGTGAAGAGTGTAATATTTTTCAAAATTTCTGTTTTGCTGAATCTATTAAAAGTAATAAAGATAAACTTTCATAATTTTAGAAAACTTTAAATAGTTTAATCTTGTGGTCTGGGAGGGGGCTTCAGCCCCCTTAGCCCTCCCCGTGGGTGCGCCAGTGTTAAGCAATCATCCAATTAGAAGCGTTTATTTTTCAGGTAATCGCAGGCTTTCATGTCGAGCACACAAATCAGATGCGTGTATACAATAAATTATTAATGAAAAAATATGGATTTGATAAAAAAAAATTATAAGGATTTCTCGCAAATCATCTTTCATTGTTGCAACCGTTTTCAAATCATAAGCATATTAAAATTATGCATTCATATGCGTTAGAGCCAAGTTGTCGCCAAGCTTTTTTTTTGGGGGGGGGGGGGAATCGGTTAGTATTTATTTTTTAAAAAGCATATTTTATTCTCTTGGTCAAACATGATTTGAATATGTTAGTATGCAAGCAAAGTTAAAATTGCATTTAAAAAACAGGAATATTTTTAATAAAATTTTAACTAAACAAAATCCGCAAAAGAGAGCAGAAGAAAACAAAAACTGCATCCCTCGATTCAAAATCTCGCTTGTTTATCAACAGCAAATACATAATGAATATTTATTGAAATTAGTCTACATGTCTTCATTTTTGAAAGAAAAAAATCCATGCAGCTAGGCAAATTTAACAAAATACTGCAATAAAAACTTTTCTCAGTAGTCCCTATCAAATTAAGAAACTTATTCAGTTAACTGAAAGGTTACACAAAAAATATAATTCCTTATTATAAAACGTTAAAAAAATGTAAGCACATTATTTGCCATTCTTCTACGCAAGAGTCGCAGAGTTCAAAATTGCACCATATAGGACTTTTATTATGTCATTTTCTAATCAATTTTAAATAAATATATATATATATATTTAAGAAAACACATTTGTTGAACATTTGTGTGTGAAAATTATCCTAGTATGTATCTAAATAAATATTTATATTAGCATTTCTCAGAAAGAAGTGATAGACAAAATATTATAAATTGTATTTATAATATAGAGTAATATCCCCAGTAATTGGCACTTTAAGGATTTGTCTTTAAATTTATTTCAATTTTCATTACAAAGAAATAAGATATTTACTTGGAAATATTTTTAAATCAAAGAATGTATATCTGTGCATCTATTTTGCCCACTAAAAGCAAAAAAATTTGAAAAAGTATTTTTATAAAAATATATTTATAAAAAGTTGCTGAAATCACCAGTAATTGGCACCTAGAGCACCAATGTATGACACCTTGTGATCCAGTAATTGGCACAAGTTTATATTTTAAAAAAACTTTACATTTTGCATTGGGTTTAATAGCTTTAAATGAATTTACTGTAGATGAAGATGCCATATTTCAGGTTTTTGAGAGTAAGAAATCAGCATATTAGTCTGAAATGTGAACACTTTAAAACAATACAATATGCTTACATTAATACCCATAGTAATTGTCATGCTGTCCCCAGTAATTGTCATATGAAGCTTTAATGGATTCCAATTGCTGATAATATTTTATATTTTCAAATAAAAACAAATGATATACAAAATTAGTCTATAACTTTAAAAGTACATCCAAAATAAGTGGTTTAATTTCAAATTCCTTGCGAATTCCTTGTAATTGGAATAGGTGCCAATTACTTGGAACTAGCAAAATTGACGCACCATTAACTGGCATCTACCATTAATTCAGAAATCCAAATATTTGTGTCGAAAATACTTTTACACAATTAAAGTAATCCTCTTTAACTAAACAAAATTGTTGTCAATTAAAATTTAAAATATATTATAAATCAGATAATAATGAATTGAAAAGCATGTTTTCCTTAAACCAAAACAGAAGCATTTGCAACAAAAACGGCTAATTTGATACAAGCCATAATTGTTTCTCTTTCCTAGGCACTATTGTCATCTAGTAGCATAAATCGAAGTATAATCTTTAACGTAAATGAGCATATAACTGGTATATGGTCTTGCATTTTTAAAAGACTGGTATAAATTTTATTTTAGGACATGTTTGTAGGATGTGCCAATCACTAGTGCATGCCAATTACTGGGGGTTGTTACCCTATTTTCAGTATGTTACAACTGAAATCATAGTTTAAATTGACTATACAGTACCCACCGCGCCGCTTAATAAAATCAGCTGCTTAATATGATCAGATTTTGAGGACCGGAATCAAATCAGTACAACTTCTGTTAAAACTGCTGCTTAATAAAATCAGCATCGCCGGTTAATAAACTCAAAAATATCCTTCAACTGAAAAATAATCAATTTAATCTTTACGGAAAATTTTTAATTTTTACATTTTTTTCGGATTAAACAACGGAAAGAAAAAAACTGCTCATATTCCACAATCTCATCTGCTTAGCAACAGACACGCCCATCGCGTGTCATAACAACCAATCCTCACCTTCAGATTTCGTACAAAAATTAATATAGAAATAAAAGGGATATTAAAGATAATTGGGGGTAAGGTTTTGGTACATGTATGGGGAGAGCATAAACGATTGCATTCTTTCAAAGTTTATTAATGCATTGGTATGTTACAAAAATTGTTGTTACAGTGATCACGTGACTTATTATTTTTTTCTTTTTATAATTTTTGAAAGAGAATTTAGTTCAGTATGATTCACTTTTGTTTCTTTTGAAACCCGTAATGAGTAAGATGTCTAAGTGAAATGATTTAAGCTTGAAAAAAAAAAAGAGTGAAATTTTAGAGAATTGTGATAATTAACCTAAAGATTGGGATTTCGCAATCTGCTTAAGAATAGAGACAATATTAAGCCTCAAATTGTAGCAAACGGAACTTTGAGCCGCAAACAGAAGCGAGAGGCAAAGCAGAAGACATCGAGGCAGCACTCATTTGTTTTTAAAATGCCAGATTGGAAAATGTTCCCATTTCTCGCGGTATTTTGTGCGAGAAAACCGATCAGTCAGCGTTGAATTCAGGGGGTGGGCCGGAGGGGACATCTCGCCCCGAAGCATCAAATGTCCTCTCGGAAATTTTGAGATTTTGTGTTTTCAATGGTAAAAAAGTGTAATTTCCCCCTGGAGCAACAGGAGTCCCTCCCGGAGAAAAATGTCTGAATTCAACACTGCGAACAGTTCGCGCAAATGATCAGTGTTGAAAACTTCAGACCCACTGATGGCTGGTTGTCACGATGGAAAGAACGAAAAATATCGTGTATCGCACACTGTACGGCGAAAAGCAAGACGCAGATTTGGACGCTGTGGATCTGGAAAAGCCAACATTTTACCGGATTTTTTAAAAGAGTGTGATCCTTCTAAAATCTTTGACTCGTGAAACACGGCGTTTTTTATCAGGCTTCACCAGAGTACACTCATATGTTTAAAACAGAATTCAGTGAAGGATGCAAGAAAATAAAACAACGTATAATTGTTCTTTTGATGTGCAACATGACAGGGAGCATCAAGATAAAAAACACACCTTTAGTAATTGGAGGAAGTAAGAAATCGCTTTGTTTTAACACCTTGAGACGGGAATTTTTTCGAAATTTTTAATGTTTTGTCTCCGGTTTTTAAAAATAGAAATTTGTATCTTATTAAATAGACAAAATTCTTCGATTAAATAAGGCAAATTTTACTGGTGGGAATAAACAAGAATTTTTAAGCATTTTCGCGGCACGTATACGTATCGCCTGTCTTCAAGGTATTAAAGGAGTGAAGAGCCTTCCGGTTAACTACCACAACAATAAAAACTCATGGATGACATCTCCAATTTTCAAATTTTCTTGTACAATGGAATAAAAAACTCATAGAAAATATTGCCTTGGTTATGGACATTTGCGCTGCATATCCTCCAGATTTAACACTGAAGCATGCAAAAAAGGTCTTCTTCTACCTTACACCACTAGTATTATACAGGCACTTGATCAGGGAATAATCAAAGCGTTTAAATGTTATTATAGGAAGGAATTGGCTAAAAAAGGCAGCAACAAAAATTGGAAAATGGAATTCCTCTACGTCTTCTTCTGTAAGCTCCATGGTCGAATCTATCAGTCTGCTGGATGTAATGCACTACATTAAAATGGCTTGGGACAGTGTGACTAAAGACACGATAAAAAAAAACTGCTTCTTGGCTTGCGGATAGAAATCAGAAGAGTCAGAAGAGATTGCCGCTACCTCTGAAAACGAGGAAGAATTTGACAAGGATTTCCCCTAATATGTTGAAATTGTTTACAATCTTCAATGAAGTATCAGACACAGAAATAGTGGAGCAGGTCTTGTCTTCGCAAGTTTCAAGTAGAGCAGCTAGTGAAGATGAAGATTCCGACGTAGACGAAGAGCCAGATCCTCCACCCACTGCTGCTGATGCATGCAAAGCTCTTCATACACTCAGAAGCATTCTAGAGAATAGGAGTGCAGACCAAGAACTGTACAGTAGGGTGGATCGATTGTCTATGGCGAAAAAAAAAAAATTACCATTCATCAAAATCTACCTATGCGGAAAAGATGTTCTATTGTATGGAGATTAAGGGGAAAATAATAAAACTAGTCGTTGGGGGCCACCGTAATACTTACCCATCATGGATATGTATATAAAAATAAAACATGTGAAAACTATTTATACAATGCATTGCAATTCATAAACAAAATTTAAATATTGTTAATATACATAGTAATGCTATATTAAAGAACTGCTGATGTACCAATTTCGACAAATTATATAAAACGCCAAACTACTCAAGTAGTACCGAACTGCGTAAAAGAAACATCCTTATAACTCCAAAAATAATAATTCTATTAACTAACAATTAAATGCATCGGATTAAGCGTCTCATTTCCAATTAAAATATACCTCTGAATTGAAATTTGAATGAAATACAGGGTCATGAAAAATCGAAGAATGTGGAAAACATGATTACAAATATTTCGGCAACTAATAATCCGGTCGACTTCGTTCTATATGCAAAATGTGTGTTATTTTATTGCCTTTTACGTCCATTCCTTAGAACAAAACAATTCGAAAATTTTTATATACCTTTCATTAGAACGAATTTTTCGAGAGTCCGAAAAAAATAGTTCTGGATAATCGAGGTTGCTGATACTAAATAGGCTTCGTCCCATTCTTACATACTAACTGCATACAAAATTTCAAGTCTCTATCTCAATTTGTTCGGGAGATAGAGCGTTTACAGACACAGACAGACAGACGGACGGCAAAATTTTTTTTTCTAAAAATATGTTTTTCGGAATCTCCACTATCTAAAACGTGTAAATCCGTGAAAATTTTTTTTCGATTTTCAAAACGATTGCAAGACTTACCCTATACTATGTATGATGGGTAAGTAAAAAATTAATTTAAAAATTTGATGCTGCCACAAAAGGGTTAAATTTTCGAAAAAATTTGAAAAAAGACCGAATTTTGATTAGGTTATTTTTGTCAAAAACTAATTATTTTAATATTTTTTAAAATCCAATAATGCGGAAATGATGTTATATCGTATGGAGGTTAAGTAAAAAACAATAATAAGTAATAAATTCAAAATTTAATACTGCCACAAAAAAGTTGAAAATTTGATAAAATATTGAAAAAAATGGAAAAAGATCTAATTTTGGTTACATTTATTTTTGACGCAAAATAATCATTTTAATATCAATCAAAACCTACCTCTGTGTAAGAAATATTATATTGCATGGATATTAAGTAAAAAAATAAAGAAAAATAAAAAATCTAATTTCGAAATTCAATACTGCTGCAAGTGATTTAAAGTTTTGAAAAACTGGCAGTTCCAGTTTTTTTCAGTTAGGATTTGTCTGCTTCTGTATTGTGTAGCTTAGTGTACCTTGAATATTACTATACCATGGCGTTGTTAAAAAAATAAATAAAAAAAGAGACAGAGACAGAGAGATATGAATTACACCCTATTTGGGTCTGGCTTTGATTTGCCAGTAAATATGCTCCCTATTACAAAAAATTATAAAACTTATATATTGGTATTTAAAAAAAAATCGAAGAAAGTGATCGGTCAACATCTATTTATTTCCTGCCAGTGAGAAGGAGTTGATAATAAGTTACAAGTGACCTGTAAATGAGATTCAATCTCAATAATTTACCACACAAGCATTTTAAGAAAAATTAAACTGTTTCACGACAAATATTGCCTTCTTCTCAATTCTTGTAAAACAAAATAAGATATTGAAAGCTACTACTGTCTTTTGGAGCATTTCCGAAAGTACTGCCTATTTTTTTTTCAGTTCAATAGATTTGAATATGAATATGAATATTGAGTGTAAACTAAACCGACATATTGAGAGCTAACTCACTTTCATTGAAAAGCCAAAATGCTGCCGAGCTAGGTGTCACATCACCTGTAGTGACGAAGATTGGCATCAGCCAGAATATTGGACAATTTGGGCATTTCCGACCAAGCAGGTGCTGCCATCGTGTCTGGTGCACTTCAAGATGTGGGCATTATCTCACAAAACTATGAATCGAATGCTATTGACAGAAAAAAATCGGCATGTCAAAACAAACCAAAGACCACTCCATCGTTTTAGTCATTCTCTTTAGTCATTTGTAAAAGATTATGATCATGGCCTTTTTCTTTAAACTTTGATGGGTGTAAAGACAGACTACATCACTAGAAATCAACAGAAGAAAAATCATAATAGAAGCAGACTTGAGCTTGAAAAAAGAACTTGGTTCTGAATACATCGGCCACATATATCTAAATTCTGGGAGAGTGCCAAACAATTTGAAAACGAGGCGTGTATTTTTTTGTCATGTGTTAACAATAACATACATATAACAAAGTTGGTTGCGATCGGTTTTGACGGAATATCTGTTAATATAGATGCTAAAGGATGTATTATTCGAAATATGGAACTGATCTTCAAGCGTCCACTTCAATGGTTTTTGTGCTAGTTACACATCAGTGAGATTCCACTATGTCATCTTTTTGCAGCGCGGATGGAACCGCGGCTAGGCACAAATGTTTCTCTGGTGAAATAGAAAGATTATTCGCAGCATGTTAGAAGCTTTTTGTATTTTCATTTATGTCAGTAAATGAATTCTAAAAGCGCACGAGTGAAATCAAACGGTCTGCTGTAATCCTAATCATTACATTAAAAAATATCTATATTTTCCATTTACCAGCTTTTTGACCTTTTGCGACGGATTACATAGATTTAATTAAGTAGGAAAATGTGTCGAACCTCTACTAACTGACGGATTTAGTAACGACATGATTTCAGAAAGATTCATTGATCAGGTAAATCCAGCAATCATTCCAGTGGCAATAGCATTTACTATCAATAATATCTATTTACGCAACGCTCATTCTACAAAACTAATAATCAAAATAGTCACGGAAGTATTTCTGCTGTGTATGGACCATAGTATATAAGAAACGGTTTTATAAAAATCAAATTGAATTACAAAATCTCATGCCGATTTTCAATACCGAACGTCATTATCGCCAATTGCAATGTTGACGATTTTTCTTGATTTAATACTAATGAAGCTGTTAATTAAGAAACTAAAGTTTTTATCTTGTAATCAATCAAATATCACCTCATTGCAATAAATGTTAAAAATTCTAAAATTCATGTTTTATTTTACAAAAAAAAAAAAAAAAAAAAACTAGTTGGATGTGTCAATCCCAAAACTTTCTTCTATCTCATAAGTACATTTTAATATTTAAAAAAAAAAAAAAAAAAAAAAAAAACGTGGTGACCCCAAAGTTACCCACTATCGAATTTCCTCGAACATTTGACCTAGCCTAATGAGATTCTGGTATCCTAAAAGCCTAAAACGCAAACTTTAATTAATATTCTGAGAAAAAGAGCTTAATAGTGCCTCATGTTGGGTAATTTATACTAAAACCTAATAAGCATCTATTTATGTCAAGACCTAACAGAATCTGAAATTTGATGGAATTTCGTCCATTAGTTCTTGAGATATAGTTATAACAAAAAATTTGCAAAACGTTGCACAGCAACACCATATCTTGGACAATTTATGCGAAAACGTAAGAAAGCGTCTAATTATGATATGGTGTAAAAGAATCTCAAGTTTGATGAAATTCTGTGCATTAGTTCTTGAGATATAGCTAGTTAAAAAAAAACCGTGTAAAATATAGCACAGCAGCACCATCAGTTGAAGGATTTATAACAAAACGTAATCATCGTGTAATTATGTTATATGTTATATGTCATTTTGTAACAAAATCTGAAGTTTGATGAAATTCTGTGCGTTGGTTGTTGAGATATAGCTATCGGAAAAATCGTGCAATATGCAGCATAGATGCACTACCTGTTGCAAGGTTAATACCAAAATGTAATCAGCGTCTAATTATATTATATATTCTAGTGTAACAGAATCTAAAATTTGATGAAGTTCTCTGCATTAGTTCTTGAGATATAGCTATCGCAAAAATCGCGCAAAATGGAGTATAGCAGCGTCACCTATAGGGCAATTCACACCAAAACCTTATCAGCGGCTATGTATCTCAAGGTATCGCGGAATCTGAAGTTTGGTGACATTCTGTACATTAGTTCTTGAGATATAGCTATCATGAAAAACGTGACATAGCAGCGCCACCTGCTGGCCAATTTACACCAAAACTCAATCAGCGTCTATGTATATCAAAGGGTCACAGAATCTGAAGTTTCGTGAAATTCTGTGCATTAGTTCTTGAGATATAGCAATCTTGAAAATCATAAAAAACGTAGTATAGCAGCGCCACCTGCTGGCCAATTTTCACCAAAAACCAATAGGCACTAATTTATATCAAGGTCTAACTGAATATAAAATTTTATTAAATTTCGAGCATTAGTTCTTGAGATAGAGCGCCCACAAATTTTTTGTCACATACAGACAGACACACAGACAGACAGACAGACTCACAGACAGACATTTTCTAAAAATAGTCAAAACGTGTTCAGGATCTTCTAAAATGTGTAAATCCGTCGAAAACCGGAAGTCGAAAATTTTCATGAATCCAATACTTTCTTCTTGTAAAAATAGAAGAAAGTAAAAAAAAAAAATAAAAAAAATAAATGATTTTTTTACCATAAAAAAAGTTCAAATACATAAATTTGAGCCACATTCCGGCAGCTTTAAATTTTGAAATTAATTTTTTTAATTATTTTTCTCCTACTCAGCATATAATATAACATCTTTTACGCATTGGTAGGTTTTGAATAATTTTTTAAACTATTGTTTTGAATCAAAAATCATCTAGCCAAAATTAGGTCTTTTTTCACTTTTTTCCGAATTTCAACCTCATTGTGGCAGTAGTAAAATTTTTAATTAATTTTTTTAATTATTTTTCCCTTAATCTCCATCCAAGAGAACATCTTTTCCGCATAAGTAGATTTTGACACTGTGAAAAAAAAATTTTCGATCCACCCTACAGTACAGTCTTACTCTCTTGTTAGAAAAATTAAACGCTTGATTGTTCCGATCAAACAAATCACCATTGATCAGTTTTTCACAAAGTCCAGTAATATAAGTAATAGTACATATTTAAATTATTTTTATATTAAGTAAGTATTTATTAATTTTATGTGTATTATATTGTAGTTATTAATTTTGAATGACTGATTAAGTAATTTTGGACAAAAAATAACTAATCCCGTTTGTTAATGCCATTAGATGTCATATTCTGCCATTCCTTTTTGAATTTGCGACATACCACCATCGTTTTGGGGTTCGACAATGTTCGCCGTATATAAAAATCAGCCGCTTTATAAAATCGATTTGGCTCAGAACGAATATGATTTTATTAAGCGGCAGTTACTGTAATCTGAAATTTGAGATATACGGATCTTTTTTTTTTTTTCTTGTTACCTGTTGTATATATATTGAAGCTACCGCTCTATTTCAACAGAGGCTCTCTGTGTTTTGGCTGGAGTCATTCCAATTGACATAGAATTAAATAATTCTTATAAATTGTATAATTTACTTCATAGAGATTCTGTGCTAGATATAGATAATTATCAAATTTGTTCTAAAGAAGTCTCTAAGAGGATACCTACATATTATTATCCAGGTTTCTATGAAAAACATCATATTAATTTTATTGCACCTGTAACTAAAACAGTTCCTTATAGAAATTCACCTATAGCGTATACGGATGGATCAAAAATGCCGGAGGGAGTGGCTGCAGCTTTTGTTGTTTATTTTCAGAAAACTGAAATATTTAATAAGAGAATTAGCTTATGTAGATACAACACTGTTTTTCAGGCGGAACTTTATGCCATCCTTGAGGCCATTAAATGGTTTAGTACAGGTTCATTTAAACATTTGTTCTTATATACAGATAGCCTTTCTTCTATCTCAGCTTTACGTAAACTTTTTCCTAGTAATGAAATCTTATTTGATATTTTTACAAGCCTTCGTTTACTACGTAACAAAATGATACATGTCGGATGGATAAAGTCACATGTTGGTATCAGTGGCAACGAGCGTGCCGATGAACTGGCAAAATCGGTAATTATAGATAAAATTTTTGACTCTGAGGAAAGACTTTTATTTCCTATAAGTGTTCCTAAGTGCTATTTTCGAAAGAAAAATATAACGGATTGGCAAACAAGATGGTCGTTTACAGATAAAGGTCGTGACACCTATAGAGTATTGCCAGATGTATCTACAGACTTTATTTGCTATTCGCAAGTAGCAGCTTACTTTATCAGTGGACATGGTGCATTTCCTTATTTTTTACAAAAGATTGGTAAACGACAGACTGATAAGTGCATCTGTGGTAAAAGAGGCGATCCTTTCCATTATCTGTTTCAAAACTGTTGTGTGTCAAGGAATAAATTTTCATTTATCCATAACAGGACAATTGAATGGAACTTGAGAGCAGTACTTTTGAATAGACAGAACTATGAACTATTAACAAAAATTTATAATGATTTGAATAAGAACTTTTCATTTATAAAGTATAAATTTTGATTTACGATAATCCATATTATTTTAGCTGATTGGTATTCTTATGAATCTAAAAAACTAAAAAAAGAAAATGTTTATAAAATTCTTTTATCTATTTCTATTTTATATTACAGACATGTGTTCATAATTTGTAAATGTCTTTAAAAAATGTATTTTTGTGTTTTTTGTTTTTAAGTGTCAAGGCACTTACATCTATTTTGCATTAATATTTAATTCTGTAAGAAATTCCCTTTGAATTTCTGGGTCTGTTGCCCTGGTTGAGCTTTGGCTGAGTGGTGGAGGGGATTTTCCGCCTGGGGTTGTCACCTATGCCAAATTTTTGGTTGGTGCCCAGGTTAGGGTGATCCTGTTCCTGTTGTATATATATTGACAATAAACTTATACCACTTTCAACGTACTAAATGAAATAACTTTTATTTACATTTTTCACATTGTTGAATTGCATTATAATAGTTATTTTCATTGTCAAGAAACCGTTGTTACTTTCTTCTTACAAGAAGATTCATGAAAAATTTCGACTTCCGGTTTCGACGGATTTATACGTTTTAGAAGGTCCTGAACACGTTTTGACTATTTTTAGAAAATGTCTGTCTGTGAGTCTGTCCGTCCGTTTGTCTGTCTGTGACAAAAAATTTGTGGGCGCTCTATCTCAAGAACTAATGCTCCAAATTTAATAAAATTTTATATTCAGTTAGACCTTGATATGAATTAGTGCCTATTGGTTTTTGGTGAAAATTGGCCTGCAGGTGGCGCTGCTATTACTATGTTTTTCATGATTTTCAAGATTGCTATATCTCAAGAACTAATGCTCAGAATTTCACTAAACTTCATATTCTGTGACCCCTTGATATACATAGACGCTGATTAAGTTTTGGTGTAAATTGGCCAGCAGGTGGCGCTGCTATGCCACGTTTTTCATGATTTTCATGATAGCTATATCTCAAGAACTAATGCACAGAATTTCACCAAACTTCAGATTCCGAGATACATTGAGATACATAGCCGCTGATAAGGTTTTGGTGTGAACTTCCCTATAGGTGGCGCTGCTATGCTACATTTTGCATGATTTTTGCGATAGCTATATCTCAAGAACTAATGCAGAGAATTTCATGAAATTTTAGATTCTGTTACACTAGAATATATAACATAATTAGACGCTGATTACATTTTGGTATTAACCTTGCAACAGGTGGTGCAGCTATGCTGCATTTTGCACGATTTTTCCGATAGCTACATCTCAACAACCAACGCACAGAATTTCATCAAACTTCAGATTTTGTTACAAAATGACATATAGAATAATTACACGATGATTACGTTTTGTTATAAATCCTTCAACTGATGGTGCTGCTGTGCTATATTTTACACGGTGTTTTTTAACTAGCTATATCTCAAGAACTAACGCACAGAATTTCACCAAACTTCAGATTCTTTTACACCATAACATAATTAGATGCTTTTTTACGTTTTGGCATAAATTGTCCAAGATATGGTGTTGCTGTGCTACGTTTTGCAAATTTTTTGTTATAACTATATCTCAAGAACTAATGGACGAAATTCCATGAAATTTCAGATTCTGTTAGGTCTTAACATAAATAGAGGCTTATTAGGTTTTAGTATAAATTACCCAACATGAAGCACTACTAAGCTCATTTTCTCAGAATATTAATTAAATTTTGCGTTTTAGGCTTTTCGGATACCAGAATCTCATTAGGCTAGGTCAAATGTTCGAGGAAATTCGATAGTGGGTAACTTTGGGATCACCACGTTTTTTTTTAAATATTAAAATGTACTTATGAGATAGAAGAAAGTTTTGGGATTGACACATCCAACTAGTTTTTATTTGAGAATACGATAAGATTGAGAACATAAACACAGAGCTTTAAAAAAATAATTTCAATTATATAAGAGGTGTGATTAATTGAGAACTTTCCCGCACAGAATTATTGCTGTGTGTGGAATTTTCTATTTTGCATAGTCAGCTAAAATACTTCGAATTGCTTCACTAAAATTTTAAATCTATTTCAGAATTAAAATTATCATCATGCTTTGAAAGAACATCATATGCTGGAGAGTATACTTTTGGCCAGGGCTGCGGAGTTTATTTTTGAGCAAAAGAGTTGGAGTCGGAGTCAGTAAAAAACAAGCCGACTCCGACTCCAGCTTTTTTTGTTAGACAGTTTGAAGTGCAATTAAACCAATTATGTGTAATTTTAACTCTATAAAATAATTATTGTTGTTATTTTTGGATTATGTCGGGCTACTCAATATTCTGCCCGGTGTATACAGTAGATAAAAACTGTTTTTAATAATAAAAAAAGTTTCTGGTAGATTTTACATTTTCAAACTTGTAAAATTCTCTTCTTAATTATTTCCTTTCCATCGAAATTTTTCTGCTCTGAAAGAGACTAACTAAAGTATTGTATCTGTATTAGAGGTCTGCACGGGCCGAAATTTCCAGGCCCGGGCCCGGCCCGGCCCGAAAGTTAAAATTTCGGCCCGAGCCCGGCCCGGTCCGAACGAAAAAAATATTGGCCCGACCCGGCCCGGCCCGAAAGTTAAAATTTTGGCCCGAGCTCGGCCCGGTCTGGAAAAAAGTTTAAAATTCGGCCCGAACCCGGCCCGGCTCAAGTGAATTTCTACAGAACATTGATCTTTAATCTTATGGAAGAGTTCTGACCAAAAAAAATTATATTAGTCTTTTTTTTTTCATGTTTATAATCTCCATTTATGCAGAAGTGCCGTAGGCTGCGATATTTACGCTTTTAAATGAATCTTTGTTTGTTGTATGTAAATGTTTCAGTTATCACTATGTATTATTAATCCATATTCCCTGTAATGGAGACAAAAAGTCGAAAAAGCGGTATATGGTAAAATTTCCAAAGACAAAATCGCTTTGGAACGAAAAAAAAAAAAAAAAAATACATTCCCTTCTTAACAGATGTAAATTTTTAATATATTTTTTTTCTCTCGTATTGTTGTATTCATTTTGCATGGATTAACATTTTAAAAGAAACTTTCAGTTTTCAGTTTTAAAAAAAATTCCGTCATAATCATGTTTTTGTGTGTGTGTGTGTGTGTGTAATTCTATTTTAAAACGCCCAGTAATCTACGACTCTTTAAAAGGAATAAATTCTAATGTTTAATTGTAGAATAAAGACGGCTTAAAAGTATATGCCTTTTTTTAAACATTTTTGGACAAAGCCAAGTATTACTGATTTATAAAAAGTCGAGAAAAGGATTTTCATATAGGAAGATTCAATAGGAACTGATTATTTTGGTCCATGAAAACTAGGAAGAATGGAAGTCTCGGCTTCGTACGGAAAAAAAAGTTAGGCCCGGCCCGTCCAGCAAAAAAATTAAGGCCCGAGCCCAGCCCGGCCCGGCCCGAATGCCATTATTGGAAATCGGCCCGAACCCGGCCCGTGCAGACCTCTAATCTGTATAGCTCGGCGCGAAACGGACATTTTCCCCTTGGCTCTGAAATTGGCGACAGTTATTTAAGGCTGCTGCATTGAAGAAAAAGAGAAGAAGGAAAATCCCATACATTTCACTATTTTAAAAAATATATGTGCAGATATTTTTAGTTAAAACTATGTACATCTAATGAATTTTGCTTTTTATAGTATTTTCCATGTTAATTTTGACACCGTAAAACATGATTTGCATCCTAGTCTGAATAAAAATTGACTTTTAAAATTCTAAAAAAAAAAATAAAAAAAAAGATTAGATGGAAGTTGTTTTACGCGCAAACGGATGTTTTCTCACAGTACTTATTTTTTCATTTGCTTAGCATATAAATGACGTTGAATTTATACTTTAAATACTAGTAAATCTGCAGATCAGGAGCCTCAACGTCAGCTTTGCACATATACATATATTTTTAAACACACTTTGGGTAATATTCAACTTCTTGGAAACTTTAATTTAAAATCTTCAAAGTACTTAATTGTTTATAAGATTAAAATAAAAATTAGAAGTTTTCAGCCTTCAAAAGCGGTAAATTAAAAATTTAGTTATGTTAGGATATTCTGAAATTTTCATGATCTATTATTTTTGTTTTTTTATTATAACATAGTAGATTTCTTCAGGGGGTCGGAGCCCCCCTGAAACCCCCGGAGCATCACTTGATTTAAATTTGCCCCTTTCTAATAATTGTGCTAATGGTTATTGTATATCTTGCATTTCCTTATACATTTTGATTTATAAGGATACTAGCGACCCGCCCTCGCTTTGCTTCGGGTAGTCCCGTGTCACTACTGACACAGCAAATTGTTACTACCACTTAATCCCATTAAATTCAACTACTAAAACCAGTACTCTCCTTTTAGGTAGTCGGGTTAAAAGTAGCCTGTATGTTAATCTAAGGTTCCAGATAACTCCATACAAAGTTTCATAAAAATCGATCCGTCCGTTCTTAAGTTATAAATAGTGTAACTAACACGACTTTGTTTTATGGATATAAATTATAGCATCCCGCCCAGGCTTTGTGCGGGTATTAAAAAAAAAAAAATCAAGTTATAAATTTTTACACACATACTCATACTCTCTTCTTTGTGGGTGGAGTTATTAAAAAAGTGTAAACTTATAAAAGAAAATTCGGATATTAGTATTATTTTTTTTTATTTGTAATTCATACACTACATTTTTACTTATTTTCTTTTTACATTTTTACCTATTTATTTTATTTTTACAACAATTACAGGATGTCTTTATACACAATAAATCTTGTAGGGTTCAGCCTGCGTTTGCAATGTATAAGCGGAAAAAATGAAATTATTTACGACATCACATTAAAAACCTCAAAAATAACAGTATTTCTCCATTATTTAATGGATGTTATTATACATATGAACCTTCCTCTTGAATCACTCTATCTATTACAAAAAACCGCATCAAAATCCGTGGCATAGTTTTAAAGATTTAAGCGTACATAGGGATATAGGGACAGAAAAAGCGACTTTGTTTTATACTATGTAGTGATAAATCTTGTAGGGTTCAGCCTGCGTTTGCAATGTATAAGCGGAAAAAATGAAATTATTTACGACATCACATTAAAAACCTAAAAAATAACAGTATTTCTCCATTATTTAATGGATGTTATTATACATATAAACCTTCCTCTTGAATCACTCTATCTATTACAAAAAACCGCATCAAAATCCGTTGCATAGTTTTAAAGATTTAAGCGTACATAGGGATATAGGGACAGAAAAAGCGACTTTGTTTTATACTACGTTAGTGAAGTAACAGTTTGGACAAATATTTTTCATTATCTTCATACTTCTACATACCTGCCAACCACAAACACCTAAATCTGATGTATCAGGAACTTTATGAGGGAGTGACCTTTGTCATAAAGGCACTTTAGTATTTCTGAGATCGTGACGCCAATAATTTAACATGTGTAAGCGTAAAAGCGACATCTATCCTCTCTTTTACTTTAACTTTCTAGAGTGTGTGTGTCTCTTTCGGATTCTGCAAAGAGGCTCGCGGTTAGTAGTAATATGTAAATTTGAAGTATCTCGGTTTGCAGCATATAAAAGCTTGGAGTTTGAGTGTGTGTGGTGGTGTGTCTCTGGCGATAGCCAGCAGAGCATTAGTCAGCTAGCAGTGGAGTCTCTGGCGATAGCCAGCAGAGAGAGAGTGTGCCTAGCAATATTAGTCAGTGAAGTGTGTTTCCCGCTGGTATCTAGCAGATTGAAAGTAGCATCGAGCCTCCAGTGAGTTGTGAAGGAGTTTTTGGTATTCGAATAGAGAAGTTGGCCGGTGGTAAGCAATTTAATAATAATTGCATTTGATTATCTCAAAGTGAATAAAAGATATCTACAGCCACGGGCTGTCTAATTAGATTTTATTTAGCAGTTTAGCTGAAAGATAGTGAGAAGTAATCAGAGTTGCCCCGATTGAGCTAGTTCCGGAGCTGTGAGTATGTGTTTAATCTTTCAGTAGTGTTCTCAGTTGTGAAAGTTAGACTTGCTTCACTTTCCTTGAGCCCTTATCGTTTTTAATAAACTGTGTTTTTATCTTATTTCCTGAGTATGTCTGCATTTAACTCCCAGCACGAGCACCCAACCGTTACAAATGGCGCCCAACGAAATGTCGGACATTGTGAGATTATGCCACGTGTTTACTTTACCGGTGAAGATGACATTAGTGAATTTTTAGTCAAACTAGATTATTATATCCTGTTCAATAATATACCTGGAAAAAATAGAGACGTAGTGCTTAAGTGCTCATTGAAGGGCGAAGCACTTTTGTGGTTAGAGAATATAGGAAAATTTCTGATTAATGATGAAAGTAAAAGATTTGAACAGACTGTGATTGAGTTAAAGAAGGCATTTCCTCCCGTTAAAGACAAGAGTATTTTAAGAAAAGAATTCTATTGCAATAAGCAGAATATTTATGAATCAGCGTCAAAGTTTTATCTAAGTAAGCTTGAACTAAAAAATAAATTGGATTTAGATATCACATTTGAGGAATTGTTGGACATAGTTTTTCCTCTTTTTAAGTCGAATATACAGGACTATATTGAAGTTAGAGCATCGAAGAATTTTTCAGAAATGCACCAGATATTATCGAAGTATGAGACTCGGCATAGCTCGGATCAACGGGATTCGCGTAGCCCTCGGCAGAGACCTGTCACGGATAGTAATTTGAGAAATGAGGGGGATATGAATTTGAGAGAGGGACAGCGATTTATGCATGATAATTTGAGTAATAGAAATTATGGATTTGGTCGTAATATGTCAAATACTGGTAATGGTAATAGGAATTGTGGTGGTGCTAATAATTTTAGAAGTGGTGATAGAGATATGTATGGAAATAGGCAGAATAGTGGTTATGATTGGAGAGGGGGAGTACGGGACAAGAATGTTTCTTCGCAAATAAGGAGATTAACTTCGGATGAGAATTTTGAAAATAGGTCAATGCAAAAGAGATGTGTTCAGAGGTCGGAAAAGTCTTCGGTGAGTTTAAATAAAGTTACTATTAATCCGGTTGAGTTACCTGAATTGTTAATTGTGTTAGATGGTATTGTCGTTAAGAGTGTCTTCGATACAGGGGCAGATAAGTCGTACATTTCTTTTGATTGTTATCGGAAACATTTTTCGTATAAGAAGTTGAAGAGGTCAAGTCTGGTGGTTCAGTCGGCACAGGGAGTAGCTTGTGATAATAAAGGTTCAGTAGAGTTGGAAGGTGAAATTCGTTCGGTTAAGACGTGTTGGGAGTTTTGTGTGTTAGATGGATTAACAGTGCATTGTATAGTTGGTGTGGATTATATGAAGGATAGAGGAATTAGTCTGGATTTCTTTAAAAAGTCGTTGATCGTGAATAATGATGAGAATGTAAGTAAGGAAGAGCCTGTTTCAGTGTCAGTTGATTTGGAGGAGCCGGGTCTAAGTGAAATCGAGAAGGAGGAATTTAATAAGTTTTTGAATGAGT
The DNA here is from genome assembly GCA_964019185.1 of Maratus speculifer. NCBI lineage: Eukaryota > Metazoa > Arthropoda > Arachnida > Araneae > Salticidae > Maratus > Maratus speculifer. Next base: position 16,432,554 of record OZ025292.1, read on the forward strand.
TTGGAGAGGTTTTTTCTGATAAACCGGGTTTAACGCATGTTGCGTGGCACGAGATTGATACTGGTTTGAAAGCACCTGTTGCTAGTAAACCATATCGTTATGACAAAGTTAAACAAGGTATAATTGATTATCATATTCAGAAAATGCTAGCGGACGATATTATAATGCCAATTGAGTCTCCTTTTGCATCGCCAGTAGTGTTATGTCGTAAAAATAATGGGAAAAGTTTAGATAATCCAGAGGCATATAGATTTGCAGTAGATTATAGAAAGTTAAATGCGATAACACAATACCCTCAGTATCCTATTCCAGTAATTGATGATATTTTGGCTAATATAACGAGTACGAATTATATGTCAACGTTAGATCTTACGTCAGGTTATTTTCAGATTGCAATGAAGCCTGAGGACATACCTAAAACTGCGTTTATTACTCGGGACGGTTGTTTTGCTTTTAAGAGAATGAGTTTTGGTTTATCGGGAGCACCGGCAACGTTCCAGAAGGCCATGAATAATATCCTTAAACCTTTGCTTGGTAAGGGTGTCCTGGTCTACCTGGACGATATAATTATAATGGCAGCTACTTTTGAAGAGCATTTGAGATTATTGAGGGAAGTGTTTACGTTGTTAAGAGATGCTGGGTTAACAGTTAAGTTGGAAAAATGTAAATTTTTTAGAAAAGAGATAAAGTATTTAGGAGTTAAAATTACCCGTGAAGGTATTAATATAGATAATGAGAAAATTGAGGCAATTACGTCAATGAATCCCCCCAAAAATAGTAAGGAAGTGGCGATATTTTTAGGGATGGTGGCTTGGTTCGCCAAGTTCATTCCACATTTTTCAGAGTTATGTGAACCATTGTATAATTTAAAAAGGAAAAGGGTGAAGTTTGTATGGTCGTCAGCGGCTCAGAGATCGTTTGAATTATTAAAAGAGGCAGTAGTTTCCCCTCCTGTTTTGGCTCACCCCGATTATTCGTCTCAGTTTGAAGTGTATTGCGATGCGAGTGCAGTGGGGATTGGAGCTATGTTAGCACAGAAAGGTCGACCTATAGCGTTTGCGTCGAGAATTTTAAATGCAGCTGAGAGGAATTATTCGATTACAGAAAGGGAGTGTCTTGCAGTAATTTGGGCTTTGAATAAATTTCGTTGTTTTTTCACAAATATACCAGTTAAAGTCATTACGGATCATTCAGCTTTGACAAAGTTAACTAATGGAAAGGGTTTGTCGTCTCGTATGGTCAGATGGTGTTTGAAGTTGGCAGAGTATGATGTTATTATAGAACATAGGGCTGGCAAGGAAAATGCGGTAGCGGACGCTTTGTCTCGAAACCCGCATGGTGGTCTCGGAGGAAGTTAAGTGTTGTGCATTGTCTTCGTTGGTGTTAAGGTCACGAGAGCAGTTAATAAGGGAACAGAAGCAAGATGAGGAGTTTGGTAGTTTATATCGTTACCTGGAAAATCCTGATGATGTCCCGAGCGCAAATGTGCCTATGTTTGAGAAATGGTCCCAATCTTTTAAGCTTATCGATGGTCTTCTTTTTTATTCTAAAATCGTAAATTCACGTGGTGAATTAAGAGTTTTTATTCCGGCTAGTCTTCGTAAGGCCATCTTGAAAGAATTTCATGATAATCCATTAGCAGGTCACTTAGGAATCAGGAAAATTTATACTCGAATTTGTGAATCCTGCTACTTCCCTAAAATGCGGGAAGCAGTGCGCGCTTATGTCTCCAGCTGTAGCACATGCCAACGTTGTAATTATAAAAATGTAAGTCCAGCTGGCAAATTAATTCCTATTAAAGTAAATTTTCCTAATGAATGTGTAGGTGTAGATTTAATCGGTCCTTATCCATTGTCTAATCCTAAAAGATATAGATTTGTACTAGTTATAGTTGATTATTTTAGTAAATGGGTAGAGTTAGTCCCCCTCAGGAAGGCTTCTGCACCTGCAGTTACCGATGCATTTTTCGATAATTATATTTCTAAATATGGTGCAACAATTAGGGTAGTTAGTGATCATGGCCCTTGTTTTATTTCTGATATATTTAAGGCCCTGTGTGAGAAGCTGGAGATCATTCTTTTACTGTTCCGTATCGTCCTCAGTCTAATATGGCTGAACGTGTAAATCGTACATTAATTCAAATGATTTCTTCTTATGTTGGTTCTCATCATGCAAATTGGGACCAGTTTCTTCAGCATTTTGCGTACGCACTTCGTACGGCAGTTCACGAGTCAACGGGGAAAACGCCGGCTGAATTGTTTTTGGGTAGAAAAGTCATTACTCCATTTCAAAGGCTAGTTATGGTGTTGGATGCGGAAAGTCAGTTTATGTGCCAGGATATTGAGAAGTTGGTTAAGGAGGCTCAGGTTCAGATGGGAAAAGCGCAAGAAAAGCAAGCACAGTATTATAATATGCGTAGGAGGGAGTTAGAAGTGAAAGTTGGAGATTTTGTGTTAGTAGAAAAGCATTGGTTAAGTTCAAGTCGTCAAAAGAGGGTAGCTAAGTTTGGGCCAAAGTTTGTAGGTCCGTTTGAGTTTTGGAAGTTCGGAATAATAATTTGATTGTTAATGTCAATGGTGAAAGAATGACTGTTAATCTGGATCAGGTTCGAGTTTATAAGTTTAGAGAAAATGGTAGTGAAGGTTCTCATGTGTCGAGCGGTGTTTCGCAAAATTCCCGATCCAATGAGTGTCCCGAGTCCAGCGCTTCTTCATCTAATTCTTTTCATCAGTATGCAAAAAGAAAATTTGATAAAACAGCTCCAAAAACTGTTATTGAAAGTAGAAAGTCTATTAAACTGAGAGCAAAGTATGATAATAAAAATAAGAGAGCAATGTCGATCACATCAGACTCAGTATGCCATAAAAGGAAAAAGATCATAAACTGTCCCGTTCCTCCACTTGTTAGGCAGCAACCTCAAAAACACAAGTTAGCAAATAGTTCAACATCTTCAGTAATTAATCCTCGGAAAAAATTTCGTATGGACACTCGTCAAACTGTTAAAAGAACTTTAAAGTCTGAATTTTTGCCCAATAAGAAACAGCATAGATCCGGAAAGAAACGTGGCCTACGATCTTCAGTAACTTCGGGTGCGTCGAGAAAGAGGAGACAACATTCAGATTACCGGCATCAGCAGTGTGAATCTCGCCATGGAGTGACCCCAGCGAACCGACCAGAGCAGAGTCGTCGAGTGGAACCTACAAGTATCCCACGGCATCCATTCAGAACCAGGCTGCAGGCACGACAGTCAACTGTGGCGTCATCGTACAGTTCTGATGACGAAAGATCCTTCGTGCAAGGTTTTTGGGACAAGAGGAGAAAGCCATCCTGTAGTAGAAGCCGGCTAGCAGTGAATCATCTCTAGATTGGGTGATCATGTTCTTTATTAAAAATCTAGTAGAGTGCATATATGTGGTAGCAATGTGAAGGAATAAAAAGCAGAGAGACTGTTTTATATTTTTGGCCATTTTTAGAATTTTTTGACGGACTCACTATTAGTGCTTAATTGTGTTCAAAATTTGTTTGCAAAATTGTTATTTTTATGTATGTTTGAAATTTTGGTCTTAACTGCTTTTTAAAAAAATTCTGGATCTATTGTTAAATTGTTATGTTAGTTGTTAAAATGTTATTATATTGTTATACTGTTCATGTGTTATAAAGTGTATGTTAATGTATGTTTAATTTTCAGAAAGTATAGATAGTAATTTGGGTTATTTTGTACACGCGCCGAGAGTCAGGCGTGCACGTGTTTTGCGGTCAAGAAGTCCTTGACACGCGTTTCTATCTCTTATACTAACACTTAATGAATTAACTTTCTTCTTATCGTTCGTGGTTCATGCGTTACGTTTGTACTTTAGTTTGGAATGGTTTCCGCAAGTTGCGAAGTTTTATGTTACATTTGAATATGAAACTGTATTGTATTAAAATTGAATGTTAATGTGATTTTCTTGCAGGGAAGTATACCTGTGTTAAATATTGATATTGATATTTTTCTTTTAGTCAATACAGATGAAGAATCATATGATGACGTCATTTTGTAAATTTGATATTTTTGATTGTTGCATAAGCACAGCTATGTGAAGCTGTACGCTTGTGCCCCAAATATTATGAAAGTGGAGCTAGTTCTGAAGAATTTTTGGGAGTTAGTTCATTGGCTAACGGTATGTAGGTATTACGTAGTAGCAGAGTTATGGTAGTATGAAGTGAATTTAATTTTAGATGAGTTCGGAATTTTGTTGAGAAAAATTTTTGCGCATTGGGTTTTTTGGACTTGGTGCAGATTCTAGTGTTAGGAAAGTTTTATGGAGAAATTTTTGGTAAAGTTACAGTTGTATTGAGGAAAATTTCGAAAGTTTAGTGTTTTGAGGAATTTTAGCACTCCCAGTGGAGTGGGTTGTTTTGAAAGAGGAAGTAATTACTTTTGAAAGTTTTAAGAGTTTTGAAAGTTTTTTCGGAGGCTATTTTTAAGATAGAAGAATGATTGGATTGAATATGTGAATATTTGAGGCAAACTGAGGTTTTTTGTTGTGATGGGTTAAAGTGTAATATTTTAAAAGTTATGTTTCGGTTCCAAATTTCACCCATCACTGTGTTTTTATTACGGTTTGAAATTTATAACAAGAAAAAGTCCTGGGCATGCATTTGGCCCAGCCCTTTTTCTCTGTGGAATCCGAGGGGTGGTTGTGAGGGAGTGACCTTTGTCATAAAGGCACTTTAGTATTTCTGAGATCGTGACGTCAATAATTTAACATGTGTAAGCGTAAAAGCGACATCTATCCTCTCTTTTACTTTAACTTTCTAGAGTGTGTGTGTCTCTTACGGATTCTGCAGTTAGGCTCGCGGTTAGTAGTAATATGTAAATTTGAAATATCTCGGTTTGCAGCATATAAAAGTTTGGAGTTTGAGTGTGTGTGGTGGTGTGTCTATGGCGATAGCTAGCAGAGCATTAGTCAGCTAGCAGTGGAGTCTCTGGCGATAGCCAGCAGAGAGAGAGTGTGCCTAGCAATATTAGTCAGTGAAGTGTGTTTCCTGCTGGTATCTAGAAGATTGAAAGTAGCATCGAGCCTCCAGTGAGTTGTGAAGGCGTTTTTGGTATTCGAATAGAGAAGTTGGCCGGTGGTAAGCAATTTAATAATAATTGCATTTGATTATCTCAAAGTGGTTGTGAGGAGTGGAAGTGGCGTGCTCTCAATTTCTCAGAGAGAAATTGCTATTCAGTTGGGTATTTCACGCCATTCTGTTTGCTATTATATTGATAAACACAAGAAAAATGAAGTTAGTTCATTGCAATCTAAACGGGGTCGCCCTTCTAAAAAACCTCTATCGATTTTTTTTCCCTAATCGGAGGCGAAACTGAATTCTGCAATTTCAAAATCTACATTCAACTTGTTTTTTATTTCTTTTACTTCTAATTATGCCTCCATTTTTTGTCAGAAAAATTCTTATTAACGAAACAAATTTCCGTGTTTAATATTTAACAAAGTACTATTTTTATTTTTATTTTAATTCTAACGTCATATTTATTTTTTCTTAGTTTGGTTTTTCGAATGGAAATTGCTCAATTGAAACTTATTGCCGTTGAAAAATTATTCCAGATTTTTTTTTTTTTTTTTTTTTTTTTTTTGCAACGATAAAGGAAATTGGTTAAATTATATAAAAAAATCGCTCTTGATTCTGTATGAAAAAGAAGGAAATTTTGAATTATTAAGGAAAATATTTGAATAAAATTAATAAAACATAGCCTATGTTCTTTTCTGGGCTATGTTATATTTATCCGCAAATATAAAAAGACATTAATTAATTCATAAATTTTGACGTTGACTTCATTTAAATTTTCGTCCACGCTTTCAAATTTATAGCATTAAAATATAATAAGGATTAGGATGAATGGTTGCTTAGCAACCATTAAGAGAAAATAAAGAAAATGAAATAAATACATTTTAATTAAGTAAATCTCTAAACCAAATTAGTTTATATTATTGGAACACATTTATAAAAAAATCTTCTAAATTTACAGTAATAACTTTAAAAATCTGACAAATGCATAGACGAAATTTTAAAACAATACGAATAATTTAATTGGTAAATTTCAGTATCCATTTATCATTGAATTCCATTAATGAAATGTGTCATTTTCTCTCAAGGAAAAAAAATGAAAATCATTGGATTTGCCATCTAGAGAAGCATTATTGCGCAAAATAAAATATTCTATATTTTCCGAACGAATGAATCAAATCTAACAAAAAACTATACAGTTTAATCCCAGTGCCTCACTAACATACCCACTTAATTTCAAGCCAATCGGATGTTTTTTGCGTTTGTTATTGCGGAACAGACAGACTGACTGGCAGACAGACAGAAACCAAAAAATTTCGTGTCTCCAAAGTAAGCCTTCACTGACGTTTAGGCAATTAGCATCCAAATTGTAAATATTTCGCCTTTGTCGACGGATTCAAAATGGTAAAATTTCTGTTTTGTTTTCTTTCTTTAGATTTCGAAAATTGTATTTCTCAGGTTTGTTGTAACGCAAAATTTAAAAATTAGTAAAATTGAAAATATTTTTTTACATTTTTTTACAGCTTCAAGAACTGAATTAACACCGAAATAGTGAAATTTTCGATTTATTTTTCTTGTGTTCCCTCATAATTTTAATACAAAGCAATACTAGAGTATTAGCCAGCCCGGAGTCGGAGACATTAAAATTCCTGGAGTCGCAGTCGGCCATTTTCCCACCGATTTTAAGGCACCTCACCGCAGCCCTGTTTTTTATAGTGAATCTGAAAATCTCGTAAAACAGATCAACGCCGACTATATACTACCGGCCGAGCCATTTCGCGAAAAACCGCGGAAAAAGTGTAGCTGGATTAAGCTTCAAACCCTGAACCATTTCATTGAACCACCTGTAAGTAAGTCCACCTGACACAAACCCTGCCCAAATTACCATTGAATAAACTGCTCTCTGTTCTGTGCACATGTTTGCACACGTGGTTATTGTTTTGGTTCAGGGTTTGCACGATTGGTCAGATTAACTTGGGCAAAGTATCATACTCCTCTGGCGGAAGACTTCATACATTAAGACTTCATACTCAAATAGACAGGCCTTTAGATCTAGTGGGCCATGAACAGATTTACTGGATTGTGGTGGCGCTAGCAACATGACGATTATCCAAAATTGGTTGTGAACTACTTGCAGTTGGCATTTTTGCCGTTCCCAACCGATATATCAAAAATGACAAACTGCGCATGCGTGAAGACTTGGATTGAAATTTTGTCTCCTTGAAAAATTGTACAAGATAACTGAGATTGCTATTTATCATCGTACTAAATTGGCTATTACGTTTTAGCGTTTGAAAATGTGATACAGATAATCTAAATTGATTACTAACAACATCAACAACAAAATTATTATCATTAGATTTCCAGAGACGTTTTAAAACATGAGCATTCCTTTTGATTTTATTTATTTATTTATTTATTTATTTTAATTTATTATTTTTTTTGTGAATCTAGAAATTTAAATCTCTAAAATTAATTTATAATATATTTTAAATCTGTTCCCAGTTTAATTATATTAAGATACTTGAATTATTGAAGTATTTTATACTTTATGGTATTTATTTTTTATCATTATTAACTAATTGTAATTAAATATTATCAAATATAAATATCGTTGTAGTATCAATGCAAATGAAGAAGCGATAATACAGTAAATGTTATCTATATTAGATAAATAAATTTGTAATATTTTATTTATAAAATTAAAATGTATGTTAAAGAGATTTTATAATATATATTAGAAAATAATTTTTTATGAATAATTATATAATAATTAATTTTTTTAACTGTTCAATAAATTTTAAATTATTTTGTAAAAAAAAATATTAGTTGATTTGCAGTATTTAAATATGTGTATATATATTATTATTCCAGGCATTAAGTGCTCAAAAAGGACTAATAAATGCAAGTTTTGGTGTAGTTTTGATTTTTAGTTCCCTTTATGTTTTTTGGGTCCCTGAACACGAATCTTGCATTATCCAACAAAATTTCTCCCCGGAAACACGTTTTTTTTTTTGGCAAAAAACGTGACTTTTTTTCGTTTTCTCTAAATAACTTCAAAATTATGCATTGTACATAAAAGTCATCAATACATAAATTAAAGAGCAAAAAATTTCCTACATTTTATGTACTAAAAGTTTTTTTTCTCTGATCAATGGTTTAGCCGTGAGAGAGCCGTAAAAATGTGTGTGAAAAGCAAAAAATTCTGAAAAACGTGAATTACAGCACCGTACGTCGATGAAACATGAAAAACAACCATTTTACGCAAATTTTCCCCACTTAATAATACTAAATATATTATTATTGACTATATTTTATTAATCTAATGTTCATTGTTTCTTTACAACAAAAAATAAATAAAAATGAGCATTTTTGTGATCAAAATCTTCTTTTGCCATTACAAAATAATAACAGTAATAATTTCTTAATTTGACTTTTAAATGATGTAAATAAAATAACTAAAACAGACTTTAACATATAAAAGCTGACACGGATTCCAGTTTTTAAAGTTCTCGAAATTCAAAATGTGGGTGTAAAAATCAACAAAAAAAAAAAAAAAAAAAATCCGGAAAATAGGAATCATTGCACTGTACATAGATTTAACATGAAAACTGACCATTTTTCGCAAAGATTGACTTTAAAGGACACTGAAGATATTATGATCGACTATATTTTACAATGAAGTTGCTAACAATAAAAACGACGACTCATTATGAATTATTATTTAATTATAAATAATTATGTACATTAGTTAGTACATTTACTTAAAAACAAGGTGCTATTTCCGCTTTCTTTTATTTGAGGGTCCCTGCTTTTCACCGACATCTACGAAATAGAAAATAGACGAATGGATTTAGTGGATGTTTTTATAAACGATCAATATTATAAATAAAAGTTTTTTTAATAGTAAATATTTGATACCTTGCAGCATGACTATTTCCCCTTCCATTGGGTTCTCTGATTCATTGTGTAGACAATCCATTTCCAGATCGGCTTCAAAATCTAGCTCATCCTCTTCGTCTTGACACACAACTGCGATGTTGTTGCAGTTTCCCGAAGCAAATCTTCTATCTGATATCTTCGCTAATAATTTTTGCTGCTGCTTCAACCATTCGCAGCCTCTCATCTCGATCAGAATCACATGTTTGCTGATACCATGCATTAGTCAATATCTTCCCACTTATATTCTTGAAACACACAATGGACTTTTTTCTGATTCTTTGTGATCAGTATGTCGTCTCCATATCTGTCAATGACGTTAAACTTTACAGTTCTCATATCAGGTTGATAACTCCCTGTAACTTGTTTCATTAGCTCTTCCATAGAGAATTGACACCTGTCATCATGATTTTCAAGGTAATCGTATATACTTAAATTACTGTCGATTGCCTCGGCAAATGGACCACGTTTCTTCTGTTCTTGGACCTTCGGCCTCCCATAAATATACTTAAAACATATAATGTGGTATTGATCATCTGCTGCGATCAAATAATTCACTGGTTCGATGCGCTGAATTATAGCCTGCCCATAATCATCATTGCGAGCTCTTGCTGCTTTCAGAATTGTACTTTTGAATACCATGTGTCGCACACTGTATACAGTATTGCGTTTGTTTGGAAGATTTTTCGCTTGTGTTGCAATGAACTCTTTCGAAATGCACGGTCCACATATTAAACAGCGAGTTCGAAAATTAAACTGAGGAGTTGATGATCTTAAAATTTGAGAAGTGCCAGCATTTTTTGTTCCTCAATCTTCTTCACATAAGCAATAATCATACATTCATTTATGTATGCTTTTCTACACTTAACATGCACATAACATAACATCTATTGAGGTTTTTCCTTTTAGGAAAACTGCCTTACCATCTTTCTTTCTGTACTTGCCTTGATTAACGCTGCAATACCTCGACTAACTTTCACCGACTCTTCTAAAGGAGAGTCACAAATAAAACACATCGACATCGCGCAAAATATTGAAGGGGACTTTAGATGTTCACTATATTCATGAAGACACAAATAGTGAATTACTAAATTATAAGTAAGCAGTTGCATATGGAAAATGATACTAAATTATAAGTAAGCAGTTGCATATGGAAAATGAGAGGAATGTGTCCTGCTGATAAGCTAGTGATCTGTGCGACGCATATTTGTAACAGAGATGAGACTGGTGGAAAAAGGAGGAAGGGGGGGTTAGTATTCCACTGAACGTGGACATGGGATGCGGGGATGGGCGCTTAACCACCGTTATTTCACCACTTGCACCCCTTCAATCAAGGGGGAAAGTGCAGATGGGATCAGTTAAAGCCCGTTTTAGTTATTTTTTTTACATTATTTAAAAGTCAAATTAAGAAATTATTACTATTATTATTTTGTAATAGCAAATGGAGATTTTGATCACAAATATGCTCATTTGTATTTATTTTTTAGTTATGAAAGAAACAATGAACATAAGATTAATAAAATATAAGCAATAATAATATATTTAGTATTATTAAGTGGGGAAAATTTGCGTAAAATGGTTGTTTTTCATGTTTCATCGACGTACGGTGCTGTAATTCACGTTTTTCAGAATTTTTTGCTTTTCGCACCCATTTTTGCGGCTCTCTCACGGCTAAACTATTGATCAGAGAAAAAAATTTTAGTACATAAAATGTAGGAAATTTTGTGCTCTTTAATTTATGTATTGATGACTTTTATTTAAAATGCATAATTTTGAAGTTATTTAGAAAAAACGAAAAAAAGCCACGTTTTTTGCCAAAAAAACGTGTTTTCGGGGACAAATTTTGTTGGATAATGACAGATTCGTGTTCAGCGACCCAAAAATCAAAACTACACCAAAACTTGCATTTATTTTTTATCAAATGCCTGGACTATATCAATAAATGGTTGGTTTACTTGAATATTAATTTTTATAATAATTTTTTTACTTACTATCAACATGCATTAAATATTATCAAATATTTTCATTATAAATAAAACAGGTGTAATTGATAATAAATATCTTTATTTTCTAAAGATGATAATATAAAGAAAATGTCACGTCTGATGAGATAAAAGCGCCAATATGTCAACCCTGTTCGTACAATTTTTCTAGTAGAGAGAATTTCAATCTTAGTCCATACGCAGTGCATTAGTGCATACGCAGTTTTTTGTGTATATCGGATGGAAACTGCGAAAAAGCTTGAAATTGAAGTATACTTTCAAGATCTTGAAAGACCACGTTGATGGAAGGTTCGTCGCCATCTTCATCATTAGCATATATAGGCATAGACACAATTGTAGGTTTCTTTTTGCGAACCTCCAAGTGTTTGCCAATTTTTGTCGCATTGGGATGGGAAACAATTATTGCTTGTCTTCCATACTATTGATAATAGTTAACCATGATCTGAATTAAAAGTAGTATAACTAGTTTAAATCTTTAAATTTTACAATTGGTCATGTGTAGAAAATCGAAAAAATTGCCTAGAGTTACAGAAAAAAAACTTTAGTTGGCCTCAGGGGGGAAAAAGCACAAAATTCATTCATTGATGGAATGAAAAAAACGTGAATCTTGCAAGTTATATATTCCAAAGCAGAATACGCTTAAAAGTGTGACGTATACCACAGAACATTTAAAATTCTCATTTTCAAGAAAATTCACAATTCAATTGAAGGAAAAATCAAGAAATTTGTCACTCAACGGCCTATTGAGAAAAACATGCAAAATTCGATTAACAGTAGCCCCCCTCCCCCCCCCAAAAAAAAGATAAACCCCGTGAAATTCGTCAGTACATCGCTAATTGCCAGCAGAAACCGAAAAGCAAAACTTCTGTATATGGTCGTAAGAAATAACCCTCAAAATTTGCCTATGGTACAAGAGGGGGAAAATGCAAAATTTCAAAATTAGTCGCATGTAGAAAAAAAATCGTCAATCAGTTATGGAAAAAACTAGACATTTGTCCAATCAGTTGCATAAAAGCAAGAAAGTTTTCCAATTGGTAGAAAGTGAATAACGCAAAATTTGCCCATTGGTGACAATTTAAAAAATGCGAAATCAATTATTGGATCGTTGGAAAAAAATCAGAAATTTGTCGATCCAATCAGTCACAAGAAAAGAGAAAAATTTACCAATTGGTAAGGGAAAAAAAATGAAAATTCACTTATCAGTTGCTTGTAAAAAAAAAAAAAAAAAAAAAAAGAGAGAGAGAGAGAGAGAGAGAGAGAGAGGGGGGGGGATTTTTAGATTATTTGTGGAGAAAATCCATATTTTTATTCAATTTGTCAATCGGAAAATAAATCCGGAAAATGTTTATTAAATCGCAGAAAAAATTACAAAACTCGTTGATAGGTGGTAGAAAAAAAACTCATTGTCGATTATCTATCGCAAAAATAGCAGCGAAATTCGCCGAACAATAGAAAAAAATCTTAAAATTCTTCAGTTGGTCACTGCAAAAACTCACTTAATAGTTCAAAAATCTAAAAAAAAAAATCGCAGGTTGATAGAAAGAAAAGTCTTTGAAATGTGAAATTTATCAAGGAGTCGCAGAAAAATATAACAAAACTCGTCAGTCATCCATAGGGAGGAAAATATGCGATATCAAACTTATCAACAACATATCTATATTAATAAAAAAACAAATCGCTCTGTGTGTGTGTGTGTGTCTGCGATAGTTAGCGAAAACTACGGTACGTACGAAGCTCAAAATTTTTCTGAGAGCAGCCCAATATCTCTCCTGATGCACCTGACGCTCAGAATTTCAAAATTCTATTTATTAACTGAGTAATTAATTAAATTTCAAACCTCACTCTCATAAAAAACCGCTTTTTTTTTAGCTTTTTTCCTTTTCATTCTCTTATGGTTGGCTGGTTGCATAAAATTTTCGCAGAAATAATTTTAAAAACTGAGACTGACCTTTAAAATTCATAGACTGGCAAACTGTCACTTTAAATGAGGATTTTTTTTTTTTTTTTTTTTTTTTTTTTTTATCACAGTTGCTGTACGCCATGGAGGAAAAAGATAGGTGGTGGCGAAGTAAACCGAAAAAAAGAAAGGTTTGCAAGAGGAAACCATTTATCGCTGAAATTTTAATGTCTCAAAATAAAGCACGAGGAAGGAATTTTGTATTAATAAGACGGATTGGAAGAAATGAATTACAGCTGAAGCATATTTTACGAAGAAATCGTAATTTTTTTAAATGTTTTTTTCTATTATATTATTTATTAAAATAAATGTTTGCTTTTAAAATAATTGAAATTGGAAAATTAAAAATAATTAAATGTCAAAACAAAATTAAATAAAATATTGAAAACATATGATTTGAAGTAAAAAATTGATTTACTAAAAGTTTTCTCTTTTTTTCAGAAATTTTTAATACTTTATAACGTAGATGAAAAATGTTTATGATTTAACAACATATTTATAATTCCATGTCAATATATAAAATATAGTGATGAAAAGATTCTTTTAAAATCATGCATGAACACTTAAATAATAATATTAATCTAAAATCTAGCTTTCAGAGTGCAGACGATTTTAAGACATTAACGAAAGAATGTTGATTTTTCAAGCAAAGTCTTAAATGATGCTTCTATATTGATATTTCAAAGTCATATGATAAAAATAATCAAATGATTCTTGCCTATGATTGATCTAATCATATCTTTCATGCATTCTGATCGTGTATTACAGGCAATAATGGCACAAAACGTTATTTTTTAAACGAAATTTTAGTCATCTATTCAATAACAGTTTAAAAGATAAAAAACAAAAACAAAGAAATACTGGTTTAAACCAGTTTGAATTGATCGGAGTTTCAAAGCACATGGTTTTGTTGATGCTTATTTGGACTTAATGTTGCGGATTTTAGAGTTACATTTTTTGCATCACCCCAAGACATTATACTGCCACTCTATTAATTTCTTTTTACTATATGGTTGTACGCATATTTTTGGCATTTCGAACATTAGAATGTATGAGTCATTAGATGTGTTGCAGTAAAAAACATTACACAACACTTTTCTATGAGTTTATTTTTTTAATCATTGATTAAATTTAAATGTGTTCTATTCAATTTAAAATTGTAATATGACTTTAATTTGTTTTTAAAACAAAAATAAAATAGCTGTTTGGCGTACAATTGTTTGTATCCGCAAACGATTCATTCACCATAATAAATTATCAAATAGCTAAGTAAATTATCTATCAGAAATAGCCATAAAAAGAATAGTAGCAAAACTGATTATAACCTTAATGTTTAGACTAATTTAAACATAACCCGATTCCAAACAGAAAAAAAAACAGACCACACTCCGATCTGTGATACGCAAAATTTCCGTGAGTATAAACCCGACCCTGACCTAAAAATTCTGTTTGGGAAAAACTATGGATTTGATAACTGACCCGAACCAAATCTGAATCCCGCAAAAATGTTCAAGTGAAGCATAACCCGATTCAAACAAGGAAAAATAATTTTCGTGGGAATGAAATCTGTCCCAAACCTAAATATTTTCTTTAAAAAAATCCGAAATATGACTCGAACGAAATCTGAAACCGATAAAAATATTCCAGAGAACTATAACCCGATCCCAGCAAGACAAAATACTTTCCATGGTCATAAACCCGACTCAAACCTAAAAACTTCGTTTGAAAAATCCTGAACTTTGACCCAAACCACATCTAAATCTGACCAAAGTATTCGAAAGAACCATAACCGGATTCGAGTAAGACAAAATAATTTCCGTGGACATGAACCCGATACGAACCTAAAACTCCCATTCAAAAAAATACCTGAAATTTGAATCGAACCAAATCTGAATCTGACAAAACTATTTCAAACAAATGCAACCGGATCCAAACAAGACAAAATATTTCCATGGACATGAACACGATCCGAACCCAAAAAATTTCTTTGAAAAAATCGCGAACTGAACGAAATCTGTACTTGGCAGAAATATTCCAGTGAAGCATGTCCTTATTCGAACAAGACAGAATTATTTCCGTGAACATGCAAGAAAACCCGAACTCAACAGTTATATTTGAAGAAAAAACTCGAAATCTGAATTGAACCAAATCTGGACCTGACAAAATTATTCCAAAGAACCCAATCCAAGCAAGACGAAATAATTTCTATGGACATAAACCGAACTCGAACCTAAAAAATTCGATTTGAAAAAAACTGAAGTTTGACCCAAACCACATCTAAATTCGACCAAAATATTCGAAAGAATCATAACTGGATTCGAGTATGACAAAATAATTTCCGTGGACATGAACGAGATCCGAACCTAAAAATTCTATTTGAAAAAATACCTGAAATTTGAATCGAACCAAATCGGAACCTGATAAAAAATATTCCAAAGAATCGTAACCGGATCTGAATAAGACAAAAAATTTCCATTCACCTGAACCGAATCTGAACCTAAAAAAATTCATTGAAAAAAATCACGAAATCTGAACTGAACCAAATCTAAACTGAACCAAATCTGAACTTGAAAAAAAATATTCCAGTGAAGCATGTTCTTATTCGAACAAGGCAGCATAATTTCCGTGAACACGCAAGAAAACCCGAACCCAAAAATTCCATTTGAAGAAAAAGCCGAAATCTGAATTGAAACAAATCTGTTCCCGACAAAAATATTCCAAAGAACCATACTTGTATCCGAGCAAGGCAAAATAATTTCTATGGACATGAATACGACCCGAACATTATAACTCAATATAAAAAAATACCTAAAATCTGAACCCGACAAAAATGTTCTAATGAATCATAACCAGATCCGAACAAGACAAAATAATTTCCATGGACATGAAACCAATATAGGGTTTGGTAACATTTAGGTTGCAATTACATTACGGTAAGTCTTTGATTATATTTAATATCCCATTAGGTTACAGTTAGGTCACGGTTAAGTTAAAGTTAGCTTAAAGTTAAATCGCATTTGTTTTATGGTTAGAATAAGGATATGTTACAATAAAGTGAAAGCTAGGTTACATTTATGTTATATTTAATTTACGGTAAGGTACTGTTAAGTCAAAGTTAGGTTACAGGCAGGTTATGGTTACGGTAAAAAAGTTTACGGTTAGGAATTTATCCATAGAGTGGACATTATGCATGATTTGATTAAAAATAACACTTACTTTTGTTAAACGGCTCTGAAATTATAATACTACATACCAACACTTGAGCTACGAGCGAGTATCGATTTCATTCATGGTATAGTCGGATTTAAGAGTGATATAAATAGTTTGAAATTCAAAATATTTCACTTGGGTGTGACATGTGAAAAAAAAAAAATTAGTTACGTGACTTAACAGTGATTTTTGATAAATATCAACACTTTAACACGAAAAACACGCAGTCGTTGGATACATATTCCCTCCCACATTTCTCATCGCTCATTTTGAGTATTTTTAGAGCTTAACATTAGCTGTTTTTTAAACCGATTTTTCACACAGTCAGTGGCCACGTATTTCAGACAATGCATTTCTGCATGTTTCGAGTTAATGATAAAATCATACAAATTTCAAGTTCGTTTAATATTGTTAATACGGACCCGGGCAACGCCGGGCGGGTCAGCTAGTACGATATAAAATTACTAGCAGAAATCTACAAATAAGTCACAATTATTATTCATTTAAAATATTGCGCAACAATGATAAAAGATAAGTTTTGTTTTCCTGCGATTATAAAAAATAAAACAGAAAGCGGAGATAAACAAGTATTATCCAATCCCACAGTTTCTTTGTGTTATAACATTAGTAAAATAATTGAAGTAACATAATTAAAGGCCCTATCCCTAGCCGCGAAGACATTCGCGAGCTAATGTTATTCCTATGGGGAGGCATTTTTCTAATAATTCTTTCGCAATTTGACATTTTTATTTTATTACTTTTTTATTTAATTTTATGTTATTTTATTATTATTTTTATTTTTTATGTTTTTTATTGAATAGCTGAGGTTAATCTCAAGATCGCTTCTTCATTACTTTTTTTATTTAGCTCGCACATATTTTTATCAAGTTATTTTCACTTCCAGAACCGGTTCAGAAAGTGAAAGTAATTGCATAAAAATATCCGCTACCAAAACCTAAAAAGTAATGAAGGAGCGATCTTGAGATTAACCTCAGCTATCTAATGCCAAAAAAAAAAAAAATTACTTAAAAATGTCGAAATGCGAAAGAGTTATTAGAAAAATGCCTTACCATAGGAATAGCATTAGCTGGCGAGGGTCTGCGCGGGCAGGGACAAGACCCTTAAAGCCTTTCGGAACCAAAAAAATTCTGTGTCTTATCAATGATGTTAAATTCCTCTTCAAATTGATTTTTAAAAAATTCTAATATTTTCAGGAAAGAGGTAATCGTAAATTCATAATAAAATACCTGAAATTTTAGCGAGAAGGTTTTTTTTTCTAATGGTGAGAGAACATTTAATCAATCCAAATGTCCAATATCCATTATGAAAACTATTAATTTTAATT
Source organism: Maratus speculifer (assembly GCA_964019185.1). Taxonomy (NCBI): domain Eukaryota; kingdom Metazoa; phylum Arthropoda; class Arachnida; order Araneae; family Salticidae; genus Maratus; species Maratus speculifer. Next base: position 16,450,063 of record OZ025292.1, read on the forward strand.
ATGTTTAACAATTGCATGGAAATGACATTTTAATAAAATATCAATAGAAATGAAGAATATTCCATATATTATGTATGAAACTCCGTATGATAGAAAACAGTAATCAAGATTTAGTAAGTCATTTAAAAAAAAATTATTTCTTAGAAACGACGTAACCGAAATATTGTAAAAAATACACCAAGCTGGTAAATTTTTTAAACGTACAAATAATAATGAAAAAAAATCAATTATATTAATTTTATTTCTTATTAAAGTTAAAAAAAATAAATTATAACAATAGGTACTTAAAAATAACAGAAATCGGTCAAATATTCCGTATTCTACAACATAACTTCGTTACATCACTATTAACCCCTCGGGGGGTCCCACGTATACGTACCACAAAAAGGCTTAGAATCCTTGCTTATCCCCACCAGTAAAATTTTACCTTATTTAATCGGAGCATTTTTTCGATTTAATAAGCCACAAATTTCTGTTTTCAAATCCGATGACAAAGCGTTAAAAATTTCGTAAAATCTTCTCTCTCGAAGGGGTTAACAATCACAGATTTTGTACTTTAGAATAAAAATTGCATATAATAGTCCGGGAGCCGACCGTCGATTTACCTAAGTATCGAGTAAAAGGACCGGACATACATCAAAATGTAGGTCTCGCAATACTCGCTGTTTTCTTCATCTTCATGAACATGATACATAAATTAACACTGTATATTAGCTATGTAAATGGGAGTCTGCCACATAGTACCGACAGGATTGGACCTCGTAAACCGTGCTATTCATAATGTACACTTCCATACCAACATTTCGATGCATGAGTCCTTGAGCTCGATACATTGGTAGGCACTCTTAAGGAACGTTATAAAAGTCTGCGCAAGGTTCCTACATGGTTTGACCTGGCAGCCAGTGATATTCTCAATATGCACATTGAGACCTACATTTTCATGTATGTCGGGTCCTTGTACTCGATACATAGGCAAACACTCAAAATTGACGTCATAAAAGTGCGGCTGCCACCGGGTTCCGACAGGATAGGACCTGGCAGTAGGGCTGGGCGATATGCCGTAATATCGTTATATATCGATATTTCTTTAAGACCGCGGTAACGATATTGAGATTTCAATCCTTCCGATATATCGTTTCAAACGGTATTTCATCCTACTTTCGGAATTACGGAGTTACGGAATTTCGAATCTACCTCTATCGTCGCGAAAGTTGTTTACTTTTGCAAATGTTCGCGCCGTAATCGGCACTTGCGTGATACTTCCGGTTTTGAGCCGGTGTCGCGCACACACCGGAATATGGGCGAACAGTCTACAACCCTTGGCAAAAAGTTTCTGATCACTGTTATCAAGTTTATGAGTTTTGTATTTCGAAGCGTATACTTCGCGATTCAAGAGCATAGGAACGTTTTGCAATATGCCAAATAAAAGAAAGAATGGTAAAATATAAATAAAAAGTGAATTCAATATTGCAATCATATAATTTATAATTATAATACAGGCGAAAGTGTTTCCTCGTGAGAAAAAAATATCCGATCAGGATGGAAGTTGGAAAATAGTAATCGATCACTGAGGAAAAAAGTTTGAAATTTGCATATTGAAGATAGATTAGAGTGCCTGCGCATACGTATGATCTATGAATCCTATTTAAAAGAAGAAATCTTCCAGTTGCGAGATCAAAAGCAGCTCTGAAGTGCTGGAAAATGACTCGTGTGAAAAACCTGTCTCGCGATTTAAAAACCCGCATGATTTAATTATTAGAAGAAGTAAATTCACAATGGATAGTGGCTGATTTATGAAATTGTGCTCAAAGTACAGTATGCGATATTAGGAAAAAATATCAGTTGACTAATAGCGTGGAAAATTTGCCTCGAAGTGGACGACCACGAATGTCAATACCTAGGAAGGAAAAGAAAACGCGTGAAAATATCGAAAAGAAAGCGGCGAGCAACCTCAAAACAACTTGATTCCGAATGGTCTAAGTATAACGTAAAGGCATGTGACCGCAGTACGTAATCATCTAAATGTAGAGAAATTTAAATCTTGTAAAATTAAAACAAAATCTTACATGATAAAGAAGCATAGAAAAGAGCGCCTGCAATGGTATAAAAAACGTGCACTAGCCATTTGATACATGAAATAAAGTTATTTTTAGCAATGAATTTCACATATCTATCGGTAAAAGTGATGACTGTGGAACATTTGTTTGGAGGAGAGTTGGTGAAAAGTTCAATGATAAGTGTATCAATATGAAGACTAAATTATCACCTGCATTTGCAGTTTGGAGTTCTATTACATCACGAGGCGTCGGCAAGTTGTGTATTGTGTTACGTACAGTAAACTTTGAAGTTTACATTGACATTTTAGTGGATTTTTTGATTCCCAGCATCGATCAACAGTTCGGAAATCAAAATGACTTCTTATTTCAAGGTGACAATTAGCTTCCCAACGCACCAAATCAATGAAGAAATTTCTACAAAATGTAGGTAATATACCAATTCAAACCATGATGTGACCGTCCAATAGTCCGGATCTTAATCCCATCGAAAATATGTGAAATATATTAAAAAGAAAAATCGATTTTCGATGAATTACAAATGCCACAGAACTTACGTAAAGCTGTAAGGGAATGCTGGGGTGAAGTTGCTCCCAATGAGTGTAAAAATCTTAATGCGTCCAGTCCACTAACAATTTCGACTGTCATCCGAAATAAAGGTGGATTTACGAAATATATAATTACAGTGATCGGTTATTTTTTTCCAAATCAAAGCAAGATCGGATAATTTTTTCTTTGGTGCCTAAATTTCAATCACAATTTTTCTGTTTATAAATTGAGGAATGGTGATTTTTTTTATTGCATATTGTTGTTCATTATATGTAACACAAATGTATTATCGCTAATAGTCGTTTCATTTTTATGCAGTGAGAATAAATATTCTTTTCTTACAAATGATGGTAGTGTTGATGTAATGATCGGAAACTTTTTGCCAAGGGTTGTACTTTTTGCGCTGGTGTCGCGCACATACCGGAATATGGGTGAACCGTCTACTTTTTGCGCAGGTGTCGCGCACATACCGGAATATGGGTGAACCGTCTACTTTTTGCGCAGGTGTCGCGCACATACCGGAATATGGGCAAACATTCTACTATTCTGATGTACCGCTTTATTTATCGGAGTTCGTTCGAGAATCGAAGTTGAAGCACTCGTTCGAGGATCGGGCATTTCCGATACAATCACTTGTTGACTCCATATCGGTGGCTGACTGTTGTTTTCCTGCGAGCTTGTGTACAGTTATTGCAGCCGGAATGCAGAATTGATTGACATATTTTCAAGAATGTGAGCACAATTAATCGATATTTCTTGTATGTTTGTTTTTCATTTATTAATAGCGTTAATAAATAATTATATTAAATCACATATTATTTTACATTTTTTATTAATAACATTAATAATTTACATGTATGATAGTTCTATTATGTCGTTTATTTTAAGCAGAAATTTTACTTAAAGCGGAAGTTTTTTCTTTTTTCATTGTGATTCACCTTAGTTTTAGAGTTTATTGGATACTAGTATTTTTAAGCGTTTTGCGTACGGGTTTTTAAAAACAATCACAAAAAAAAAAAAATGAAAATCTTTCTTAAATTAGGAAAAAAAATACTTTTCATTTCGAAAGATCGCTAAAATTCTATGGATGGTGTCTTTCTGCTTGGCAAAACATATTACCCATCCTCAGCAGGTGACAATATGATTATTGTATAAACATTCAAGTTTCGATTTCGCTGAGTTCGATAAACAAAAACAAACGATGGATAGTTTCCTACGTTTTCTTTGAGGTTCTACTGTACTGGACACTTGTAAAAGACGCTCAAATTTTGTAATAACTTATTATATTTTAATAAAAATTTGTCACACAGCCTAAATTACTATTATTGCAAATTGCTGAAAATTTGAAAAAAATCGGTAAATTAATTTAGGAGTTATGAATTTTTTCCCTTTTAATGGTAAAGAATAAAAGGTTTTGTTTTTCTTCTCCCCCGCCCCCCCTTTTCGTTTGTATGTGCCGTTGAATGTGTTTTTCGCGCACTTAAACAACTGAAACTAGTTGATATACTTTCACAAAACCCTTTTTATAAGTTTAAAAAAAAAATCGAACAGTTTATCTCTCATAAAAGAATGAGGATAGATTTGATTTTGAATATCATGACTCCTTTTTATTTCAAGAGTTCACTAATGCAAAAACATCCGCTCAATGTTAATCTTATTTTTTTTATACCTCGTTTGCATTTCCATATTTTTGTTTATTTATATATTTATTTTTATTTATTTATTTTTTTTGTTTGTTTGTTTTTGAATTGCACATCTGAGGTTGATCTCTTTCAACAAAAGCCGTTTTTTAATATTTGTTTTCAAGTTTTTTTTTTTTTTCTTTACTGGAATACTTTCATTTTTGAAACTGGTTTCGAAAGTAAAAGCATCCTAGAAAAAAAAATCTGTAAACAAAATCGAAAAAGTAAAAGATCATTATAGAGATTAATTCAGCATTATTAAAAAAAAAAAAAAGGTAGTTAGCAAAACGTTCTGATTTGGGACTTTGTACTCTATTAAAGAAATTTCGTGTTTTCTTAAAATTATTTGATTATTCTAATGCTTTCATTTGTATTCTGACTAATAATAGAATTATTTATTATAACAACGAAAAGAAACTGCCCAAAATCCTTACTGCCCAAAATTGCAAAAATGCAATTTTTTTTTTTTTTTTTTTTTTTTTTTTTTTTGTATTGTAATAAAAAAATTCTAAGTTTATAGGTAATTAAAGTATTTTCTTTCAATATATCTAAAGTCTATTTGTTGTCTTATATACAGTTTCTTGTTTCATTTTAATGATTTATAATGTTTAACTTTCTAAGAGTTTTCAATAACAAATATTTTAGATCAGATTTGAAGATAAAAGGTTTGCATATTTTGAATCAATACATAAAAATTAAAATTTATGTTCCTTGGAATATGTTAAGATATTGATATTTTTGTTTTTTCTTGATAATTAACACACACACACACACACACACATATATATATATATATATATATATATATATACTATTATGTGTTTGTAGTATTTTATACAGAGGACAGTTACATTTATGACCCTATAATGGAGTGACATATGAATTGAAATATATCGATATATCGAAAATTATCGATATTTGGTTAGCGATATATCACGATATTAAAATTCTGATATCGTCCAGCCCTACCTGGCAGCCAGTGAAATTCTTAATGTGCACATTGAGACCTACATTTTGATGTATGTCTTGACCTTGTACTCGATACATAGGTAAACACTCAAAATTCACGTTATAAATGTGCGGTTGCCACCGGGTTCCGGCAGGATAGGACCTGGCAGCCAGTGATATTCTTAATGTGCACATTGAGACCTACATTTTGATGTATATGGCAGCCAGTGATATTCTTAATGTGCACATTGAGACCTACATTTTGATGTATGTGGCAGCCAGTGATGTTCTTAATATGCACATTGAGACCTACATTTTGATGCATGTCTTGGCCTTGTACTCGATACATAGGTAAGCACACAAAATTGACGTCATAAAAGTGCGGCTGCCACCGGGTTCCGACAGGATAGGACCTGGCAGCTAGTGATATTCTTAATGTGCACATTGAGACCTACATTTTGATGTATGTCTTGGCCTTGTACTCGATACATAGCTAAACACTCAAAATTCACGTTATAAATATGCGGCTGCCACCGGGTTCCGGCAGGATAGGACCTGGCAGCCAGTGATATTCTTAATGTGCACATTGAGACCTACATTTTGATGTATGTGGCAGCCAGTGATGTTCCTAATGTGCACATTGAGACCTACATTTTGATACATGTCTTGGCCTTGTACTCGATACATAGGTAAGCACACAAAATTAACGTCGTAAAAGTGCGGCTGCCACCGGGTTCCGGCAGGATAGGACCTGGCAGACAGTGATATTCTTAATGTGCACATTGAGACCTACATTTTGATGTATGTCCGGTCCTTTGTACTCGATACATAGGCAAATACTCAAAGTTGACGTCATAAATGCGCGGCTGCCACCGGGTTCCGGCAGGATAGGACCTGACTGCCAGCGATATTCTTAATGTGCACATTGAAACCTACATTTCGATGTATGTCGGGTCCTTGTACTCGATACATAGGCAGACACTCAAAATTGACGTCATAAAAGTGTGGCTGCCACCGGGTTTTGGCAGGATAGGATCTGGCAGCCAGTGATATTCTTAATGTGCACATTGAAACTTACATTTTGATGTTTGTGGCAGCCAGTGATATTCTTAATTTGCACATTGAAACCTACATTTTGATGTATGTCTGGTCCTTTTACTCGATACATAGGTAAACACTCAAACTTGACGTCATAAAAGTGCGGCTGCCACCGGGTTCCGGCAGGATAGGACCTGGCAGCGAGTGATATTCTTAATGTGCACATTGAAACCTACATTTTGATGTATGTGGCAGCCAGTTATATTCTTAATGTGCACATTGAGACCTACGTTTTGATGTATGTCTGGTCCTTGTACTCGATACATAGGTAAACACTCAAAATTGACGTCATAAAAGTGCGGCTGCCTTGCGTTCCGGCAGGATAGGACCTGGCAGCGAGTGATATTCTTAATGTGCACATTGAAACCTACATTTTGATGTATGTGGCAGCCAGTTATATTCTTAATGTGCACATTGAGACCTACGTTTTGATGTATGTCTGGTTCTTGTACTCGATACGTAGGTAAACACTCAAAATTGACGTCATAAAAGTGCGGCTGCCTTGCGTTCCGGCAGGATAGGACCTGGCAGACAGTGATATTCTTAATGTGCACATTGAGACCTACATTTTGACGTATGTCGGGTCCTTTTACTCGATACATAGGTAAATCGACGGTCGGCTCCCGGAACAGTTGCGGAACATCCCCTGTTTTTCGAAATGTCACACTTGTCAACGTCCCATGGATATAATTTCACAACAATTTTTAGACGGTTATGGTTATAGGACATTTGCCCTCTGAGTGGTCCTAATAACACGCTAGAAGCCTCCAAATAATATCACATTCAAGAAAATCTGATATCCTGTGGATGGGTGAATTCGTCTTATGGACAGCTATAGAACATATCCTGGGTGTCGAAATGTCATACCTGTCATCCTGTGGATGATTTTTTATGTTGGTCTGAGGATGAATGCAGATAACTTCTGGGTGGCTTAATGATTGTTATTGCCTACAATTTGCATTTTTGAAATTCATATGTATGCGTATATTTGATGACATTATACTGACACTTAAATTTGTTTCTTAATAAATCATATAGTTTAAGATTTCTAAGATTTTTAAAGAAAAGTTTATTAAATAAACTTTCCACAGGCTATATAATTTATTAAATAAAAAAATTTCAATGACAACATATAAATGCATGCATTAATTTCAAAAATATAAATTGAATTCAATAAGAAATATTATCCTACTTTTGATAAGATTCAAGACTATTGAAGAAATTTGATAAAATTCTTTACTTACACATTTTAATTACTGTATTCTTAATTTGAGCATTTTTTTTTCATCATAACTTCATTACTTTTTAAAATGACATCTTACAGATTTTTTTAAATGATAGTTGGAGTTCTAACATTTTTTCTAAAGTACGATTTTGTCATAAGAAGTTATTTTTTCCTAACTGCAATATTAATCACATCGCAATTATTTATTTCATTTATTAAAAAAAAAGGAGCATGTAATTATTTAATCCACTATTCACTTTAGGAACACTCAGTGTATGCAAAAAAGTTGCCTTTGATTTTCCTAGGATGATGTGTCTGCCACATGGAATCTAAAAATATAAATTTGTTCCTCTAATGATGGTTTTATACTGTTTTTATTGAAAAAAAGCAACTTTATGAAACTTCTGTTAGCAGTTTAATAATCAAAAGATAGTAGACAAAACAAATAAAAAAACAAAATCTGCCCTTTAATGTTTAATGGCCAAAGCATATTTTACACAGTCTTCTCATACAAGTGGACGCCCTATTCCATTGTTCTCTCGGCAAGGTTTCGAATCCAACATCTTTGGCGAAAAGATGCCGTTTTTTGGCGGTGATCGCTTTATAGCAACTTTCAAATTTCAGAAAGAGAAAAGCAGAAGTGCGGTCACTAGCCCTTCAATGACAAACACCCTCTCTATGAGGCAGGATCATTCCATTTTTTAGCAGGTGGGAGTGATCGCGGCATGCGGCTGCGGTACGAAGGGAATGAATGTCGTAGGATTTGTTTTGATCTATTGGTGTGAAAAAAAAAAAAAAGAAAACACAGTTTGATTACATAGCTTCTGAACAATAGCATCTGCTAATTTCATACATTTCCGAACAAAAATAAATTAAAACTTATGACATAAAGTTGCCCTTTCGGATATGAAAACAGCCTTAAAAATGAAAAAGAAACTCAAAATATGGGTCGAATATGGGGACATTGAAAAATTGGGTGCTAGCGAAGCACCTGTTTACTTTTAACTAAAATATACAATAAGATATATTTAAATCGTCTATTGCATAATCAAATCCACTATTTAGATCTGACAAAAAATTGGGGGGGGGGGGGAATCAAGATAAGGCTCATTTGAGACATAATAGAAAAATGTCTCATTAAAGTGCCTAAAAAGATATAGTATTAATTTTTAGTTTAGACGTTTAAAAGTAATATGTATTATAAGATAACTTAGAAAGAAAGCCTGCATATTGAGTCTGATGGCTGTTTAAATGTTTTAGTGCATGACAACTTTTGTAAATCTGCTTTCCATTTTAAGAAGAATATTTTCAGTAGTCTAAAAAGCTGATAAATATGGTTTGGTTTATTTTGTGTCAGTCGATTATCTACTTTAGGGATATAGGCCCTGTGGGGAGGCCCTTCGTGGGGCTCTTTCTAAGGGAACCTAACCCGTATTTACGCAAGGTTCGAAGAAAATCACGGAAACTCCGAACGGTTAGGCCGACGACCGCGATTGGGTTCGAACGCAGCACCTGCCGTCTACCAATTGAGAGGTCAGAATCTCTCGGCCACGCTAATAAATATGTATTTCTATTCAGTTTATTTTACTGTCACCTTTTTTTTTCTTTTTATTTATTTATTTATTTTTTTTAATTTGGCAGTTTTAGAGGAGAAGTGTCAAATGAAATTACACAATACTTCTTGAAACATGTAAAGACTCTACTGCTAAATTAAAATCATTCCAGGAATTCTTTGTAAAAAACTTTATTTCAGAAAAAGATAATTGTTCGTGCGGTGTTCTAACAGAAAAATTAGATATTTCAGATTGCAAATTTTTCAAATTATTTTGAATAGCCATCTGAAAGCATATGATATTTATGAAACTAAACCATATATTTATTTATAGTACCAGTAATCAAAAGATTGCTTATTAAGATTTTCAAGGTATCATTGTTTCACTAAGTGGATAATTTTATGAATGGTTAATAAAACATAGCTTTTAATAAAAATTTTTACATTTTACATGATTTCAATTTTCTATATAACTGATTGTAATAATTTACTTTAAATTATTTTTAAAAGAAGTTATAATACTTATATATTAAACAATGTTTACTTTTTTCAATAAATATGCAAATATGTGCAATAGGAAAACATATCTTTAAAAAAAAAACCTGGTTTAAAAAAAAAAAAAAAGGTTTTAAGGTTTTTTTTTACCAACGTTGTTGTAAAGATAGAAAAAAGTGAAAAATCCTGAAGGGGATGGGAAGTCTAGTTTTTTTCTTTTGAATTTTTCCATAAATTAGTACTTCATAATTATTACTTATGATGTATCTGCTTACAAAATAAAATCAAAACAATTCGAAAGCTCGTAAATAAAGTTGGACGATTATTAATTTATCTACTTTTTTTAGAGGGGAGGCACAAATGACACAATTTTAAGGTAGTTTAAAGTTAAAGAATTATGAAATCTAATACAAAAAATTTCAGTAATATGGCTTTAGATATGTTACTTACTTTTATTTTCCGCCAATTTTAAGATTGTTTAAAGTTAAAGAATTATGAAACCGAATACGAAAAAATTTTAGTAATTTGCGTTACGTTACCTTTATTAAAAAAAAAAAAAAAAAAAAAAAAAAAAAAAAAAAACTTGCTCTAATTTCATTTTTGCAATTTTGATAAGGAAATGCTATCACTGCAGTTAAACTAGATAAAACTAGTGAGATTTAAATTTTAAAAATTCGATTTCAATTTAACAACAACAACAAAAGAAGACTTTATCTTATTTTATTTAATAACCAAATAATAAATAAAACATAAAACAATAATGACATCTTCAATGTTCCGCTAATGTGTTTTAATTTCAAGTTGTATTGTTCAGAAGCTATGTAATCAAACTCTGTTTTTTTTTTTTTTTTTTCACATCAACAGGTCAAAACAAATCCTACTACATTCATTCCCTTCGTACCGCAACCGCATGCCGCGGCCGCGATCACTCCCTCCTACCTTTCCCCACCTGCTAAAAAATGGAATGATCCTGCCTCATAGAGAGGGTGTTTGTCATTGAAGGGCTAGTGTGCGGTCAACTCAAGACAAACATAAGAATGTGAGTTTCGGGGGAAAAAATCGGTTTGGCGCGCTAAATCTCCCCTTCGTCTCGTGACGGAAGGCAAAGATCCCGGCGTAATAGTTCTAAGAGCTAGCAACGTTTTCGTCACCTGATTTTATCAAGGCTCATTTTTTTATATGTTCTTCCGCTTAACCCCTTCCGGCGCAGGCAAATTCTGCTCATAAAATAAGAAATTGTTGATTGACACCGGAATTTAAAAACGATTTTTATAGGAATTAAGGATTCCCAAATTCAAGCTTTCATTGTAAAAGCGAAATTTCTGTAAAATATTCTTGGTGCCGTTTGCAAGTTTGGAATTAAAGTTAAGTGTTGCCGGAGTGGTAACACTGCGCCGGAAAGGGTTAATGGTGTAGTACGTTTCGGGGTGGTCTGGCAGCAGGGATGCCCAGGGAGGGGTTTGGTGACGCAAAATGCGTCATACAATTTAGTTTTTTTTTTTGGGGGGGGGGGAGGAATTTGAGAAAAAGTACATTTTGGGGGGGGGGTATTTTTTAATTTTAATATTTCCTTTTTTTACTGTTAAAAAAAATCTTGATTTTCTTTTAATATCACTTTTAAATTTTTTCAACATTTAATTTCCAGAAATGTTCCTGTGTTTTCTTTCTTTAAATTCTAGATAAGGGCAATAAGAACTCATTCTGCTATACTTAACTCGCCATCTTTTGTAAATCTTGATTCTTTTAATATCCCTTTTAAATTTTTTCCACATTGAATTTTTAGAAATGTTCCTGTATTTTCCTCCTCTAAATTCTAGATAAGGGCAATAAGAACTCATCCGCTATGCTCAACTCGCTATCTTTTGAATGTGCAGTAGATTATAAGTAGAATATATTTTACAGTCGATATTCTGTTTAGGGGGGGGGGGGGTCAATGTTAAAGTATGAAGATTTTTTTTGGGGGGGGGATTTGCGTCATTGGGTTTAGGGGGGATGGTCACCACTGTCTGGCAGTCCGGAGACGTTGCGTTTACCTGTGGCAAAAGGGGTTGTGCAGGTCAAAAAACTTCAAAATTACGTCATTTTATCAAGACTTATTTTTTATATGTTCTTCCCCTTAATGGTTTAAAACGTTTGCGGGTGGTCTGGTAGTCGGGAGACGTTGCGTTTACCTGTGGCAGAAGGGGTTGTGCAAGTCAAAAAACTTCACTATTACGTCATTTTATCAAGGCTCATTTTTTTACATGTTCTTCCCCTTAATGGATTAAAATGTTTGCGAGCGGTTTGGCAGTCGGGAGACGTTGCGTTTACCTGTGGTGGCAAGGCCCGACTTAGACAGTGGGGGGCACTGGGGCAAACATTATTAGGGGAGCCCCCTTCTATCTTAAAACTGTTTGTGGATTATACTCAAGTGACTAAAATTAAAATTCAAACCTATTGTATGTATGCATAAATTTCGTACCAAGTACTGATTTCAGTATTCATATTTCACACCTTTATACATAATAACAGAAGATAGATAATTTTAACTATTAATTTTTTTATGATGTAACTATTACTTTAAGGGAACCTGGGGCACGGAAACAAAGGGGATAGGAGAAAAAAGACCCCTTAAAATTGAAAAAAAAAAGAATTTTGGTAATATTTTGCCATTTTATATCATTTGACCCTCTTTTAACAAGAAACTTTTCTCTCCATGGGGGGGCCTCCTCAAGCCGGGGGAGCCTGGGACAATTGCTCCGCATGCCCCTGCCTTAGTCAGGCCCTGTGTGGCGGAAGGAGTTGTGCAGGTAAAAAAACTTCACTATTCCGTCATTTTATCAAGGCTCATTTTTTTATATGTTCTTCTCCTTAATTGATTAAAATGTTCGCCTGCGGTATGGTAGTCGGGAAACGTTGTGTTTACCTGTGACAGAAGGGTTTGTGCAGGCCAAAAAACTTCAAAATTACGTCATTTTAGCAGGATTTTTTTGTAACATTTATTTATATTACTATTTGTGATATTAATGTCAGACGTTACCAATGTCGCTAAGACCCTGCCAGATCCACATTTATAGATAACATATTACTCTTTGGGTAGCAGACAATCTACAGATAATTGAAGTGAAAAAACTTCTTTAAACACCATAAAATAAGTTGTGCCGCTACATTCATTGTAGACGCACTTCTTTTTTGCGCCTGACGAAGAAAGACTAAGTTCTTTCGAAAGGCCTTGCGCAGTTAACTTATTTTATGGTGTTTAAAGAAGTTTTTTCACTTCAATTGTGTATAACACAAGCTTCAATTTTATACATTAATCTATAGATAGTTTTTCAGACATAAATTTGGTTGCAAAGTTAATGTCAGACGGCTTTAAATTTGGCAACGAAAGTGCCTGTTTCAAGAGTGGTTTATAGTTTAAAAATTATAAGTCATCTTTACATAATTTCATCAAGCAAAAAATTACAAGATATTACTCTTTCGCTATCACAAAACCTATAATTAATTTGCGAGATAGAAATTCGGTTGCAAAGTTAATGCCAGATGCCTTTAAATATGACAATGAAAGTGCCTGTTTCAACAGTACTTTGCAGCTGAAAAATTATAAGTCATCTTTAAGTCATTTTATCAAGCATAAAAATAATAAGATAGTACTCTTTTGCTAACAGACAACCTATAATTAATTTTCCACACACAAATTCAGTTGGGAAGTTAATGCCAGACGGCTTTAAATATGGCGGCGAAAATGCATGTTTTAAGAGTGGTTTATATTTTAAAAATTATAAGTCATCTTTGTATCATTTTATCAAGCATAAAAATTACAATATATTACTCTTTGGCTAGCAGAAAACCTATAATTAATTCGCCAGACACAAATTCGGTTGCAAAGTTAACGCTACACGGGTTTAAATATGGCGACAAGAGTTCCTGTCTCAAGAGTGGTTTAAGTCGTAAGTTAAAGCCGTCTGGCATTAACTTTTCAACCGAATTTAAGTGTGCAAATTTAATTATAGGTTGTCTGATAGCCAAAGTGCTTGTAATTTTAATGCTTGATAAAATGACGTAAAGATGACTTATAATTTTTAAACTATAAACCACACTTAAAACAGGCACTTCGTTGCAGGATTTAAAGCCGTCTGGCATTAACTTTGCAACCGAATTTGTGTCTGGCAAATTAATTATAGGTTTTCTGCTAGCCAAAGAGTAATATCTTATAATTTTTATGCTTGATAAAATTATACAAAGATGATTTATATTATAATTTTTAAAGTATAAATCACTCTTGAAACAGGCACTTTTGTTGCCATATTTTAAGCCGCCTGGGATTAACTTTGGAACCGAATTTACATCTGCCAAATTAATTATAGGTTGTTTGCTAGCAAAAGTGTAATATTTTATCCATAAATGTGGATCTGGCAGGGTCTTAGCGACATTGATAACGTCTGATGATGGATTAATATCACAAATAGTTAGTAAAAGCAAATATTACAAACAAAAATCCTGCTAAAATGATGTAATTTTAATGTTTTTTCATTTGCATAACCCCTTCTCTCGCATGTAAACGCAACGTCTCCTGACTGCCAGACCGCCCGCAAACGTTTTAAACTAAGGGGAAAAACATATAAAAAAAATTAGATTTGATAAAATGACGTAATTTTGAAGTTTTTTGAACTGCACAGCACCTTCTGCCACAGGTAAACGCAACATCTCCCGAATGCCAGACCGCCCGCAAACGTTTTAAACTATTAAGGGGGAAAATATATAAAAATTAGATTTGATAAATGACGTAATTTTGGAGTTTTTTGAACTGCACAGCACCTTCTGCCACAGGTAAACGCAGCGTCTCCCGAATGCCAAACCGCCCGCAAAAGTTTTAAACTATTAAGGGGAAAAACATGAAAAAAAAATTAGATTTGATAAAATGACGTAATTTTGAAGATTTTTGACCTGCACAACCCCTTCTGCCACAGGTAAACGCAACGTCTCCCGACTGCCAGACCGCCGCAAACGTTTTAAACCATCAAGGGGAAGAACATATAAAAAAAGTTAGCCTTGATAAAATGACGTAATTTTGAATTTTTTTGGCCTGCACAACCCCTTCTGCCACAGGTAAACGCAAGCTCTCCCGACTGCCAGACCACCGCCAAACGTACCACATCATTAAGGGGAAGAACATATAAAAAAATGAGTCTTGATAAAATGACGTGTTTTTTGACGTTGCTAGCTCTTAGACTATAAGAAAAGGTTGCCGATGTGGAGTCCAGTTATGATGAGAAGTCTGTGATATTTTATTACTATAATAATTGGCTGCAAATATCTCTTCAAATTTAATTTGTTTTACTTACCTTTAAATACATTGTTATTTTCTTTTTTTTAACGTTTAAATACATTACTCTGCTTAAATTAAAACGAAATAAATTAATACTATGAAAGCATTTAACTTTATGTTATTGGTAATAAATCAGTAGATGTTTCTTTTTTTGTACATGATAAAGATTCAAAACAAAGTGAAAAACATTAAGACTATTCCTTCCACTGATCTTGTTTTAAATAATTGCAACACTACATGCTGAATAGAAACTTGAATTACTTGACGGAAAATTCAATCTACTTCACATTAAAATTATAAAGAAAAAAATAATGAATACATGAAAATGTTGTTAAAAATGAAAGTCAAAGTTCACTCCCAATTTAACTGTAAGGCCAATAAAAGAAGAAGACTTAAAGGGGAAAAAAAAAAAGGAAAAATTTATAAGATATATTCCACAGTGTTATTATTAATATTGTAAGCATGATAACCAGTGTTTAATTATTAATTATGTATTAATTTATTCAATATTAATATAATTTGGTATTAAATTTATTTATTAATTCGGTATTACTCGGTTATCCCGTTGACCAATTTCGTCAAATCATACCAATCATCAAACCAATAGCCAAATTATACATATTAGAGCAGTTTTTATTTTAAATAATAAAGGAACAAATAAATTAGAAGAACATTAAAAATAAATACAAATAAAAAGTCAAAATAAAAATAACTTGATGATGTTTTAAAAACTAAATTCTATAATGTCATTGAATCTGACATTCACGTTCATCCATTATTGGTATTTAATCTTATAGTTTGGCGACAGTTTACTGGTCGGCGGGATATCAAATAGTACTAATAATGTTTATACTAAAAGTTTTATAAAATTACAAATTACGCAATAAAACAATAACATTAATATATATATATATATATATATATTTACAACTTTCACAACACATTTTTTTTTATTTACAACTTTTACAGAAAAATGCAAAACAATTATTTATTTACAGCCTTCCACATTAAAAAATATAGTTAAAATTTTTTTAAAAACAACAATTCAGCTATCCAGTTGCTCCTATCTTGCTGTTGTTGCAGCAATTTTTACACTGTAAACATCTATAAGGGGGGGGGGGAGGCAAAATATTAATTTCTACGTAATTTTATAGGTGCATCACATTCATTCAAAAGGAATAAGTATATACAGGATGTCCAGCAAATAAGACTCTGATTTGAAAAATAAATTTCTCAAAAACAATGATTGATGGAATTGTGTGGTAAAATGTTTGTTTATTAGGTAAACTGGAAAAGTATTTTACATAAGTTTCAATCGGTGAATATTTTTAAAAGATTGTGTTCTGAATGCAAAGAATGCTTGACTTGACACGTTTCTTGTTTTATATTGCTTTCAAAATACGAGTTTTTGGCATTTAGGGCCATATTTTAACTCTTTTTAGAGTTAATTTTTTGTAATTTCGAAAATCTAAAAATCATTAAAATATGGCATGGTAATGTACGCCGAAAAGTTCGTTCTCTGTAAGTAATCTAAAACAAGAGCGTCAAGTCAGCATTCTTTGCAATGAGAACACAATCTTTTCAAAGTATTCAGTGATCGAAACTTCTATACAGAGTGTCCACTCTCAACGGTGGCTAATGACTAATTTCTAAACCGTTATTCATAAACACATAGTTCCAATTGCAAAAATGCTTTAAAAAGGTAAATAATTGTTTTTTAAGTGATTTAGGCCAAAAACAAATTATAAAAAAATACGAAAATTAAATTTTTATACGATCTTCCGGTCCTATAAGTGATATTTAGTAAATTTTTACCTTTATTCTGACAAGTTAGACGAAAAAAGTTCCACTCCCCTGCGATTAAAATTGACCGAGTAATAGCTGTTTAAAGTTGAAGCACCTTTTTTGCTGCAAAATAAGGGTCAGTCATAAATTTGTTGGAAATAAAAATAAATATCAGATATAAAATTTATCATTAAACATTGAGAGTAAAATAATTTTTACAATATTATTTTTAAATTTATGTTGATGTTTACATATCAAAGCAAAATATACAACTTTACAAAAGATATAAATAAAAAAACATAGCAGAAATTTTGTTAAATTCAATTATGAAAAGCAACAGTCACAATTCGTTACAAAATGAAACGTATTTAAAATTCTATTAGATTACTAATGTAATTTCTTCTACTAATAGATTATCTAATATAATTTGGTGTAGTCGTATAAAATAAATATATGGTGCGCACCTAAAAACGTATTAATATTACATTGTCATTGGATATAAATAAGTTTGAGAATCGAACCTCGATCAGATATTTGGAAGTGAGTTAAAGTTTGAATACGGATTTTTAATTAGGGAAACTTATATACGAACGTCATAAATAAAATCAAGGGTTATCAAACTAACACACTTTTTTTTAAATAAAATCATGAAAAAGAAACAGCTTCATTTTCTTACAAAATAAAACACATATAAAAATACAATTGAGGACGTGAATTACAAAACTAGCGTTATCGCTTTTGTTTTCTCTATCAGTCTATACCAATCTTCACTAATGTAACACTACAATCTCCAAATTTATAATGAAAACCAATGCACTAATTTAAAAGTTTTTCGCGATTTCCTAAAATTTCATTACTTCGATAAAGAGAATTTTGAAACTCACATCTTCAATTATTTTAACCAATCTAGAAATTAATGAATTAAAATTAACGCTACCATAAAACTTATACGGTGGCTGCACCTTCAGTTAAATGGCTTTAAGAATATTTCTTTACCTCATTCAAAACATTTTTGTATTTGGAACTATATATCTCTGACAAATGCTTTAGGATTTAGCCATTGGGCAGCGTTGGAAACGGACGCCCTTAAGCACTTAGCGTACGTTCCCTTAAAGCTTAGTCCAACTCACCCGTTTTCACTTGCAGAAAAGTGGTTTAAAATTTCATAACTCGGTCAATTTTAGTATTAGATGAATGAGACCTTTTTCGTATTGCTTGTTAGAGTGATGGAAATTTTTTACTAAATATCACTCATAGGACCGGGAGACCGTATAAAAATTTAATTTTCGTAATTTTTTTAATAATTTTTTTTTACCTAAATCACTTAAAAAACAATTCTTTATCTCTTTTAAAGCATTTTTGCAATTGGAACTATATGTCTTTGACTAACGGCTTAGAAATTAGCCATTGGCCACCGTTGAGAGTGGACACACAGTATAACATTTTTACAACTTACTTAAAAAACTGACCGTTTACAGCATAATTCTATCGATCTTTGTTTTTAAGAGATTTAATTTTGAAATCTGGATCTTATTCACTGGACACCCTGTATATACAAGATGTACAATAATTTGTTACTGTTTATTTCTTCAAACCATCCTATAATAAAATTTACAGCTATTTTTCAGAACTTTATTATTTAAACTGCAAGAAATACCCGAAAAACTTTAAAAAGTACAAAGCAGCTTAACTGCACATCTTATTTTGTCTGAAACGTCACCAATACCAAAGCATCTGTCTTAATTTGTATCAATAAAGGGTTTTAATATTAACAAGTTGGAAATTGCACGTGAAGCGTAGCAAATGATACGTACGATATGTATATGTATATATGTACAATGATACGTACGGTTCGTACGATAAAGAAGTTTTAAAAATATCACTCTCATATATCAATCACATAAAATTGTAAATAATTACAATTAAAATGTGCACCAAACAATGTTCTCCCTATACCATTATGCAATGGAATACTTTTGTGTGACCTTGTAAATCAATAACAAATATTCTTTGCACCACCGATTATGCAAAATGTATACTATAATATGTACTTTATCGATGCATATCAATTTTATTACGTTCGAATGAGTGTAACACCATTAAAAGAAATTCAAACATTTTCTCCCATTAACCGCAATGTAAAGGAACACTTTTGATTGTCCCTGTAGTTGAACTATGCATTCGATTTTGATAAAATGTGAAATAACTCGACAAAATTATGTAATAATTATGTATTTAAAATTTCAAACGATTTTAATGCATTTGAAACTTTTTTTCTCATTGACCGTAATTTAACGGAATCCTTTTGATTGACCCTGTAATTGATCTATGCATCCGATTTTCATAAAATTTGAAATGACTCGACAAAATTATGTAATAATTATGTATTTTAAATTTCAAACGATTCAGTTTGGTAGTTTTTTGCGTTGTTGTTTGCGGACAGACTGACAGGAGGACAGACAGACGAACAGACTGAACGACAAGAATAGGTGCTACGTATTTACATAATTACGAACGCACCTAAAAACTGATGAAAATTCCATATTTAATAATTAGCTTTTTTAAAACATTAATTTGAATCCAATAATGCACTTGAAATAGCAATGAATGTTTTATAATAAAGTAAATTATTAAGTAAATAAACTAATAAAAATTAAGAAAATGTGAAAAATAATGAAAATATTAAAAGTAAATATCAAGAAAATAATAATGTATAACTAAGTATGCATAGTAAAGATTAGTATTTTTTTTAATTATTTATCAAATTTCGCTCAAACTTATAGCAATAATTTGCATCAAAATTGTAAAATAACAGACTCTAATTTCACATTTATTAGCCTTCCTTAATAATAAAAAAAAGTTCCATCACTGGATTAAATTGCACGGGATAGTAAAAGCTTTTTGGTCATCCCATTTTGGTCATCCCATTATGAAAGTTGGCATACACATAGTCAATTAATGTCTTTAAAACATATATTTTTTTCAAAAAAATTAAAAGGGGTGTTTTTAAAATTTTTAAATTTAAATTTTAAAATTTTTTATAAAAAATTAAAATTTTAAATAAATTAATCATGTCATATATCATTTTAAAGATCATAAAAAGCAAAAGAGAATGACACCAATTTGAGTTGTCTACAGCCGTTTAAAGGTGTCAAAGTGGAGTCAATTTTCAGCAATTTTTCATTTTTTGAAAGTCAATAACTCAAAAAATAAAAGTCCAAAAAATCAGAAATTTAGATTTTTCTTATTCTCTTGACTGATACTACCACTGCACCAAAAATTGTAAATTTCTGAGATGTCAAGGTTCAGACCATTGGTTGATTTGACATGGAATGAATGACATGGAATCGAGCAAAAATTGTATATATATGTATGTGTGTGTGTGTAAATTTTATCTCAAAATCGGCTTTAACGATTTTAACAAAAATTCGTATTTTACCATTATCGGGCACGAGAAGACCATTGGACTAGGTCACATGTTTGAGAAAATTCGATTAGTAGGTCATTTTGGGTCATAATGAGTCAGGGTCAAGCTATTTGTATCTAAAGAACGGATGAATCGATTTCAGGGGCGGATCCAGAGGATCGTTTTGAGGAGGGGGGGGCGATACTAAGAAACATAGAATCAACATAGTCATAATTTCTGTTCATGAAATCATTCCTTGTACAGTTATTATTAAATGAATGATCAAATGAAATGCTTTTCCGCGATCTTCTCACGAAATACGCTTTTTTTCAGCGATCTTTTGACTAAATTCGCTCTCTTTTCGCGACTTTCTGACAGAATTCACATTTTTGGCATTTTTGACGAATTTCGCGTTTTTTCCCTCGAAGCTCTATCAAAATTCGTTTTTTTCGCGATTCTTTGACGAAATTGGCTCTTTTCTGCGATCCTATGTCGAAATACGCACTTTTCAGCGATCCAATGTCGAAGTTCGCGTTTTTTACGCTATCATCTGTCAAAATTCGCGTTTTTCCGCCACCCTTTGATGAAATTCGCACTTTTTCGCGGTACTTTGACAAAATTAGCGCTTTTTCAGCAATGTTATGTCGAAGTTCGCGCTTTTTCAGCGATCCAATGTCGAAATTCACACTTTTTCCGCGATTCTTTGCCCAGCTTTCTTCCAACCCTTTGACAAAATTAGCGCTTTTTCCACGACCTTTTGACGAAATTAGCATTTTTTTTACAACCCTTTGAAAAAAGTACCTAACTTTAGACGAATTTCGAGCTTTTTACTTGACACTTTGACAAAAATCGCGCTTTTTCAGCGATCCTAAGTCGAAATACGTGCTTTTCAGCTATCTTACGTCAAAGTTCGTTTTTTTCGCGATCCTCTGTCGAAATTTGCGTTTTTTTCTCGACCCTTTGACGAAATTTGCTCTTTTTCCGTGATCATTTGACGAAATTCGCGCTTTTTCGCGATACTTTGACAAAATTAGCGCTTTTTCAGCAATCTTATGTCGAAATTCGCGCTTTTTCAGCTATCCTATGTTGAAATTAGTACTTTTTCCGCAATACTTTGCCTTCCCTTTTTCCACGATCTTTTGGCGAAATTTGCTCTTTTTCCGCGATACTTTGACAAAATTAACTTTTTTTGCGCGACCTTTGACAAAATTCGTGCTTTTTCCGCGATCTTTTGTAGAAATTCGCTCTTTTTCCGCGACACTTTGACAAAATTAGCGCTTTTTAGCGACATTTTAATGAAATTCGCATTTTTTCCGGAACAATAGAATGTCAAAGACAGAATCGCAGAAATCCCTTCCGGAAAAAAGGTCTGAATTCAACACTGGTTTGTGGGGGGGGGGGGCGATCGGGACGATCGCCCCCCCCCCCCCCGTGGATCCGCGCCTGATCGATTTTAACGAAATTTTATATCCAACAGTTTTTTGACACGAGAAAACTATTGGGCTGGGTCACATGTTCAAAAAATTTCAATTAGTAGGTCATTTTTGGATCAAATTATAAATCATGCATTTCAATCATAATATCAATCCTTTATTTTTAAAGATCACATGATCAGTTTTAACGAAATTTTGTATGTAACAGTTTTTGACAAGAGAACTAATAGGTTAAGTCACATGGTTTGAGAGATTTCGATTATAAGGGTCATTTGTGGGTCATGGTCAAGCTATATCTAAAGAACGGGTGGATCGATTTTAACGAAATTTTGTGTACATCATTTTTTTGACACGAGTAAACTAAGGGGTTAGATCACATGTTAGAGAAATTTCGACTAGTGGGTCACTTTTGAGTCATTTTGTGTTTAACCAATTTCATCTAAAAAATAGCTTTAACGACTTTGACCAAATTTCGCATTCTATCGTTTTGGATTGCAAGAAAATTATTGGGTTAAGTCACGTGTTAAAGAAAATTTGATTAGTGGACCATTTTTGGGTCATTTTAATATTATCTAGACATTGTCTCGGGCATTTTTTTGACTAAATTTCATATTCTATCATTTTCGGGCATAAGAAAAACACTGGGTTAGGTCAGATGTTCGAGAAAATTCGATTAATTGGTCATTTTGAGTTAGAATGGGTTAGGGTCATTCTAATTATATGCAGGGTGTATCTAAACTACTTGGCAAAACCTTAAGAGGTGATAGTACACATCAAGACAAATAATATTAAATGGGAAACTAAGGGTCCCAAACATCTTCCGAAGGAGATAGGCGCCATCAAAGTTTAGGATCCAAAATTGAAATGATTATAAAAAACGGAAAGATTGGTCGATTCGTTTGCGGTTTTCACAAAAAATATTCTTTATGTCAGTATTGTCTTGAAAAGAAATTATAAAATTTTAAAAATGACGATAGAGGGCGCTTTAAACTCTGGAGTAACGAATAACTATTTTTTACCGTCATTTTTTGCATCTCATTAAATTTTTTTAGAAGTTTAGACATAAACTTAAATTTTGAGCTCAAAATCTGTAGTTAAGTAGCGCAAACTGAACTGTGTACAATGGGAGTGGGTAGGTTCAAATTTCAAATAATTATAAAAAATAGAATAATTGGTCGATTGATTTACGGTTTTCACTAAAACTATTCTTTATGTCAGTATTATCTTGCAGATAAATTATAAACATAAATTTCAAAAAATGTCGATTGAGGGCGCTTTAGACTTTGGAGTAATGTACAACTATTTTTTACCGTTATTTTTTACATTTCATTAAATTTTTTTGAAGCTTAGACATAAACTCAAATTTTGTGCTGAAAATCTGAATCGTTGAGAATGGTTCCGTAGCGCTAACTGAACTGTTTTCAAAGGGGGTGGGAAGGTTCAAATTTCAAATGATTATACAAAACGGAAATATTGGTCGATTCGTTTGCGGTTTTCTTTAAAACCATTCTTTATGTCAGTATTTCCTTGAAAATAAATTTTAAAGATAAATTTTTAAAAATTCCATTAGAGGGCGCCTTAAACTTTAGAGTGACCAACAACAATTTTGAACTGTTATTTTTTGTATCTAATTATTAATTGCTTGCAAAAGCTCTGACTTAAATTTGAGCTCAAATTCTGAATCGTTGGGAGAGATTAAGAAGAGCAAACTGAACTGCGTTCAGGAGTTGAAATGTTACCCTGGCCACCCTACGAACTACGAACACATTTCAGTTTGTCGCTACTTAATTACTCACAACGATTCAGATTTTGTGCTCAAAATTTAAGTCTAAGCTTTTACAACATTTATTTAGATAAAAAAAATAACGGTTAAAAATAGTTGTTGGTTACTCTAAATTTTAAGGCGTCCTCTAACGGAATTTTTTTAATTTATCTTTAAAATTTATTTTTAAGAAAATACTGACATAAAGAATGGTTTCAGAGAAAACCGCAAACGAATCGACCAATTTTTCCGTTTTTTATAATCATTTGAAATTTAAACTTCCCCACCCCCACACTCTAAAACTGGGAGGAGTGAAAAGCTCACTTTTTGTAGGAGTGATTTGCATTTTCACTTTTTTTTAGAGTGAACTTTATACAAATACACTCTTTAAAGAGTGGAATTTCCGACTCCCTAAAAAGGAGTGAAATGTCTCACTCCGTTGTCGAGAGTGAAATATCTCACTCCATGGTCGAGAGTGAAAAATCTCACTCCGTTAACGAGAGTGAAAGCCCGACATTATACACTTGAAAAAATACCCGCTCAACTTTGAACCAATATATGGAGTGAAACAATGAAAAGTACCAAACTAAGTCAATTCTTACTTTTCAAAAACTACATTTTATAATATAACCTATAAAATTACGTTTATTTGCTATTAAAACGCACTCGTTTTCAAAAATGAGTGTCGCTCCTTCGAAAGAGTTAACGGTCACTCTCTTAAAGTGACTTAGATATGTATTATGCATCAGCCAGTCAGAAATTGTCTTCTCAGTTGTGATGATAAAAATGTTTCCGCCATTTCATTGTGTCCGTTATGTGTCCGACTTTCGTTTCCTCGGTCTACAAATGTGGATCGTTAATTTGTATTATTAATACTGAAAAGTAGTTTAAATTTCGATCTTGGAATGATATACTCCGATATCTTATGATTCAAAATAATCCACATAGATTAAATTTCTTGATCTGGAGTCAAAATAGAGAACAAATAATTCAGTAAAAAGCAATAATACTCCATTAATACTCAGTGACGAAGATGTTGCACTGCACATATCTTATTTATCAAACAAAGGATTATTATTCAGCAAACAAAAGATAATATTTAACATGAAAAACGGTAGGTCAATTTTAATTTCAACTTTTTATTTTCCGAAAGTAAATTCTAGAATGTTGAGTTAAAAGTTTTACTTTACACAGGAAGTTGTCTTCTATCTCTATGTGCTCGGAGGAAAAAAAAAGAAAAGAAAAATCGCTGACGCAAAGATTGGTATTTTATGCCTGATGGTAACAGAATAAAACGCTTTAGTAATTTTAAAAGTTTGCAGTATGACTTATATTAGATGACATTTATTAATTAGAGATAAATAACTCATTAAAATTGTTTTTCCAACAGTAAGAACAAAACATATGTAGCAGTGTTGAATTCAGAGGGTGTCCCGGGGGAGGTATTCCCCCGGAGCATTGAAATGCCCCTCGGAAATTTTGAGATTTTGTGTTTTCAATGGTCAAAATGGGCAATTTCCCTCCCCGGAGCTCTATAATGTCCTCCCCCGGAGCCAGAAATATCCCTCCCGGCGAAAAATGTCTGAATTCAACACTTATGTTGTCATTTCTTTTATTTTATATTTACTTCATTTTTCATTTTCCTACATGAGTATATTTTTTATAAAACTTTAACTCACCCCCGGGGGAGGTATTCCCCCCCCCCGGAGCATCGAAATGCCCCCCGGAAATTTTGAGATTTTGTGTTTTCAATGGTCAAAATGGGCAATTTCCCTCATCCCTGATTCATAGAATACTATAGGGTAGATGTAGCAGTAATGTACACACTGAATGTTTTTGGTTTATAAAAAAAATAAAAAATAACTAATAAAAATTTAGCTTTTATTATTTTTTTTTCGTAACTCGCCCTTGCATATTTTATAATTTAGCACTATTTTTGACACTCTTAATTAAACCAATCAGGAAGCACAAAATAATGTTTTTAAGTTTCACTGTTTTTCATTGAAAATCGTGTTTTCATTGAAAATCATACTAAGAGCTGGCTTCATTTAATAAATTTATGTATTTCTTATTTTATTGCAAAATTTGCAATTTTTTGTTTCTGTAGTTGAAGAAAGCTTTGAATTTTATGTATTTAATGTCGTTTATAAAATTTCATTAATTTTTAAGGTTTTGAGAGGAGTGTCCATTACTGGAATACTTAAGTAGTCATTTTCCAGTAATGTACACCTCATATAGGCACTGTTATAAAAGCAATTACGGTAATGTTTATAGTGCATAAAATATTTTGATTTAATTAAAAATTTAAATAATCAATTTTAATTTTTTAATTTTACTTACCAAAATGTAATGACACCAAAATTTTTATAAATAGTTGTTTTTAAGTTATATTAATGTGATTTATAAAATTTCAATATATTTTTCATTTTATTATTATTATTTTTAGCACTTTCCGACAAAGTTGAAAAGTGCTTATGCATTCGGTTTGTCTGGCCGTCTGTCAGTCTGGCCGGATGGCCGTCTGTCCGCGCTCTAACTCCCGTAAATATACTCGAATTGCTATGAAATTTTTATACGTTATTGAGGTTTACCCTAGCACGAACCCTATTGAAAAGGAAGTATCTACCATGATTAGTTTATCTACAGAGAGAATCAAAAGTTTCCCATTACATTAAGGCCTATGGTGAAAAATCGTTAATATACTCGGATTGCCATGAAATTTTAGGACGTTATTGAGGTTTACCCTAGCACGAACCCTATTGAAAATGAAGTTTCTACCATTGATTTACGTTAAATAAATCAATTAAATAATTTTGAATAAAAATTCTGGTGAGAAATATTATTTTCAAACTTGAGTAGAATTTCCGGACGTTCTAGTGTTAATGAATCATTTACTGAATAATTATGCACGGTGTCTAGCCCTGGTGGCTGTCAAATTTGATTTTTAATTTTAAATTAGGCAATTTTTTGCACCATGCCAAATTTATATTTTATCCATTTTTTTCATTTATTTATATTTTGTTTTTAGCACAATGGCATCAATGGCAAAAATGCCTGGCATACCTGTCAAATATTGGGGCCCTGTACTTTAAAAAAGCGTATTTATTATAAGTATATACCGTATTTATTCTAATAGAATGCGCCCTCTAATAGAGCGCGTCTTCTAATAAAGTGCGCACCTTGGTGCTGATTGAAAAAATAAATATACGGAAACGATATAGTAGATAAGTAGAAAACGATTACTTAAATGCATTATCGAGGATTCTCATCGATCAAAATAGAGATATTCTATCAAAGCGATGGAGTGGCGATGCAGCAAAAGTTTCAAATTTTGAACAATGTACCACTCCTGTAAACTATAGCGCCAAGGATATGCACACTGTTAAAAATCTGCTGCATTTTGCTGCAACGCACTCCCCTGCTTGTATAGAAAACGGTTACTTGGCCGTGAAATGGCGCTTTTTCATTGGTTGGAATAGAGATATTATATACAAGTGGTGGAGGGCGTTGCAGCAAAATGCAGCAGATTTTTAACAGTGCACTTTTAAAAATTTGACCCATTTGTTGCAGAGTCACTCCACAGCTTTTATAAAATGTCTCTTTATGGCCAATGAGAATGCTCCATAACACAGTAAAGCAATAGTTTCCTATAAAAGCGGTGGAGTACGTTTTTAATAAGTCCGTAATAAATACGGATTAAGAAAAAAAAATAAGCATGGTTTTTGTATCAAACTTTACTCTTGCATAAAAAAAGTTCCTGTTTTTGGCAAAAATAATGGATATTTGAATGAAAAATCTATTCTTTGAAAGGATTTATTATTTTATTCACTTTAGTAAAAAACTGATTTTTTTTTTTTTTTTTTTTTTTTTTTGAAAACCATTGTAGAATTTTGGTATAGAAAAACCTGTTTAAAAATTTTTTTTAATTTGTAATACCAGAGTATTAGAGTATGTAGCATTTTTTAATTTCAATACAAATAAGATTTTGTTTTCCATATATAAAATACAAAACAAGTTGTGCAGTATCCCTATGGAATATGGAAAAATAGAAGGACTAGTGAAAAATGCTCCAAGGAGCAGTGAAAAAGCAGAATATGATTTTAATTGAGCATTAAAAAGTAATGGACAAGTGCTTCTGTTAATTACTGAGCATGAGGAAGGATAAGGGATCCCTTCTTGGCTACAACTCACTTCAATGCCAACTTTGAAAAAATCATATTTGCGCTTTTTCCGTGAAAACAAATCAGTCGCAGTTACTATAAAAATGTATAGTGTAAAGACGTAACCAGTAAAGATGCAGCTTAATTAGACAAAAATGTAAAGGAAGGCGACATAATGTCAGATACCTAGTTCCTGCAGGTATCACATTCATGCACTGCCACCAAGCATACCCTAAGTGTATAATTGCACAGAAAATTGATTTGTAGTATAGTGCAGAGTGAACAGTGCAGTTAACATCAGAGATGTAGTACAGGCTATACGCCGTACACCTTCTGGACTTTTTAATAGAACACCATATACCCTCTGTTTTTCAAGAAAGCTTATAGTATACACATTCTAGAATATCTCTCTGCTTAGAGCATATATCTTATGTTATTTTTATGACTACACCCCTGGTTAACATCTAAAGCACGGTGGAAAATTCTACTAAAGAACCGCAAATTTCTTTTGTATGGAAAAAGCGCAAATATGATTTTTTCAAAGTTGGCATTGAAGTGAGTTGTAGCCAAGAAGGGATCCCTTATCTTTCCTCATGCTCAGTAATTAACAGAAGCACTTGTCCATTACTTTTTAATGCTCAATTAAAATCATATTCTGCTTTTTCACTGCTCCTTGGAGCATTTTTCACTAGTATAAATTATACGCTACTATCTTGCATAATATGAAGTACATAGCATTTACAGGGCCATACAAAAGATTTCAAATAGTATATTCTTTCCGAAGTACCGTATATGTGTCCGATGATGGCTGATGGAGGGATGAAATGCATTTTAATTATGATATGCGCGTTTATATTTCGCTAAATATATGCACATTATACGGTGTGTATAAATGTTATAGTTGATATACAGGGCTACCCAAAAGAGCTCACCAACGTTACTGAATATGAGCGTAAATTATTTAAGCGTGGTTCTTAAATAAGCTATGCATTTTTACGCTGAGCTTCACTAAATTTACTGAGAAATGTTTGCAGAATATAGATAAAAGGATATACAGCGCCACGCAAAGAATTCGGTACATGGACGCTTATGAATGATGATTTATGAGAATGTGATTTCAGTTGTTTTAAAAGTGTTTTAGTTTACAATAAATTTTAGCCTAATGCTGACGTGTAATAAAGGTACAATGTAAACTACAGGGCTGAACAAAAGTATTCAAGTATGTTTCCATCTAATAGTATGAATTGCTGAAAAAGAAATTTCAAGTTATTGGGTATTTTCTTGCTAAACTAAATTTTCCCATTATATCAACTGACATATAAAATACAGGTCTGTTCAAAAGTACTGGAATACCTATTTGGGTACATTTGGCTATACACTATTATTTCCCTAAATAACAAAGTTTTGTTAAAGATTTCATTAAGTGTTGAAAAGTGCTTCATAATCTATGCTTAACGCATGATTTTTCTTACTTGTTTAAAAATGAATCTAACTATGTTTTGCCTATTTTATAATCTGACAATCAAACCACTCATGAAGCCGAAAAAATGTTTAAGGGCACAGTCAATGAGGGGCTTATAGAGCTTAATCGTTCACCATTTAAATAAAAACACTTAAGTTACAGAAGTCGTCAAAAACACATTTTCTCTCTTAAATATTTTTACTTTTTCAATTTTGTCTGAAGATATATTTTTTAATAATACTTTCATCTTTGGTACCGGTTTTGTAACAGTAAAATAAACTTTATAAAAATATCTGCGCCCGAAATCGAAAAAGTAAAAAAGATGCGATATAGAGACGAACTTCAGCTATTCAATGCAAAATAAATAAAATGTCAAAATGCAAACGAGATATTAGAAAAATCTCTCCCCATAGGATTAACTCGTGAGTGTCTTCGCCGGCAGGTACTACATGCATATCTACTCTATATACAGGGATAAGAAATTGAAATTAAATATGACTTACCATGTCATTTTATAAATACGGTTTGTATTAATATATATTTTTCAGAAATAAGATTTTAATTACACATAAAAAACATAGATAACGTGCATTATGGATTTATTTAAATAATATGTAACCAGTGTTCTCGCTGTCGCTCGCCATTTCGCCAAATTGCGACTAAATTCTTCATTTGGCGAGTAAACAAGCGATTAGACTCGCCAAATTGCTAGTGCTCAATTTTTCTTTTTTTCTTTTCATTTTCGTTTTTTATACGTATGCATGTATACATATTTTTAATATATACATATTTTTATATATTAGTAGCGGATAGTTGAAATTAGATTAATAACAATCATTGTCGCAGTTATAAAAACTTTAGAACATATTTAAAAAAGAGGAGTACATTAAAGGATTAAAGACAATTTTTTTGTGTTCCACTACGAATTTATTTTGCTAATACTTTTTTCATTTGGCGAATGTTTTTGATTTTTAATTAGCCAAATTACGAACGTTGGTCAAATGTCAGCGAGAACACTGTATGTAACACTTAATGGGTATCTGAAAAAAAAATGTATGTTTCATATTTTAAAACTGTTTAATAACTTGCGCTTATGGGCATTTTAAAACTATCATATATTTATGGGACTACCAATGAAAGCAAACACAAGGAGAAAGATTGGAATAAAATAGTTTATTTCTGTCAATAATCTAATTTAATTCATGTGTAACTTTAATTACGTTTTCCCTTAAAAAGTTCAATTAATGTTACATACTTTGAATTAAATAAATATTGTCAATAAAGTATTTTATTCCAATCTTTACCACGTTTGTATTTATTTTCATTGTATGTTCTAAAAGACACGATTCTTTTAAAATGTCCATAATAGCAATAAAAAAGGGGAATTCATTGCAAAAAAAAGAGCATTCACTCCTATGAATAAGTGACTACTCACTCCTAGAGATGGGAATGCTCGGAAAAAAACCGGAAAAATTGGGGAAAAAACCGGTTTTTTTCGGTTTTTTTCCGAAGGCTTATTTTTCAATTTTTCCGAACTGGAAAAATTGAAATTTCATTTATGAAATAATATAGTGAAAATTTTGTAATAGCTACATTCTCATACTTTTTATTTTATTTATTTTTATGTTGAGTGTCTCACATGAAAATTTTAATGTGGGTAATCTGATCTCTGAGCAGAAATCTGTTTGAGAAGACTTGAAAGGATCCTTCACATTTTTTTCTTGAAACACAAGACCCTTTGCAAAATTTCTCTTGAAAATAGACATTTCAGAAAAAGTTTAATCAACAAATTGAATCTTTCGCAAGTGCAGTGATTGAAGAAAAAGAAAATATCATGCTATACAGCAGCTGAATCTTATTAAGTTGCATATATGTATGTAAATAACCTTATTAAAATTGTCTAAATAGGAACCTAAATATAGTAATAATTTCTTATTCAAAAATTCTGAATATATTTTGTGCAAATATATACAAAAAGTTCACAATTTCACAAAAATTTGATTACATGAAAAAAATCTAGATATGTAATTAAATGCAACTTCTCTTTTTAAAAAATTAATTCATGTGTAAAATTATTGCAATAATATGCCGATTAATGGAAGTGATAAAATTAAAAATTCAACATAAAATTTTGAAGTATACATTTATTATTTTAATCTATCTTTTCAAGAAGTAAGTATTGAATTTGTGAAAAATTTGACTTCCAGTTTTTGGTGTATTTAAACGTTTTAGAAGGTCCTGAACACGTTTTGATGGTTTTCGGAAAATATCTGTCACTCTGTGAGTCTGTATGTGACAAATTTTATGGGCACTCGATCTCAAGAACTGATGCACATAATTTCACAAAACTTTAGATTCAGTTACACCTTGATATAAACACAAGATGTTTAGTTATTAGTATATCGCCAAACCGATGGCGCTGCTATGCTGCATTATTCATAATTTCCACAATAGTTCTATCTCAAACTAATGTATGTATTTTTATAAAAATTCAGATTAAGTTAATCTTTGACATAAGTTCGTGCTCATTACTTTTTGTGGTGTAAATTGCTTAACAGATGACGCTGCTATGCTGCATTATTCATGATTATCGCAATAGCTTTATTTCAAGGACGATTTAAAAAAAAAATCAAACTACAGTTTCAGACAGTTTTTGATGTATAATGTTGTTT
Organism: Maratus speculifer; assembly: GCA_964019185.1. Classification (NCBI taxonomy): domain Eukaryota; kingdom Metazoa; phylum Arthropoda; class Arachnida; order Araneae; family Salticidae; genus Maratus; species Maratus speculifer. The sequence continues at coordinate 16,481,654 of OZ025292.1, forward strand.
AGTTTTTGGTGTAAATTGCCCTATAGGTGGCACTTCTGTGCTGCATTTTTCAAGGTTTCGTTGTAGCTGATTAATTGAATGTTTTTTCAAGGTGTTGAATCTAAAATTGACCTCCATACCTCCATAATGTACTGTAATGTTGCAAAAACATGGGCAGTTTGCATTAGAAAAGTACAACTTCGATGAAAAAAACCCCATATTTTATTACAAGTAACTATGTTATAAATTATACTTTCCCTCTTGATTAAACTTTGAATTTTTGTAGTTTTCTAAAGCACAGTAGAAGTTTATCTCTGTATGTAACTGCTTTTGTTAATTCCTCAAATAGTGAGCATTTTCTATTTGTAGTGTTCTGTTTTCATAACTTTTGAGTTCCACTCTTAGAAATATAAAATTACCATGTAGAAACATTACTGAATATGGTTTCTTACTCAAGAATAGAATACCAGATTTCAGAGTAAAAAGAAAAAAAATTACATTTAATTAAACTTAATATTTTTCTGGTTTCAGTGAGTAAAAATCTAACAGTCAATAAATCCTACGCTGTTTTTTAGTTGCAGACCTGAGTAAGCCAAAGTAAAACTTACAAGGAAGGTCTCCATTGGGAGCATACTCAGAATTTTTTGAGAAAAATACGAATTAAACTACTCATGTAGGTAATAAAGGATCAGTGAAAATTAGCGGCGGAATTACATTATTAGATATGTAAAAAAATGAAATAGTTTGGAATAATTGGCGTGAAAAGCTGAAAGCGACGCGGGATTTGGCGAGCAGTACATTTCCTCGCCAAAAGCAGACGATTTTAACGAATCTGAAAATTGATTTTAATTGACTTCACTGTTAAAAATCTGCAGCATTTACTGCAACGTCACTCCACTACTTTTATAGAATATCTCTTCTGACCAATGAGAATGCTCCATAGCACGGTGAATTGACCGTTTTCTATAAAAGCGGTGGAGTGACGCTGCAGAAAATGGTACAGATTTTTAGCGGTGTTGTAGCTTGTGCAATATTGCATTTTTTGCAACGCATTCCACCACTTGTATATAATATCTCTATTCCAACCAATGAGAAAGCTCCATTTCACGGCCAAGTAACCGTTTTCTATACAAGCAAGGGAGTGCGTTGCAACAAAATGCAGCAGATTTTTAACAGTGTATTTTTCAATTTGGAACAATTTTAATCAATTTAAATTGTGTTTTAAATGATAAAATATATTAATTTCCTTTTGTTATAAGTACTTATAAACGTATATGACAAAATTACACTTAAAGTAAAGTAAAAATGCAAAATTAAATTACTTAAACTAAACTTATTTAAATAAATTGAACATAGAAAGTTTTTTCTTTAAAAAGTATTCGAAGCGTAAAAGCGTATTTTTCAAAATTTCGTTTTTTCGCCAACCGGAGATAAATCGCCAAATAAACGAAATTTTTATTATCTTTTTACGGACGTTATAAGGAGGTTCCGCTGAAAAATTTTTTATAAACATATATAACTATATAAGAAGAACATTCGGTAATTTTTTCAGATTTTTCTGAGTATGCCCGTATGGAGACCTTCCTTGTTAGTTTTGTCTGAATTTAGATTATAAAACTAAATCAAAACTTTTTTCAGTTGAGATTGGAAAGCTATACCAAAACTAAACATATTTTATAAAGGAAATAAAATTATAATTCTAAAAAAAAAAAAAGTAATAATGTAAAAATATACATTTTTTAAACAAACAATGGAATTTTTGAATACTGATATTAATAATAATGACAAAACTGCAATAATTTCTTTAAACTAGTATCATTTACTTAAAAACTATACTTATGTAAATGGAATGCATAATTTATTTCATTCCAAACTGCAGACATATTGGCTCAGGTTTTTACATTAGGTCAATTGGTAGTTAAACATGTAACTGAAAAATCATTTAAACAGAGATATGATATAACAAACAATAGCGTTTAATAAAAATTCTTAGGCTATGGAAAAAAAAAAACTAAACTTTTAAAAGCAGGCTTTGCTACTTTCTTTTTATTTTGTAATATAAAGTGAAAATAATTTTTATTTAATACATATAAATGGGAAAAAATGTTTATTATTTAATATTCTCTAAGAAAATATGATTTATTTGGGAGAAATAGTCATGAAAAATCAATTTTTCCAATTTTTCCGTTTTTTTCCGAAAAAAACCGGTAAAAAACCAGTTTTTTTCCGCCACTTATATTTTTCCGGAAAATTTACATCTCTACTCACTCCTACTAGGACTGAAAAAACGCACTCCTTTAGCAAAAGTGAATAGTCACTCCTCAGAAATAGTGATTATTGACCCCTGTGTAGAGTGAATATTCACTTCCTAGGAGTGAGTATTCACTCTTTCAAAGTGTCAATGATTCCACTTTTGCTCAAAGTGAATAGTTCACTCTAAAGAGGTTGGGCATATTTTGAGTCTGCGATAGAGTGAGTATTCACTATTCTAGAGTGACTATTCACTCCTTTTTATTTAGAGTGCATTGAACACAGTTCAGTTCTCAACGATTCAGATTTTCAGCTCAAAATTTAAGTTTATGTCTAAGCTTCTAAAAAAATTAATGAGATGCAAAAAATAACGGTAAAAAATAGTTGTACGTTACTCCAAAGTCTAAAGCGCCCTCTATCGAGATTTTTTTTAATTTATCTGTATAATTTATTTTCAAGACAATACTGACATAAAGAAAAATTTTAGTGAAAACCGCAAATCAATTGACCAACTTTTTTTTTTTTTTAACCATTTGAAATTTGAACCTATCCACTCCCATTGAATACAGTTCAGTTTGCGCTATTTAACCACAGATTTTGAGCTCAAAATTTAAGTTTATTTCTAAACTTCTAAAAAAATTCAATGAGATGCGAAAAATAACGGTAAAAATAGTTGTTCGTTACTCCAAAGTCTAAAGCGCCCTCTATCGGCATTTTTTAAATTTATCTTTATAATTTATTTTCAAGACAATACTGACATAAAGAATAGTTTTCGTGAAAACCGAAAACGAATCGACCAATTTTTCCGTTTTTTTATAATCATTTCAAATTTTGGACCCTAAACTTTGATGGCACCTATCTCAGGGATTCGGAAGAAATTTGGGACCCTTAGTTTCCCATTTAATATCTTTTGTCTTGATCTGTACCATCACCCCTTAAAGTTTTGCCCAGTAGTTTAGATACACCCTGCATAACAGCGACTCAATCGATTTTACTTAAACTTTGTAACGAAATATTTTTTGTCACGAAAAGACTATTAAACTAAGTCGCATATTAAACAAAAAAAGTATATTAGTGGGTCATTTCGGCTTTCAGTGCCGAATGCTGTTAAGCTAAATTTATCTAAGAAATGGCTTAACGATTTTGATTCAATTTTATATTCTACTGTTTTGATTACCTGAAGACCATTGCGCTAAGTCACATGTTTGATCAAATTTGATTAGTGGGTCATTTTGGGTAATGCGAGTCAAGGTCTACAGCCAATAAATTGGCAATATTTCACAAAATATTGGTGACATTTGGTCGAAAAATCGACTGTTAAGATTACGAAAGCCAACCAAAACACGTATTTGACGCAAAATGAAAGAATGCCTCTAAATTTGGCTATATCTGGCAGAAAATATTGTCTTTCAGAATGTGAAGAAATTTTTTATACTTTCTTAATAGAATTTGAGATGCATGGTTAAACCAATCAGAGTCGAGCTAAAAAAATGATTTGGATCGATGTCCTTTCGTGGTAAATTTTAAAATACTGTAAAATTTATGAATGTGCATACAAACATAGTTTTCTTATTGATTGTTTTTATAAACAATACTAAGGTACCCTGGGGTAATAACGCCACGTTAAGGTTCTACCAATTTTCACGGCTTAGTTTTAGATTGTATTTTTCAAACAAATATAGGATCTGATACAGCAACTCATTGACTACCTATATAAAATAAAATAATTTAACAGATATGTATACATAAATTGTGATGGCGTTTTTTCTTGACCAATGCTATTTGGCGTTAATACCCACTTATATGGGTAATAACGCCATGCAAACAAAACTATAAAATAAGATGGAATAATGACATGTAGATTGTCCAATTCTAAAAATACAAACTCTACAAACTTAGAAATTGACAAATTGCATTCTAAGCTATTGAAAATGTTCAATTTTTTGTGACAGTGTAAGAAAAAGATGTGTGTGGTGGTGGGGGGGGGGAGGAGGAGGCAAAAGAATATCAGATTCTAAGCTACGTTTTGCTTAAAAATGACCATTTAAATAGAATTATTAGAAACATTGTACGGATTATTTGAATTAGTATTTATATTCCCATGTATGCATTCTATGCGATAGAAAATATTGATTTTTTTGTGAAAGTGAAAGAAAAAAGAGTGAGGGGCGTTATTACCCCGTGATACTTATTGCGCAGTAAATCCTGAACTACAAATTATCTCGAGAAGATATCCAAAATCTTCTACAACAATTTGAAAGTACATGAAATACACTACAAATTTATGTAATAAACAGAGTATTTCCGGATAAAAAATATAGTCTTCAGATCAAAAACCTTATCTCGCAAATTTTAGATCAAGCGTCAATTTTAGTTGCTTGTAAAAACAATAAGACCTAAAAATGAAACAAATTAACTTGAAGATGTTTTTTGCGATTTATGTGACTCAAAACCCTTCTGCGCAGAGCACATGGGTGTCATTTACCTGATTATTTCATAATTATGCAAAATATAAGCACTTGGCGTTATTACCCCGCCTGGCGTTATTACCCCAGGGTACCTTATTATAAATAACATTTTTATAGTAATAATACAGAGAGACTGATACAGTGAAAATATTATATCGAATTGAACACAAAGTTAATTTTGACCGAGCTTAGCTCTGTCACTTTTGCTAGTACATATAAAACTCTTTCATAAATATATTTTGTATGGTAAACAAATCGCGATCACCACAGATATCAGCACTATCTTTTTTTTTTTTTTTAGAAATACATTAAATCTTCCTTCGTGAGAAAGAATGAGTGTAGTTATATTATCTAAAATTACATGTTGAAATGCGTTAAAAACAAGTTGGAAATTGCACGTGAAGCGTAGCAAATGAGGTGCGTTCGTACGATAACGAAGTTTTAAAAATATTACTCTGAGATATCAATCTCATAAAATTGTAAATAGTGAATGACAATTAAAACACTCATCGAACAATGTTCTCCCTGTACCATTATGTAATGGAATACTTTTGTGTGGCCTTGTAAATCAATAAAAAATTTTCTTTGCATCACAAATTATGTAAAATGTATATTATAATATGTACTTAATAGTTGCATATAAATTTTATTAAGTTCGAATGAGTGTAACACCATTAAAATACATTTGAAACATTTTTCCCCATTGACCGTAATATAACGGAATACTTTTGATTGTCCCTGTAATTGATCTATGCACCCGATTATCATAAAATTTGAAATGACTCGACAAAATTATGTAATAATTATGTATTTTAAATTTCAAACATATAAAATACATTTGAAACTTTTTCCCCATTGACCATAATGTAATTTAATACTTTTGATTGCCCCTGTAATTGATCTATGCACCCGAATATCAAAAAATTTGAAATAACTCGACAAAATTATGTAATAATAATGTATTTTAAATTTTAAACGATTAAAATGCATTTGAAACTTTTTTCCCCATTGACCGTAATATAATGGAATACTTTTGATTGCCCCTGTAATTGATCTATGCATCCGATTTTCATAAAATTTGAAATGACTCGACAGTTTTATGTAATAATTATGTATTTTAAATTTCAAATAATTCGGTTGGGTAGTTTTTGCGTTGTTATATGCGGACAGACAGACGGACGGACTGAACGACCACTATAGGTGCTACGTATTTACATAATTACGAACGCACCTAAAAAGGAAAGAAAAAAGTAATTTTACCACTGTTTCTTAATAAGGATGAACTGGGGAGAGAGCAATTCTCCCCTTCTGAGCATACTTGACCCCTTTTTTGGAAATAATATTTTAATCCGACTCGGTTCAGGTCGCTCAAAAGAAAAAAAAATCTCATGCTTAGTCGAATTACAAAAAGAATGCTTAATCAGGTCAAACAAACAGAACCATGCCCGATTTTTGAGTCCAGTCAAGTTGCTGCTTATATTTTTAGTACTACAGTACTTCCAGTTTAACTATTTTTAATTGTTTCAGGTTCAGGTCAGTTTTGAACTGAATTTTGACATTTGCAGATCAGATTCATGAAGGCTCGATCTCTCAAAATAATATTCAAAATTAATTTTAAGATGAAAAAATTATATCCGACTATAAACGAGTATATATACTATATGGCCAATGATGACGGTCACTTGCACTTTTAGACGTTTTCTTAAATATAGAAGAAGGTACCTGAGGAATTATTCTGAAACTCCAAGAGTGGAACAGGAGTGTACAAGATCAGGAATTTGTCCAGTCTTTTCCCACAGGAACTTGTTTCTGTAAAATTGTGAATTTTTTCTTATATTTATGATAATTTTAGTCCTAATTTTGTGAGTTTTAAATTTTTTATGTATTCATGTTCCATCTCTCATTTATATATATATATATATATATATATATATATATATATATATATATATAAAGCTAAGTAATATGTTCTTTGATAAATTTAACTGTTTATTTACCGGCCAGATTTTATTTTTAAATGATTAAATTTATGAAAAGTTCAATTTGAACAAGAAAACTGTAAGAAAACATTGTTTTGAAATATTTCTAAGGCATAGCATGGAGAAAAAGAATATTACTTTTAATGTATTTTTAACTCTTTAACACCTAAGGGAGGCGAAAAAAATTCTACCTTTAAATCCGAGCTTTTCAAAGCATCATTTTGTTAAGATGAACTCGTCCGGTTCTGTTTTCTAGTTTGTAGGAGAGGCGTGACTGAAATGTCAATATGATGGATTTCTCTTTCCCCCCATACTTTTCTCCAGCTAAGTATCGGAATCAATTGAGGGAAGATACGGATAATGACTTCTCATTTATGTCTGATTCCCCCTCTGTGATAGTGCAATAATTATTTGTTTGGAGTGTTAATTCTAGAATAAACTTTATTTATCTACATATTTTGTAGGATACACATGTTTACAAATTACAATATTTGAAAAAAAAAATTTCAATGCTCTCATAGAAGCATCATAGTGCAAAGATGGTTAAAAATACAGATCAACAAAAAATAGTCAAAATGATACAGGTAACCTCATATCCCTAAAAAAATTAAAATCTGAAAATAAAATTCAACACACATTCTATATATGGAATAAATTAAAATATCAGAATAATATCAGAAGTATTTGTAGTTTATTATTTTCATTATAATACAATTATTTTGGTCAAATAGAAAAATAAAATTGGCTTGTTTTACGAGAGGATTCATACTCATTTTAAGGATTAAAAATTCAAAAAAAAAAATTAAAGAGATTTTTTCTAAAGTCGTCCTCTCTAAAATTTCTACGGTACAATATAAGAGCATTATACTTTTAAGATGATTATTAAAAAAATGTTCTTTCTTGCTCAAAATTATGAAATTTTTTTCGATGTTTAAAAATTTATTTTTAAAAGTAAAATCGAGAAATTTCAGTCATGAAAATTTCATCAGCCAGCCACTTCTTGATTGATTCTGATTTCTTATTTTGATTCTCTTATGATTAATGCGCTACATTTTGAATTAAAATCGATTGTTGTCTCCTTTTCTATAGCTTAGCGTCGGGGTTCGTTGTTCTTATTTCAAAACATCAATTTTCACAGAATTTTCAGAAAGTGTGCTTTTAACGTAAAATAGAAAATGCTGTTATAGTTTTCATAGTTTCTGAATAAAAACATCTGAACATTTCAAGTAAATTTTAAAATGACATCATGGGATAGAATAATTATTTATTGTTCGTAAATAGCCCTAATTAATCTTATTTAATAAGAAATATTAAAATTGTTCTCAAATACAAACTGTTATTATTATTATTACTTTTATTTTATTTATTTATTTATTATTATTATTTACACATTCATAGATTTATTTGGAATACAACGTAGTATTCTCCATTAAAAGAGAAATAATTTGTATTTTGCTTGTATCAGCAAAAACTTTTCTAGAATAATCGACAGAAATCGTGTTTTATGTTGATTTTTGATGTGTTATAAATAATAATAATAATAACGCAGTGAAAGATTACATTACCAGACGTAACGAATTTGAGGTAATATAAAAAGCACTGTTAAGTTCATAGATACAATAGTACATATGAATAATAATGTCTGTAAATTTCATTATTTTTTTCTTCAAAATGATTTTGCTAATTGTTAGAATGTTTCGCATTGTTGAATATAGATTTCGAATTGTTCAGATTCACGGTCGCCAGTCGCCACGTTGCGATTATTATTTTTTTTTTTACTTGACGATTAATTTTTGGCTTCTAAGTCATCATTCATTGGCAAATTTTGCGGGTTTTTTTCCCCTCGCGATCAATTTGACGAAAATAGTGCATCGCAATCCACTGACAAGAATTTCAGTTTTTTTTCGCAATCCTCTAACCAAACTCGCGTTCTTTTGCGATCATTTCACAACAATCATGTTTTTTAGGGAAATTTTATTAAAATTTGCGCTTTTTCAGCGATTTTTTGACAAAAGTAGCTATTTTCAATCATTTAAAAAAATTAGCATTTCCCCTGCGATCTTTTGACAAGATCCGCGTTGTTTCTTAATTTTTGTTAGAAATTAAACATGTGTAGTGTCTGGAATATTGGGATTTAGCAGCCACTGGCTCTTTAAAAATTTTGGGAGTCTGCACTTATATTGTTGAACAGGGGAAAATAAAAAAATCTCTAATTAAAAGGTATTTAATTAGACAAGTTAATGATAATCTCTTTATTTGTTTGCTACAATTTTTATACAAAAAATACAAACGAAATAAATCAGACAGTGCTAAAATATGAAACAATGTTATTTTTATTTTCATAATTTTATTAATATATTAAGTCTTGAAACAGTTGTATGATTATTCTTTCAATTCTTAGGATTTTTATTACGTTGGCCCAGTTTTCTGCACAGAAAAACAGACCAAGGAAGTTTTAACATCTTATGCGGTTACTAAGGTCATTGTAACGTAGGCATATTTGATTTAACTTTAGCAGATTCTTGAGGATTTAATCTCTCAATTTCATGTATATATAAAATAAGTTAATTTAATTACTCAAAAGATGTAGACGCAAAAACTTCTTTCATTAATAGCTAATACAGCTTAGAGGCTACTTTTGGTGTTTGAAAAATTTGTAGTGCATTGAAAAAACTATTAAAATTATAAAAGGCTGCAATCAAGTATGTAAGTGCAGATTTCTTATGAGGGAACAGATCAAGCAACACATTTTTTATGTACTTTATTTCTCCTAAAGTATATTTAAAATGTTTATTTATTTATTTTTAAATACACTTAATAAAGGTACAGCCATGTATTGATAGAATATATTTAAATTAGGAAACTTAAAATAAAATGTCATAGTAATTTTATTAAATGATTAAAAAATCAAATTAAGCCTTTTCTAGTGGTCTCATGGGCCCGGACTTGTCCCCTTATAACTATAACTTATAACTATAAAAGCATAAAATTAACAGGCCTGACCACTGAAGAAATTCTGAACGGAACAGAATTTTCCATTTTTCATAAATACCGTAATTTCGGGTGTATAAGCCGCGGATCAAACAATTCTTTTTGGACCCAGAAATTTTATTTAGTGTTTGAATACAAATATTTACGGCGATCTAAGTAGTTACACTTATTTCTTAAAAAATTCTGGGTCGAAAAAGAATTGTTTGACCTGCGGCTTATACACCCGAAATTACGGTAAATTACTTATCAAAATGTAAAATATTCTTGTCACGTGAATGCAAATTACTTCCTCGTGCTATTGCTTCCGGAAATTTCATTCAGAATGCTTCGACGGCATTTTTTCAAAGATATACTATCTTTATTAAAAATTGGATAACACTATTCGAATATATAGCTCCGGAATACGAATACCTGTCAGTCTTATGTGTTCTGCAAATACATAAATTCAGAAATGTGCCAGAAAGAAGCTCTTTTAGATTTCAGAAAAGCTTTAATAAATGACAGAGAAATATTTTCACAAACCTACTTTTTATTATACAGCTACAAAAGCTATCATGTTTTAATCCACACTTTACTTTTTTATTGTAAACAACATTAATTTTTTAGTCCTGTAAAATCATCGTAATAAAAAAATATACTGTAAAATTATCTGATAAATATGTATGCAGTATTAAAATTATTATTATTATTATTATTATTATTATTATTATTATTAAAAATTGAATCGGGTATGATCTACTTCATCTTTGCACAGCCCGGGCCTGGAAATTTCCACCCCATGCATACCCCTAGCTCTAGCTCTTTCTGTGAATTTCTTAACTATTAGATATGCAAATAGGTTTTAAAGATTTTGTTCTCATGATTTAGTCTGTCATATATATATATATATATATATATATATATTGTGTGTGTGTGTGCTTAAAAGTATTGGGTTTGACATGTCAATTGTTATCAAAATACCTAATTTTAAGCACGTAATATATACATATATATATATATGTCTTTCCTATTATATATGTTTACAAAACCTGTCTATCGCGTTACATAAAGCGTAATCATGCCCTGCATCATTTTTACAATGCTGTCGAAGTTCGTACCTAACTTGACACCTTTTACAGCTTTGTCATGTTTCTGATTTTTCCTCCTGAAATAATGGCAAAAAAAGTAGGATAATGCACTTGGCGGGCGCGAGCTTTTTTTCTCAAACTGTTTACAAAGGACTGAACTGTATGAAAGTAATTCATCGTGCCACTCAAACCAGCCATTTACTTTACATTTCAATTGGTGTTATATTTCATCCTGTTCTTGGGATTGTTTAGGTCTTAATAAGTTGGGGTGGGTCTGCTCTATAATCATAAACAAACTTAGGCTTTTTTGAACACTTGAAAAGAAAAAAAATACTTGATTCTTGAAATGACAGGTGTGACTTTGTGACAGGTAATGGAGTGACTTTGTGCAATGCACATGTTATACAATCGCTTATCGATCCTGAAAGTTTTTTTAATGTATTTCCACTTTATTTTAAATCTAGTGAAAAAAATCCTCATTTACACCTGATGAATATTAGAATTTACAAGCATAACTGGTGAAGTTTAGCACTTTCCCATTTTCGATAAATTTCCTGAAAAATATGTATGAATAGTAATAGTATGATTTTTCATTGAGGTGTGCCATGAGAATCTCAAAGATTTAAGAAAAAAATAATATCATAAACTATGACTTTTAATCCCAGTATCAAAGAATTATTTTAATTTATCATTCGAAAATTAAAAAAAAATGTAATTTAACAAATTACAATGACTATTTGGAAAATGATATTTTCAAAGTCTAAAAATTTAAAGACTTATAAAGGAATTCCATATTTAAATTAATAATAATAAACATAATTTTTAGAATGATCATAACAAGTCATAACGAATAGATGCTGTGTATTAAAAATTGTTTGTTGTCTGGAAAAGGATATTCATTAGGGGTTTGATTGTGGAAGGGGGGAGGTTTGGAAGAATTTTACCTATAGATTCTTTCAAACCATTACATAAATAGACTAAGTATAAGGGCAACGGTTTCTGAAATTTTACGAAATTTTTTTCCAAGAGTAGCTCTTGAAATGTGAGAAAGAGGGAGTGTATAAATTAACTTCTTAATTAAAACTTTATGTATAGAAGTTTTAAAGGGATTCATATTAGAACAAACATTTAAAAAAATATTGAAAAAGTGACAATTTCTAATTGGATTTAAATTTACAAGGATGATTAAAACACCTTGTATTTCAAGGATGATTCAAATAGTTACAAAAAATATGAATAAAATTTTTTAAGAGCTCGGACAACTGTATTTAAAGAACAGACAGCAAAAATTTAAATGTTTTTCTGGATTTCCTTATTTTGTAATAAATTTAGGCTCTAAATTTGTTGATTATTAATATTCCAGGGGACAAGGGGAGAAAAATGTCAATTTAAGAACTGACACACTTAAGAACTTTCTGACACATTTACTGATTAATTTATAAATGTCATGAAATATTGAGGAATGACAATTGAAATTTTTTTCCTATTCGAATAGGTGTCTTTAAAGTTTTGATAAATAAATTGAATCTTGAGTTATAAGCGGTTGTTTTCTGATGATGAGATTTACCGGGCTGTCGCATAAAGAAATTTGATTGAAAACGCGAAATTTTTTACATAATTTTTCAAACGATCATCTGCTTCAGTTGAAAAAAAAAAAAAAAAGAATATTCAATTTACAGTTTCTAAATAGGATTAAAAAAAAAAATTCTACTTTTTCGCATGTGATACTATCTTAAAATATTTTCTAATAAACTTATGTCAAGGAAAATCTGTATTACAAAATTCTTGATTATAATCAAATCGATAACTTTTTATAAATTTGGAAAAATGCTTTCATTTTAAAATTAATAAAAATAAGTAATAAAATAAAAGTTTCACTTCAAAAGCTTATTCATTTAAAAATAAAATAAAAAGTTCATAAAATTATTTCTTATCGACAAACTAATTTTGACGAATAATAAATTCTGAAAAACTTGATTGTTGATTGGTGAATCGGTGCTGACTTGGATAATAGCTGAGTTTCTTTTAAAAAGTGAGCTTTTTCTTTCGTTAAAATTAAATCTAGTAAATTAATACGACAAAGAAATAACAATTTAAAAATAAAATTTGAATCGAAGCTATGAATTTAAGCTGTAATTCAAAGTAATTTTTAGGATACAGTCAGTTTTTTCTTTCTTTCTTTCTTTTTTTTTTTTTTTTTTTTTTTCAGGAGGAGGGACGGAGGTGACTGTAATGATATCAGAAAAGAAAATGAAAAAAAAAGACCCTAGTTTATCAAAATGATATCAGCAATCTTTTACGTTAAATTCTTTAATATATATTTTAAAAAAACAAATTAAATCTGAGAGTAAATAATAATAATAATGACTATTCAATTGCAAGTAATTTTAATAATTATTTCTACAAGTAGCATGACATTTACAGGTTACTCTAAAAATGTGTTAGAAACTTTAAAGTTGTTGATCGAAAGAATTTTATAAAGTCGACTTCCATAACAGATAAATTTATATTCTAAATTTTATACTAAAGCATCTTTGGGAAAAAAAAAAAAAAAAAAAAAAAAAAAAAAAAAAAAACATTTTATTTAAACTGCGTGTTGCCTAAATTGTATTTTTGGGGGCCAAATTTCAAAATTGTTCTAATTTTATAGATAAAGAGAGAAAGTTTTAAGCAATATGTAGCAATGACTTTCCTTTAATGCATGATTTATTTTATTGGCACCATTTTATAAAATATGTTTGCTTTTATAAGGAAAAAAAAGAAAAAAGAAAGAAAGAAAAAACAATATTTGATTTATTAGAATCTAAATTAGCATATTCCAAGTAAGCAATTTTCTCATATTCAAAGATAAAAATATGTTTCAAAAAGTAGTCAGGTAGAATTTTATTACAAATCACAAAATTAAACATTATATTATAAAAGAAGTATGATGCACAAATGCAGTTTTTTTTACATCAAAACTGGTCAAAAAATTATTTGTGAAATAACAGAAACCTATTTTTTTTTTTTTTTTTTTTGGAAATTATACTAAATGTAGATACCACCGACCTAGACTTTAGATATCTAGATTAAGGCACCATTTTATAAAAGATATTTGCTTTTATAGAATAATAATTAAAAAAAAGAAAGGAAAGAAAGACAGAAAGAAAAATATTTGATTTGTTGGCATCTAAATTAGCTTATTCGAAATAACCAAGTTTCGCACATTCAAAGATAGAAATATGTTTCAAAAAGTAGTCAAGTATAATTTTATTACAAGTATCAAACTATATATTGCACTATAACAGAAGTATGATGCAGTTTTTTAACATCAAAACTGATCAAAAAATTATTTGTGAAATAAAAGAAAAATGAATTCTTTTTAAAAACAGGAAATTATACCAAATTAAATATAAATATTTAGCATAATAATAATAATAATAATAATAATAATAATAATAATAATAATAATAATAATAATAATAATAGTAATTTTATTTATCCGTATTTAAAAAAAAAAATCAAACTTTACTTATTTATTTTGTAAAAGAAAATACTCTCAAAGTTTTCTTTTTAAATCAATTCTTCAATGCGAAAGCGCTTAAAATAACCGTCATGGGACAATAATCGCTAGGAAATAAAGATGCAATTAATTCATCGATAAAGGAAAAAGAAAACAGTTCACTTGTAATTAGTTGGTTGCTAGTGTAATGTTTTTTCTTTCAAAAATAAGTATGTAAATATGACAACAAAATATTCCGTTGTTGAACTTTATTTATTTTTTTAGGACCGCGCTCAATTTAAATGTGCCTGTGATATTAAAAATATTCGCGATCACTATTGAATTTAGATGTTATATTTCCTTGGCGGGATTTTGAAAATCGGGTGGGATAGGGCGTGAGAGCAAATTTTTATTGTAGAAAATGTGCAATTTCCATTTTGCTTCTTTAACTTTAAATTATTTTAATTTTCTAAATATCTATCATCTGATCCAAATAACATTGCATCTCTTTCTTATTGTTTTCCTGCTTTACCTGACTTTTTGTCACTTTCAATTAAGTGTAATTAAATAACTTAATACAGTCCTCCCCACTTAATCGGGTAACGGATAATCGAATACCCCGCTTATTCGAATAAAATCCTCCGGAACCGAATTTAATCCCATTGGGCTAATGTTATTTTTCCCCGCTTAACCGAATACTTTTCACGAAATGTCCTCGCTTAATCGAATAACAAATGAGTGAGACAATTTCAAAAATGGGCGTGAAAAACATGTTTCAGTTGGAATTTCCTCCACACCTTTTGTAATTTTCGGTTGTTACACAGAAAACAAATTTCCAGAACTCCCAGCATGGATTTCGCCTGGCAGGTGTATAAGTACTGGTTAAGGGAGTTCCCTTCCTTGTTCATTTTTTTCGAATTAATTTCAAAAATGGTGACATAAATTGGACAGGAATTTCGATCAATTTTGTATTTTGTTTACTTTTGTTTGTCAAGACTTCTTTTTCACTTTTTCGATTTTTTTACAATTATTTTTAATGGAGATACTTTCATTTTCAAAACCAATCCCGAAACGAAAATCATCCTCATTAAAAATATCTGCGATAAAAATGGAAAAAGTTAAAAACGCCGACGCCTTTTGTACAGATCGATCTCAGCTATCCATTGCAAAAAAGATCATTTAAAAATATTGAAATGCAAAAGAGATATCTTTATAAATTTTTCTATAGCATTAACATTAACGAGCAAATCCTCGAAGTAACCCTTCAAGAATAATGTGTTGTCATTTAGAGGTTCAAGATGATAATTATGATGCCATTCGAAAAAAATCTCGTCCATTTTTTACTCTAAAATTTCACATAAACCGTTTCCATCTATTTTTTTAAACCTGTATAAATTACGTAAATTACATTTTAATAACAAAATTTGGATCCAATTCACATGATCTGCATTAAATGCAATGTAAACAAAATGCATGTGTTTACTGTCATAGAACTATTGCGTATTTACATGTCATTTTGTTTTTATTTCAGTTTGTATTATTTTTTAAAGTTTTTAACGATTTTCTTACTCTGGTAACTAAATATATTATCTTTAATAATTATGTCATTTTATTGCACCTTAAATACTACATTTATATGCCTCCCCGTTTAATCAAATACCCCGCTTAATCGAATATTTTTTCTGGAACCGTCGATATTCGTTTATGCGAGGACGACTGTAACAGCCCTGATACTTAATAATAAAACAAAAGTACTGATATCATACTCTTTTGAAATAAAAAGCTTTAGGAGAAAAAATAATAATAACATCCCCTCAATAGAATCCTTTTAACTGCAAAAAGAAGTAAATATAAGCCACATGTGAATATTCCATCACTGTCAGCCAAACAAAGTAATCGGCAAAGATAGAGAAGCACCCCTCAAGATACACCCCTAAATTCTCCGTACCCGACCGTATGCGCCTGTGATCGGCGTTCAATGACAGGGCCGTATCGGGCCGACTTAGGTGTTAAAGGGTTAATAAGTTTATTTTATACAAAAAAAAAAAAAAAAAAAAAAAAAAAACACACATTTACTTTAATATAAAACACACTTTTTAAAAATAATAAAAGACACATTTACTGCATTGTAAAACATACATTTTTTAATTTTTATAAAATACAAACAATTTTTATTATTGACATAAATTATTACATAAAACACACATAATCTTGAATTTTATGTAAAACATACAATCTGTTTTACTGAGTGAATGCATATAAATAAACAGTGATAGGGTGGACGACCGGGTTTTTTCCCTATAAAAAGACACTAACGACATCTAAATAAGTTTAAAATTATTACAATTGATGTAACAAAATTTAGCATGGTTAAAGTTTTTACCGTGTGTCTATTCATTAAAATATTATTTAAAGTTTGTTTAATTTACAAATTTCAATGATCGGTAATTAGCCAAGCAACAGGGTAAATGTTGATCGAAATCGTCAAATACTCCTATACTAGGCCCAGGAATATCATGACTGGACTATGAAACGTATGGAGAGAGTTGTCTCATGGGATGAAATACGATTCATCCTTCAATACGTCGATCGCCGTGTTTGGGTATGCCGCCTTCTATATGAACTATTAGTCCTTCTTACACAGTAGGTCATACAGCCCACTTGTTGCGATATTAAGACGCCACACTAGTCACTGAAAAAGACACGGATGATAATGTTAAGTCTGTGGTGGTGTTATTATCAAATATCTCGTTCAAATTTTAATATTTTTACATGATTTTTTTCCCATAGGATAATTGAAGACGATCTACAACCGGCTAGTTTTTACCTTTTCAACTTTTGTTTCAGATTTTTTTTTTAAATACTTTAACTTTCAGAATCTTGTGATCAGAAACTTTGATCCGATTGTGAAATTGAAACTATCGTAATATAAAAAAATATATAACCAAAATAAAAAAAAGTAAAAACTAGCCCGGTTGTAGATTGTCCTCAGCCATCTTATGCAAAAAAAAGAAAAAAAAATCATGTAAAAGTATTGAAATTTGAGTGAGATATTTGATAATAACATTCCCATACACTTATCATTATCATCCAGGTCTTTTTCAGTGACTAATGCGGCGCCTTAAGCTATAGCGAGAGTTCTCACGGGCGTTGTAGTGGCTGTTGTAGAGACCACGAAAGCCACGAACTATCTGAACAATCATAGCGGATATTTTGCCCCATTACATGGTATCTGTCATCCGAAATGGAAAAGGAGTCGTAGTGCAAGACAATGTTCCATGTCACATGACTCGAATTGTGCTCAATTGGTTCGAGGACACAAAATTGATTTCCAGTTAACGTCCTGGTCACCTGACTTGAATGGATCTTATTCCGACAGAGCACTTTTTCGAGTATCATTCAAAGGCAGCCCAGAGCTAAAAAATAACTATTTTAGTATATCTCAGATATGTATTTGATATGTATGACGGTAGCTTGAACAATTAATACAATTTATATACTGTCATTCCCCAAGAACTTGTGGCATCCACGCCAGACTGATTTGCAGCTGTTTTATGAATCAAAAGTGGGCCAACATGTTATTAGACAGGTGGTCATAAAGTTTTGGCTCTTGAGTATATATCTGGCATTAATGGCAATGACTAAGAACTTTGTATAGCTGCGCTGACGCCGACTTATTGCTATATCGTCAATCGGAAGACACTTGAATAATTTAAATTCCAGTGTTTATTTGCGACAGTAGGATATTTTTTAATTAGAATGTTTCTTTTATTTTTAGCGATCGAACGTAAAATAACCATTTTTTTAGCCAACTAGCATTAGTTTAAGAGATTTGTTAATTCTTTATCTTCAACTGTGTATGAATCATAATCGCTCTTCATATGAAAACAATGTCATTGTTTATTAAAAGGGCAGTTTTATATGGCGTCACGAATCGGCCATTGGAGGGCAAACAACCGCTGAACGGCAGCTGAGAGCATAATGGTCGCAGCTGGAGGTCAACCGGACAGTTTTAATTGGACGATGAAAAGTAAACCAGCTGATTGCAGCTTCTCTATAGGGCAATAGCAACTGACTTCATACTGGAGGTCACACACTAGAAATAGACAGTTCTGATTGGTGGAACTACCCTGATCTCCACTTAAATTACAATGCTGATTGCAAATTCCCTATAAGAATACGGAAGTTATTTTAAAATTGTTAAATAAGGAACAAAGTTTTGGAGGAAATAAATGTTACAGATTAGAGTCAACTATTGATGGACAGGAGTGAAGAAATTAACCCTTCACTGCATCGTGGGTCGTATATGGCACATACTTAAAAATACAATAATTCTCATTATGTGGCATGAATTTGGCCAATATGATCACTGTAACCGATCAAGAACAAATCAAAGAATGGAATAACACTTATTTTTTTTCGTGTGAGATGGCTGCATTTGACACAAAATTAGAATTTATCCATCGAAAAAAAAAAAAAAATCGGTCATGCTTTTAAGGCCAAATTTACTTTTATTGAATACTTAGAAATATTAATAGAAAACAAATTGCAGATTGTTAAGCAGAAAAAATTAATTAATGCGCCCATTTAATTGCAAAATATAGCAATACAATATTTAAAAACCCCAATTGTGTATATAGGGTACGGGCCATAAAATATCAAATTTTAGCTGATACAGTCGAGTCTCTCTACAACGAAACTCCATACATCAAATTTCTCTATATAACGAATTTTTAGTAGGAACGGTACCCTTTCGCATGATTACATTAAAAACAGTCTCTATATAGCGAAATATCTATCTCCATATAACGATTTTTTTTCATAAATCGGTCATAAAAAACAGTTTTAAAAAGCTTCGAAATCATATGGAATCAATTTTCCATCACTTATTTTTGATTTATTGTCAGTGATGAGTTTTTTTTTTTTAATATATATTACTTATCTTTTTGTTCTTTAAATCTAACGAATTCATCCTACCTCCCACACACCTTTCCACATCTTTCTCAAAACAGTGTCAATTGAATTGATACACATGTAAGAGAGGAATCAATGAGATGCACATAAGAGAGGCTTTCAAATGGAGGGAAATGTTAACTACAATTTTTCATTCCTTGGTAAAATTTGAGCATTTTTTTGAGAGCGTAGTAATTTTAAAATAAAAAATTCAAAAAATTACAGATTTCTTCATCTGAAATTAATGCAAGTCTTCCTTATTTGATTTTCATTAAGCTTTCAAATAAATGTATGTTCTCTTCTTTGAAACGGCTTAAATAATTAAGAAATAAAATGTTAGGTTAATATTTACTTTTAAACACTTCAAATTCTTAATTCAAAAGATCAAAAATAATATTTGTTCAAATTTCACGCATTAAATACGATTTTTAACATCATTCTCTATACATCAAATTTCTCTATGTAACGAATTTTTTACTGGAACGGTGGATTTCGTTATATAGAGACTCGACTGTATTTTGAAATTTAATTTTTTTTATTATTTTTCCCATTATTAGAGCGATATATAGATTTCAAACAATTTTTTTCATAACAATAGAAAAAATCATGCAGTGAAGGGTTAAGGTCTAGTGGATGTATGATATTTTCACAGAACGCAGAAACAAAATAACAGGTTGAGTCTATCTGCTTTCTTTTGATTATTTAACTTGTTTATAATTACAGATCTCAGAAAAAAAATCACCAAAACAGTAATAAAAATCATATTTATTGCTATTTTTTTAAAAAGAAAAAGGTCTTTCAAAAATCTAGAATTTCCCTAAGCTTAAACTTCCAAAATTAAAAATGTTGCAAGGAAAGACCTCCCCCCCCCCCCCATAGCGATGCCTCTGAAATTTACATAAGATTGCATTAGCAAAAAGGGCAATTCGGAATTTGGGGACAAGAGTCTGGTACTGGGTAATTTGATAAAAGGTTTTCCACGAGAGGGTTCGCTTTCTAGTTTTTCAAAGAATTTTGGTGGTAGGGATGTGTGGGAGACAATTACAGTCAAGGGTCGAATATCCGCGCACCCATAATCCGCAATTTTCTATAATTCGCGTTACTTTACAAATGTAAACAATTAAATAAACAATTAAGAAAATTTACAAATTTGTGATTAAAAATGATTTTTCAAAACAAATAGTAAAAAAGTTGAAAAAAAATCACAGTAAAACATATACTTTTTTAAAAATATAACTCTTTTACTTTATTAACCCCTTGGGGTCGAGCGACACGTATACGTGCCTCAAAAAGGCTTAAGAATCCTTGCTTATCCACACCAGTTAAATTTTACGATAAAATTTGTCTCATTTAATCGGAGCATTTTCCTGATTTAATAAGACACCAATTTCTGTTTTAAAAAACCGGTGTCAAAACATAAAAAATTTCGTAAAAAGCGCCCGTCGCGAAGGGATTAACAGTAAAAAACAAACTGTATTACGGAATATATATATTTGTTTTCATTTAAATGTACATTTATATAAGTTCTTTTATGTATAAAATAACATTTAAAAGGCATATTTTGAGATAGCATATTAAATTAATTACTAGATTTCATATTTATCTTTTCATATTAAACTGATTATAGAATTAAAATGTTGTCCAGCAATAATAAAATGACGTATAATTCATAACATTCTATAATCCACAATATTCCATAATCCGCACAACATTTGGCCTCAGCTTGTGCGTATTATAGAACTTTGACTGTATTAGTTATGTAATTACCAGATTTGAGTTGATAGAAGGTAAAATACTGAAGGCATTTCTTGGGTCTGAAAATTGGCTTCATTTAATAATAAGAAAAATAATAAAACTTTAAGAAACGAATTTTCGTTTGGTATATATATATATTTCGCGAATGAAATCGTTAGCATTCTTTTGTTCATTGAGCTTTAGAAACTTTTAACGTTTGAATTTTCATTTTTTGGATTTTAATTCAGAATATCTGTAGACAGTGGCGTTGCTAGGATGGGTGACACCCGGGGCGGTGTCACCCCCCAGCCACAATAATGTCCCCTCCCCCTAAAAAAAAAAAAAAAAAAAAAAAAAAAAAAAAAAAAAAGGGATTATTTAACCCATAGTCTGCATTTGTCAATGTGATGGCTACATATAGAAGAAAATTCTTTCATTTTTTGCTTTTGCTACCCACTCGTCGAATAGGTTGGTTTTTGTTCCTTGATGCGTATATCTTATTTAACACACAAATCTGTATAAAATTTCATATTCTCAAAGAAAAAAAAATGAACTCTATTACGTCATGTGCAAGAAGTTTAATTTTAATTCAAAATTCTTTTCCAAAACTTTTAAGATTAATTGCAAAAAAAGATTGGGTGTCACCCCTTAGAAGGTGGCACCCGAGGCGGACCGCCCCCTCCGCCCCCCGCTAGCTACGCCACTGTCTGTAGAAGTATTTTTATTATAGAGGGTAAAGCAAAATAAAAAAAAAAACAATATTAAAAATATTCAACATTCAATTTATTTTAATATAATTATCATGTGGAATGGATAAAATTAATAACAAGGAATAAAATTATGGCAAACAACAAAACCAAATAAACAAAAACAAGTGTTACAAAACAAATGAACCGCTACAACTTAGTCAGGGGCGTGCCAGCAGTATTCGGCACCTGTGTGCAGAACTGCATTTGGTGCCCTACACCTCCCCCCATCCAGTCGTCTGTAAAAATACTCCCCCCCCAAAAAAAAAACTATAAATATTTATAAATGTATAGTTGCCATTCTTTTGAATTTTTTTTTGAACCAGAAAATTTATTTAATAAAATATGTCTTGTTTCTTTACAGTTCGTACTCTATTTCATTAAATAAATAAATTTCTGTTTCCAAACATGCTTAAATTACTTGAAAAATAAAAAAGGATGGAAGTTATGTAAATAAAATTCGTAATACAGTAAAACCTGTATAATCACTCTCTATCAGAATCCTGCATTACGGTAAAATTGCATTATCCCGGAGAAAATAATTTAATGCAATAACAATAGATGCATCTAAAAGAAAGAAGTTTGTTTTTATTTTGCATGGATTGGCGATGGCTAAGAAAATCTACCGCACATAGAGATCTGTAAATTTCGATAAGGATCGATGATGTAGATGCACCTTGCACCTGATTCTCATTTTTTTTGTTAATTACCAGAAATATTAATTAAAAACCCTTAATGATCATCGCAAAATGGTGATCTTTTATTCCTCAATGAGATCATGCTTGTGTGCTTCCCCAAGCAGTCCTTTTTACTGACCAAAAGCGTTACGTTTGATTTTTTCAGCATTTTCAAATTGGGATATAGTGAAATCCCAGTAGAATTACAAATAAATAAAGAATAATAAATAAAGAAAGAAAAACGATTTCAACGGTATTTTTAATTACTATTTCAAAAAACCTTTTTTATTTGGCAGCGATTCGTATCAGTTTTCAAGTATCAGTTTTTCCATTTCTCTGAAGTTTCAAACGTAAAAAGCAAGCAAACAAACAAACAACAAAAACTGTTGATACATTCATAGTATTTTTCACGTTCTAATAATATATCTGGTGTGAAAATATTAATATTTACTGTTAAAAAATTTTTTTAAGTCATTTCAAGGATTCGCCAAACATATGTTTACTCTCGGTGCAAATTATCTCAAGATATCGTTTCCCAATTAAGAAATATATGGTTTGAATATCATTTCGCGTTAATAAATAAAAATATATGTATGAGGGATTGTGTGCATTTCCATTATTTATTTTATCAAGATTTTTTTTTGTCAGAATTGTAAAGTTTTATACCTAAATATCAGAAAATAAATACAAATTGACGGTTAGCTTGAAAAATCAGACCGGAACATGAATAGCACCGCCGGTATACTCTACTGAAGGCAGTGGGAAATCAACTCCAGCTTCGATTGGATGGATTTTCTTTTAAAAAAGAAAAATCATACAAATCAAGATTATACATCGCTAACAATATAATGTTCGTTCGAAAATATTTTTATTCAAAATTATAAAGTCAAATCAACATGCTTCTGAAAACATTGTCCTCCCCACACCGCATCTATACATTCGTTTGGAAAAAATTACATATAATATTTGACTTTAGAATATTTAAGGTTATTGTAATTGGCCTAGGTGATCCAAGGCGGTTGGTTAGTAGAACATAAAGTACACGGGATTTTAAAACACTTTTTCATAAAGCTATATTTTTCCATTCATATTAACAGCCATCTTTATAGTTTCTAATTTATTTATGTCTAAATTGAACTTTTTTTTTATTTTGTCATGTTAGTCTCTGTAACGTCTACGGTTATGCTAATAAGTGCTCATATTTCAAAAATTCAATTTTATGTTTGGAAATGAAATGTAAAAATTTTACAATCGTTACAATAATTTATGCAGTATTCGAATAGACACGAGTGTACGCAGGGAGTGCAGGGAAAGGCTCCCCCTTCAACCTTCGAAAAAATTAGAAAAATTGAACATCTATGGCCAAATTTAGTCTATCTTCATCAACTCTCTCCCTTTTTCGCTATCATGGTAATTCCACAGTACTAGATAGGTAAAAGATAGATAAAAGGTATTTATTTCACTAATAAATCTATGGTGTGAAAAAAACCACTTCTGTTCAGTACATAATAGTTTCCACAGAAATGATCATTAGTAGAAGTGCTGAACAAAATTATTGCTTTGGTCGCTTAAAGTAAGCTTTACTCTTTAAGTGCGAAAACCAGTGTTAAACTTACGGCACGGAATGCCAACAACTTCACAAACAGTTGATGTTCCATTTTTACCAGTTAAAATTTGTCCCATAGTTGACGCCAGTATCTCCAATCAAAACTCTGTACACTGAACGGAACAGAGAACACTAACATACAAAAGGTTATACAAATGTAATGAACGTTATCAACTTTTTGGCAATTTGGACCCCCGCTACCCCTTACGATATCATACATTATCATTCCTCAATAACATTCTCTTTTCTTTATTGGTAAACACAAGTATTATTTCAAACAATCTTTACACTTGTTTTCTTAAACGCAGATTATATGCATACACATAAGACAGAAGAATAGGAATCCCAAGCATTGAGATATTCAATATTTTGAAAATAAATAATTTTATAGTCATTTAATTATTTTAATTTTAATTAATGAGTATTTTCATAAAAATAGTTAACAAACTAATATATATATATATATATATATATGTATATATATATAGGGGAAGATGGGGATACTTGAGCCATTTTTTTAATTTTAATTTTTTTTAATTTTTTATATTTTTTTAGAATAAAATAAAATATTGAAAATGAAAATTTGATATTTTTCCTTCAACTAAAAACCACTTTCAATAAATTTTGAAATATTTTTCTATGTATAATAAATGTTTATTTTTTGTTTTACATCATGGCTCAAGTATCCCCATGGCGGGGATACTTGAGCCACTACGGAAAAATACCTACAAAAGTAATTTTTTCGCTTTATTTTTGCACAAACATTTTACAGAATGATAAATTATGAAACGTAAAGTCTTTCAAAACCAATTGAGAAAACAAAGCTAGTAATACGATCATTTTTTGTCGTTAAAACTGCTTGTCGAAGGATAATTTGAACTTGAGTTATAACGACGGTAGAAACATCCTCAGTTCAGAGCCATTTAAATTTGGAATCTGCAATTCTTCGGGCAAATTTCATTTTCAAAATATTAAGCACTTATCCAACAAATATTTTTACAGTTTTCTTTCTGGCATATTTTATTAGTAACCAACCATCAATAGAAGATTTTCTTTCACATCATCACCTTCATTGACAGAATTTTTCTCTAATGATATTGTCGAACTCATGCTTTTAGTTTAGTAGCTGTCGGAATTTAAGCCAGATGTATCATTCTACTATTTCAAACACTTTTTTGATTTCACAGGAAAAGATTTTGTCTTCCTCTTTGGCTCCATGTAGGTAAGTTTGAACTGGGATTTTTGTTGCTTTTCTTGTTTTTTGTGCGCTCTTTTTACCAATTTTTCTTCAATTTTCTTAGTTAAAAAAAGTTACAGCAACAGAGGTTACGATTTCAATATAAAATACTAATCTTAATATGTTATATTAAAAAATAAATATTTTAATATGCTGGACTAACTAATTAAAGTATCAGAGATTATAGCCTGTAAAACCGTTTTAAAAAGTTATTTTCATTTAATGAAAGTTAAATTGAAAACTATGTTTACATTTATCTAGACAGGCTATTTTGTTAGTCAACTCGAAAAATAAAATAGACATTTTCATTTAAAAAATATACATTTTTAAACATTTTTAGGTCATTATTTTTTTAAGAAAAAAAATAAAATGAAAAATTATTTTCCCTTTTCTCCAGAAAAATATCTATTAGTGAATATAAGGATGGAATTTTATTTTTTGTTTGTTTCACCCATGTTTAATTTCTAGTGGGGATGGTTAAGACATGGCTCAAGTATCCCCACTCTCATTGGCTCAAGTATCCCCACTATCACTATTTTTGTTTCCCAGAGTTTTACTAAATAAAGCATGCAGCAATTAGAACTATTTTAGACTCAAAATACAATTGAAATTATGCTTATTGAATGTATGTATACAGTTGCAACTTTAAACAAAACTTTGATTGCAAAAAAACAAAAAAGCCATGCACCCAAATATTTACTTCAGATAGGGAAAAGACAACTATTAATCACTATATTTTCAAAATGGTACCAAGATGTGTGATTTTTTTTTTACATGTTCAGAACTATAAATATGTTATCATATTGGCAGTTTTAGAAAGAAAAATTAACCAACTGTAGAGATAATAGGGGTGGCTCAAGTATCCCCTATGCTCAAGTATCCCCACTCTCCCCTATATATATATATATATATATATGGAAGCTATTTTGATGTAACGAACAAGTTATAAGTAAAAGGAAAAAAAATTGATATAAAAAAAGGCAACAGAAAGAGAAAATTTTGGTTGGATCATTCAAAAATTATAAATATATTAAGACTCACCAACCCTCACTACAGATATCTTTCGATATCATATGCCAGATTCCCCCCTTCCCCCTAAAGTGATAACGTTATGTATGCATAGCCAGTGCCGTAGTTATAGTGAATATATATATATAGTGAATGTATATAAAAGTGAATAATGGGAAAGGGGGGGGACTCATATTTTCTCTCTTTCTCTCTGTGACGCAGAAAGATAAATTAGTACGTGTTCACACCGTAGTTACTATGTTTCTCATTAAACTGCTGTAATAGTTTCATTTTACGCTAAAAAAAGAATAGGATGATGAAAAATTCGAGTGTAGAACGAGTGAAATCTTAAACAACTTGTTAGCTTCATATGCGTAAATAGGATGAGCAAGTGTTGAAATACTTATTTTAGTTACAATTTAGTATTTTTGCAAAGGCTAGGAAAGGTCCTCAAAACTAAATTAGATTTTTAAACAGAATTTCATTTGAATTTTTGGAATAGAAATTAATTTAGAGACCTTGGAATCTTTTCCAGGGAGGCTCAAAATGTTTTAGGGGAAGCTGAGCCGCCCATAGAACCCCTTAACTACGGCCCTGTGCATAGCCCCCAAGTTCTGGTTTTACATTGTTTCTCCAAAGAATATTCAGGATTCTCCAAAGTGTCCCCCGCGGACGCCACGAATGCGACCTTAGGTTTTCTTGGCACCCATTCGAATGCATTCTCTTACTAGCTATTTTTAATATTAAAAATCCATTTTAAGGGATACATTTTTAAAAATAAAAAATATTTGAATAGTTTTCTTGTATTAGTTATCGATGACCTTAAATGAGTTTTAATTATTTAATTCTATTAAGTTGTTATTCAGTGATTAAGGTTTCTATAGCTACTTTATCTACAAAATTTTTGAAGATAGGTTGCTCTCTGAAAATCTAATTTTAAATTTATTCTGAATTAAATTATTGTTGCCAATTATTTAAAAATAGTTTCTGAATCATAGGGGACTTATAGCTATCAGCGTGAGATATATGCGCATCATATAAGATCTTTCTATAGCTGCCAACTTTTAAGTATTTTTGCTACCACTAAAATTGTACAGAGATTTTCCATTTGTTTAATCATAAGATTTCGGCGATTAAATAAGACAATATTTACTATAACATTTTTTGTAGTAGGAAAAATGCGTAAAAGTTGGCAGCTATGCATTTCTAACATATAAGTCTACTTCTCTTCATGGACTGATATTGTAGGAAAAACTTTTACCAGTATTTTCGAATAGTAATTTTCTTCCTATTTATGATAAATTCTGAAGTAAAGTAACAATTGTTTCTTATAAATAATAATAAAAAAAAAAAGTGAAATGTAGCTCCTATGGTAATAAAACTGTATATTATGCTTTTCCACCGCAGTGAGATAATAGTGTTACATATTTTCAGCTATGTGAATTACGACGCTTTTTATTATTTATAACTATATGAGGTGCACCTCTGTTTTTAAAGATTGGACAGGTCTTGCCTAAATGATTTATTAGAGGATTCATGAGTAGAATAAAATAAAATTTTAAAGAAAGAAATGATTATTTATAAATAATTTGTATAAGGTAAATCTACAAAAGATAATTCAGATGCCAAGAATATATAATACATTTTAGTCTGAATAAATTAAGGATATATATATATTTTTAATATTTGCTTCTCAACTGAAATCTTTTGGCGCCTTTACTGCTTCGACGCCTGTGTGTGTCGCACACTTTGCACACTGGGTCGGAACGCCCCTGAACTTAGTACAAAATATCCTAATAAGAAATCGGGACAATGAAATTTTTAAAAAATGGTTTTAAAAGATTATGATACAAATATTGAAAGATACAATTAGAAAATTGATATTAGTTCATATCAAAGAGGTTCTTATATTACACTATTTCAGATACTAATTGAAAATTGTTCGATGCTTATAAGGGTCTTTTAAAGTCCAAGCATTTCAAAAGCATTTCAAAATACACAGAAACTTTATTGACTACGACCAGAGTTGGGAAAAATACATCGAAAAATCATTTTCGATACAAAATACAAAATACATTAGTTTTAGAATCTAAAATACAAGATACAAAATACTTTTCAAATTGAAAAAGTTCAAAATACAAAATACATGTATTTTGAAAATACATTCAAAATACAAAATACATTTGAAAATTTAAAAAAAAATGTCTATGAGATTAGATGTTTGCATGGGCCGTGTCCGACAAAGTTAGCTGGCTAATTGTAATCCCGGCACTCGGGTCGGGCCTGACCGAGCCTATTTTTCAGTCTTCAGGGCCTGTCCGGATCGAGTATCGGGTTTATTTTTTTCAGAAAGATAGACTCAGATGGTCCTCGTCATCACTCTTTCGGGTCCCGGGCTTTACTTTTTTCTGCAGATTCGGGCCGGGCCTGACTAATTCCTTCCAGATCGGATCGGGATTGGATTTGATTCTTCTTAAAGCACTAATTGCGGTAGTCAAAAATATTAGTATAGGTCCCGATCCAGCCCGTATGAAAATCATTGGCTTATTCCGCCTCGGTCAGCCTATGAGAAAAATCAGTAAAATATGGCCCGACCCAACACTTTTTTTTTAATGTACGTATTTTTAAATTGCTATAATTTTACCATTAAAATTATTGTTATTCGTTATGAATAGTAGGTATATTTCTGGATAATAAAATTAAAGCACAGCAAAGGGAACTCTGAAAATGAATATGTCTATAAATTCTGTCTTAAACAGGAAATGTATTGATTCATGCAACATAAATTTAATAACAAGAAAAAAGAATATGATACATTTAGAACAAGCTATGTTCTTCGCTCTTGCTAAGAAATAAACCCTGTCTATAATCTATTTTTTCTCCTATCCTGTGCGAATTCTTCTCAGAAGATTTTACTGTATAGCGTTTTTCGACTTTTAAGTTTCAAAGGCATAAAACGATATTAAGATTGCTCTCATCTGTTCTGCTCAACAAATGCAAAATGTTTTGACACATTTACAAATCCATTTTTTAGCTGAAAGCTATAAAATTGGAAGACTTGACTATGGAAGCGATTTGGAATCGAACTGAATTTTAAATTTTTGTATCAATAAATTATCTGTGGAGTTATAATGATTTCGATCACATGACAAGAACGATTTTAACCCCAGTTTCAGATGTTGTTCTTCTTTCACGAGGAAATTCTATTCAAAACGCTCACTTTGACACTATTTTCTGAAAAATCTATTGTATTTTCAAATTATATGAAAATGAGTGGCGATTAAATAATTTCTGCACCTGCTAGCTTCATGCATTTCCAAACAAAAATAAATTAAAACATGTGTCATAAAGTTGCCCTTTTTGATTAAGAGCAGCCTCAATTATAACAAAAACATTTACATAAAAATAAATATTCGTTTTAAAATTAAATATCGCAGTCAGGTGCTTTTTTAAAAGAAAGCCTATAAACTTTCTTTTAAAAACATGGGGGAAAAAATAATTATTTTGATTAGAATTCCTCTTACAAGATGATTTTTAACCACATCGACACAGAAATTTATGTTTTCTGGAAATTTAATTGGTCCGGGCTAATCAAGTTTTTGTACGAACAGGACGAACTTTTAGCTTTTTTATCGAGCCGTACTAATTCCAGGATTTTACTATTTGTATCGGACTGTGTTAATATTTCTTTTCTACGGATCGAAACTTCATACTGGTTCGGGCCAATAATTTTTGTTTTGTGTCGGAATGGGCCGAACGAAAAAAGGTCTTTTTTCGGTTTCAACCGGACCTAATAATTTCGGCCTGTGTAGACCTCTCATTTGTGTTTGCACAACGCAATTGTTAGGCGTTTTTGTAACACCGATTAAATTCTCTGAAATAAAAAAATTATCAAAGAAAAGAAGCAAAAGGAAAGATTGATAAAGAAAACAAATCAATATATTTGAAATTATTCTTTATAAAATAAACGAAGAATACTTACAGATAAAATGTTAAAATGTATACAAAAATATAAAATCTTTCTTGGATATAATTCAGCTTCATTTTAAGCATAGGAGTAAAGTGTTATCAAAACAATCTATAAATCAAAATTATGTTTGAAAATTACAATTGCCCTTGAAAAGAAAAAAAAAATCTCAAATTGAAAATTACTTAATAAATATCTTTTTGAAGAATTTATAATTAAGGATGGACAGAGCAGTTTTTTAAGGCGAACTTGAATTTTGGTGATTGGTAGCAATAGTTAATAATAATAGATAACAGAATATGAAGTTTGGTGACATTAGTTCTTGACAAAATCTGTAAATCCTGAAAAATGCTGCATAACAGTGCCACCTGCTGGACGATTTGCACCAACACTTAATTAGTGACGATTTACATTAAGATCGAACTAAATCTGAAATTCGTTGATAATCCATGCATTACTACTTGAGATAGAGCTAGTGCAGAATTCGTGAAAAATGTTGCTTAGCAGCGTCACTCATCTGCTAAGCAATTCACACCAAAACTTAATCGGCAACAACTTATGTCAACGTCTAACTGAATCAGAAATTTGAAGAAAATCCGTGCACTAGTTCTTGAGATACAGTTTTTGCGAAAATTGTGAAAGACGAAGCATATCAGCGCCACCTTTTGGAAGAGTTACACCATTACCTAATATCTAAAATAACTTATGTAAATGTCTAACTGAATCTAAAATTTTATTAAATTCTGAGCATTAATTCTTAAGATAGACGGCCCACAAAATTTGTATCATACACTGATAAACTCACAAATAGACATTTCCTAAAAACTATCAGTGTTCAGGACCTTCAAAAATATAAATCCTTCGACAATCTGAAGTGGAATTTTTTCACGAATCCAATGCTTTTTTGTTGTAAAGATACAGAAGAGTAAAAAAAGTGCGAGTGAGTAAAATTCGAAACGGCAGTTCAATAGTTATTTTTGGACGTATACATAAACACATATATGTAAAAGAATTGTACAGCCTCCTTCGTAGGTTAAATATATAATAATAGATACGTAATTCGGTTTGTTAAAAATAAAATTCGTTAATGCCTCAAATACTACTACGCAAATACAATTATGCTTCTCATGAATAATAAATAAGAAATAATTAAAAAGGAATATTAAATAAACATGTTAAATAAACTCGTTTAAATCTTGGGAATATCATAATGTGTAGAAATATCAACGCTTCATGATACCAAATAAGTTTATTAAGTTAATTTTTTAAAGTCATGTTTTTTGTGTTTAATAAATGTCTTCTATCAATGCATCATTCTTCGTCATGGTCTGTTTTAAAAACCCTCCAATCTTGAATGAGTCATTACATTAAAAATTACGGCCGTGCGAAGACAAAACTGCGCCCGAGGCAAAGTTTCAATTTGGCGCCCCCTCAATTTCCGCGGCCGGGGCGCCCACCCCCCTTTCTCACGGCGCTGTTAAAAATACTTTAGATACTAATAACGTAATTCTTTGGCAGTTTTATTGTAAAGATGTATTTAAACATAAGCATGCTATATTTGAAATAATGATTGCAAACTAAAAATTGCTATTGTTATTTAAATATGAATACACTGCTTTCTCTGAATGTCTTATATATATATATAACAATGAATATAATATAACAAATAAATCTCTGAACAATGACCGTTGATCTCGGTTGATACATAAATACTCGGGATACTCAGGATACATAAATAACTTCACAATTAGTAATGTATAAATTTCTATGCTTATAAATCTGTACAAAATACAAAATAATATTTCATTAATCTTTTGTAAATTTTAGTCTAAACAAATGTATGCACATGCCCGCATATTGAAAATCATAAATATTCTTCTAAAGGGGAGATAATTTTGTAATTAAACAAATTAACATTCCCATTGATATTAAAAACTTTCATCTGTAAAACTTCCGTTTACAATCGAAACTCAAAAAAGAATCACATTTTCATATCGTAGCAATTTTCGTTTTGTCCAGTACTAGTTTATATTTTCATTGTGCTATTTTATTTTACAGTATAAAATGAAACATAAAATGAGAAAAAAAAAATTCTTGGGAAGTGTAGCTAGATAAACATGTATCTCCAGTAAGGACAAGTCTATAATCGAAAATCCAATATTTAATATACTCAATAGTAAATACAATTAACGAGAATCTGAATTGTATTGATAAATAGACCTACTTGTATAATAAAATTCGATCGCAAATGAATATCACGAGTAACTTAAAATTTACCCGAACTTTGATAAAATTGATACAAAAGGACTAGAAAAATAATGTTTCGATCAATGTGTAACGGTATAAAATTAAAAATCTTACCATTAGCTGTGTTTTAAAGTTGAATGTTGCTTCAAAAGTTTCACTTGTAATGATAGATGTTGTTTTACACATTTGTCATGCTACTTTAACAACTGCCATTATTATCAACATAAATTATTTTTAAGAAAATTCCCATATATTATAGCTCAACGTGTTCTGTCGTAATACAGTAATTCTTTTGCTACACTATCATTGAAACTGGAAAAATATCAGGCATTCTTTCTCAAAACAAACATTAAATTACATTTCTTTTCTACTATTACATTACTTTTTTTCTATGGTTCTTTAAAAAGCACTAGATACAGCAAAATATAAATAATTCTTCCTGTTTATCACACAGTAGTTTCTGTCATTCGCTAAGAAACTTTATAATTATAAAACTAGAACTTCAGAATTGTAACAGTTCAGCAAAAATGCCTAAGTAAAGCAGAAGCATTGATTCTAATCCTTATCGTATCAGTAGTTGTAAAGTATGTTTGCATTAGCTTTCAGGAACGAACCCTATAAGACAAAACAAAACAGACAGGCTCGTATTATTATTATTATTTTCAATTTTACATCTGCGGTTTCAACGAAGCAGCTGGAAACCTACAGAAATGTATTTTGAATATGAAATGTATTTTCAAAATACAAAATACTTGAAAAAATCATTTCAAAATACATTACCAAAATACTTTCGTTTAGTGAGGTTAAAATACAAAATACAAATGTATTTTGAAAATGTATTTCAAATACATGTATTTTCGATATTGCCCATCTCTGACTACGACACTGATAATTATAAACCAGAGAATACACTACTAGCAATGTATGGCAAGAAAAAATGAGAGAATTTGGAAAAATATTTTGCTAAGTTGTTCTTTTGAAAAAAAAATACTTTGTACCACAGAAAAGATTTCTCACAAATAAGAATTACTAGATGTATATTTAAACTACATTTACAAGAGATTTTTCTATTTCATGCATTACACAAAAGATTTTTCCCCACCGGGAATTAACAGATGCCAGCTTAATGCACTTCTTTTGAGAGAATTTCTGGCTGCAGATCTCATATCCTTGTTGCATATCATACAAAAGATTTCTCACCAGTATGAATTAACATACGCGCGTTTAAATTACTATTTTGGGAAAATTTCTTGTTGCATATCTTACAAACAAAAGCTTATTCACCAGAGTGAGTTATCAAGTGCTTTATGACGCTATTTTTACAAGAATATTTCTTGTTGCATATCTCACATGAAAAAGGTTTTTCACCGGTATGAACTAAGCGATGCCTGCGTAAGTGACCCTTATCAGAGAATTTCATGCTGCATATTTCACACTCGAAAGGTTTTTCCCCAGTATGAACTCTTTGATGTTTCTTTAAACAGCTCTTTAGTGTGAATCTCTTGTTGCATATCTCACATACATAAGGCTTCTCATCAGTATGACTTAATAGATGATGATTTAAAATTAGCTTAGTCGTAAATTTCTTGTTGCATATCTCACACATAAATGGTCTTTCACGAGTATGAACTAACATATGCTTTCTCAAATCATTTTTTCGTGAGGTTTTATAATTGCACATTTCGCAAGCAAAAGGTTTTTCACCAGTATGAAATAACTGATGGCTCTTTAAATAAGTTTTGCAAGAGAATTTCTTGTTGCATATTTCACATGCATAAGGTTTCTCTCCAGTATGAACTAACAGATGC